>OU342736.1:335863724-336463724 GCA_910589765.1 Avena atlantica | reverse complement strand
CCATGGATGAGCCTAGTATATTATTGCCATAAGCAGTTGTGGAGGCGATAACATTTATGGATGCACTGCCCACATATAGTTATCTTGCTCTAACAATTACATGAGTACTTTATTACCATCTATTATTCCCATTAGTTGTTTTGCACACCTTCTGGTGAAAACCGAAGACCCTAGGCCCTCTCTCTCTCCATCGACACCAACAACAACAAGATCGCAAACTCTTTGTCCGGTGAAAACGCAATAGGAATTCTAAAACTCTCGAAGGTCCGTTAAGGTAATCTCACTTTGCTTCCTGCTTCCCGAGGATTCGATAAACCTAGGTCTACTAGGAAAAAAGAGCTATACTACATACGTAGTCCGGATCGAAGGTATCAATTAGTCAGTCAAATTCGATAATCTTTTATGTTAAAAGTTTTATCAGATTCGAAAATATGCAAAAGATATGATTTAATCCATTTTTAATTCAAAATGGCAAAATGGTTAATAGTTAGAATCCACATTTAATATGATAGATAAATAGAATCCACATATTGATATATATACTTTTATTAGATAGATAGTCTTTTATTTCTTTTATTTAATAACATTGTAATATGTAATAAGGCGAGAACAAGAGTTTGTAGAAAAATCAAAAAAACTTTTAAATGGCTATTTAGTCTCGGTTAATGCCAGGAACCGGGACTAAAGGGGGTTGTTTGGCATGCGCCCTCTGGGCTGCTGCCAAAAATCATGTAATCCCGGGTCATGGCAAGACCCGGGACTAAAAGTCCCCCCCTTTAGTCCCGGTTGGTGAATCGAACCGGTACTAAAGGACCTTTAGTCCCGGGTCAGGCCACGACCCGGGACTAAATGTCCTTCCCCTTATTAAAGCGTAGAACCTTCTCCCCCTATTACCCATCTCATTCTCTTCGACATTTGCAGGGAGGCGCCCTCGATGACAACTGATGGCTGCCTTAGTTGATGTGGAGCCTATTGGGAACCCCAAGAGCAAGGTGTGAAGCAGCAAGCAGCAAGTCTTCCCTCAGTTGAGACTGAGGTTATCGAACCAGAAGGAGGAAGGAAACGTCACACATGTGTTGCAAGCAACATGGAGACCTGCACAACACAAACTCAAGACTTTGCTCCAACGAACAGTGAGGTTGTTAAGCTCACCGGTTTGCTGTAAGAAAGGATTAAACTTATGGTGTGGAAGGTAATGGTTTGCAGCAAGTAAACAAGTAATAGTTGAAGATGTATCAATGGTAAAGATTGGACCGGGGTCCATAGTTTACTAGAGGTGCTCTCCTTAGATAAACAACATGGCATGAAGGGTAAACAAATTATAGCAGGGCAATTGACAGGAACTGAGCAAGGCATAACAATGCAATTACTAGTCAGAAAGATCCTATGTGATTCGATTGGGCAATACAACAAGATACATAGACCGCCATCCAACTACATCTATGACTAGAAGTCCACCTTTAGGTTATCATATGAACCCCCTCCAGTATTAATTTGCAAGCAACAGACAACTTCTTTAAGCAAAGTTTGTAAGTTAAATAGTCCACATGTTAAATGAACAAGATACTGTTGTTTTCTCCCTAGTAGCAACAACACATCTACAACAGAAGAGATTATTTTCACTTCCCTTGGAAACTAGAGGCATGAACGCACTATCGAGCATAAATACCCCCTCTTGGAGTCACTAGCAACTACTTGGCCAAGATAGCTACTAACAACTGAGAGCATGCAAGATCACAAACAACACAGACATGATAGAATCATAAAGACAAAACCATTAATCAAACCAACATAATAATCTCAATATCCATCGGATCCCCGCAAACACAACATGCATGATTACAAATAGATTAGATCTTGATCATGAACGAAGCTCACAAGATCTATACATGAAAGCACAAAGGAGGAGAAACAACCATCTAGCTACTACAAGGACCCATAGTCCAAGGTGGAACTACTAACGCATCATACCGGAGAGAAGGCCTCCGGGATGATCTCCCCTCCGGCAGGGTGCCGGGAAGAACTTCAGATCCCCCCCCCCCCGATCTAGGGACGATGGTGGCAGCGGCTACAGACGGTTTCGTGGAGATTTGATCGGGTGCTTAGGGTTTATGCATCGGGGGCTCCTTATAGGCGAAGGGGGAGGCCGAGGAGGCGACCAGGGTGGCCAAATCCTATCCAGGTGCGGGCCCTACTACTAGGAAAACGGCTATAGGTAATCCACACTTCTGTGGCGCACTTGCTAGTGGTGCCCCACGGGTAAAATAGGCGTGGCGCACTGCCCACAGGTGCCCTACGGCTAACTGTCATAAGTGTGGCGCACATGGGGGTGGTGCGCCACGGCTATGTGTGGGCCAGGGCACATGTGGCCACATCACACATACCCGTAGCGCACTAGGTCAAGGTGCGCTACGGATGTTTCACTTATCCGTAGGGCACCTTGACCTAGTGCGCTACAGACATGTTTGCTGCTGCAGCTGGGTCAACTTAGCCGTGGGGCACTCTGCCCTAGTGCCCTACGGCTAAGTGGCATGCACCAACTCCACACCACCCCTCCGTGGATCGCCTTTTTAGGCTTTGCAAAAAATAAAAGAAAATGATAAACACTTCAAAAAATTAAATCCTTTCATATTTAGGTAGGTAATGTGGTATAGCTTCTAGTAAAATTAACAAAAATGAGTTTCGACTTTATTTGCAAAAAAAAGTCATGCCACGGTAAAAAGGCCGTAACTTTTGCATACGATATCGAAAAAAATCGTATAATATACCAAAATGACGAGAACGAGATTTAGCATCTGCTCGCAACGACCTTTGGTCGTTTAGCGATCTTTTAGATTTTCAAAATTCGAAAAGAGTAAAAAGTTACGGTCAAAAGACTGTTTTTTCCTGCAGAAAAAAAAATAGAGGGCGACTTACCCGTAGAGCACCACCACCTAGTGCGCCACGGATAAGCTTGGGCGGGATTCAAATTTGAATCCCCACCCCGCCCTCCTCCCTTTTCCTTTCCCCTTTTCCCTTCCCCTTTTCCCTCTTCCTCTCCCTTTCCCTTCTCCTTCTTCCTTCTTCCTTCTTCCTTCTCCCTTCTTCCTTCTTCCTTCTCCTCCTTCCCCTTCTCCTCTCCTTGCAGTGACGGCGCGACGCCGGCCTCCTTCTCCTCCTCCTCACAGTGACAACGGGTGACAGCGGTGCAACGGTGGCCTCCTCCTCCTCCTCCTCCTCGCAGTGACAACGGGCGACGGCGGCATCCTTCTCCTCACCGACCTCCCTTCCTCCCTCTCTTCCTCCATCTCTTCCTACCTCCCTCTCTTCCTCCATCTCTTCCTTCCTCCCTCTCTTCCTCCATCTCTTCCTTCCTCCCTCTCTTCCTTCCTCCCTCTCTTCCTACATTCCTTTCTCCAACCACACCCTTTCTACCACCTCGACGCCGGCGAGGACTAGAGCGGCCATGACCCCTCCCGCACCTCCCTGCCACGGCCATGCTCCGACGAGGTGACACGACTGCGGCCGCGATGCACGGACCTGATTGCTTTTGCAATTCAAAACGAGGGTGTTTTTGCATTTTTTTGTTTTTTGAAAAACACATCTGTGGCGCACCCTGTACCCCTACCCGTGGCGCACCTGGTAGTGCGCCACGTCTATCTCGATATAACCGTGGCGCACCATGCAGTGCGCCATGGCTATGAGATAGTCGTAGCGCGAGGCCCGTGGCGCACTGCTAGTGCGCCACGGAAGGCCTTTTCAGGTGCGCCACGAATAGGCATTTTTCTAGTAGTGCCCACCCCTGGCCGCGCCTGGGGGGGTTTGGCGGCCCTGGCCTGCTTCCTCGTCTCCCCTTTGGACTTTTTGTTCCCCATGGAAAGTAATTGACTTTGACGTTTGTCCCGTCTAATTCCGGGAATATTTATTTACTAACTTTTCTAGAGCCAAAAACATCATAAAACATGCATCTAGCGCTGTTGCAACTTGTTAGTAGGTTAGTACCAAAAAACATGTAAAAAGCACCTCAAAGTGTAGACAAGAAAAGCAAAGTAGATACAAAACAAGCATGGAGCATCAAAAATTATAGATACGTTTACGACGTATCAACATCCCCAAGCTTAACTCCTTCTCGTCCTCGAGTAGGTAAGTGATATAAAGAATAATTTTTGAGGTGACATGCACCCTCACAATAAAGATCCAACCATTTGCAAGCATTGAAAGATGGGATCAAAGAACTCTAAACATGTGGATGAAAGATGGAGTTCTAACAATAGGACATAGTAACTATGCATGCAACATGACAAGCTACAAACAAAGATCATGAATAACATGCATTGAAAAATGTTTGTTTGTTTCACATACAGAAAACATAGCATAGTGGCAATCATCTTGTCCCTCATAGAGTAGCAATATAGATGCATAGGACACCTGCAAAGTTCACAAGGGTGACTAGAAACAAATAGCACAAGAACAAGTAATATCACAATATGCATCAATTAATAAGCTTTGGAACACTTCACATAGAATGACAACTATGCTCTCTTAATGGTGCCTAAAGGTAGAAGGTGGAGACTCAATAATGGTGAAAGAAAGGCCTTTTTGTAAAGGTAGCATGGATTACAAGTTTCAAAAAGATCTTCCTAAAATTATGGTACTTGTTAGCTTTCAGCCCTCATTGCCCCTATCAAAAGCATCTTGAAGTGGTTATCGTTAAAGTGGCAAAGATGGAGTATATGCTTGACGAAGTATAAGTTGGCAATCTCAAGTCCCTTGAATACGAGGGCCACACCTCATGCAAACTCAACTTTGGGTCCAGGTAAGTTCTTGTCACTGTAAGTATTTGCATATCATTGAGAACCGCCAACAGGGTACCCCTTGCACATGGTGTAGGAGCTTTCCCATAACCAAAATGACAAGGCAAGCAGATAATGAGCATCTCAGCAATCTTCTTATGTACCATGGGAATATGGTTCTTTTTTCTCTCTTTCCTCTTTTCTCAACGTGTCTCTTTTTTTTAAAGAAGAATGCTTCATATATGTCACTATGGTAATGCTGCAAGTTTACACCATGATTAGGCATGGCTTAGGCTAGCAGCCCATGCGTTTCTATAACACATGATACAAACTCCATGGACTTACAAGTTCCCTCTTTATTTCACACCGGTGACATCCATACACAAAAGAGCATGATATCAACTGAGTACAAAGTACAAGTGCAATGTTGAAAACGTTCCCCGTGATAGCACGGTTCTGCTAATTCCAACTTATAAGTGCAAGCATATACAACAAAGTTGTCACAATGGTTCAATTTTATTAGGGGAAAATAATAAAGTGTGCCATCAAGTTCTGTAGGGCTTTAATCACTAAGTTTTCACATAACAAAATAGTTATTAATTGGAAGATAGTTCAAAACAAGAATATACTTGGAATGGTGTAACACACCATGCATAGGAGTTTATAGTGGACACTTTGGAATAACTTGGTTTCTTGGGAGTTGGAAGCATGAGTAGAACTTACTCATACAAGTGGAGGCTAGCAAAAGACTGGGAGCAACCAACTAAGAGAGCATAATGGCCATAATCATGCAGTGCAACAAAGCATACTAATCAAAGCAAATAGTGGTACTACAAGTCAAGGACTAAATGATCATAGAGGCTAATAGTGACTTTTCATAGTCATAACATGGTGTCAGCATGTACCAAGTCAACCCAGGCAAAGCATCAAAGGAGAATACCACAATACTATGCTTTTGCATGCTAAAACAACGCATAATTTCTTCAAGGCACACAAAGCAATCCCAATTGTTTGGGACAAGACATGCTACAACAATAATCACTATGCATAATGCTAAAATAACACCTAGGATGTCATGCTAAAGTCTAAGTCACGGTCAATGCAAGCTCCTCTTGCACTTCCAACAAGAACTTACTACTCCTTTCCAAACACCAAGCAAACCCATTTGCAAAACAACACAGCGAGAACAGGGGTCCAAACTACTCAAGCAAACTAAACAAACTAAGCAAACCAAACGAAAACTAAGATGCTCCAAGAACAACACAATTGTGCATGAAACAATAAAAACGAAGTGTCTAGACATGAGCTTTTTATTGATGAAGAAGGGGATGCCTTGGGCATCCCCAAGCTTTGACGCTTGTGCCTCTTGGATATTTCTTGGGGTGACACCATGGTGGAATCCCCAAGCTTGAGCTTTTGTCCATTCTTCATCTCATTGCATCATTCTCTCTTTACACCTGAAATTTTTCCTTCATCAAAACTTCACACAATCTTCATTAGCAACATTAGTGTATTCAGAAGATATTAGGCCTCTTGGCAAAGCTTTGGAACAGCAAGGATTTTCAATAAAAACACAAACTACTGTAGTAACTCCTTCAAAAATCTCAATTCACCTAAAGAGAACTCAAAAAGGAATCAATAAGAAGCAAATGCAAATAATGATAAAAATCTGTCAAAACAGACCAGCAGGTAGAAACCGATTTTTTCGAACGTCTTATGTTGCTCAAATTAAAAAGTGTTGAAGTAACGAAAGTTAGCTAACATACAGGGGGATTTATTCGTAAATTGTGAGCTCAATCCGAGTTACATAGACTCATCACGATTTTTTTGGTGGAGGACAGAAATCTGTTTCGAGACAGCAACTCCCCAAATCTTACTTCCCTCTCATTAGAGGTCATTCTTGGCACAAAAAGCAAACTAAAAGGATAAGGAGAGGTCATTACAGAAGTAATAACTTCCAAGACTCAAGTAAACTCTTAGGTTATCTCCCAACAAGTAGTTTTCTTTAACGCCTTTAAGTTAGGCACAAGAAGCAAGAGGAATCAAGTATTTTCAAATCAAGAAGCATTAACATCAAACCTTGTTTTCAAAGGAGGAGCAAAAAGAAACTTCTATCTCGTCATAGGTAAGTGTTCAATACCTTTCTTGAATGGAAAATGATATTTAATGGTGCCTTCTTTCATATCAATGATGGAACCAACTGTTCTAAGAAAAGGTCTTCCCAAAGTAATAGGACAAGAAGCATTGTATTCAACATCCAAAACATAGAAATCAACATGGACATAAGCATTGTTAACCATAATGAGAACATCATTAATACTCCCCATGAGTTTCTTCTTAGCATTATCATTCAGTGTAATATCCAAATAACAATCTTCCAAAGGTGGCAAATCAAGCATTTCATAAATCTTCCTAGGCATAATAGAGACACTAGAACCAAGATCACATGAAGGTTTGAGATCAAAGTCACTCACTTGCACATTAATAATCGGTTCCCAACTATCTGCTACTTTCCTAGGAATAGAAGCTGTGTGTTTTAGCTTCTCTTCCTTAATCTTAACAAGGGCATCTGTAATGTGTTTGGTAAAGGCAACATGCATATCACTAGCATCGGGACTTCTAGCAAGCTTTTGGAAGAACATAATCACTTCAGAAATATTGCAACCATCAATATCAAAGTCAAACTTGGCATCACTAGTAGTAGGCTCAATAGGCTTATGCATAGTAGGAGGAGGAATATGGTCTACTTGAGGTTTAGTGGTGATGGTGAACACATTATTGTTTCTATCAATTTTAGCTTCCCTTTCCCACTTAGCATGGAGTTGATCTAACAACCTAACATTTTCATCAATAGTAAATTGTATGGCATGAGCAGTAGCAAAGGTGTTTTCCATGGCTTCAGGTTTAGCAGCCATTTTATTAATGAAGGAAGACTGAGCTTCAGACAAAGAGGATATATTTTTCTCAACAGTTAAAAGCTTTTCCTCTATAGTCTTATTGAAAGTGGTTTGTTTGCTAATAAAGTCTTTGAGCATGACTTCAAGTTCTGAGGGGGCACTTCTAGCATTATTGTAAGAGTTTCCATAGGAATTGCCATTATTAGGAGGATAAGACCTATATTTGTTGTTGCTACCAAAATTATTCTTATAGGCATTGTTCTTGAAATTGTTGTTTCTAATGAAGTTCACATCAACTTGCTCTTCTTGAGCAACCAAAGAGGCTAAGGGAACACTATTAGGATCAAGAGGATCTTTCCCATTAACAAGCATAGCCATAATAAAATCAATCTTTTCACTCAAAGAGGAAGTTTCCTCAACAGAATTTACCTTCTTACCATGTGGATCTCTCTCAACATGCCATTTAGAGTAATTAACCATCTTATTATCAAGGAGCCTTGTTGCAGCACCCAAAGTGAGGCCCATGAAGGTACCTCCAGGAGCTGAATCCAACAGATTTCTTGAGGAGAAGTTGAAACCGGCATAAAAAGTCTAGATAATCATCCAAGCAGCAAGTCCATGAGTAGGGAAATTTTTAACCAAAGATTTCATTCTTTCCCAAGCTGGAGCAACATGTTCACTATCAAGTTGTTTAAATTTCATAATGTCACTTCTCATATATATAATCTTAGCAGGAGGATAGTAATTTCCTATAAAAGCATCTTTGCACTTAGTCCAAGAATCAATACTATTTTTAGGCAAATAAAGCAACCATTCTTTAGCTTTTCCCCTCAAGGAGAAAGGAAAAAGCTTGAGCTTAATAATATCTCCATATACATCCTTATACTTTTGCATCTCACAAAGTTCAACAAAGCTATTGAGATGGGTAGCAGGATCATCAGAACCAGCACCAAAAAATTGCTCTCTCATCACAAGATTCAACAAAGCAGTCTTAATTTCATAAAAGGTAGCATCACGAGCAAGTGGAGCAATAGGTGTGCTAAGGAAATCATTGTTATTGGTGCTAGTAAAGTCACACAACTTGGTGTTCTCAACAGAGTTCATTTTGGCAAAGGTGGGCAAGCCAAAAACAGTAGCAACAGCTAGAGCAAGAACTAATTTTTTTGTGTTTTTGAATAAAGCAAGAAAACCAAACTAGACTAATTTTTTTTGGATTTTTTTTGGAAAGAGGCAAACAAAACCAAACAAAAGAAACAAAGCAAACTAAAACCAAAGTAAAGAGAAAGGAAGTGAAGGACTCCCCTAGTGAAGACGTCCTTAGCCTCCCCGGCAACAGCGCCAGAAAAGCTTGATGGCTGCCTCAGTTGATGTGGAGCCTGTTGGGAACCCCAAGAGCAAGGTGTGAAGTAGCAAGCAGCAAGTCTTCCCTCAGTTGAGACCGAGGTTATCGAACCAGAAGGAGGAAGGAAACGTCACACAGGTGTTGCAAGCAACGCGGAGACCTACACAACACAAACTCAAGACTTTGCCCCAACCAATAGTGAGGTTGTCAGGCTCACCGGTTTGCTGTAACAAAGGATTAAACATATGGTGTGGAAGGTAATGGTTTGCAGCAAGTAAACAAGTAACAGTGTTAGATGTATCAATGGTAAATATTGGACCAGGGTCCATAGTTCACTAGAGGTGCTCTCCTTAGATAAACAACATGACATGAAGGGTAAACAAATTACAGCAGGGCAATTAACAGGAACTGAGCAAGGCATAACAATGCAATTACTAGTCAGAAAGATCCTATGAGATTCGATTGGGCAATACAACAAGATACATAGACCTCCATCCAACTACATCTATGACTAGAAGTCCACCTTCAGGTTATCATCTGAACCCCCTCCAGTATTAAGTTGCAAGCAACAGAAAACTGCTTTAAGCAAAGTGTGTAAGGTAAACAATCCACTTGTTCCATGAACAAGAGACCGTTGTTTTCTCCCAAGTGGCAACAACACATCTACAACCGAAGAGATTTCTATCACTTCCCTTGGAAACTAGAGGCATGAACCCACTATCGAGCATAAATACCCCCTCTTGGAGTCACTAGCAACTACTTGGCCAAGATAGCTACTAACAATGGAGAGCATGCAAGATCACAAACAACACAGACATGATAGAATCAAATAGACAAAACCATTAACCAAACTGACATAATAATCTCAATATCCATCGGATCCCCGCAAACACAACATGCATGATTACAAATAGATTAGATCTTGATCATGAACGGAGCTCAAAAGATCTATACATGAAAGCACAAGGAGGATATACAACCATCTAGCTACTACATGGACCCGTAGTCCAAGGTGGAACTACTCACGCATCATACCGAAGAAGAAGGCCTCTAGGATGATATCCCCTCCGGCAGGGTGCCGGGAAGAACTTCAGATCCCCCCGATCTAGGGACGATGGTGGCGGCGGCTACAGACGGTTTCGTGGAGTTTTGATCGGGTGTCTAGTGTTTCTGCATCGAGGAGTTCTTATAGGCGAAGGGGCGAGGCTGGGAGGCGGCCAGAGGGCCCACACCCTCCCTAGGCGCGGGCCAGGCTTGGCCGCGCCCAGTGGGTCTGGCAGCCCTGGCTCGCCTCTCTGTCTCCCCTCTGGACTACGATTCACCCACGGTAAAATATTGACTTTGGCTTTTGTCCCGTGCAATTCCGAGAATATTGATTTTCTGCCTTTCTCGAACCAAAAACAGAAGAAAACAAGCAACTGGCACTATGGAAACTTGTTAATAGGTTATTTCCAGAAAATATATAAAAACACCTCAAAGTATAGACAAAGCAAAGCAAAGTAGATACTAAACAAGCATGGAACATCAAAAATTATAGATACGTTTCCGACGTATCAACGCCAACGAGCTGGCAGTGAGTGCTGCCAAGCACGCCGTTAACATGATCAAGCAGGAGGGGATGACCGACGCTTTCGGTGGCTCCGTCTCTCTTCTCGGCCTGGCCACGCCTGACACATCCTCTACCAGCTCCGTCACTTCCACTCCTAGCGGCTGGCCACCAGCTCAGCCCAGGATTCCAAGGCCGCATGATACGTCCATTTTGCATCACTATTTTATATCATAATTTACAGTTATTCATTGATATATTTCCTATTAAGAGGTGATACTTATGTTGTTTCATCTACTTTTGCATTTTGGATGACTTTTGGAGGATGAACTACCAGAGTCAGGATTCTGATGGAAAATCGTTGTTTATATGCAATTTTCGTGAAGATCGGAAAATTCCATAAAATACACGGAAAATTCTATTTTTCCAGAGGACAAAGGATGCCAGAAGGGGAGGCAGAGATGGGCCATAGGGGCCCACAACCCCCCCCAGCACGGGCCACCCTGGGCCGCGCCACCAGGGGGTGTGGCCACCATGGCCCACCTCTTGCTCTACCCTTTTGCCTATATCTTCTCCTCGAAACCCTAATACACGTAGAGCGACCACAGAAGGATTCCACCGCCTCTGCGGGGCGGAAACTAGAGAGAGAGAAAGAGCTCTCTGGCAGACAAATTTCTGCCGGGGAAATTCCTTCCCTGCGAGGGGAGATTGTCGCCATCAACACCGTCCTCAAGCTAGACTTCATTGGGATCATCTTCATCATCATCCTCACCACCATCTCCACCAGCACCATCATCACCACTCCATCCTGCTGTAACAATTGTGTTGAATCTTGCATAGTTCTTAGGGGAAATTTTCCCGATGTTAATTACTTTTGTAGTTGATGCTTGTGAGTGGAACCATTGAATTATTGTTTATGTTTAGATTTTTATTCATCATCATATCATCTCTGATCTTGATCCACATGATGTCTCGTGAGTAGTTCGTTTAGTTCTTGAGGACATGGGAGAAGTCATGTTGTTAGTAGTGGAATTGTGTTGAGGTATTATTCAATGGTTTGATATTTATGTTGTGGTGTTATTCTTCTAATGGTGTCATGTGAACATCGACAACATGATACTTCACCATTTATGGGCCTAGGGGAATGCATTGTGTATTTGGCTACTAATTGTGGGGTTGCCGAAGTGACAGAAACCTGAACCCCCATTAGGAAACCTTTGCACAAGGGAGTGTAGGATCTCAGAGTTTAATGTTGTGGTTATTTTTGTTTATCTTAATTACTTTCTTGTAGTTGTGGATGCTTGCTAGGGGTTTAATCACAAGTATGTATTAGTCCAAGTAAGGTCGGTACATTAGCACAGGTTCACCCACACAACACTTATCCAACCAAACAAGATTAATCAACTATATGAAGCGAAAGCTCTTGACAGTATTCCCATGTGTCCTCGAGAACGTTTGGTCCTCATAAGTAATACAACCGGGTTGTAATTTGCTAAGAAAGGATTGGGCCACTTGCTGCAATTATTTCTGTCTTTATTTACTTGAACTTTATTTCTTTGCTTTACCAAAAAACCCTAAAAATCCGTTGGCCAAGTATTTACAGAGAATTCCTGATCCAAACCACTAGTCAACACCTTCTGATCCTCGTTGGGATCAACACTCCTATTTATCGAAAGTACTACGATACACCCCCTTGATGACTCCTTGGTGGCGCCAGAGAACTTGGTGCTTGATGTGGAGTCTGTTGGGAACCCCAAGAGCAAGGTGTGAAGCAGCACAACAACAAGTTTTACCTTAGTAAGAAACCAAGGTTATCGAACCAGTAGGAGGAAGGAAACGTCACACAGGTGTTGCAAGCAACATGGAGACTTGCACAACACAAACTCAAGACTTTTACCCAATGAATCAGTGAGGTTATCAAGCTCACCGGTTTGCTGTAACAAAGGATTAAACGTATGGTGTGGAAGGTAATGGTTTGTAGCAAGTAAACAAGTAACAATGGAAGATGTATCAATGGTAAAGATTGGACCGGGGTCCATATTTCACTAGAGGTGCTCTCCTTAGATAAACAACATGGCATGAAGGGTAAACAAATTACAGCAGGGCAATTGACAGGAACTGAGCAAGGCATAACAATGCAATTACTAGTCAGAAAGATCTTATGAGATTCGGTTGAGCAATACAACAAGATACATAGACCGCCATCCAAATGCATCTATGACTAGAAGTCCACCTTCAGGTTATCATCCGAACCCCCTCAAGTATTAAGTTGCAAGCAACAGACAAAGTGTGTAAGGTAAACAATCCACATGTTCCAAGAACAAGAGACCGTTGTTTTCTCCCTAGTAGGAACAGCACATCTACAACCGAAGAGATTATTGTCACTTCCCTTGGAAACTATATGCATGAACCCACTATCGAGCATAAATACCCCCTCTTGGAGTCACTAGCAACTACTTGGCCAAGATAGCTATAACAACAGAGAGCATGCAAGATCACAAACAACACATACTTGATAGAATCATAAAGACAAACCCATTAATCAAATGAACATAATAATCTCAATATGCATCGAATCCCCGCAAACACAACGTGCATGATTACAAATAGATTAGATCTTGATCATGAACGGAGCTCACAAGATCTATACATGAAAGCACAAGGAGGATATACAACCATCTAGCTACTACATGGACCCATAGTCCAAGGTGGAACTACTCACGCATCATACCGGAGAGAAGGCTTCTAGGATGGTCTCCCCTCCGGCAGGGTGCCGGGAATAACTTCAGATCCCCCGATATAGGGACGACGGTGGCGGCGGATACAGAAGGTTTCGTGGAATATTGATCGGATACTTAGGGTTTCTGCATCGGGGGCTTCTTATAGGCGAAGAGGGAGGCCGAGGTGGTGGCCAGGGGCCCTACACCCTTCCTAGGCGCGAGGCAGGGCCCACCCGCGCCTAGGGGGTGTGGCTGCCCTGGCACGCCTCTCCGTCTCCCCTCTGGACTTATTGTTCCCCACAGAAAGTTATTGACTTTGACGTTTGTCCCGTCCAATTCCGAGAATATTTCCTTTCTAGCTTTTCTGGAACCAAAAATAGCAGAAAATAGGCAACTGGCACTATGGCAACTTGTTAATAGGTTAGTACCAGAAAACATGTAAAAAGCACCTCAAAGTGTAGACAAAGCAAAGCAAAGTAGATACTAAACAAGCATGGAGCATCAAAAATTATAGATACGTTTCCGACGTATCAAGCATCCCCAAGCTTAACTCCTGCTCGTCCTCGAGTAGGTAAGTGACAAAAAGAATAATTTTTGAGGTGACATGCACCCTCACAATAAAGATCCAACCATTTGCAAGCATTGAAAGTTGGGATCAAAGAACTCTAAACATGTGCATGGAAGATGGAGTTCTAACAATAGGACATAGTAACTATGCATGCAACATGAAAGGCTACAAACAAAGATCATGAATAACATGCATTGAAAACATTTGTTTGTTTCACATGCATTGAAGAAGGAGTCCATGCTCCAGGGCATGCGTGGTCAAGGGGAAGGTGCTGGCAGGTGCGCACGTCGATGGGGAGTGAGATTGCGTGCATTAGGGGGTAAGGGAAGGGTCGAGCTTGCCAGAATTTCTACCGGAGCTTGCCGAAGACAGTGAGGGTTCGAGCAAGAATTCATGCAGCCTGGGGGCTCTCGAGGTGTGGCATCTGGGGGAAATGGAGAGGAGAGGGAGGCGATTAAGATAGCATGGTCGGGGGGCGGAATCACTATGTCATTAAAATGAATTTACACGCTTTGAATTGAACTAGAAACTGCAGAGGGAGAGAGGGGCCTGGTCAGCGCGAGGTTGGGGATGATGAGCTGGCGGTGGGACCGCGTCGTCAGCGAAAGAGTGAGGGGTACGGTGGGGTCACCATGTCAGCGGCTGAGGGGGTAAGCGTTGTGGTGCGAAACGTTTTGCGGGGAGAGAGGGGAGGTGAGCTTCGCTGGGCCTGCTGGGCTAGGGTTAGATGGGTTGGGTCCTGGGCTGGTATGTTTCTTTATTTTTTTTCTTCCTGAAACCTTTTTCTTTTTCTGTTTTGAATTTTAACCCTTGATTTAAACCTCAATTTGAATTCAAGTTTTGACCAAACTTTTTCAGTAAGTTTGTACTGTTTATTTATGTGTTTGAAATTCCATTTTAGAATATTTCAAATATTCCTTTATGGTTTAGTATTTATTTAAATTAGACATTTAGTCTTTATTTAAATAAGATTTAAATATGTTTCCAAACTTCTATTTGAATTCCAATTTTTACCAAACCTTTTTCATTAGGTTTTATTTATTCATTAGTGCAAATAATTCACTTTGAATTATTATTTAAAATATTTTAATATGATTTAATGTTCATTTAAATTATGCATTTGTCTTTATTCAAATGAAATCATATATGGTTTTAAACCCATATAAATTTTATTCAAATACTTATTTTTAAGTTAATAAGATAACTTTTTAATCCACTTTGGCAAATTCCAATTTATTATTTTCTCATGATTTAGTTAATCATTTCTATTAGGGATTTTGTCTTCCATTTAAATATCATTTGAATATGGTTTAATCCCATATACTTTTATTTGAATATTCTGTATCCTTTTATTTTATTTGAATTTCGATTATATTTATTCCATTTGCTTATGGATTTAATTCAAGGTTTAAATTGTATTCCAAATAATTTTCTTGGGATTTATTATTTAGGCAATTTGTCTTTATTTAAATAAAATTGGATAATATTCAATCTTATGATTTTATTTAAATAATCTTTTACCCTTATTTATTATTCAATAATCTTTCATTTTATTTGTTTATGGATTTGGTCACAATTTAATTTGGATTTTAAATATTCCTTATTTATTTATGGCTTTATTTGTCTTATAAAATCCATATCTTTTTATTTATAGATCCAAAATTGGTGATTCCAATTTGTATATTTTTATTTAATATTTGTTTATCCTTTTTAAATCTATTTTAGGATTTATTTTCTTATGATTTGGTATGAAGTTTATATAGGAGCTTTATTAGCCTTGGAAACTTATTTCCTTTTATCTTATTAAATTCATAAGTTTTTATCCATGGCTCCAAATTAAATGAAACCACTTTCTATGGTTTTATAATATTATTATTTATCACTTTTGATCATATATAAACGTTTGTTGATAGATTTTTCTAGGAAACAAATCCATAGTCTTAGAGAGATCTTGGAAATGATTTTCTTTCATTAGGGTTTTAGGGTTTTGGTTTATTTTCCCAAGTGTTTAAATTTCAAGATACATTCATTGATGAATGCATTTCACTTGATTGAAATTTGTTGGATTCCCTTTTTATTTAGATTTTGTTCGAGAAAGGTTTTGATGTTTCATTTAGAAATAAAAAGTTTCTTTTCACCCTAAATTTCAACTATTATTTATTTTGTTTATTTATTTTTCACATTTCAAAATTTGGAAAATTTTGGGATGTGACAGGCTGCCACCCTTAAAATTAATCGTATCCCGAGATTTGGGAAGGCTGAGGTTACAAGTTGGCTTCAAAACAACTAGGGTTCTACCACCCTTAAAAAGGTTTTTAACTAGATTACATCTTGGCTTACTTGAGATCTTGATGTATCTTCTCTGGACATTTGTTGGCATAATGGCCTAGCTCTTTGCATTTGAAACACATCACTTGGCTAATATCCTTCTTTTCCTTTCGTATCATTGCCTCTTTTTTGTTTCCTTGGTTCTTCTTTTCTGGACATTCACTGGCATAGTGTCCCATCTCTTTGCAATTGTAACATTGCACTTGGATTTTGTCCTTCTTCTTCTTTTTGGGTCTCTGTCAACACCCGGATTTTTCAATCCTAGATGCCTGTTATGCCATACATCGCAATCCCAGGATTACCATTTTTGCGAGACATAACAGAATTGGATACCATAGTACATCATCCATTACAAACGATACATAAGTTCTTACACAAATAGGGATCTCATGATCCAGTTCTTAATACAACATCAAGCAGCGGAATACGTAATAATAACGATAGCATAGGCGAAGCTCCATCTTCGGGGTCACAGGCAATGCTGACGATGGGAGATGATCCTAGTTGTCGTAACCTTCCTGGGGTCCATCCTCCAGGTACTCCTCTTCAGAGTCTGGCCATGGGAATAGCCAGGGACAAAGCCATGAGTACTCTTTAAGTACACGCAAACTAATACTAACAGGAAAAAGGGGTTTTTGGATAATAGGACACTAGGCTCTAGGGTTGTTTTGCAAAAGCCAGATTTATCTCTACTAAGTTTAGAAGCAACGAATGCTAGTTGAAAGTTTATAGCACCTAAGTGGGAACTTGTAATTCAGATCACAACCCTGTTGTGGTCAAGTCAAAGTCTAAATTCATTTCACAAGTCATTTTGAAAAGTCTGACGGGGGAACAGTATGGCCACTCCAACTGTCCATAACCGCGGACGCGGCTATTCGAATAGTTTGACACTCTGTAGAGATTGTACACTTTCACCACAACATTCGATACATCCGTCAGGAACAAATCCTGCACCATACTTAGTATGCGGATAATCAATCCTAACATTTCAATTACACGCCCTAGTATAAGCACCTCTCCTGTGAGTTTGGCCTCCCAACCATGACCAACTGTCATCTTGGGTACTGCACAGGTGGACAATCTTCACAAGGTAGCCTCAGCTCAAACCTTGGCCATGAGGGAGATAATACTAAGGTATATAAGTTTCCAGTCAAGCCCTACCCAATATTCGGGTATTGTGGTTGTACGATAAAATTGGAATGGTATCACATCCAAACAACCATCAGTTTTAAAAAAGAGCTAAGGCTCATGCCTCAACATTTTCATCACCAAAATCATCAGGTGTTCGGAAACACATGTCCAAAACATTTCAATAGAATGATCCATCATTCCAAGGTTTTCATAACCTGTTTTCCACCAAGTACTCCCATCTAAAGTTGATCAAGTTTTATGCTTAGCACTAGCATCTACAGGTGGGGGTAAGCAATAATGAGGGTGGGTAAACTAGGGGAGTTCTAATTAAGTCCAATCTCATGCCTTAAGATGACATCAAGATTATCTAGCTTAGGCCAAATTTTATGCTCTTCAAGCAACCTTCAAATATCTTTCTAATATCTATAATTCACTTAAGTAAACTCTAAGTAAATAGCTTTGATAAAGATATAAAGTATAAAGCTTGCAAGTGAAAACTAGGATTGGTCTGTCAAGTGGGTATGATCACATATGCTTAAGGCATATAGTAGTCATAGTAACAAGTAGGGGTTTGTTGCATCAGTAGGGTATCTTGCAAGTGTTAGCTTGCACATTCACTAGTAGTATTAGGCTTGATAAAGTAGAATGTCTTGCAAGTTTTAGCTTGCATTGGTATAGTATCAGCTTACATCAATATCAGTATAAGCTTGCCTTGTGCAGAGCAGTGGTTGAAGTTCTCCTCGGCTTCTTCTTCGTAGAATCCTCCTTCCTCCTCGTATCCTTGGTCGGTACTAGCGTCTATAAATAAATACGAGGTGCACAATCACCAAACAATACTTAACTACTTGCAATCATCACACACAAGGATCCTATAGATGATCTAGCATCATCTCTAACATTACAAGATTAATGCTTGGTTTAATTCCTTTTTATTTCTAGAAAAGTAATTTCTACTCATTGAAAAACTACTTAAGATTTAATATTCTCCAAACCAAACATGGGATCATGTTGACACATGTCATCACCACATATTGTAGTCCAAGGGAATGTGATTTAAAGTAGTGTCACAATTTAATAAGGTTTTACCCTTTTATTTTAATTAATTAATGTGTCTAGAAATGCTTATGTAGCATTCTTTTATTACTTGAACATTATTTCTGCAAGTAAACATATATATTTTTATATATTCTGAAAGGTATGGTTAAATGTGATTTTTGAGAGTTGGAATCAACTCAAAAGCTATTATGGTTTAAATTTGAAAAATGTTTGAATGCAGAAAAGCTTCTGCCTTGTTATTTCTACCATGTGTGATCTATAGATCCAAATGACTTGAATCCAACGGGCTTGGATTCATCATTCCTAGACCTTTCTAACAAAATTGGTTTCATTCCATTTGATGCACTGAATCGATCTGGGTTGAATTTTGAAGTTGGGTACAGAAGTGAGTTTGAAATAAAATAGAAAAGGTTTAATTTGAATAACTGGGCTGCGCGGGAAAAGTTAACGGGCCGGCCTTCTAAGCGCTGTGCTCCCGCGGGCTGCTTAAGTGGGTGTCCCCACTCGTCAGTGAGACAGGGAGGGGCGAAGCGGTACGGGGCAACGTGGGTCGTTCGATCTGATTCTAATCCAACGGCTGGGAGTCATCGTCGACGCAAGGCAACACCGGCGAGAAAGAAACCTAGCGCGGCCAGTGAGGGGTGCTGGGGGCTCACCGGGGTGTAGGCGACGGTCGGTGAGGCGGGCGAACGACGAAGTCGACGACGGCGAACTCAGGGGTGGTCGCGGCAGCTCCTAGGGTGGACGAAATCGATGGCGCCCTTCTTCTCTAGAGGCGGCGGGCTCTGGTGAAATTCCGGCGAGGTGGTGCTCGCCTTGCTCCAGGAACGGTGTGGCATGATCAGTGAGAAGAGGGGAGTGAGGTGGTGTGAAGAAATCGACTGGGGGTGGCCTCTATTTATAGTCGAGCGAGGGGACCGACGGGGCGCACGGTGAGCTTGTCGGGGGCGAGGTTACAGGCGGCTATTGGCATGGGCGACGGTAGGGGACGGTGTGGTGTTCCCTGGCGATGCTCAACGACATGGTTTTGAGGCGTGGGGCGGTGCGGCTTGGTCGGAACGCGACGGTGCTCTGCACGGCAGAGGCGGCGTCTTCGACGGCGAGCGGTGGCTGTGCGGCACGGGGCGGCGAACAAGGATGTCTGGCGGTCTCCTGGGTCGGTGGGGATTGTGTATGCACGCGACGAGGGCGGCGCGCGGTCTGTGGGCTTCGGTCGAGGGTGGCGCTCTGGCGCACGCTCGGCATGGTCGCTGGTGAGGTTGGCATGGTTCGTGCGTGTGGTCTAGGGCTTGGCAACGCTCGCGGCTACGACAGGGGGTGGAGGTGGACGGTGGGCTGCCTCCCAGACATGCTGGCTAGGCTTGCTTCTCTTCCTATCTTGCTGTCGACATGGGGGTGACAAGGTTGGCTTCGGCTGTTCACCATTGATGGTAATGCCAAGCTCATAGTGGTGCTAGTGTTTAGTTAATCTTGCTAGATGATTTACTGAGCTGGTTGTGAGCTAGAGAGGGAACCAGTTAGGCAAGAATCACTGCTCACAATAGTGTTTAGATTTTGTATGATTTGTGTCTGCAACCTGTTTGATGAAATGGCCGCATGAAATCAAGTTTTGAATTTTGAAAATATTTTTGCTGGGTTTGCTAGATTGGTGCTGGTGAGTCTGCAGATGCTTGGGTTTTGAAAGTTGAGCTTGTTTGAGTGGTTTTTGAAAAAGTGGGATCTTCCCATATGATAAAGATTCAATTTTGAATTGTCATTTAAACTATGCATTTGAAAGTTTCTGGATGATCACAAAGTGGGCCTTGATACCTTGTTATGAGTACATTCAAGGGGTGCAAATATCCAGAAAAGTTTCCATTAGGTTCTGAAAATTTGAGACAGCCAAAGTAGGCATGGGAGTTAAATTGGTCAAAATGACCATTCCTTTATTTTATTGGTTTTGATTTATTTGTCCTTAGGAAAAGTTTGGGAAATGTTTAGATGATGTTTATTTCACCTAAGAAACATTTTACAAGCAAGGAAACACACAAACAAGGTGGTTCAAAAGAATTACAAATTTAATGCATACTCATATGCATGCATTCATAATTTTATTTAACAAAGTTTTTGTTAACCCTAATTTTGATGGTTAGAAATTGATGATCCAAGTTTAGTATTTTTGGGATGTTACAGTCTCTCCAAAGCTAGGAGTTCTTCTAATTCATGCTATTCATATCTCACCACAAAGGTGGGAAATATTTCACTCTTCTTGGGGCAGTTACTAGAGATATGACCTTCTTCTCCACATGAATAGCAACACTTTGTTGTTACTTTGGATGTGGCTCTATGAGGCATGGTTCTGACTTTGCCTTCATCCTTCTTGGTAGAAGTTGTCCCTTATGGAGGTTTCCAAACATTTGATTCATTCCATCTTGTTTCATTTGTTGAACTATAGGATAGATGGGGCATTCGATAGGGATATGATCATTTCCTTCACATAGGAAACAAGTCACTTGAGATGTGGGGCATTGTTTAGTTGGATGTTTCTCTTCACAATTAGGGCATTGGTCCACATGCTCTTTATAAGTGTGTTCTATGTCTCCACAAATATTGCAAGCTTGAGTTCCTTCTATAATAGCATCATTGATATCATTGTTGTCATAATCTCCTTGGGAAAGGTTGTCTCTCATGTTGATCATTTGATTAGTCATCCTTTGCAACAATTGGGATTGGATTTCCAAAAAAATTTGCATGGTTGGGTCTAACTCATTGTTGTTGGCTAAAAATTGAGTTGTCACTTGATTCAACTAGGCTTGGGTTGCTAGAAGTTGATCTCTCATGTGCATCTCTTGGTTGTTGTTGTCACCATCCTTGATGTTGGAGTCTCTCGGAGAAGTCATCTGTTTGGGTTGGATTGGGATTAGAATAGGCAAAAGATTTCTAGAGGAAGAATTCTACTCACACACAACAATTCACACAAGCAATGTGCAAGCAATCACAATAAAACATTCCACTCAACAACAAGGTTCAAACACATTTTTAGGCAACAAAATATTTTTGCTACACCACACCAGTTGGTGTGATCGATCTAAACTAAACACTTGTATGGTGGTCCAACTATGGATATCACTTGGGACCATTCCATTCTTCTTAGTTGTTTCTTCTTGAATAAGATCATTGTATCTTTGGAAAAATTCTTCTATCTTGGTCACTAAGCTTCAAAGGTGATGATGGTTCCTTCTAGGTTGTGTTTCCTTAGTCTTCAAATCTTGAGTAACATTTCTTGTCTCACATGTAGTCCTTAGTGATGTCCAAGTTGAAGTCCTTGGTGAATTCAAAGTTGAAGTCATTGGTGTTGGTGAATTCTTTGCTCATGGTGGAGGCTTTGTCCATCAAGTTTGAAAAAGAAGAGATGTAGAATTAAAACCAAAAAGGTTGAGGAAAGAGTTTATAAGATTGTTTGTAAATAAGTTTTGAACAAAATACAACCCCTATTTTTCTAAGGGGTTTCGTCCAATCCTAGGGTTACAATCCAATAGGCAACACAATGCTCTCATACCATCTGTAGAGGTCCCAACCTGATAAGGTAGAGATCCCTGTGTTTACAATGCTACTCCCTGGAAAAATAGCTAGCATCCACAGTTTAAGATGTAATATCAAGAAACAAAGGTCATAATACAACTTTATAACCAGGAATAAAATAATTCATTACATCTTACATAGCTCATTTGTCTATCTCATTACAATGCAGCAGAAATAACTATGTAGCATGGAGTCCTTCATCTTCAAAGTGCCACAGGCAATCATGTTGGTTGTAGACTTGTAATCCTATTCAACACACTTCACTAACATCAAACAAAACCTGCAACATAATAAGTTACAGCCACAAGGGTCAATACATTTGAATTGTATTGGCAAGTGATACTATGGTAGAATAGTGGTATCTGTCATATATATGCATTTGGCTAAGTGGAGCTTAGGCTTGCTTTGCTCAAAATAGGTTTTCCTTATAAGTTGAAAACACTAAGTTTTTGTTTGTCAAAAATCACCCAAGGCATCTACCAATAGAAATTGGTGATCCTTTAACCATTCTTCAACCACAAGCTTTTAACTTAGAAATTGCGATGAGGAGATCCTTGATAGCTTCCATGTCTTGATGCTCAAATTGTCCATTGCCGGGGAGACGGCTAAGTACTTAGATTTTACTCTCGAGAGAGGTGGTGCACTTTCCCCACAAGACTCGACATGCATCGAGACCAGATCTTTCAGAAGCCTTCCCTTAGACCAAAATGGACGCGCTCCAAACGTATCACCCCCTACCACCAACTGTCCATTTGGCTAAGTTATTGCAACCTATATGATCCAGGCAGAGCCCAAAATTCCATGTGGCTGCACTAGAAGCTTCTCAACATTTGACATCTCAAATCTCTTTGTTCCTGGGTGGCTTTCCACAAGTGAGATACAGTAGGGTAGGCCATAAATATGGGGCCCTATGTAACCACTCAACATAATCCATTCACACCATTCCACCCAGGTGATTCATTCACATAGTTGTTTTATTAAACAAAACACAAGTCATTGACTTAGAAATATTTCATATCATGAATATAATCCACCCTTGTTTTCTACTAGCTAAGATAAGCATGATAGTAGTAGGTATCTTAACTTAGGGATAATTCTACTAAGGCATCATCTACTAGGATTTCCCATGGCATAGTTAACACATAGAAAATTCCATGCAAGTCCTACTTAGAAATATCACTAATGCATAGTTAAAATCATGGGACAAAAGTATGAAACACCACTTGCCTTTTTGGAAGAGAATATAGGTTCACTCCTTGATCTTGCAATAGTCACACTCTTCAAAGTTCACTACAATTCAATCAAGGCACAAATTCAATCTAGCATTCAAACAATTCATCACATAAAATAAAGAAAACATAACAATACATGCAAGCATGCAAAAGATTATTTTATTTTAAAAAGTGATTTCTAATAGTCTATAAACATTTTAAACACCTATTGGTCATTTATAAAAGTGGCAAAACCATTTGATATTAAGTTAGTGAAAATGGCCACTTTAAATCATTTTTGTTTTGCTAGAAATGATTTAAATCAAAGTAATAATTTCTAGTGTTTGACAAATATATTTTTAAACACAAATGTTAGTGTTTATGGTCAAAGTGTTTAAAATAAATCCATTTTCAAAAGGTTTCATTCAAAGACCATTTTTAAAATCAAAGTAACATTTTTATTTAACTAGAATGCCTTTAAACAAAGTAATTATTTTTCTAGGGTTCATAAAATATATTTTTAAATCCCAAAACTTGGTGTTTAGGGTCAGGGAGTTTAAATCAAACCATTCGCAAAAGGTTTTACTCAAAAAGCATTTTTAAACCATAATCAACATTTTTATTTAACTATAAATGCTTTTATTCAAGGATTAATTCCTTAGTGTCACCAAATATACTTTTAAATCCAAAAGTTGGTTTTTATGGTCAGTAGGTTCAAAACAAATCATTTGCAACAGATTTTACATAAAAAATAAAATTTTTATACTCAAAATAGACCTAATAATGTTTCTTCAAAAACATTCAATTTTCTAGAAGCAAAATACTAAACTAAGGGCATGTTGCAAAGTTTGTATTTTTGTGAATCCATTGATATAAAATTTGGCCAAGCAGATCAAAAGTTGTGGATTTTCCATGTTTAAACAAACAAAATTCATTTCTGGAAATTAATCAAACGGAACAGGCCACGTGGAGCGTTTGTACTGGATAATACCGGTTCACACGGATCGATCTTTGTGGGCCGTCAGATCTAAATGACCATGCACGGCACAGATGCAATCATACCGTTTTGATTAGTCATCTATCGTAGCGCTTGGATTTAAATCCTACGGCTCATAGCACGTTAAGCACAGATGGGCGGCGTTGGCGCGACTGCGAGCGGCGACGCTCTCTGTCAGTGACGTTGCCGGTGAACTAGGAAGTGAGAAAGAGAGGGAAAAGGCTCACCAGGTTTGCAGGGTGTTGCTGATTCTCAACGTGGTCTTCGCAGGGACAGGGCGCACGGAGTCACTGGCGATTCCTCACCGGAGTTGCTACTATGGTCGGATGTGCTCAGGTGTTGTCGATGACGAACCTACAGGGCGTGCTAAGGCAAACCAGAGGCGGTGTTAGACGCATGAGATCATGGCGAGTACGAGGGCATCAATGAGAAAGAGAGGGGTGGACCGAAACTACCTGGAGAGTTCGCCGTTGTTGCGGCAGACGATGGTGGCGCCCAGACAAAGACGGAGTCGACGCTCCAGGGCATGCGCGGGCAAGGGGAAGGTGCTAGCAGGTGCGCACGTCGATGGGGAGTGAGCTCGCGTGCACTAGGGGTAATGTAGCACCCCGGGTAAAACCACTACTATAAAATCGCAGTTGTTTGTACTTGTGCATCATCATGAAATCATCATGCATACCTTTGCGTAAAAACATTTCGTTAAAATCCTATCTTTGTTTTGACATTACTCCCCCTCTTAATTTCAAAATACAAACCCCAGATCTTCCTAAATATTATATATGTCTAAAAACAGTTTACAAAAATCTTATAAGATAATAATAAATATTTTATATTATTTTTAGGAGACAGTCAACCAGGCCCAAAAGCCCAGTCGGCCACCTCCAGATCCTATCTACCTCAAACCCTAATCCCTAGTCCCACCCCAACCCCAAACCCCATCCCGCCTGACCCGATCGATCCCACCCACCCGATCGCACCCTGGCATGCTCCTGAACCCCACCTCCACTCGTCCAACACGCCCTCCTCCCGAACCGCTCCTGGACCCACCCCACCTCACGGAACCGACGCCCCCGCGGTCGATCTCCTCCCCTCGCCTCGCGATCCCCTTCTCCTGACCCCGACGCCATGGACTGCGCCCTCCCTCTAGCGTCGCCGCCCTCCTGCTGCTACCAGGTTCCTCTTCTCCCTTGGCCACCATCAAGTCGCTCTTCCCCTAAATCTCGCCGCCCACAGCCCTCCTCTTCATGATCCGTGACACCCGTCCCCAGCATCGTTGCCTCCGTCGGCCAGCACCACCGTCCGTCCTAGAGCCGGCCGCCACCTCCTTCGCCGCCTGTGCCAAGGCCAGCCACCGCCGTCCCCTAATTGAGCCTCGCGGATCCTCCCTGTGGCAGCGCCCATCCTGCCAGCGAGCCCTCCGCCACCACCCTACCCTCTCTGTCGGCCATCGTCGACCCCGCGCTGTCGGCCACCGTCGTCGTCTCCTGCGCCTCCGTCGCTGTCACCTCGCTCCGCCGTGACCTCCTACGTGCACACGCCCATGACCATCTCTGTGAAGGAGGAGACGTTTTGGTATCCTTATGTTTCAGTGCTAGGACACAACTCGTGAATCTCCTTGTCACTGTGTAGGTACATGTGTATCAAAGTGGCCCTTGTTGTTCTGCGTTTGGACCATGCTCATTGACGAAGGCAACTAACGTGTGAAGGTGAGCCCAGGGATTCCGAAAACCCCGTCACGAACTTCAAGTTCCCCCTCGGACGCGAAAAGATCTACTTTGTGGATCGAATTCTCCTTCTTGGAACGGCAAGATCATCTTCCCAAACCGAAGACCGATCTCCCAAACCTTCCAAACACCAAGATCGGCAAACCCCAAGGTGTGACCTTTTCCGAGCCCCTATTTTATAAATTTCCAACTATATAAACTGCTGCATATTTAATTGTTCATAATCGCATACATATTGTGGGTGTTTGGGGGTATTTTGTCAACTCATCTAATAATTAAATATGGAGACCATATGCGGGCGTTTCTAGCCTTATATTATCTCCATTTAAATTTGTGTAGCGAACCGGTGTCATTTTTTTCTTTGTTAAGACAACATTTAAAATGAGGGGTATTTAACAACATGAACATATTAATTAATTGTCGGGACCTCGGTTCCGCTTAATATTGCCTAATTGCATCGCATCCTTGCCATGCCATACATCATACATGCATCATGCCCGATCTTTTGCCGTAGTATTAAATAGTGCCTCTGATGTTTATTCTAGTGCTTTGCTTCTTCACGGATTAGGCCGATGAGTTGATGCGAGTGTCGACGCGATCTTCGGATGAACCTTTAACAGTGTTTTTCAAGCGAGCATTCTCCCTCTTTCTACCTATTTTATGTTTATAGTCTTTATTTCCTCCTGTTGATCTATTGCTATCTGTGTTGTGATGTTGTAGTTTTCATCCCGTGATATCACTTGCAGCCTCTATATTGCCTTGGACGCATCCTATTACCTGTTGTTTGGTAGATAGTCGGCCTTGCGAGTCATTGTTGCTTGCGCAAGTGCTGTTTCGTGTCGTCGATGTTCTACAGTTGTTGGAGGAATGCCTCATGCTTAATGGTGTAGATGATCATGGATTTAATTACTGTTTAATAACTAAAATTGAAAGTAGGTAAATAATGCAGAGGCACTGGTGGGTAATAGACAATATTTGGTTTTTAACCCCCACTTGTGTCCTGTAGGACCCCGAGTTCTTGACACGTGTTCCGAGATCGAGCGTGCTAACCACAGGTGGGGTGTGTGGGCACCCCCATCGATTTAGTACCCGATTTCAAAGTACTGTACTGGGGGCCACAACCTAGTTTGGGGCTTTATTACTATCCTGTATTATGCCATGTTTTACTGCTTTATTTACGATTGCGTGTGGAGCGCTTGTACTGTTTAGGAACCCCGTGCCACGTTTTCGCTGTATCGACAAGCCCAGTCATACTTTCGGGTTCCTAGTCGTTTACAGCCGTCGCCACACACCCTGGGTCCGTATCGGAGACGGCCGACTTCGTTGCGGGTAGCTTAGTGGGGTGGCCCCCATGTACTTGCTTTGGGTCTGGGAAACGTCGTGTCTGAAACCCCGTTGACATACTGTTGGGTGTATGTTTTGTGATCTTTTACCTACCTGATCTGACAACAAGGGTGTAGGTGCGTGTGGAAACTTTGGTGCACCCCTGCAGGGTTAAATCTTTTCGAGAAGCCGTGTCTACGGTTATGGACGACTTGGAGCACAGTTCTCGATCATAGACAACTATAACTAAAGTTTACTGTTATAATCTGACTTGTATCCGATATGACTAGTAATCAGCTTCACTACAACAGAATGGCTAAATAACAGTACCAACAACTGCTGGGTTTTCGATATCTCATGCTATTTGTATCTGACTAGTAAGTGTCGCAACTAGAACAGAATGGTTAACTAAAAGTGCCCACTGCTTATTATATCAGGATGACTCTTGCTATCTATACCTGACTAGTAATTGCTGCAATGATAACTGAATAAATAAAACTGCCAACTGTGTGAGTTCCTCGGTTTGACTTCCTCGTTTGGTCTCGAGGGGGAAATACCAGGATGGGTATGCTTGGTGATAGTTTCAGGTTGGTCCCGAATAGGTCTTTCTCATCCCTCTCTGATAGTCGCCAGTTGTATCGAGTCTCTATAGGTTGTTTAGTGCATGCTTCACTGCCGCTTCAGTCCACCTTACCTTTGTAGGCGAGGACCGCCGAATTCTAGTCTCGCCGTGTACTGGCCTCAGTACTGACCGCTCTTTTTTTCCTTTGCCCTTTGCCGACACCCCTTTTGTTTAAGCAGGTTTTGAGATCGACGTCCATAACCCTGCCCAGGCCAAGCCTGAAGGGTAACCCTGCTAATGACGTCGATCTCAAAACCTGCTTAAACAAAAGGGGTGCCGGCAAAGGGCAAAGGAAAAAGAGAGCGGTCAGTACTGAGGCCAGTACACGACGCGACTAGAATTCGGCGGTCCTCGCCTACATATGTATGGTGGACTTAAGCGGTCGCGAAGCATACACTAAACAACCTATAGAGACTCGATACAACTGTTGGCTATCAGAGAGGGATAAGAAAGACCTATTCAGACCCAACATGATACTAACTCCAAACATACCCATCCTGGTGTTTTCCCCTCGAGACTAAACGAGGAAGTCAGACCGAGGAACTCACACTGTTGGCAGTTTTATTCATTCCATTATAGTTGTAGCAATTACTAGTCAGATATAGATAACGTGAGTCATCCTGATATAATAAGCAGTGGGCACTTTTAGTTAACCATTCCATTGTAGTTATAATACTTACTAGTCAGATACAATTATAACATGTGACAACCCAAATCCAGCAGTTGTTGGCACTTTTATTTAGCCATTCCATTATAGTGAAGCTGATTACTAATCATTTCAAAGTCAATTTAAAGTACTACTTTAGTTATGGTTTTCTATGATCGAGATATTGTGCTCCAAGTCATCCATAACCGCGGACACGGCTTTTAGAAAGTTTTACCCTGCAGGGGGCACAAATAGCAACACACGCACGATCAACCTCGGAAAAACTAAATGAAAACCCAACAAGGCATCACAACAAAGAAATCGCAAGATTCATATAATATTTCAGGGGGCCACCCCACCAAGCTACCCGCTACGAAGTTGGCCGGCTCCGAGACGGACCCAGAGGTTTGTGACGACGGGTGTAAACGACTGGGAACCCGAAAGTGTGACTCGGCTTGTCAATACCACGAAAACGTGGCACGGGGTTCCAAAACAGTACAGGCGCTCCACGCGCAATAGTAAATAAAGCGGTAAAGCATGACATAATCATGGCATAAGTACATGATAGTAATAAAGACCCAAACTACTTTGTGGCCCCAAGAAATAAGATATGACTCAAGCTCATGCTAAGGGGATTCATGGGCCCACATGCGGATAGTGCGAATATTCAAGGAACAGGTATCAAGTACTCGGGGTCCTACGGGACACAAGTGGACGGTTAAAAACCAAATAACATCTATTGCCCACCTGTGCCTCTGCATTATTTACCTACTTTAATTTTAGTTATTAAATGGTAATTACAACCATGATCATCTCCAACATTAAACATGCGGCATTATTTCAACAACTGTGCAGCGCGATGCATCACCTGCGCAAGCAACTATGACTCGCAAGGCCGACTATGTACCAAACAACAGGTAATAGGATATGTCCATGGCAATATAAGGGCTGCAGGGAAGTATAACAGGGTACGGAATCTATAGCATCGCAACAAAGATAGCAATAGATCAACAGGAGGAAGTAAAGACTAGAAATGTAAAATAGGTATAAACGGGGAGAATGCTCGCCTGAAAACATTGCCGAAGGTTCATCCGAAGATCGGGTCGATACTCGCATCAACTCATCGGCCTAATCCGTGAAGAAGCAAAACACTAGAAGAAACACCGGATGCAATATTTAATACTACGGCAGAAGATCGGGCATGATGCATGTATGATGCATGACATAGCAAGGATGCGATGCAATTAGGCAATATTAAGCGGAAATGGGGTCCCGACAATTAGTTAGTAGGTTTAGGTTGTTTAGATACCCCGCAATTTAAATATTGTCTTAACAAGGCAAAATATGTAATTGATTCGCTACACAAATTTAAATGGAACCAAAATAAGACTAGAATCTCCCGCATATGGTCTCCATGTTCAGTTATTAGGTGAGTCGACAACATCCCCCAACCCACAATATGTATGCAAGCATAAATAATTAAGATACAATCAGGTATATGTCATTTATAAAATAGGGTCTTGGATAAAGGGGTCACACATTAGGGTTCGACGATCTTGGGCTCCGGGGGTTCGACGGGGTTTGGCCTCAACGGGATCGGCCTTCACCTTCGGAAACGGGGTCTTGATGTCCATGAAGGAGAACATGAAGCCGATGCCGGGGTTCGGACTTTGGATCTGGGACGGCGAACTTGTCATTCCAAGGGATTCGGGTCTTCAGATTCCATGAAGTTCTGTCTTTGGAGTTCTTTGTTTCTCGGAATCTCTCAGCTCCCCACCGCACTGTCAATACACCAACACCAAACCACATCCACCAACAGCACTTCTCCGCTTCTACCTCACCACACCAATACGTCTAAAAGCAGCAGGCCAACACGTTCACTTGACAGGAACATGGGGACGCCAACACGGACGAGCAGTTGCAGGCCTCGGTGTCATAGCACGGGCTTGAAGCAAGGCGGCGGCGCACAGAAGCAGAGGCAGCAAGGCTCCGGGGATGCCAAACAACAGCGGCGGGGCTCAATGCCGTCAGGGCGCTGGCTGGAGACACGGGAGCCGAACGGTGGCATAGAGCAGGGAGGAAGGGTCCCGCAGTCGGAGGAGGTGAGGGCGACGGCCACACTCGAGGGAGGAGGCAGCGGCCGACGCGGAGGTCACGACGTCCGGGCACGCGTGCGGGCGTAGGCGGAAACGCTGCAAGGCCGAGGAAGGCCGACGGAGGAGCTTGGCCAGCGCACCGGGGAACGGGGAGGCGCCTGGCAGAACATGAGAGCTAGGAGGGGGCCGGAGGGCGGCAATGGGAGGCAAGGTAGGGCGCCAAGGAGGCGGGGATCCGAGGCAGCCGGCGATCGGCTCGTGCAGGTGTCGGCGGTTCTCTGGGAGGAGGACGAGGTGCGGGGCGCGATGGGGATTGGTGGAGGGTTCGCGAGGTGGGAGTGGGACCCAGGCTTGATGCGTGCGTGCGTGTCCGATGTTGCGTGGGTCAGATCGGTGTGGGGTGGGTGTACTACAGGGTGGGGCTGGTACCAAGGGGTGGAGTTGGTAGGTGTTGTGGCGGCTGGGTGGGGTTGTGCCTGGTGGCGACGGGGTGGTAGGATCAGGCGGTGGGATCTAGGGTTTGGGGTGGGTAGATTAGGTTTTAGGTCTAGATATTATTTGGGGTAGTAGGCTGCTGCCAGCTGGGCCTTTTGGGCCTGGCCGGTGGTAGCCTTTCTCAGAACAAAATAGATTTATTATTTATTATTTTTCTTTGTTTTAAACAAAACATTTGTAAAAGGGTTTTAGACAAATAAAAGATCCGGACAGACCAAGGGTTTGGATTTGAACAAAGCGGGGAATATCTAGAAACAAAATAGGCTTTTAGAAAATAGTTTTAGGCAAACAGATGCATGCTGATGTCATGATGATGCACATAATAAAAACAACAACGATTTTCTGGTAGTGGTTTTACCCGGGGTGCTACAACTCACTTTTGTTTTCTTGATGGTTATTCCGAGTTTTTTCAAATTACTATGAAAGCACAAGACCAAGAGAAAACCACTTTCATGTGTCCCTACAGAACTTATGCTTATAGGCGTATGCCTTTTGGTTTATGTAATGCTCCTGCTACTTTTTAGAGATGTATGTCTGCTATCTTTCATGGTTTTTGTGAAGAAATTGTGCAAGTTTTCATGGATGATTTCTCTGTCTATGGGACTTCTTTTGATAATTGTTTGCACAACCTTGATAAAGTTTTGCGGAGATGTGAAGAAACTAATCTTGTTCTTAATTGGGAGAAATGCCACTTCATGGTTAATGAAGGGATTGTTCTTGGACACAAAATTTCTGAAAGAGGTATTGAAATTAACAGAGCCAAAATTGAAGCAATTGAGAAAATGCCTTGTCCTAGGGACGTGAAAGGTATTCGTAGTATCCTTGGCCATGCTGGTTTCTATAGAAGGTTGACTAAAGATTTCTCAAAAATTTCAAAGCCCCTTACTAATCTTCTCCAAAAAGATGTACCTTTTGTTTTTGATGATGATTGTAAGGAAGCTTTTGAAACTTTGAAGAAAGCTTTAACTACTGCTCGTATTGTCCAACCACCTGATTGGAATTTACCCTTTGAAATTATGTGTGATGCTAGTGATTTTGCTGTGGGTGTTGTTCTTGGGCAACGAATAGATAAAAAGTTGAATGTTATTAATTATGCTAGTAAGAATCTTTATGCTGCTCAAAAGAATTATGCTACTACTGAAAAGGAGTTCTTAGCTGTAATCTTTTCTTGTGATAAGTTTAGACCCTCTATTGTTGATTCAAAAGTTACCATTCATACTGATCATGCTGCTATTAAGTACCTTATAACAAAGAAAGATGCTAAGCCTAGGCTTATTAGATGGGTGTTTCTTTTACAAGAGTTTGATCTACATATTGTAAATAGGAAAGGTGCTGAAAATCCCGTTGCTGATAATTTATCTTGTTTGGAAAACATTCTTTTGATCATATGCCTGTTAATGATAGTTTTCCAAATGAATAGTTGGCTGCAATAAAGGTAAGCCTGCGAGAGAGTCCTTGGTATGATGATTATGCTAACTTTATTGTTTCCAAGTATTTGCCTCCAACCTTTACAGCCCAGCAAAGAAGGAAATTCTTTTTTGATCTGAGGCGTTACTTTTCGGATGACCCACATTTATATAAAGGAGTAGATGGTATTATGCGGAGATGTGTTGCAGAATATGAACAACAAGAGATATTGAGAAAATATCATGGCAGCACTTATGGAGGACATCATGCTGGAGATAGAACAAAACAAAAAGTTTAACAATCAGGTTTTTATTGGCCTACTCTCTTCAAGGATTCAAGGAAGCTTATTTTATCATGTGATGAATGTCAAAGAGTTGGTAACATTTCTAGACGCAATGAAATTCCTATGAATTATTCTCTTGTTATTGAACCATTTGATTGTTGGGGATTCGAATTTATAGGTCCTTTTCCCCCTCCAAAAGGGTATACTCATATTCTTGTTGTTGTTGATTATGTTACAAAGTGGGTAGAAGCCATACCTACAAATAGTGATGATGGTAAGACCTCTTTAAAAATGCTTAAAGATGTTATTTTTCCTAGGTTTGGTGTGGCTAGATATCTCATGACTGATGGAGGTTCTCATTTTATTCATGGTGGTTTTAGGAAGACTCTTGCTAAATATGATGTTAACCATAGAATTGCTTTAGCTTATCACCCTCAAACCAGTGGGCAAGTAGAACTTTTGAATAGAGAAATTAAATCTATCTTGCAAAAGACTGTTAATAAATCTAGAAAAAAATTGGGCTAAAAAGTTGAATGATGCTTTATGGGCTTATAGAACTGGTTATAAAAATCCTATGGGAATGTCTCCTTACAAAATGGTTTATGGCAAAGCTTGTCACTTGCCTTTAGAATTAGAACACAAAGCTTATTGCGTAATGAAAGAACTAAATAGAGATTTTAAACTTGCTGGTGAGAAAAGATTGCTTGACTTTAGTACATTAGATGAGTGGAGAAGTGAAGCTTATGAAAATGCTAGACTCTTTAAAGAAAAAGTAAAAAGATGGCATGATAGGAGAATTCTCAAAAGGGAGTTCCATGTTGGTGAGAGAGTTCTATTGTATAGGTCCCGTCTCAAAACTTTTGCAGGAAAACTACTCTCAAAATGGGAAGGGCCTTTTGTTATTGAGGAGGTGTATCGTTCAGGTTCTATTAAAATTTCATCTTTGAGAGACAACACTACACAAGTGGTGAATGGTCAAAGGCTCAAACATTATATTTCTGGAGACTCTTATAATGAAGATGTTGAAATTATTCAAATGGTGACTCCGGAAGAATTTATTAGAGACCAAATTTAGGAACCTGCAGAGTCCGTCTTTGAATAGGTAAAACTGCTGAAAATAGAAGGTTCACGAAAAAGTTTTCTCTTTATATTTTTGTAGTTTTTATTCCATATGGAAGGTAACAAGACAAAACAGGGAAGGAAACGGAGCCCGGGTGGGCCACACCACCTAGTGGCGTGGGCCCCTCCTGGTTGCGCCACCAGGGGGTGAGACCCCCCGGAGCCCGTCTCCATCCCGTTTTCACCCTGTACCTTACTTATGTCATAAAAATTTGTAATATATAATCACCCAGACCCCTCGAGGTCCATATATCGTGTTCTCTCCGTGTTTTTGTTTTGATCTGTTTCTGTCAGGAAATATTCCCAAGTTTAGAGGCATCGTGGTCTCCGCCAACGACAAGGGCAAGAAGCCCGTGGAAGATGATCTTCAAGACCCCAAGAAGGAAGAGGAGATCTTGGTTGAGGATGAAGAAGAAGTGAAGGAAGACAAGCATCCAGACACCCACGCTACCATTGTGAGCATTGGAGTGGTGGCAAACCCTATCAAGCTCAAGAGGACAACACGGATGTCTACATGAGGGAAACCTCTGCGTCATTTCCTCGCTCCACAGTCACTTCCTCCACGCGCCAAGAACCCCTTCCATACTCTTATACATGAGCATCAATTCCAAAAGTTTCCCAAAGGGAAGTTGCCTCTAGTTGGGATATGCCTCGTTCTAACCATGTGGGGAAAGAACACTCTAAGGAGGAAGAGTAGGGAAAGAATCACAAGGACTGGGATTCTCGGTCTGACATGATCATAAACTACATTGAGCATAATTCGGTGTTGATTCATACTCTAACCTTCGATATTGAGAATTTGAGGAAGCTGATTGAAAAGCTTATCAAGGGAACACCACCACCACCGAAGGAGTAATTCGACATCAGGTTTTGGCATCCCCTTGGTTTGTTCCAAGCTTGGGGGAGTGCTTCGGTATCACATCATTATCTTTCATCTTTTTACCTTTTTTAGTAGAGTCATATTTTGAATAGAGAAGTTATCATATAGGATGGTATGCATTGTGGAACTATCTCTCCTTTCGTTGGTTATCTATGTATCCCTTGGTGTGAGTGCCTTTATGGAATATTAATAAGAAGTTTCATCTCTTAATTTTTGCACATCTTATTTTAGTTTGAAATATCTATTATATGATTGATCTTGTTTATTAGTATTGGTATCACTTTGGGAGAATCAAGTAAATCTAAATTGGTTTTTGGCAAGCCAAGCTCTGGTCAGTAGCAACACTTTTTGAGGTTTGAAAGGAAAAGAGAAAAGCACTTACAGGTATTTTATATTATTTTCCTTCTTTCCTGATTGGCTCATAAGCTTACAATTCTTTATTTAAGATCTTTTGTGTTTTCAAGGAAGATTGCATGTTTGACTTTATCACTTGTATCTTTGATTGTTTCCTTCAACTCTTTTTCTTGCTCCCTAGCCTTGCTAGCCAAAAACTAGTACTGAGAGGGAATACTTTTCGTGCATCCAATCCTTTAAACTTAAACCTATGACATTTGTGTCTACCATATCTACCTATTAGCACTATTGCTATTCCGAGTAAATTCTCAAGTTTCATCTATCTTTCAAATTAAAAATTCTTTTGTTATGTGAAAAATAATTAGTAAAGCTCTCATGAACTTGATGGAACACCTTATTTTCTTGCCCTTAATAAAATTGAAACATTGTGTCATATATGTTGTATATGCTTGCACCTATAAGTTGGGAATTAGCAGAACCGTGTTGTCACGGGGAACGCTTTCAACACCTGTAAATATCTACCTCGTTGATATCATGATCTTTTTGTTTGCGGATGTTGGCGGTGTGAAATAAAAGGGGGGCTTGTAAGTCCATGGAGTTATGTATATGTGTTAGAGAAACGCCTATGCCGCTAGCCTAAGCCATGCATAATCATGGTGGAAACTTGCAGCATCACCATAGTGAGAAATCTATGAAGCAACCTTAGAAAAAATTTATACAGAAAAAAGAGAGAAGAGAAAAATATTTGCACCATTCTCATGGTAAATAAAAGGATCGCTGAGATGCTCACTGTGTATTGACTTGTAATTTTGATATGATATAGCTCCTGTGTCATGGGCCAAGGGGTAACCCGTTGGCGGTTCTCTATGATACACATATACTTACAATGACAAGAGCTTACCGGTAACTAAAGTTGAGTAGAATGAGGAACGGCCCTCGTACTCAAGGGACATGAGATTGCCAACTTATATTTCGTCAAGCATATACTCCATCTTTGTTCACTTTCACCTTAATCACCTCAAGATGCTTATGATAGGGGCAATGAGAGCTCAAAGCTAGTAAGTACCATAATCTTTTGAAAGCTCTTTATGAAACTTGAAATCCCTGCTTCCCTCTGTGAAGGGACTTTCTTTTACTTCTTAATTGAGTCAGTGAACCAATTCCTTTCTATCTCCAACAAGCATTTGAGTTGTTGTGTTTCAATCATTCATATGATGATTTATTCAATCTTGTTTGTTATCTTCCTTGTTTTGCACATTGTTCTTATCTGAATGAGTATTACTTTGAAAGCCATCATTGTGAACAGCCTTTTATGTTTAAGCAAAAGGACTCCTGTTATAAACTTCATTACAAAAGCTTTGCTTGAAAACTATGTATGATTTGTCAGTTGTTCTCTGACCAAGAACAAAGTTTGCCATTACCAATTATGATTTGTATTTATGCATCTTTATTGTGACTCCCATACTCGTTGCAAGTTAAATTATATAATTTTGAGTTGCTTTCTATTATGAGTTATGTATTGCTAAGTGTGATGCTTCTTGTCCTTATTCTTTTTATCGACACTTCAGTCCATAAACATGTGGTCATATTTACTAAGCTCAGTTTTTGCTTGGGGACAAGCGAGGTCCAATCTTGGGGGAGTTGATACGTCCATTTTGCATCACTATTCTATATCATAATTTACTATTATTCATTGATATATTTCATATTAAGAGGTGATACTTATTCATCTATTTTTGCATGTTGGATGACTTTTGGAGGATGAACTGCCAGAGTTAGATTCTAATGGAAAAAAGCGTTGTTTAGATGCAATTTTCGTGAAGATCAGAAAATTCCATAAAATACACAGAAAATTCTATTTTTCAGAAGACAAAGGATGCTAGAAGGGGAGGCAGAGATGGGCCACAGGGGTCCCACACACACCCTGCGCAGGCCACCCTGGGCCGCGCCACCAGGGGATGTTGCCACCCTGGCCTACCTCTTGCTCCACCCTTTCGCCTATATCTTCTCCTCGAAACCCTAATACACGGAGAGCGACCACAGAAGGATTCCGCTGCCTCTACGGGGCGGAAACTACAGAGAGAGAAAGAGCTCTCCAGCAGACAGATTTCTGTCGGGGAAATTCCTTCCTGGAGAGGGGAGATCGTCGCCATCAACATCGTCATCAAGCTAGACTACATCGGATCTTCTTCATCATCATCCGCACCACCATCTCCACCAGCACTGTAGAGGTCTCAACCTAATAAGGTAGATTCCTCCTGTGTTTTACAATGCTAGTCCCTGGATCAATAGCTAGCATCCACAGTTAAGATGTAATATCAAGAAACAAAGTTCATAATATAACTTTATAACCAGGAATAACATAATTTTATTACATCTTTCATAGCTCATATGGCTAATACATTACATTGCAGCGGAATAACTATAAGCATGGGGTCCTTCATCTTCAAAGTGCCACAGGCAGATGTTGGTTGTAGACTTTGTAATCCTAATCAATCAATCTTCACTAAAAACAATCAAACCTGCAACATACAAGTTACAGCCACAAGGGTCAATACTTTTGAATTGTATTGGCAAGTGATACTATGGTAGTATAGTGGGGTCTATCTTCTATATGCATTTGGCTAAGTGGAGTTGAGGCTTGCATTGCTCAAAATATATTTTTCCTTAACATTTGAAAACACTAAATTTTTGCTTGACAAAATCATTTTTCTCAATCAAAGATTGAAGATCCTTTCCAAGGCATCTCTCAATCAAAGATTGAAGATTTCAAACAACCCTTGTTCAATCCACAAGATTTTTAACTTAGAAATTTGAATGATGAGATTCTTGATTGTTTCCATGTCTTGATGCTCAAATTGTCCTTTACCAGGGACATGGCTAAGTACTTAGATTTTACACTCTGCAGAGGTGGTGCACTTTCCCCACAAGACTTGGTTTCCCAAGATAAGATCTTTCAGAAGCCTTCCCTTAGACCAAAATGGACGCGCTCCAACCTATCAAACACTACCACCCACTGTCCATATGGCTAAGTTCTTGCAACCTATATGATCATGGCAGAGCCCATATTGCCAAGTGGTTGCACTTGAAGCTTCTCAACATTTGACATCTCAAATCTCTTTGTTCCTGGGTGGCATACCACAAGTGAGATACACAATCCAAGTCCATGGCATTGTGAACCACTCAACCAATCTCCACCAAGCAAGCCCATTCCACCCAGGGAATTAATTAACTTAGTTGTTTTATTAAACAAAAACATAAGTCCTCAGACTTAGAAATTTTTCCATAGTGTGAATATATTTTCCACCCATGTTTTCTATTAGCTAGGCTAATATTGATAGTAGTAAGAATCTTTAACTTAGGAAAATCCTACTAAGGATTCATCTACTAGGTTTTACTACAGCAAGGTCTATACTTAGCAAAATCCATGCAAGTTTACTTAGCAAAATCACTAATGCATAGAGAAAGTAATGGGACAAAAGTATGAAGCATCACTTTCCTTTTAGGTAGAGGGTATAGGTTCAATCCTTGTCCTTGCAACAATCACACTCTTCAAGTCATTACAATTCAATCAAACAAGGCACAAACTCAATCTACCAATCAAGCAAAACAACACATAAAATGACCAAGTCAAAGTAATGCATGCAAGCATGCAAAAGATGGTTCTAAATACAAAGGTGGTCTCCACTAGGCTTCTAAACTTTGTAAAGTCAAAAGTGGTCATTTTCCAAAAGTGGCCAAGTTATTTGCAAAAGGGTTTTGGTCCATAAACCATTTTTAAATCCTTTCATCATTTTATGTGGTGAAAATTATTTTTATCAAAGTAAAATTTTATGTTTTTCACCAAATAGGTTGCTATTGCAAAACTTGGTGTTTTGGGTCAGTAGGTTTGGTCTAAACCATTTTCCCAAAGTTTTCTTTATAAAAACATTTTCATAACAAAAATCCTTATTTTCTTTTGGCTAGAAATGACTAAATCAAGTTTTCCATCCTAAACTTTACCAAATCCATTTTCCAAACTATGGGTTGGTTCCTAGGGTCAGTAAGGTCACAACAAACCATTTTGCAAAGGTTTTAAATCAAAAAATCATTTTTAAACAATTTTTATACTCTAAACAAGCTCACAAAAGAATCTGCAAAAACAAGCAAACTAACAAATACTATTTGCTAAACTAATTCCACAGTTAGCTAGGGCTTGCTCTCCTGAATCCAACGACATAAAATTTGTAATTTTTGGACGTGTGGTTTGAAAGTTACAGAGGTTTGAAGTTTGCAAATAAATCTGATTCAAAAATCTGTTTTAATTCAAACACTGGCCACGCGTCGAGCCGTGATTGGCAGGTACCGCTTCGTGCGGATCGCACAGCTGCAACTGTAGGATCTAATCTAATCGTGCGATCCAGAACGCATACCCCTTCGCGGTTTAAGTGACTCTATCGTAGCCAACGGATCTGCATCTAACGGTTACTGTGTGTTTGACCTAAAATGGGCGGCGCTGACGGCGGCTGTGCGGCGGCGGCGCTCTGGCGGCGAGGTTGCCGACGTTGCAGGATGCGAGAAAGAGGGAGAGGGAGCTAACTGAGTTCGTAGCACACTGCTGATGCTCCTCGTGGTCTTTGTTGGCCAAGGGGCGCATGGGTTCCTGGGGAATTGCTCACCGGAGTTGAGCCGTGCCTCGGGTGCGGTCAGTTGTCGACAGGGGCGAGGTTGCAGGCCACGCGCGAGTGATTGGCGAGCACCTGGAGATGCAGAAGACGCGGATTAATCAAACGGCATGATCCACTGATCAAGGCGCATACGGAGTCGAGTGCTAGAGCTCACCGGAGTCGCGGGAGTCGTCGGTGGCATACAGGTGGAGACGTTGCCGACGTTCTGGAGTGCTCGGGGGCGAGCTGGCGCTACGAGGATGATCGCCAGGAGGTGGGGATCACGTGAGTATGGTTGAGGAGACAAAGGGTGGCGAGGGGCTGCCGGAATCGGACTAGAACCTCGTCGGAGCAGAGGATGCTCGAGGAGAAATTGAGACGGCCTGGGGGCGTGTCAAAGTGAGGCGACAGAGGGAAAGTGGAGAGGAATCACTGGCGTTTAAAGGGGCGTGGTTATTACGAGAAATCAAAGCCTCCTTCATGTGCAATCAATCGCCGGAGTAATCTCACTGCAACGGTCAGGGCGACGGTGTCTCGTTGAAGACGATGGTTGGGGATGTGGGGCCTGCTTGTCAGCGAGTGAGGAAAGTTTCAGGTGGGCTCCAGTTGTCATTCACAGCGTGGGTTTGTTTTGCGGTGAAAAACGATTCACTTCGCTGAGAGAGAGAGGTGGGCTCGGTTGGGCTGAGTTGGGCTGGGGCAGTTGGGCCAGTCTGTTCCATATTTTTTTCTTCTGAAATCTTTTTCCTTTTCTAATTCTATTTTTCTGTTTTGAATTTCATCCAACTATTCATGCATTCAAATAATTCAAACAATTCAAACAATTATAATGAGTTTCTGGTTCTGTTTATCAACATAAACCAAATCTCAAAAATAGAATAATATTTTTATTTATTTTAAAATTCATTCATTATTTAATAAAATGGACCTTTTGTTTATTTAATCAAAATAGGGTTTGATTTATTTAATAAAATCCTAATTTGAAATCCAAATATTTTCAAAACCAAAACAATAGGTTTTATTTGAAAATAAAACATATTTGGAAAATTTGTTTAATACAAAATAACATTCTTACTTTAGGCTCCATTAATAATTAAATAGATTGGTCCTTAGTTATTAAATCAAATAGGATTTGTTTTATTTAGTTATTTATTTTGAAATCTAAAAATAAAACCAAACACTTCAGTAGGTTTTAATTAAGAAAAAAAATACTTAGAAAACTCATTTAAACTAAATAATTAAGTTTTAGTGTTTCATTCAAAATGGGAAAAGCCTTTACTTTAATAAAATTTGGATATTAAATCTTTATTATTTTATTTAAATAAACCCTTGCTATTTTTATTCAAAACAAAATGTTTTAATTTAAAAGCTTGGCCAAGGTTTAATTTGGCTTTATAAAATAACCCTTGCTTGTAAAACTTCTATTTTATTTGAAAACAAATCTTTTCATTTAATTGTTTCAAAATAATATTTCCAAATGTTTTTATTTTTTTTTCCTTTTATTAAATTTTTATCTTTTTAAACCCCTTTAGGTTTTATTTATTTCAAATGGGTTTGAAGTTCCAATTGAATTCAAAAAGTTTCTTCTGGCTCTGAAAATCAAACAAAGTTTTATTTTATTCATTTATTTTCATATTACAAGATTTGGAAAATCTTGGGATGTGACAAGCACCATCATCACCACTCCATACCGCTGTAACAATTGTGTTGAATCTTGCATAGTTCTTAGGGGAAACTTTCCCGGTGTTAATTACTTTTGTAGTTGATGCTTGTGAGTGGAACCATTGAATTATTGTTTATGTTCAGATTGTTATTCATCATCATATCATCTCTGATCTTGGTCCATATGATGTCTTGTGAGTAGTTCGTTTAGTTCTTGAGGACATGGGAGAAGTCATATTGTTAGTAGTGGAATTGTGTTGAGGTATTATTCAATGGTTTGATATTTAAGTTGTGGTGCTATTCTTCTAGTGGTGTCATGTGAACGTCGACTACATGATACTTCACCATTTATGGGCCTAGGGGAATGCATTGTGTATTTGGCTACTAATTTTGGGGTTGCCGGAGTGACAGAAACCTGAACCCCGTTAGGAAACCTTTGCACAAGGGAGTGTAGGATCTCAGAGTTTAATGTTGTGGTTAGGTTTTTATCTTAAATACTTTCTTTTAGTTGTGGATGCTTGCAACGGGTTTAATCACAAGTATGTATTAGTCCAAGTAAGGTCGGTACATTATCACAGGTTCACCCAAACAACACTTATCCAACCAAAGAAAATTAATCAACTATATGAAGAGAAAGCACTTGACAGTATTCCCATGTGTCCTCGAGAACGTTTGGTCCTCATAAGTAAAACAACCGACTTGTCCTTTGTTAAGAAAGGATTGGGGCACTTGCTTCAAATATTTGTTGTCTTTATTTACTTACACTTTTTTCTTTGCTTTATCAAAAAACCCTAAAAATCTGTTTGCCAATTTTTTATAGAGAAATCCTGATCCAAACCACTAGTCAACACCTTCTGCTCCTCGTTGGGATCGACACTCCTATTTATCAAAAGTACTACGATACACCCCTATACTTATGGGTCATCACCACACACGTCCTCGCTTGGAGGCCACACTAGGATCATGGACTTATTGTCCTGGTTCAATCATCCCCGCACGACATCATCGGAGGCGGGAGAGCCCGCCATCGACCTAAACTGCACTCCAACCATCGCGGACACAACCCTAGAGGCATTGACGAAGCGAAGGTCCATCTCTGCCGGGAACATGCTGATGCCAGTCAAGCTGTTCGGCGAAATGCTCACTGAGCCGCCGACATCCAACCGCCAACAACACGATATGGTCGCCACATTTTTTCGCCATTGCTAGTATACTTCTCCCGCCGATGATGGACAAATTGTGTGTAGGATTTTTTGGCCAACGACGATGAGGACCGATACGTCCAAAACGTATCTACTTTCTCGAACACTTTTTCTATTGTTTCTCCTCTAAACTTGTGTGATTTGGATACACTAACACAGACTGACGCTATTTTCAACAGAATAATCTTGGTGTCTAGTTTTTGTGTAGAAAATCAACTATTAGGAAAAATCCCGGAAATTATGCCAAAAATCTTATTTCACCAGAAGATCCACGGAGCCAGAGTACGAGACGGAGTGGAGTCCTGGGGGGCCCACACCCCTGCCAGGCGCGGGCCAGGCCTGGCCGCGCCTAGGGGGGTGCGTCCACCCCAGGCACCCCTTCGGGCTCCCTCTTCGCCTATAAGAAGTCTCTTGACCTAAAAACCGAGGGGGTTCGTCGTTTTTCTAGAAGGAGTTCCGCTGTGCTGCCACCACCAGAAACCACAATTCGGATCCAGAAACTCCGTTCTGGCACCCTGCCGGGACGGGGAATTTGGGGAGGATCATTGCTATCATCATCACCAACGCCTCTCCATCAACCATCAATGTTTCCCTCATCCATGAGTGAGTAATCCCCCGCTGTAGGCTATGGGTATGGTAGGGATTGGATGAGTTCTATCATGTAATCAAATAAGATTGTTAGGGCATAGTGCCTAGTATCTCTATTAGTGCTATTTGACTTTGTTGCAACTTGTTGTGCTTAATGCTTGTCACTTGGGCCCGAGTGCCATGATCTCAGATCTGAACTTATTAGTGAATCATTATGATAATATTGTTTGTGATCTTATCTGCAAGTTGTGTACACATATCATTGTCCGGATCCAAAGGCCCCGAAGTGACAGAAATTGGGACAATCGGAGAGGATGGCTGTGGTGTGAGGATCTCATGTGTTCACGGAGTGTTAATGCTTTGATCCGGTGCTCTATTAAAAGGAGCACCTTAATTTCCAGTAGTTCCCTAGAGGCCTCGCTGCAACGGGTTGGCTGGACAAAATATGTTGTGCAAGTTCTCATTGCGAGCACGCATGACTATATATGGAGCACATGCCTAGGATTGTTTAGTACTTGGATGCTTATTATTATTTATCTGCAATGCCCTAGATCTTGAAGTTACATGTTTAGACTCGTCCATGCAACGCCCGTCCATCCATCCCAATGCCTACCACACTCGAATCCTACTATTTGCTACTACTTTTACTATTGCTTTTGTTCTACTGTTGTTGTTGCTACTACAAATTGTTCCTACTGATAAACTTCTGTGAGCAAGAACTATTTCCAGGTGCAGCTGAATTGACAACTCAGTTGTTATGGCTTGCAAGTATTCTTTGGCTCCCCTTGTGTTGAATCAATAAATTGGGTAATACTACCCTCGAAGACTGTTGCGATCCCCTATACTTGTGGGTCATCAAGACTATTTTCTGGCACCGTTTCCAGGGAGCATAGCTTTATTTGTAAGTTCACTTGGATCTATTATTGTTCACTGCTACTCCTTTCATCATGGGGAAGTCTTGTGATGGAAAGTTTCCTATTTTACCATCCACTACAAGAAGAGGTACAGTCCTAAACACCTCTGTTGCTCTTGATTCACCGTCTGTTATAAGTAAGCTTGTTATACCACCACCACATACTCATGTTACACACACTGCTACTACTGCTGAGTCTGAAACTGCTTTTGATACTCATGATGTTACTTCTACTGTGCTTGATGCGAGTGGTTCATTAGGTCCTTTCCTAGATGCTACTATGGCTAGTCTAGGAAATACTGAAATTCCTAGTGAAGACACTATTACACCTGTTAGCTCACCTGAGTCTAGAGAGAGATACGATATTAATGATGGTTACATTGAGTTTACTGATGAATTTATTGAGGAGTGCCGAAACACACATGGTACTAGTGCTATTAAGAGTCTCCTTGCAAGACGTACAATTATTCCTAAACTGTCCTCTGATCCTGAGTTTGCCACCTCTCCCATAAATATTAAAGATAAAGATTATAATTTCTCTCTTGATTTATCCTATTTAGACATTGTTGAGAAAGAACCTTTCTGTGGGACTGAAAATGAGAGTGATGTGGCTCATATAAACGAGCTTTCTACTATGAGTGCTTTATTCTCTGATGATTTTAAGATGCGCAAGTACTTTGTTACTAAGATCTTCCTTTTTCACTAAAAGGAGAAGCTAGGGCTTGGTTTAATAGATTACCTCCTGGTTCCATTTATAGCCCTTATTGTTTGATTGCTTCTTTCTTCCAGAAATATTTTCCTCCCAGTGCTAGACATGCTGCTTTGCAGAGACTTTTTGATGTTAAACAGGGAGAATAAGAGAAATTGCCTGAGTCATGGACAAGGTTCTGTGCCTTGATTCATGCACATCCTGGATGTCCATTGCCTGAGAACATGGTTCTTGATATTTATTATAATGGACTAACTGATGATTCTAGGACATACCTAGATAGCTTTGCTGATTGTGTTTTTAGGAAAAGAACTCCTACAGATGCTGAAGAATTAATGGCTAAGATAAGCAAGAGTTATGATGATTGGACTTCAGCTGAGCTAAATACACATGAGCCTATTACTCCTAAACCAGTTGTTCCTGAACCAGTTCCAATACCAACACCAAAGAAGAGGGGAGTTATTGCATTAAATGATGAAGTGGTGAAAGAAGCTAAGAAATGTCTAAAGGGGAAAGGTATAAGAGTTGATGATGTGAAGAATCTACCTCCTATAGAAGAATTATGTAAGCCAATTCCCCACTCATCCACTATTGAGGTACACTCTCTCCAACACTTTGATGAAGGTGATATTCCTTATGGTAAGCCTCCTGATCAATGTTTAGAGGAACTTGAAATTTTTATTGTTAAGCAAGGTAATTTTAATAAACAAGTTCAGAATCATTTATTGGAAAACTCTAGAGCTATTAAAGAGTTGAAATATATTGTGGAAAGAATTTCTAGTGATATTAAAATGCTTTGTAAACACCTCCAAATGGTTCAAACTCAAATTGATCAACTTGCTAAGGTACAAAAGGATATGCTAGTTAATGCCTCAGGAGATAAACATGCTTATGGAATTAGAACTAGGAGTGGTATAGCTACTCAAGATCATTTATATCCTGAAGGACACCCTAAAAGAATTGAGCAGGATTCTCAACAAGGTAAAAGTAGTGGTAGTACTCGTAATAAAAAGAAAAAAACACAAAATAGTTGAGGAACCACTTGAACCTGCTGATCCTAATAGTATATCTGTCTCTGATGCTGAAACTGAGAGTGTTAATGATAAAAATGATGCTCCTGATAAGGAGGAAGTTGAGGAAGAACCTAAGAAGCACACTAAGAACACTAGGTACACCAAGGAAGATTTTATTGCTAATAAACATGGTAAAGATAGAGAACCTTGGGTGCAGAAACATATGCCTTTTACAGGTAAGAAACACAAGTCAAAGGAGGAAGAACACTACAACAAGTTTTTTGAGTGGATGAAACATTTATTTTTGCAAATTCCTTTGACTGATGCTATTAAGTTGCCTCCTTATTCAAAGTATATGAAGGATATTGTCTCTAATAAAAGGAAGCTCCCTAATGAGGAGATTTCTACTTTGCTTGCTAATTATTCCTTCAATGGTAAGGTTCCAAAGAAACTTGGTGATCTAGGTATACCAACTATTCCTTACTCTATTAAGAACAATTATATTAGAACTGCTTGATGTGATTTGGGAGCTGGAGTTAGTGCTATGCATTTTTCTCTCTACAAGTGACTCCAGCTAGAAAAGTTGATACCAACTGATATATCTTTGCAAATGGTTGATAAGTCAACCACTATTCTTGTTGGTATATGTGAGAATGTTCCTGTTCAAGTGGCTCATAATTGCTTGGTTTTAACTGATTTTGTTGTGCTTGAAATGCCTGAAGATAATAATATGTCTATTATTCTTGGGAGACCTTTTCCTAATACTGCAGGTGCTGTCATCAATTGTAATCAAGGAAAAGTAACTTTTAATATTAATGACAAATAGCATACTGTCTATTTCCCCAAGAAGTTTGCTAAAAGCTATTGCCGAATTCCATTGAAAATATTGAGAGCATCAAGGTTGGAGAAATATATTATAAGGTTCCCAACCTTTAATAAGGTAGAGATCCCTGTGTTTACAATGCTAGTCCCTAGATCAATAGCTAGCATCCACAGTTAAGATGTAATATCAAGAAACAAAGGTCATAATATAACTTTATAACCAGGAATAAAATAATTTATTACATCTTACATAGCTCATTTGGCTATCTCATTACAATGCAGAAGAATATAACAATAGCATGGGGTCCTTCATCTTCAAAGTGCCACAGGCAAACATGTTGGTTGTAGACTTGTAATCCTATTTCAACATACTTCACTAATATCAAACAAACCTGCAACATAACAAGTTATAGCCACAAGGGTAAATACATTTGAATTGTATTGGCAAGTGATACTATGGTAGTATAGTGGAGTCTATCATCTATATGCATTTGGCTAAGTGGATCTTAGGCTTGCATTGCTCAAAATAGATTTTCCTTATCATTTGAAAACACTAAGTTTTTGCTTGACAAAATCACCCAAGGCATCTCCCAATAGAAATTGGTGATCCTTCAACCCTTGTTCAACCACAAGTTTTAACTTAGAAATTGGGATGAGGAGATTCTTGATAGCTTCCATGTCTTGATGCTCAAATTGTCCTTTACGAGGGACATGGCTAAGTACTTAGATTTTACACTCTGCAGAGGTGGTGCACTTTCCCTACAAGACTTGGTTTCACCAAGACAAGATCTTTCAGAAGCCTTCCCTTAGACCAGAATGGACGCGTTCCAACCTATCATCCCCTACCACCAACTGTCCATTTGGCTAAGATATTGCAACCTATATGATCCAGGCAGAGCCCATAATGCCAAGTGGATGCACTTGAAGCTTCTCAACATTTGACATCTCAAATCTCTTTGTTCCTGGGTGGCCATCCACAAGTGTGATACACAAGGTAAACCATAGAAATGGGCCTTGTGTAACCACTCAACACAAACCATTCCTTCTATTCCACCTAGGTGATTCATTCACTTAGTTATTTTATTAAACAAAAACACAAGTCCTTGACTTAGAAATATTCCATAGCATGAATATAAACCACCCTTGTTTTCTACTAGCTAAGCATGATAGTAGTAGGAATCTTAACTTAGGAAATTTCTACTAAGGTTTCACCTACTAGGATTTCCCATGGCATAGTTTATACTTAGCAAAAATTCCATGCAAGTCCTACTTAGAAATATCACTAGTGCATAGTGAAAATAATGGGACAAAAGTACGAAGCGTCACTTGCCTTTTTGGTAGAGAATAAATGTTCACTCCTTGATCTTGCAATATTCACACTCTTCAAATCACTACAATTCAATCAAGCAAGCAATATTTCAATCAACCATTCAAGCAACATCACATAAAATAATAGAAACAAAACAATGCATGCAAGCATGCCAAACATTGTTTTATTTACAAAAGTGGTTTCTAATAGGTTATAAACATTCTAAAACACTTATTGGTCATTTTATAAAGTGGCAAAAGCATTTGCAAAAGATTTTACCTATAAACCATTTTTAAACCAAATCAATATTTTATGTGGTTAGAATTGCCTTTAGCAAAGCAATAATCTTTATAGGGTTCACCAAATATGTTTTCAAATCATAAACTTTGTGTTTAGGATCAGAGAGTTTAAATCAAAACATTTCCCAAAGGTTTTCTTCCAAAAGCATTTTTAACACATAAACATTATTTTTATTTGACCAGCAATGTTTTAAATCAAAGATTTATTCTTTTGCTTCACCAAATATGTTTTTGTAACCACAAATTGATTTCTATGGTCAGTAGGTTCAAAACAAACCATTTGCCAAAGATTTTATCCCCAAAATAATTTTAGAAAAAATTTATATTCAAAACATGCCTACACAAGTTTCTGCAAAAACAATCATTTTACCAGAAGCAATTTACTAAAAAAAGTGCATGGTCAGAAATTACTTGTCTTGCTGATTCCATTGATATAAAATTTGCAAAATTTGGACGTGTGGTTTGAAAGTTATGCAATTTACAAGTTTGGTCATCTAATAGATCAATTTCTGGTTTTTATAAACAGACTGGGCCACGTGGAGCAATCTCATTGGGCGGTACCGCTTCGGTTGGATCGACCTTTCTGGGCCGTCAGATCTAAATGACTACGCACGGCACAGATCAAAGGATACCCCTTTGGTTAAGTTTCTATCGCAACCATTTGATCAAGATCCTACGGCTCACAACCACTGGACATATACTGGCGGCGCTAGCGGCGGCGAGTGGCGGCGGCGCGCTCAGACGATGACGGTGTCGGCGTTACAGGAAGCGAGAGAGCGAGGGGAGAAGCTCACTGAGTTCACAGTGGCATGCTGATACTCAACGTGTTCGCGAGGGGGCAAGGGGCGCACGAGTTCGTCTTCAATCTCTGGTCGGAGCTGCGGTGGGCGGCGGTGCTCTCCGGTTGTCGTTGCTGGCGATGTTTCGGACCATGCAAAGACAAAGTAGAGGCGCTGTTAGGTGCGCACGAGGGTCACGAGTCTAGGAGCATCAGTGAGAGGGAAAGGCTTGGTCGGAGTTTACCTGGAGAGCTCGACGGAGTAGAGGCAGTGGACTGTGGCGAGAGGTCGTCATCGTTGCCGAGCGTTTGAAGCGAGCGTGGTTAAACAAGCGGTACTGGGAGGTTCGCAGGACAGTGGGGAGCGTGCTCGTGTGGTCGAGGGGGCGAGGGGCGGTGGGGTTTGGCCGGAATCATCGCCGGAAGGCGTCGGAGGCAGCGGCGATGTGAAGACGAATTGGAACGGCCTGGAGGCGGAGAGTGAGGGGCGAGAGAGGGGAAATGGAGAGGAGGGAGGGGCGGTTAAGTGGGCACGATCGCGGGGGGGGGGATTCACTGCAGCGTTAACACGAATTTACTCGAGCAATTCAACGGCAGAAACGGCCGGGCGTGGTTAGCGCGGTGAGGAAGACGATGACGTGGTCGTGGGGCCTGTTTGACAGCGAGTGAGAGAGAGGAGGAGTGGGTCCAGCTAGTCATTGACTCTACAGGTGGGAATTCGAGTACGAAACGTTTTCCTGCGGGAAAGAGGAAGTGGGCTGGACTGGGCCTGGGTGGGCTTTGCTGGCTGGCTGCTTTCTATTCTTTTTTTTGATCTGTTTCTTTTTCTTTTTCCATTTCTATTATTCTGTTTTGATTTTGATTAATCAATTCAAACAACTATTTGAATTCAAATTTCTCTCAAACTTTGTGTGTAATCAAACACTGTTTATTAACACATTCTGAAGTCAAATTTAGAATAAATCTTTTATTCTTTTTAGGGTCTTTCAATTATTTAATTAGGCCCTTGCATTTAATCAAATAATATTTAATAATGTTTTAAAACTTCATTTGAATTCTAAATCTTTCCAAATCTTTTCAGTAGGTTTTATTTGTTTATTTGGGTGTCAAATAATTCACCTTGAATTATTTGGAATGTTTTTTTAATATGATTTATTAATCATTTGAATTTGGGTATTTGTTTTAATTCCAAATGAAATCAATTATGGTTTTAAATTCCATAAATTTTATTTAGGTGATTTCCTTGATTCCATTTAAGTTAATTAAATAACTTTTATTCTACTTGGGTAAATTCCAAATTCTAATTTCCCATGATTTATTTAATCATTTCTAATAGGGATTTTATATTTATTCAACTAGAATAGGATTTGGTTAAGTCTCCTTTAATTAATTTGAAAATTCTTTATCCATTTTATTTGGATTTGGATTATATTTATTCCATTTGCTTATGGATTAAGCCAAGATTTAGTTTGGTCTTTAAATATTCCTCATTTAATATTTCTATCTTTATCTTATAAAATCCATAACTTTTTATTTACAGATCCAAACTTGGTGATTCCAATTTGTAAAATCTTATTTAATATTTGTTTATCTTTTAAATATCTTTAGGACTATTTTCTCACCATTTGGTATGGATTTCTAGATAGGTGCTATATTAGCTTTGGAAATTCAATTTCCTTATCTTATTAAATTCATAAGATTTTATCTATGGCTCCAAATTAAGTGAAACCAATTTCTATGGTTTTATAATATTTTTATTTGTCATTCTTGGTAATTTTGAAATGTTTGCTTGACAATTTTTTTATATGGATCAAATCCATAGGCTTGGAGATAACTTGGAAATGATTTTATTCTATTAGGGTTTTGGTTTGTTTCTCAAGTGTTTATATTTCCAGATGCATTTATGCATTTCACTTGATTTGGATTTATTTGGATTCAAACATAAACCAAAGTTTGTTCAAGATGGGATTTTTAAGTTTCCATTTAGAAACAAAAGTTTTTTTTCACCCAAATTTCAACAATTATTTATTTTGTTTTTTTTTCACATTACAAGATTTGGAAAATATTGGGATGTGACACTTACTTTCCTCTCATTAGAGGTTATTCTTGGCACAAAAATCAAATAAAAAGGGTAAGGAGAGGTTATTACAGAAGTAATAACTTCCAAGACTCAAGAAAACTTTTGGGTTATTGTTGGGGATATGCTATATGGGTATCATCATAGCATGTCCTCTATCCGGATAACCCGGGTGGCCCACAGTTAGTAGCAAGGCCTATGGCCTGCTGGGCGGCCCAATTAGATGGATCCATAAGGGAGGCCCATGCCGGATAAAGGAAGGCTACGATGGAGTCACCGACGTACCCGGAGCCTTGGAGTGCAAGATACGCTAGACTAGTAATAGACAGTGTAGGACTCTGTAACCTGTCCGGCTAGGACTTTTCCCTGTAACCCTAGAACCTGGCGACTATATAAGTCGGGCCTATGGGAGCCTTTAGGACACCAATTAACTCATACCTCGCATAGCGAATCGATCCATGTAACTCGGCGTATTGCCATTATAGTGATTTATAGCAGGAGTAGGATTCCTCCACCGTCGTGGGATCTGAACCTGGGTAAGTTGTGTTACCTCGTACCCGTCAACCGTCCGCCTTACCCCACGTCTCTAAACACGCACTGTGAGGACCCCTCCATGGCGTACTCGTCAGCAATACCACGACTGTTGGCGCCCACCGTGGGGCAAGAGGTGCTTCAGGCTCTTCAGTGGGCGAGGACCAAGATCTTCGCGAGAATCGGCGAAACCGTGGCCATCGGTCGTGTTCTCTTCTCCGGCAACGTTCCGATCGTCCCTCCCGATGAGTTCTAGATCCCGTCGAAGATGAACCCTACGCGGTGTTTGTATGTCACATCCCCAAATTTTCCAAATTTTGAAATGTGAGAAATAAATAAACAAAATAAATAATTGTTGAAATTTAGGGTGAAAAGAAACCTTTTGTTTTAAAATGGAAACATTAAAACACATCTTGAACAAAATTTGAATGAAAGGAAACCAACAAATTTAAAACAAGTGGAATGCATTCATCAATGAATGAATCTTGAAATTTAAAAACTTGGAAAATAAACCAAAACTCTAAAACCCTAATGGAAGGAAATCATTTCCAAGATTACTCTAAGACCATGGATTTGATCCATATATAAAAATTTGACAACAAGCATTTATAAATGATCAAAAATGACAAATAGAAATATTATAAAACCATAGAAATTGATTCTATTCAATTTGGAACCATGGATAAAAATTTATGAATTTAATAAGTTGAAAGAAAATAATTTCCAAAGCTAATAAAGCTGCTATGTAAAATCCATACCAATTTGTGAGTAAACTAATCCTAAAGGATTTAAAAAGATAAACAAATATTAAATAAGATTTTACAAAAAGATAAACTACTGATGCATGTTGGAGATATGCCCAAGAGGCAATAATAAAGTGGTTATTATCATATCTTCATGCTTATGATAAATGTTTACATACCATGCTATAATTGTATTAACAGGAAACATTAATACTTGTGTGATTTGTAAACATAAAAGAGTCCCTAGTAAAGCCTCTTGTTAAACTAGCTTGTTGGTTAATATATGATCATGGTTTCCTGATCATGAACATAGAGATGTAATTAACAACAGGGTCATATCATTAGGAGAATGATGTGATGGACATACTCCTATAGTTAAGCGTAGCATGAAGATCAAGTCATTTAATATAGTTCATTTTCTATAAGCTTTCTGATACATAGTAACCTAATTCCTTCGACCATGAGATCATGCTTATCACCATCACCGGAAGGATGCTTTGATGACATCAAACACCACACCGTAACTGGGTGGCTATAAAGATGGCATTGAGTGTTCGGAAAGTATGGGTTGAGACACATGGATCAAGAGTGGGATTTGTCCATCCATATGACGGATAGATATACTCTGGGCCCTCTCGGTGGAATGTCATCCAATTAGCTTGCAAGCATGTGACTGGCTCACAAGGGATCACATATCACGGGAACGAGAAAAGAGTACTTATCGGTAACGAGGTTGAACTAGGTATGCAGAGATATCGACGATCAAAACCTCGGATAAGTAAACTATCGTGAGACAAAGGGAAATTGGTATCGTATGTAAGTGGTTCATTCGATCGCAAAGTAATCGTAGAAATATGTGGGAGCCATATGAATTTCTAGATTTCTCTATTGGTTATTGTTCGGAGAAATGTCTCGATCATGTCCGCATAATTCACGAACCGTAGGGTGACACACTTAAGGATTCGATGTTGTTGAGTAGTTATGGAATGATAAGTAAGAGTCCGAATGTTGTTCGGAGTCTTGGATGGGATCCGGGATATCACGAGGAGATCCGGAATGGTTCGGAGAATAAGATTCATATAAGGAAAGTCCTGTTTCGGAGTTCGGGAATGGTACCGATGTTTTCATTGGGAATGTTCTAGAAGGTTCCGGAAGGTCCGGCACTCCGGAGGGGAAGGGTACATGAATGTGTCATGACAATATGGAATGGTTGCATCATGTACTAGGTCACTTGGCTGGACAATTGGAAGAAAGAAATCAAACTCTAGTTTGAAAGTAAAAAGGCCAGTTTGAAAAAGTCAAACTGGGACAATGATTTCCAAGTGGGAGAAGAGAAGGAAACCTAGGAAGAGAAGATTTCCCTTCTCTCCTCCAAACCGCCGGCCATCAAGGGAGTTGGGGGAGGACTCGGCTAGCCCTAGCCGCCCCTCCCACCTATAAAATAAAGGGAGGGGCGCCCCCTCTCCCTACACCTTGTCCCTTAGCCGGCGCCCCTCTAAACCCTAGGCCACCCGCCGCCCCCCTTCTAGATGCGGCTGCCCTAGATCTCCTCTAAACCACCGTCTAGCTAAACCCTAGCTGCTGGTTGCTCTAAACCCCTTGGTGCCCTCTATTCCGTAGATTGCCAAGGCCCTCTCTTACTCCACCATACTCGCTCCGGCTTAAGGCGAAGCGCTGCGAGATCTCCCCTCTACTTCCGGTACCACGCCGTTGTGCTGCCGGAATCACGAGAAAAGTGCTACAACCTCCGCTGCCTGCTGGAACAAGGGAGAGGAAGGTCTTCATCGAGTACCGAACGTGTGACCGACTGCGGGAGCGCTGCCGGAACGCAGCGCCGGAAGGATCGTCTACGCGACGTTGAGATTGGCAAGTGTACGACTACATCACCCACGAGAATCTGCTCTCGTTAACCGCTTTGGAATCTTCGAGGGTGAGTTCCTCTATCGACTCGTTGCTACAATCTAGTAGATATATCTTGGCTTGTTTGTGTGCATGTGGTAGAAATTTTTTGTTTTTCCATGCTACGAACCCCTACAGTGGTATCAGAGCCGTGTCTATATGTAGATCTGTTGCACGAGTAGAACACAATGGTAATTGTGGGCGTTGATGCTTTTGTTGTGGATTGCTTCTTGTGTACTTTGCATCTTGCGGGATGGTGGGATGAAACTGCCCGGGCTAACCTTACATGACATCATTCATGAGACTTGCTCCACGCTTGACATGCAACTTGTATTGCATAAGTGGCTTTGCGGGTGCCTGTTTCTCCCAACATAGTTAAAATTCAATTTACAACGGGTGATTGACAATACTAGTATCAATGTTGTGGTTCTTGTTCGTAAGTTAGAGCGACACTTATTGAAAGCCCCAAACCACGTAAAATATGCAAAGAAAATTAGAGGCGTCTAACTTTGTTTTGCAGGGGTGTGCTGTGATGTGATATGGCTATGATTGTGATTATATATGATGTATGCAATGTTCCTTATTGTAAGTCGGCAACCGGCAGGAGCCATATGGTTGTCTTTAAATTCTGTTAAGACCCGTTCGTCTATTCAAAGTAGTTGTAATAGTTGAAGGTGGTGGACGACAACCATGGAGCGGCGTCATTGACCTTGATGCAATGCCGGTGATGATGGAGATCATGTTCGTGCTTGAAGATGGAGATCGGAAGCACAAGAAGAAAGGCCATATCATATCACATATTATGAATTGCATGTGATGTTAATCCTTTTATGCATCTTGTATTGCTTAGTTCTCGATGGTAGCATTATAAGATGATCCCTCAAGCACACAATTTCAAGTTTTAAAGTGTTCATCCTTAGTAAGCACCGTTGCTAAAGCTTGTTGTTTCGAAGCACCACGTGATGACCGGGTGTGTTAGATTCTGCGAGTGTATACAACGTGAGGAAGCCAGATTTGCTCATGCAGAAGCTAAGGTTTGATCTTGACGAGCCAAGCATGTACAGACATGGTCTCGGAACACGGATCACCAAAAGGTAAAGCATGAGTCATATAGTAGATATGATGAACATGTTGATTGTTCGCCATTGAAGCTACATCAACTCTCGTGATGATCGGTTTTGATGTGGTGGATTTGGTTCGTGTAATCACTAAAACAATATGAGGGATATTGTGTTGAGTGGGAGTTCAACGATAATATGATTAAAAGTTGAACACTATTTATCATAAATTAAATCAAAGTGAATTTGCATAGTTGTTGTAGTCATTGGCATCCGTTTACCACCTTGTGCTTAGTTTTAATTGAGATGATAGAACTACAGAATTCTGGTTAGTTACTTTACGGACTGGTATCGTATTGTTGTGAAGTGTTAATCTAAAGTTTAAAAGTCCTATTGCAAACTTTCAGTAAGTTCCGGTTACTCCATGAAGTTTAATAATTGGTATTAAATCAAGAGTGACAATTCCAAGTGTTAGTGTATGAGTATCATGTTTGTCTCCATGATTCTTGATATTCAAAGGATTGTCTTAATATCAAGGTTATCTAGGATCTAAAAGAGTTGTTTCAGAAACCATGATGTGTGGAAGATATTGTGATATCTGAAACGAAGTTTTGGTTGCAACATGATAGAGTATAATATGGCAAAAGTCATGTTCTCATATTTGATGAGAATTTGCAAAAGGTTGGAGACACTAGTTGTCCTAATCCTCCAAAAGGTTTTGAAGAGCAACATTATACTCACGATTCACCGTTACAAACTAAAAGTAGCTTGATCATGGATAATTCCATGAGAAGGGTGAATATTTGATATAGGTAAAATGTTTACTACACCAAGAGATTACTAAAGAAAGGAATTTGAAAGAACACCAAACATTTGATGATGGTAATCTAGTTCAAAGTGCAAGTCCAAAGACATTGGTATTTAACTATACACGCTTTGGACTATGTGTCATGTGTATGGTTCCACTATTGATGTTGATAGATTCTTTCAAACAGAAAAAGAAATACTGAAAGAGAATCTCATAAATATATGGCAGAAAAGAAAAGACTAGAATTGTTCAGTATAGGTATATAAAGGATATACGTGTTATGGCTATATTCTTTGCTTGTTAAACAATGTGGTTCTTAAGTATTTGATACTGAATTTGTTGGTATGAATCGTCATACGAAACAACATAATTCATCAACTACAATGGCCTAAGTAACTAGCAAAAGAATATGTGATGATGTTCATCGAGAACAAATAAAGGGTTATTGTGTTGCTCGTTAAAAGCTTGCCTTCAAGATTTGTTTTATCAGGTATTATGAGAACAAAAGGGTTGTTCAATTAATTGCCGTAATCCATAAAAGATGGATGATTTACAAATCTCGTTGGAGAAATCACATCCATAAAACTAGTGCTAAAAATGTCGAAAGACAAATTAAAAGATCACTTAGGAAGTGACATCGCCGTTTAAATTATATTGGAAAGAAGACATGGAGAAACTCCATATGGATGGAATTTTGGAGTCTTTTGATTTTTGATCAAATGACGCTTGTTAAAATTTCCTAGAGATAATTAAAACTTCGTTCATAGGCCAAAAGGGAACGAATGACTAGCTTATTGGAACTTGTACATATTGTTGTATGAAGTTCATTATGTGTAGTCAAGAGCGATGGATTTCATTTTCATATGCTTTCTCCGAAAATTTGAGTGAATATATGAATATTTACTTAATAAGGATGAAGTATGAAACATTTGAAAAGTTCAAAGACTTTCAAGATGAAGTGCAAAATCATTGTAACAAGAATATAAATAGTTTATGATAAGATCATAAAGGAAGATATTTGAGTTACAAGTTTAGCATAATACCTAAGATTTAAGGAATCGTTCCGTGGATTTGCATTTCCCGAAACACCATAAGAGTATGGAGCGTTCGAGATATGTAATTAAACCTTGTTTGACATGGTAAGATCAAAGGTGTAATTCATAAAACTGTCATTATATTTTAAACATTAAAAGCTTTAGAGATTACCATTTTTCCAATGAAAAGAGATCCATCATAATCCGTTGAACAGACACCATGTAAAGTTATGGTTTGGGATAAAACCCAAGTTGTCCTTTCTTAAACATTGGTATGCTATGCATAAGAAAGATGCTTGCAACCAAAGTCGGATGAACCTGTCTTTGTATGTTATTTCGAATAACTATTCCTCCATAACATCGGAGACAAAAATGTTTGTCGCTTAGAACGTCAAGTTTCTTTGAGAAAGAATTTTTCGTGAAAAGTTAAGTGGGAGGACAATAGAACTTTGATAAGGTTAAAAGAACCTTAGCTATATGTGCAAAGTTGCGCAGAAGTGTTCCGGAGGCAGCAACAATGCTCATGGCTCACGTGCCTCAAAGATTATGGTCACGGAGATCTAAGTTCCTATTTAAACAAGTAGGTCGGGTAAACAATCAAATACCAAGATTTGAGAGTTAAATCATTATTTGACAATAATGATCCGACTACATGCAAAGAAGCGATGATGGGCCCTGACTCCGTCAAATGGCTTGAATCCATAGAATCTGTGATAGTTCCATATACGAGAGATCAAGCTTTGAACTTGAAAGACCCTCTGAAAAGGTACAAGACCTTGCAGTCGTATTTGGATATATAAAGAAATAGACATGGATGTTTTACATCTATGAAATAGTCGACATGTTGGGAAAGAGTTCACAACAATGTTTAAAGGTTGACTATGACAAGATTTGATCTTTCATAGCAATATTTAGTAGAGACGGATTAATGTAGCAACCACGACATATTATTTTGTTATGTGTTGAATAAACAAAACAAGTTCTTCTAATAGAATGGTTACCAAGGACGTGTACATGACACGGTCCAAAGGGTTTTGTTAATTCAAAGGATGCTAAAAACATATGCAAACTTCAATGGTTGAAGTGAGCATCGCGGAGTTGGAATCTTCACCATGATGAAATTGTTAAAAGAGTTTAAATTCATCAGAGACGGAAAAGATGCTTGCATTTGCAAGAAATTAAGTGGGAGCGCTAAGACATATTTATAATACATTATGTGGAAGACATATTATTGATTGGAAATGATGTATCTTTTGTTAACACATATTAATAATTTCATCCCGATGAAATACTTAGGCAAAACCCAAATATTTGGCATCAATAGACGCTAATATGGTTGTGCCAAAAGTACATAGATGATATATCGAATGAGTTCAATATAGAAACTACAAGAAAGGTTCTTGTCGCACAAAAAGGATTGAATGAGTTCAATATTGATGATATATTCAAGTGTATTGACACTTGGTAAGTGAAAACAAAGATTCAAGTATATATTGATACTTGATCACAAAGAATATTTATATCAATCATACCGTGATATGTACAAATCCAGATATGTCCTATGCTCTAAATGTTATGAGCATATACCAGAATGATTCATAAGATGATTATTGGACGATAGTAAAGATATTCTTATCATCTTGTAAAAGAACTAAGAATATATTATTTTGGAAGTGACATATAGAGGGTTAGTTCATTGTAAAAGTACTACATTGATACTAGTTTTGTCACAAAGTACAAATTAAGTTTATCTCAATTTAAACTAAGGGTGGCACAATATAATGGAAAGTAAGTTACATAATGGATTTGGATGAGTTCCAAAGTTAAGACATTGTGACAGATACTACAACAAAAGTTTAAGTATATAACTGCTATTATAGCAGCAAAAGAGGGCATTTGTGTCAAGTAGTTTGCTATCAAACTAGGTGTAGTTCAAAGCAGGGATAATACTATGAAGATATATTGTATGACAATATTATCAAAATGTTTTAACCCCAAAGAACTAAAGGTCTCACCAAAGGACCAAATTTATACAAAGCCATCTCATTAGAGAATGAGTGATGCGTAGAGACGCAAAGACATGCAATTACACACGGACCTGGAAGTGTCAGATCCGGAGATCAGTTGACCACTAGCAATCGTGTACATGCAACACCGGAAAGCCATAGGTGTTGAATACACAAAGGTTTGAAACTAGATTATTGAATCTAGTGCAAGTGGGAGACTGTTGGAGATATGCCCAAGAGGCAATAATAAAGTGGTTATTATCATATCTTCATGCTTATGATAAATGTTTACATACCATGCTATAATTGTATTAACAGGAAACATTAATACTTGTGTTATTTGTAAACATAAAAGAGTCCCTAGTAAAGCCTCTTGTTAAACTAGCTTGTTGGTTAATATATGATCATGGTTTCCTGATCATGAACATAGAGATGTTATTAACAACAGGGTCATATCATTAGGAGAATGATGTGATGGACATACTCCTATAGTTAAGCGTAGCATGAAGATCAAGTCATTTAATATAGTTCATTTGCTATAAGATTTTTGATACATAGTAACCTAATTCCTTCGACCATGAGATCATGCTTATCACCATCACCGGAAGGATGCTTTGATGACATCAAACACCACACCGTAACTGGGTGGCTATAAAGATGGCATTGAGTGTTCGGAAAGTATGGGTTGAGACACATGGATCAAGAGTGGGATTTGTCCATCCATATGACGGATAGATATACTCTGGGCCCTCTCGGTGGAATGTCATCCAATTAGCTTGCAAGCATGTGACTGGCTCACAAGGGATCACATATCACGGGAACAAGAAAAGAGTACTTATCGGTAACGAGGTTGAACTAGGTATGCAGAGATACCGACGATCAAAACCTCGGATAAGTAAACTATCGTCAGACAAAGGGAAATTGGTATCGTATGTAAGTGGTTCATTCGATCGCAAAGTAATCGTAGAAATATGTGGGAGCCATATGAATTTCCAGATTCCTCTATTGGTTATTGTTCGGAGAAATGTCTCGATCATGTCCGCATAATTCACGAACCGTAGGGAGACACACTTAAGGATTCGATGTTGTTGAGTAGTTATGGAATGATGAGTAAGAGACCGAATGTTGTTCGGAGTCTCGGATGGGATCCGGGATATCACGAGGAGATCCGGAATGGTCCGGAGAATAAGATTCTATAAGGTTCCCAACCTTTAATGAGGTAGAGATCCCTGTGTTTACAATGCTAGTCCCTGGATCAAAAGCTAGCATCCACACTTAAGATGTAATATCAAGAAACAAAGGTCATAATTCAACTTTATAACCAGGAATAAAATAATTCATTACATCTTACATAGCTCATTTCGCTATCACATTACATTGCAGTAGAAAATCTATAAGCATGGGGTCCTTCATCTTCAAAGTGCCACAGGCAGTCATGTTGGTTGTAGACTTGTAATCCTATTCAACACACTTCACTAACATCAAACAAACCTGCAACATAATAAGTTGCAGCCACAAGGGTCAATACATTTGAATTGTATTGGAAAGTTTCACTACTATGTAGAAATAAGTGGATCCTATCATTACATGCATATTTGGCTAAGTAGGGTTTAGGCTCATATGCAGAAAGCAATATAATTTATCCTATCTTTTCAAAATAGTTTTGATCCTTTGTCAAATCTTTCTGAACTCCTTGGAAACCTCCAAGTGCTTCAAGTCTCTTGTTGTCACTTTCAAGTTTTACTTTTAGAAATTGGAATGTCGAGATCTTCCATAGCTTCAGGCCTTAGTTGCTCAGTATTGTCCATAACCGGGGACACGGCTAAGTACTTAGATTTTTTATCTTCTGCAGAAGTTGTACACTTTACCCACATGACACAATCTCATCTTGTTGCCACCAGTGGCCGCTGGATAAGTACTCACCAAGATGGAGTACTGGCAGATTGAGAATGTGACGAAGTCTTTCCATAGGGTCCTCCCAATACACAATTCTAGCTTGTCTTCAGGCACCAATGTAGGGTTCCTAGTTTCCTCATTCCAATTAACCTGAAGAGGCCAATGCATGGGTCTTCCACTATGTAGTTGAGTAAGCCAGTGCCCATTTAGCATGTGGCTGTACACGGAAGCCACTGTACGAGAAACATGTTCAATCTCTAAGTCCCTGGGTGGTTTTTTTCTGGTGCACAACACAAAGAGATTGCCATATAAACATGGTTCCTTTTGGTTGCCACCTTGTCCAAAACTTGAATATCCCTGTCCACCCAGGTGGTTCATTGAGTACTTGTTTTACTATATAAAACACAAGCCTTTTCAATACTTCACATAATCTTAACATGTATCTCTTCTCAACATATATAGCAGGGCTAAGCATATTACAACTACATTGTTTCCACTAAGGGAGATATAAGGGTATCCTATTAGGATTTAGCATAGCAAAATATAGTAGTCCTTATCATGCATGTTTCAAAATCCACTAAGTATAATGAAAATAGTAGGACTTGGATGATAGTGTCACTTGCCTTTTTGGTAGAGAATGTTGGTTCACTTTCTTGATCTTGCTAATATCACACTCTTCTAACTTCACTACAAATCAATCAAGCAAACATAGATTCAACTAGCATTCCAAACAATAATCAAATAATTTAACCCAAATAAAATAATAGAAACAAAGTCATGCATGCAAGCATGCAAAAGATAGTTTTATTTGCAAGGGTGGTTTCTACTAGGCTCTAAACATTGTAAAGTTCAAAGTGGTCATTTTCTAAAGTGGTAAACCATTTGCAAAAGGGTTTTATCTATACACCATTTATTAACTCAAAGCATTATTTTATGTAGTGGAAAATACTTTTAGCAAAGCAACAATTTTATATTGTTCACCAAGTAAGTTGTTAATTCACAAAACTTGGTGTTTAGGGTCAGTAGGTTTGAATCAAAACATTTTCCAAAGATTTTGCTCAAAAATCATTTCCATATCAAAATCAATATTTTTATTTGACTAGAAATGAGCTAATTCAATTATCTATTCCTAAACTTCACAAAATACATTTTTAAATCCATGATTTGGTTCCTAGGGTTAGTAGGTTCACAACAAACCATTTTGCAAAGATTTCATCCTCAAAATCATTTTAGAACAATTTCTATACTCTAAACATGCATACACAAGTCTCTGCAAAAACAAACATTTTTCCAGAAGCTTTTTACTAAAAAAAGTGCATGGTTGGCTAGGGCTTGTTTTTATGAATCCATTGATATAAAGTTTGCAAAATTTGGACGTGTAGAACTAATGTTATGCAATTTACAAGTTTGCATATAAATCAGATTCAGAGTTTTGTTTAAAATCAAAACCAGTCCACGTGGCGCAACCTAATTGGCCGGTACCGCTTCGGGTGGATCGACTGTTACAGGCCGTAGGATCTCATTTAGATAACACGGTGCAGATTGACGGATACCTCTTCGCTAAGCTGTTATATCGTAGCCACTAGATGATGATCCAACGACTGCTGTGAGGTTGACCAGGAATGGGCGGCGCTGGCGGCGGCGTCTGGCGGAGCACGCTCTGCTCGCGGTGGTTATGGCGAAGCAGGAAGGAAGGGAGGGAGAGGAGATTATCACAGGGTTCGCAAGGGTGCAGAGAAGCTCGTCGTGGTCGTAATAATCCAAGGGGCGCACGGTGATGTCAGGGATTGCTCGCCGGAGTAGCTCCTGACGACGGGTGCTCTCTGTTGAAGTCGGAGACGAGCTTGTAGGCCACGCGCGGGCTATTGCAAGGCACCTGGAGATGCACAGGAAACAGGCGAACCAAATGGCGTAAGTCACAACTCGAGGCACGCATGAGGTTGAGGGCTAAGACTCACCGTAGATTCGGCAGAGGACGGCGATGCTCAGAGGCAGACCAAGGCAAGCTCCTGGGTCACGCGCGGGCGAGTTGGAGGTACCGGCAGGTTCGTGAGGGGGTGGCGAGCATGCTCGTGTGCAGAGGGAGGGGAGGGGAGGCTGGACAGCGCCGGAATTGCTCGGAGAAGGTCGCCGGAGCAGCGGCGGTGCAAACGAAAATAACGACAGCCCGGGGGCGCTCTTTGCAATGGTTTCTGAGGGGAAATGGAGGGAAGAGGGAGGTGTTTATGGGTACGTGGTCTCTGGGAGAATTAAGCCTGTCATCAACGCGAATTTAATCGAATTCAATCGCGGCAGAGCGACGTTGAGGGAGGAGGAAACGGTCGGCACGGGGTTGAAGATGACTGCGTGGCGGTGGGGTCCGTTTGTCAGCTAGATAGGGAGAAGAGGCACGGGTTCCACCTGTCTACGACTCTGCGTGTATTTTCGCGTGTAGAAAAATGTTTCGCTAAGGAATATGCCGGGTGGGCTCCTGCTGGGCTTAGTGGGCTGCTGGGCCTGCTTTGTGGGTTGAGCCTGATTCTATTTTTTTATTCAGTAGTCTTTTTCTTTTCCTATTTGATTTTCTGTTTTGAAATTCAATCAAACAATTCAAACACTCAAATCAAATCAAACTTCCACCAAACTTTGTATTGAGTTTAGTTCTGTTTATCAACACAACTCAATGTCCAAAATAAGATAATACTTTTATTCTTTTAGGATCTATTTAATAATTGAATAAAATAGACCTTAGTTATTAAATCAAATAGGGTTTGATTTATTTTTAAAACTCTATTTAAAATCTAAAATAGTACCAAAACCATTCAGTAGGTTTTATTTGAAAATATAAAACACTTGGTAAACTTATTTAAATTAAACTAATAAGTTTTAGTGCTTATTCAAAATGGGAAAACCCTTACTTTAATAAAATTGGGTATTAATAAACCCTCATTATTTTATTTAAATACACCTTTACTCCTTTAATAAAAAAAAATATTTTATTTCAAAAACTTGGCCAAGGTTTAATTTGGTTCTATAAAATAGTCCTTAATTATATTTCTACCTTTTCATTTGAAAACCAAATCTTTTTATTAAAAGATCCAAAATAGTAATTCCAATTATTAAAACTTTCTTTATTAATTGTTTATCTTTTTTTATCTCTTTAGGATTTATTTGATCAAAATAGGTTTGAAGGTTTCCAATTGGAATCAAAAAGTTTCTTCTCACCCTGAAAATCAACAAAGTTTTATTTTATTCATTTATTTTCACATAACAAGATTTGGAAAATCTTGGGATGTGGCAGGCTACCACCCTTAAAATAAATCTCGTCCCGAGATTTGGGAAGGCTAGGGTTACAAGTTGGGTCAAAGCATCTAGGGTACTACCACCCTTAAAAATTTTCCAACTAAATTAAATTTTGGCCTGCTTGGGATCTTGGGGAAACTTCTCTGGGCAAACATCTGCATAGTGTCCTTTGTTTCCACACTTGAAACATGTGACAAGGCTGAGATCCTTCATAGGCTTGTTTATCTTGTGCTTCATCTTTTCTGGACAATTGCTTGCATAATGTCCTTGGTTACCACAGTTGTAACATGTGATAAGATTGAGTTCATCACGTATCTTCTGTGGACAAGTTGCTACACAATGGCCTAGCTCTTTGCAGTTGTTGCACCATACTTGGCCAATCTCCTTATACTTCTGCTTCTCTGGACATTCACTGGCATAGTGTCCCATTTCTTTACAATGATTACATTGCACATGGCTTTTGTCCTTCTTTTTCTTGGGTTTCTCCAAAGCTAGGAGTGCTTCTAGTTCATGTTCTTCATATGTTATCTCATAGGTAGGAATGTCTACTGGTTTCTTTGACCTTCTATTGCTCCTTGGAAAATTCATATGTCTCCTCTTTGGTCCTTTAAATTGGGTCGTATTGCATGGAGGTACAAGTGGAGATTTTCCTTTGTCCTCATCCTTCTTGGTATACTTGGCTCCCTCATGATAGTCTGCAATCAGTTGTTGCACTCCACCTTGTTTCCTTTGTTCAACTATGAAATAGATGGGGCATTGGATAGGGACATGATTATTTCCTTCACATAGGTAACAAGTGACTTGAGATGTGGGGCATTGGTCAGCTGGGTGTTTCTCTTCACGGTTGGGGCATTGATCTCCATGTTCCTTGGAAGTGTGATCCTTGTCTCCACAAATATTGCAAGCGTGGGTTCCTTCTAGAATAACATCTTTGTCATCCTTGTTGTCACAAACTCCTTTGGAAGAGTTGCCTTCATGTTGATCATTTGATCTGTTACCTTATGCAACAATTGGGCTTGGGTTTCCAAAAAACCTTGCATGGTTGGATCTTCCCCACTGGTGTTGGCTATGAATTGAGCTGTCATTTGGTTCAACTGGTTTTGGGTTGCTATGAGTTCTCTCATGTTGTCCTCTTGGTTGTTGTTTTTATCCACCTTGATGTTGGAGCCTCTTGGAGTAGTCATCTGTTTGGATTGGATTTGGGTTAGAATAGGCAAGATATTTCTAAGTAAATAATTCTAATCACACACATCACAATTCACTCAAGCAATGTGCAAGCAATCACAAACAAACCCTCCTTTCAAACAACAAGTTTTCAAGCATCTTTTAGGCAACAAAACATTTTTGTTACACCACACTAAGTTGGTGGGTTTGACTTAACTAAATATGGTGGTCCATCTATTTGGTTCACTTGTGATCCTTCCATTCTTCTTGGTTGATTCCTCTTGAACAAGATGTTTGTATCCTTGGAGAATTTCTTGTATCTTGGTCTCAAAACTTCAAGGTGATGATGGCTCCTCCTAAGTTGTATTTCCTTAGTCTCCAAATCTTGAGCAAGATTTCTTGTCTCACTTCTAGTCCTTAGTGATATCCAAGGTTGGAGTCCTTGGTGAAAATGTTGAAGATGTTGAAGTCATTAGAGTTGAAGATGTTGAAGCCATTAGAGTTGATGAAGTCCTTTGCACATGGTGAAGTATTTAGCCATGGGGTAGGCTTTGTCCATCAAGTTTGAAAATAGAAGAGATGTAGAATCAAGATCAAAAATGGTTGAGGAAAGAGTATACAAGATTGTTTGTAAATAAGTTTGGAACAAATACATTTCCTATTTTTCTAAGGGGTTTTGTCCAATCCTAGGGTTATAATCCTACAGGTAACACAATGCTCTGATACCATCTGTAAGGTTCCCAACCTTTAATAAGGTAGAGATCCCTGTGTTTACAATGCTAGTCCCTGGATCAATAGCTAGCATCAACAGTTAAGATGTAATATCAAGAAACAAAGGTCATAATACAATTTTATAACCAGGAATAAAATAATTCATTACATCTTACATAGCTCATTTGGCTATCACATTACATTGCAGCAGAAAATCTATAAGCATGGGGTCCTTCATCTTCAAAGTGCCACAGGCAGTCATGTTGGTTGTAGACTTGTAATCCTATTCAACACACTTCACTAACATCAAACAAACCTGCAACATAATAAGTTGCAGCCACAAGGGTCAATATATTTGAATTGTATTGGCAAGTTTCACTACTATGTAGAAATAAGTGGATCCTATCATTACATGAATATTTGGCTAAGTAGGGTTTAGGCTCATTTGCAGAAAGCAATATAATTTATCCTATCTTTTCAAAATATTTTGATCCTTTGTCAAATCTTTCCGAACTCGTTGGAAACCTCCAAGTGCTTCAAGTCTCTTGTTGTCACTTTCAAGTTTTACTTTTAGAAATTGGAATGTCGAGATCTTCCATAGCTTCAGGCCTTAGTTGCTCAGTATTGTCCATAACCGGGGACATGGCTAAGTACTTAGATTTTTTTATCTTCTGCAGAAGTTGTACACTTTACCCACATGACACAATCTCATCTTGTTGCCACCAGTGGCCGCTGGATAAGTACTCACCAAGATGGAGTACTGGCAGATTGAGAATGTGACGAAGTCTTTCCATAGGGTCCTCCCAATACACAATGCTAGCTTGTCTTCAGGCACCAATGTAGGGTTCCTAGTTCCCTCATTCCAGTTAACCTGAAGAGGCCAATGCATGGGTCTTCCACTATATAGTTGACTAAGCCAGTGCCCATTTAGCATGTGGCTGTACACGGAAGCCATTGTACGAGAAACATGTTCAATCTCTAAGTCCCTGGGTGGTTTTCTTCTGGTGCACAACACAAAGAGATTGCCATATAAACATGGTTCCTTTTTGTTGCCACCTTGTCCAAAACTTGAATATCCTTGTCCACCCAAGTGGTTCATTGAGTACTTGTTTTATTATATAAAACACAAGTCTTTTCAATACTTCACATAATCTTAACATGTATCTCTTCTCAACATATATAGCAGGGCTAAGCATATTACAACTACATTGTTTCCACTAAGGGATATATAAGGGTATCCTATAGGATTTAGCATAGCAAAATATAGTAGTCCTTATCATGCATGTTTCAAAATCCACTAAGTATAATGAAAATAGTAGGACTTGGATGATAGTGTCACTTGCCTTTTTGGTAGAGAATGTTGGTTCACTTTCTTGATCTTGCTAATTTCACACTCTTCTAACTTCACTACAAATCAATCAAGCAAACATAGATTCAACTAGCATTCCAAACAATAATCAAATAATTTAACACACATAAAATAATAGAAACAAAGTCATGCATGCAAGCATGCAAAAGATAGTTTTATTTGCAAGGGTGGTTTCTACTAGGCTCTAAACATTTTAAAGTTCAAAGTGGTCATTTTCTAAAGTGGTAAACCATTTGCAAAAGGGTTTTATCTATACACCATTTCTTAACTCAAAGCATTATTTTATGTAGTGGAAAATGCTTTTAGCAAAGCAACAATTTTATATTGTTCACCAAGTAAGTTGTTAATTCACAAAACTTGGTGTTTAGGGTCAGTAGGTTTGAATCAAAACATTTTCCAAAGATTTTGCTCAAAAATCATTTCCATATCAAAATCAATATTTTTATTTGACTAGAAATGAGCTAATTCAATTATCTATTCCTAAACTTCACAAAATACATTTTTAAATCCATGATTTGGTTCCTAGGGTTAGTAGGTTCACAACAAACCATTTTGCAAAGATTTCATCCTCAAAATCATTTTAGAACAATTTCTATACTCTAAACATGCATACACAAGTCTCTGCAAAAACAAACATTTTTCCAGAAGCTTTTTACTAAAAAAAGTGCATGGTTGGCTAGGGCTTGTTTTTATGAATCCATTGATATAAAGTTTGCAAAATTTGGACGTGTAGAACTAATGTTATGCAATTTACAAGTTTGCATATAAATCAGATTCAGAGTTTTGTTTAAAATCAAAACCAGTCCACGTGGCGCAACCTAATTGGCCGGTACCGCTTCGGGTGGATCGACTGTTACAGGCCGTAGGATCTCATTTAGATAACACGGTGCAGATTGACGGATACCTCTTCGCTAAGCTGTTATATCGTAGCCACTAGATGATGATCCAACGACTGCTGTGAGGTTGACCAGGAATGGGCGGCGCTGGCGGCGGCGTCTGGCGGAGCACGCTCTGCTCGCGGTGGTTCTGGCGAAGCAGGAAGGAAGGGAGGGAGAGGAGATGCTCACAGGGTTCGCAAGGGTGCAGAGAAGCTCGTCGTGGTCGTAATAATCCAAGGGGCGCACGGTGATGTCAGGGATTGCTCGCCGGAGTAGCTCCTAACGACGGGTGCTCTCTGTTGAAGTCGGAGACGAGCTTGTAGGCCACGTGCGGGCTATTGGAAGGCACCTGGAGATGCACAGGAAACAGGCGAACCAAATGGCGTAAGTCACAACTCGAGGCGCGCATGAGGTTGAGGGCTAAGACTCACCGGAGATTCGGCAGAGGACGGCGATATTCAGAGGCAGACAGAGGCGAGCTCCTGGGTCACGCGCGGGCGAGTGGGAGGTATCGGCAGGTTCGTGAGGGGGTGGCGAGCACGCTCGTGTGCATAGGGAGGGGAGGGGAGGCTGGACAGCGCCGTAATTGCTCGGAGAAGGTCGCCGGAGCAGTGGCGGTGCAAACGAAAATAACGACAGCCCGGGGGCGCTCTTTGCAATGGTTTCTGAGGGGAAATGGAGGGAAGAGGGAGGTGTTTATGGGTGCGTGGTCTCTGGGAGAATTAAGCCTGTCATCAACGCGAATTTAATCGAATTCAATCGCGGCAGAGCTACGTTGAGGGAGGAGGAAACGGCCGGCGCGGGGTTGAAGATGACTGCGTGGCAGTGGGGTCCGTCTGTCAGCTAGAGAGTGAGAAGAGGCACAGGGTCCACCTATCTGTGACTCTACGGGTGTTTTCGCGTGTAGAAAAACGTTTCGCTGAGGAATATGCCGGGTGGGCTCCTGCTGGGCTTAGTGGGCTATTGGGCCGGCTTAGTGGGTTGAGCCTGATTCTATTTTTTTTATTCAGTAGTCTTTTTCTTTTTCTATTTGATTTTCTGTTTTGAAATTCAATCAAACAATTCAAACACTCAAATCAAATCAAACTTCCACCAAACTTTGTTTTGATTTTAGTTCTGTTTATCAACATAACTCAAAATCCAAAATAAGATAATACTTTTATTCTTTTAGGATCTATTTAATAATTGAATAAAATAGACCTTATTTATTAAATCAAATAGGGTTTGATTTATTTTTAAAACTCTATTTAAAATCTAAAATAGTACCAAAACCATTCAGTAGGTTTTATTTGAAAATATAAAACACTTGGTAAACTTATTTAAATTAAACTAATAAGTTTTAGTGCTTATTCAAAATGCGAAAACCCTTACTTTAATAAAATTGGGTATTAATAAACCCTCATTATTTTATTTAAATACACCTTTACTCCTTTAATCAAAACAAAAGATTTTATTTCAAAATTTTGGCCAAGGTTTAATTTGGTTCTATCAAATAGTCCTTAATTATATTTCTACCTTTTCATTTGAAAACCAAATCTTTTTATTAAAAGATCCAAAATAGTAATTCCAATTATTAAAACTTTCTTTATTAATTGTTTATCTTTTTTTATCTCTTTAGGATTTATTTGATCAAAATAGGTTTGAAGGTTTCCAATTGGAATCAAAAAGTTTCTTCTCACCCTGAAAATCAACAAAGTTTTATTTTATTCATTTATTTTCACATAACAAGATTTGGAAAATCTTGGGATGTGACAGATTCATATAAGGAAAGTCCTGTTTCAGAGTTCGGGAATGGTTCCGATGATTTCATCGGGAATGTTCTAGAAGGTTCCGGAAGGTCCGGCACTCCGGAGGGGAAGGGTACATGAATTTGTCATGACAATATGGAATGGTTGCATCATGTACTATGTCACTTGGCTGGACACTTGGAAGAAAGAAATCAAACTCTAGTTTGAAAGTAAACAGGCCACTTTGAAAAAGTCAAACTGGGACAATGATTTCCAAGTGGGAGAAGAGAAGGAAACCTGGCAAGAGAAGGTTTCCCTTCTCTCCTCCAAACCGCCGGCCAGCAAGGGAGTTGGGGGAGGACTCGGCTAGCCCTAGCCGCCCCTCCCACCTATAAAAGAAAGGGAGGGGGCGTCCCCTCTCCCTACACCTTGTCCCTTAGCCGGCGCCCCTCTAAACCCTAGGCCAGCCGCCACCCCCTTCTAGATGTGGCTGCCCTAGATCTCCTCTAAACCGCCGTCTAGCTAAACCCTAGCTGCTGGTTGCTCTAAACCCCTTGGTGCCCTCTATTCCGTAGATCGCCAAGGCCCTCTCTTACTCCACCATACTCGCTCCGGCTTAAGGCGAAGCCCTGCGAGATCTCCCCTCTACTTCCGATACCACGCCGTTGTGCTGCCGGAATCGCGAGGAAAGTGCTACAACCTCCGCTGCCTGCTGGAACAAGGGAGAGGAAGGTCTTCATCGAGTACCGAACGTGTGACCGACTGCGGGAGCGCTGCCGGAACGCAGCGCCGGAAGGATCGTCTACGCGATCTTGAGATTGGCAAGTGTACGACTACATCACCCACGAGAATCTGCTCTCGTTAACCGCTTTGGAATCTTCGAGGGTGAGTTCCTCTATCGACTCGTTGCTACAATCTAGTAGATAGATCTTGGCTTGTTTGTGTGCATGCGGTAGAAATTTTTGTTTTTCCATGCTACGAACCCCTACAGTGCCAACCCCGTGCGCCATGCGTGTACTGGTGAGTACCTCTACAACCCCTGTGACCGTGCGCATCCTCCTGACGCTTTTCCTCTCTCGCTTGCATCACAGGCGCTCGTCTTCGACCACAGCAGTGCGTGCCCGACACATACACGAACTCCGGCGAGAAATTTCTATCGTCCTCGTGCGCCCCTGTCTAGGAAAAGACCACCTCGAGCATCCCCATGCCACGGAGACCTCGCTGAGCCCTTCCACTGTCTCTCTTGCTTCCTGAATCGCCGGCAACTCCTTCGTCTGAGCGCGCCGCGGCCGTTTACCACCGCCAGCGCCACCAGTTAGTGGCCATGCCAGCTGCTCTGGACCGTTAGATGCAGATCCAATGAGTAGGATAGATTGACTTAACGAAGGGGTACGATCGATTCTGTGCCGCACGATCTGTTTTAAATCCAACGCCTCACGTTGCACGATCCACGCAAACCGGTATGAGCCAATGAAAACATTCCACGTGGCCAGACTTTGGTTTTAAAAACATATTTGATTCTATTAGATATGTGGTTTTGTAAATTCCATAACTTTAAATCTACACGTCCAAATTTTGCAAATTTTATATCAATGGAATAAGCAAAACAAATACATTCCAACCATGTACTTTGTTGAGTAAATTTCTTCTGTAAACTTAGTTTTTTTGCAGAAACTTGTGTAGGCATAATTTGAACATGGAATTTATTCTAGAAATGTTTTTAGGGTAAAATCTTTGGCAAATGGTTTGTTTTGAACCCACTGACCATAGAAACCAACTTGTGGATTTAAAAAAAATTGTGAAGCTAAAGAATAAATCTTTGAATAAAAGTATTTCTAGTTAAATAAAAATGTTGTTTATGTTTTAAAAAATGCTTTTTGAGTAAAACCTTTGGAAAATTATTTGAATTAAACTCTCTGACCCTAAACACCAAGTTTCAGGATTTAAAAATATATTTGATGAACCCTATAAAATTATTACTTTGCTAAAATGCATTTCCAACAACATAAAACATTGCTTTGGTATAAAAATGGTTTATAGGTAATACCTTTTGCAAATGGTTTTAATAATAAACACTTGACCATAAAACACTAACATTTGTGTTTAAAAATGTATTTGTCAAACACTAGAAAATAATACTTGATTTAAATCATTTCTAGCAAACAAGAATGATTTAAATGGCCATTTTCACTAACTTAATATCAAATGGTTTTGCCACTTTTATAAATGACCAATAGATGTTTTAGAATGTTTTTAGCCTAATAGAAACCATTTTTCCAAATAAAACAAACTTTGGCATGCTTGCATGCATTGCTTTATTTTTATTATTCTATGTGATGAATGCTTGAATGGTAGATTGAATTTGTGCCTTACTTGATTGAATTGTAGTGAACTTTGAAGAGTGTGACTATTGCAAGATCAAGGAGTGAACTTATATTCCCTACCAAAAAGGCAAGTGGTTGTCACATCCCAAATTTTAGATTTGGTCTTGCATATCATTCATATCATTGCATCATACATTTCCATGCAATACCGTCGAGTGAAAAGGTTCGGCGAAACGCCTTTTGCAAAACCCTATTTTATTTTGCTACGAGGTTCCTGCGGGAAGCTTTAGTAGGACTTGCGACAACCACCCCTATAAGTTAGTGGTTTCGCTCAAACCTTGATGTTAGATTGTTCCCCTCGACCATACGAACCCGTAAGCGCAAGAATCGCTCGAATCGGAGCTCGTACGGAAAAGCTTCGGCCGTTTTAGTAAACCGCCGGAAAACGGTCCGAAAATCTGGACCGATTTCCGAGTTCTAGTCCAACTCCGGACCGATTCAGTTTAGAACTCGCGCGAGAGGGGCCACTTAAAGGGGACCCCACCTGCCTCGTAAACCATGCCCGACCCCGCCGCCTCTGCCCACCCACCCGCGCGCCGCCCCTGCCTCGATTCGGCTGCCGCCGCCTCGGCTTGCGTGCCGCGCCGCCACCTGGTCGCGCCGCCGTCGCCGCCGGCCGTCGCATCCCTGCCGCCGTCGCGCCGCATCCCCGCCGCCAGGTAAGGCCATCGCCGCCGCCCTCCTCATCGCCGCCGCCGCATCCCGCCAACCGCCGCCGCGCGCAGCGCGCATCCCCGCCGCCAGCGCCTGCCGCACCACCGCCGGCTACGCCGCCTCGCAGCACCCGCGGCAGCCGCCGCCATCGTCGCCGGCCACCGCGCCGTCGACTCGCCGCCTTCCGCCGCTGCTGCCCCGCGACTCGCTGCACGCCGCCCCGCCTCGGCCACCGCGCCCTTCATCCGCCGCCGCTGCACCGCGCGCCTCCGCGCCTCGTCAACCGAGCCGCCTTCCGCGCTGCGCTGCTCGCTGCGCTGCCGCGTACGCTGGTGCGTTACCGCATGCGATATCGCGTGCATGCAGGCATACACGCACGTACGCGCGCCGCCTTGCGCGCGCTATGTTTTTCTCGACCCGTTTGTTGACCGTATACGTCCGTGCAGGAAATACCTCGACGCCGGAACCGATCGCCACCGCCGTCCGGAACTCGCCGCACCTTCCGGAGTCCGTTTCGTCGTTCGTTTCCGGTAAGACAGCAACCACCGTCAGATCTCAAATCGGCGGCTCAGATCGTTAGTTGACCGGTCAGACTCAGGCGTTGACTAGTCATACGCCTAGTCAGCTCCCAGTCAGCAGAAGCTTTGATCAGTCAACAGACACAATTGACTGGTCCATTTCGTTAATCCTTTTAGTTGGCAGATTTCGGTAGAATCTTGTAAATTGCATAGTAATTAAACTGCTTGGCCAAAAATTGCAAATAAAATGTGTGTAGATTCAGTGAGTCGTGTAGAATCTCGCTGTACCTTTGGTTCAGGCTTTTGCTGCAATGTTTAGTACAGTTTAATCAAACTTGTTAGTGGCCTTTTTGGAGTAATAAATTCGTAGAAAAAGATCCGTACCTCCAAAAATCGCGTATGATATGTCCCTGGATTCAGTGGAACGAGAGGAATCTCATCGTGAATTAAAAAGATAGGCTTACAGTAAAAACTTCTGCAGAAACTGTCTAGGGGCTTTCTGCAGTGTTTTAATTACTCGGGGAGTTTTATAATTCCTTTTTGAGTAATTCCAGTTGGTACTGTTTCTAATCAGCGATGCCTTTGTGTTAGAATTTTTCCAAGATTTTTACAAACAGTATACTACCGGTAGTGAATTATTTAAGTTCTAGCTCTAGTTTGGAGCATTACTTTTGTCTAGTAGTTTTCCTTGCGCTAAAACTATTTTTCATGCATGCAATCGGTAGTATTATGGTATAGGATGTTGTGGTGCAGCTGTAGCACCAATTCACTTGTCGCTCTTGCATTCATGCATCATATTTGTCGCATATGCTTGTGGATTGTTTGTTTATGAATGCAATTGTATCATGTAGATTGTAACGAGTGCAACGCTTGCTCGTGTATGGATTGTTCCTCCGACCGCTACAACCAAGGCAAGTAGATGCTACTTTGTTCATGATATCGTCCTACTATTTTCTATGCATTGTCGTGTATTTTGTAGATGCATGTGTAGGATGATACTATCGCTATGCTATGTCCTATTATGTGGTAGGACCCTCCTTGTAGATGAACCACCGTTGGTAGATGTGCTTAGCCATGCTATGTTAAACGAGGGCTGGGTTACATCATTGAGACTTGTTTCTAAAAGTATTGGTTTGTGAAAACTAAAACAACTTAATCAATGAATCTCCTGGGTGTGATGGTATTGATAATTTTTGGTGGTTTCATTGCGGAAAGGCACCCAGGTATCGAGAGAAATTGATTGGCTTCTTTATTGTGTAGCTTACGTGTACAACCTTGTGCCAATAATGAAATGGGCGGTTGGTTGGACTTAGTAGGTTGTGGTAACTCGAACCCGCGTATCCAGAGATGTAGAATTTTGGTAGGTTGGACCGGTGCGCGTCGGGATTGAGGAGCTACTTCCCGAACAGTCTCTTCTTGGTCTTCTCCCTGTCATCACCCAAAATGAGAGTGATGGTACGAGCTGGGCTGGCCAAGTCACATGGGTAAAGTGTACTAACCTCTGCAGAGTGTATAATCTAATCGATTAGCCGTGTCCCCGGTTATGGACATATGAGTTGCTAGATATTGATTCCATGACATGTTTCTCGCTCATTCTAATTTCATAATTGTTTTAATATGGATGGGTTAACTTAATTGGGATCTTTTCAAAGAAAATCAAAACTGTTTATGAAAGTAGGACAAATGTATTTGCAAATGCAAGCCAGACACAGCTCCAATTGCCAAATATGCATGTAGATGTTAGTACTATTGTCTCCTTTACTAGCTCTACTTGCCATACATTCCATGTATTGACCCTTCGGGGCTGCTACGTTTCATGTTGCAGGTTATTCCGATTCTGATTGATCGTTATAGGCCACGGTACTCCACTCGGCACTTGTTCACTTGTGGGCAATTTGAAGAATGGAGGATTTACTTGTTTATGTTGCTACCTGAATAATTTGAGCTAGCTTTGTGCTAAGCTTTTATTGTAATAATGGTACTCTGGATCTTCGTTATTTATGATACACGGATATTTTGCTATGTTATCTATCTTACTCTATTGTGAGCCAATGAACCGATCCAGGGATTGGCATGTCACATAGAGGCCACGGTCTTTTCAGAACCGGGGTGTTACAGGATGGTATCAGAGCCCATGTGTCGACTGTAGGATCGTGACCTAGGATTGGACTAGGAAGCCATAGAATTATTAAAGCCTATATTAACTCTGTCTTTCACCTTATGCCTTTCACCCTCGTAAATTCTTACCATATGCTATTCTCACACTTTTCTCTTTTACTTGATAGATGGGAGAAGTCAGGACTGAGTATGCCACCATGGAGTCACCAAGGCCCTTTGCAAGGCAGTTAGCTCAGCTCTCGCAGTCATTGGGATTGCCACTGCCCATGTTCAAGGGAAGAAGGTTGTACACTTATGGATATGGAGAGGATGCGTGGGAGATCACTACCTTCATATTCAGAGATGCCGCCTTGCCAAACCCCGTGCACTTGATCTACACCAAGACATACTGCAACTGGGGAATTGGAATCAACTTAGCCATACATGAAGCCCTGTCTCGCCAGTGCCATAATGTCCGACACCTACTACCAGCAGATTCACCCTACCGTGACTATGGAAGGCGTGATGAAGATGGGAACATTGTGGTTACCCCGGGCGACAGGAACAACATGCCGCCCCGTCGGAGGCACATAGAGGACATGGAAAGGGAGAATGGAGCTCTAGCAGAGAAGGTGAGGATGATAAAGGAGATTGCAGATTTTACTAGCAATGGTATGGTGGTCCAAGGACAGGAGATTGACACCTTGCATGAAGCCGTGGGAGTTCTGGAGAATGCCCTGATAGCCAGAGATGCAACCATAGCTCATCTTCATGGTACTGTGCAGGAGAACACCCAGAACATACAACAGTTGCAAGGGACCGTCCAGGAAAGGGATCAAACCATTGAAGCTATGACAACCCAGATTGCCGCTCTCCAAGCACAGCTGAATCCACCCTCTGATGATGACAATGGAGATGATGGCAACAATGGGGATGATGATGACAGTGGAGACGATGATGATGATGAGGACGAGGATGATAATGATGGATACGATGATGGTTGAGGAGATGAAGCTGTTGCAGTTGCAGCTGAGAGTGAAGCAGAAGAGGAGGATCCAGAAGAGGTGGAGTTTGAGATCTCAAGTGATGATTCAGGAGAGGTGTACACTCCGCCGCCATGGTTGTACCGCGAGCCGAAGCGCCAACGCATGACAGCAAGGACGTACTGCAACCTCTTCAAGAAGTAGATAGAAGTCCCCCAATTAGTCCATGTTAGGAGAATTCGTTAGGATTAGTCTCGATCGATGTGAAACTTAGTTCGTGTTAGCTTAAGAGTGTTTAGTTACTTATTTGTGTACTCCAATATCCCAGGAATTATTTGTGCGAATTTTAATGAAAGAGTTATGGCAATTTGGTTACTATCTGTGTTATTCTCGCTGCAGTTTTTCTGCTGATACAGCAGTACTGCGTGATTTTTCATATTTTTCTGGTAACTCGGAAAAATCTGAAACAAATTGGGCTGATTCGAAACTCTCTGTGCTATATGCACAAAAATCAGCTAAATTTTCTGACCAGTTTAAGTCAGGCGGAAAAATTCGTGAACGCTGCTGGACTGTTTTGGCAGATTGCTGTTTTGGTTGTTTAGATGATCAACTGTTTAGTTAACCATTGCCAACCCTTGTAAAACTATTTCAGTAGGTATATACTGCTAGGATAACCCCTGGGATGTTGCTGGATCACTTGTTTGTTGATGTGTTGCTTGCTTGTGATTGTCTGCTATTGTTTGTTGTTGATTGATCATATGCATGGGTAGAACCCTATCGTCGTAGTTGATTTTTTCTAAACTTACCTGTGCTGAACCGCAGATGCCTCCCCGTCGTCACCCCACTGAGTTGGAGCAGCTCATGGCCGCTCAGGCACAGCTGAGCCAAGTGATGACTCAGTTCATGGCGAATCAGAACAACAACAATGGAAACAATCAGCCTCAGGGAGATGCTCTCACCAGATTTCTGAGGTTAAGGCCAGCTAAGTTCTCTACTGCAACAGAACCAATGGTTGATCTCGACTAGTTGCGTTCCGTCAACAAGGATCTAGTAACTGTTGGATGCACTGATGCTGAGAAGGTGAGGTTTGCCGCTCACCTACTGGAAGGACCAGCCGCTTCTTGGTGGGACACATTTCAGATCACCCACCCGCTGGATACCGTGACTTGGGCAATGTTTGAGGAAGGTTTCAGGACCAACCACATGTCTTCAGGAGTTCTAAGCCTGAAGAGGAAGGAGTTCCGCAACTTGCGCCAAACCAATCGCACCGTGGCCGAGTACATTGAGGAGTTCAACAACCTGTCTCGTTATGCACCTGAGGATGTTGACACTGATGCAAAAAGGAGGGAGAGATTCCTGGATGGCCTCAGTGATGAGCTTTCAGTACAGCTACTGGTGGTTTATTGCCCCACTTTCCAGGAGCTTATGGACAAGGCCAGGATCTTGGAAGGGAAGCACAAGCAAGTAGAAAGCCGCAAGAGGAAGAACAATAATCACCACTCTGGTTCACATCACAAGTCTCGCACTTCATATGATGGATACTCCAAGCATGGAGGAAGTGACCATGGAAGCTATGACCGCCGCGATGGGCATCGTCATGACAACCATAGGAGCAGCCACCACAGCCACAAGGGAGGACACTCTCACCACTCCGGTGGACATGACCGCAACCGTGATCGCAGCTTTGTGAAGAAGGATCTGAGTGAGGTGACATGCTTCAAGTGTAAGCAGAAGGGACACTATGCTGACAACTGTCCGGAGAGCAAAGGACTGAAGCCAACCAACAACGAGAAGGCCACAGTGAACCACATGAATGTGGAGGAGATTCCAGATGAGCCTGACCTTGTGATTGGTAAGTTCCCAATCAACACTTACCCTGCACTTATACTTTTTGGTACTGGTGCATCGCATTCATTCATATCAAGGGCATTTGTGGATAAGTATAAGTTACCTACTGAGTCTATGAAAAGGTCTTTTAGAGTGAGTTCACCTGGAGGAGATATGATAGCTAGCGCGGGATGCCGCGATTTAACTGTGAGGATTGGAACACACAACTTCGTTGCACATTTGGTAGTGTTGGATTCACAGGGATTGGACGTTATTCTGGGTATGGATTGGATGTCTATGCATGAGGGACACATAGATTGTGCACGGCGAGCTATTTCACTTAAAACCCCGGATGGTAAGAGGATTAGATTCAAGTCAGCTGTACGACCAGGAAGGTGTAAGTTGAATTCTCTTAAGGGGGTTAGCATGGATACTGTGCCAGTGATTAGGGATTACCCCGACGTGTTTCCAGAAGAACGGCCAGGGATGCCACCTGACAGGGAAGTAGAGTTTCTTATCGACCTGATGCCGGGAACAGGACCTATAGCAAAGAAACCATATAAGATGGATGTGGATGAGCTGAAGGAATTGAAGAAGCAATTGAAAGAGCAGCTGGAAAAGGGATTCATTCAGCCTAGTGCGTCGTCATGGGGAGCACCTGTTCTGTTTGTAGATAAGAAAGACAGCACCAAGAGATTAGTGGTGGACTATCGTTCGCTGAATGAAGTAACCATCAAGAACAAGTACCCTCTGCCGAACATAAATGATTTGTTTGATCAACTGGAAGGAGCAAAGGTGTTCAGCAAGATTGATCTGCGATCTGGCTACTTTCAATTGAAGATCCGGAAGGAGGATGTACCAAAAATCGCCTTCACCACTAGGTATGGTTTATATGAGTATACGGTTATGTCTTTTGGACTAACGAATGGCCCGGCCTACTTCATGACCATGATGAATAAGGTATTTATGGAGTACTTGGACAAGTTCGTGGTGGTGTTTATTGATGACATATTGATATATTCCAAGGATGATGTTGAGCATGAGAAGCATCTGCGACTGATTATGGAGAAGCTGAGGGAACACAAGTTGTATGCCAAATTCAGCAAGTGTGAATTCTGGCTTAACACCGTTGGGTTTCTTGGACACGTAGTGTCAGGAGAAGGAGTCGCTGTTGATCCAAGCAAAGTGACTGAAGTACAGAGTGGGAAGCGCCCAAGAATGCTGGAGAGATTCGAAGATTTTTGGGACTTGCTGGATATTACAGGAGGTTCATTGAAAACTTTTCCAAGATTGCTAAACCGATGACTGAACTTCTGAAGAAGGAGAGAAAGTTTGAATGGTCAGACGTATGTGAAGCCAGCTTTCAGGAACTGAAGCGTCGACTAGTGACCGCGCCTGTTCTGTGTTTACCAGATCTTCAGAAGGATTTCCAAGTGTACTGTGATGCTTCACGACAGGGACTTGGGAGTGTGCTGATGCAAGATGGGAGAGTAGTGTCATATGCCTCGCGACAACTCAAACACCATGAGCGGAATTACCCCACGCACGACTTGGAGTTAGCGTCAGTGTTCCATGCGCTCAAGGTATGGAGGCATTACTTAATGGGAAAACACTGTGATGTGTACACCGACCACAAGAGCCTGAAGTACATATTCACACAGAAGGAACTGAACATGAGGCAAAGGAGATGGTTGGAACTTATCAAGGATTATGATATGAATCTACAATACCACCCAGGAAAGGCCAATGTAGTAGCAGATGCTCTGAGCCGGAAGGTTTATGCCAATGGATTGACAATTGGTGAATTGCCTGAGGACTTGTGCAAGCAATTCAAGGACCTTAGACTGGAGGTAGTATCTGAAGGATACTTAGCAACAATGGAAGTCCAACCGACGCTACAGGACAGGATCATAAAGGCTTAGATAGGAGACAAAGAGATAGATGAAGTTAAGGAAAAGATGAAGGAAGGTCGAGCAAGGGAATTCCGTGAGGATGAGCAAGGAACCCTGTGGTACGGAGATCGTTTGTGCGTTCCCAACGATCCCGAGATAAGGAAGTTGATTCTGTAGGAAGCTCATGACTCGCCATATTCCATACATCCGGGCAATACGAAGATGTATATGGACCTAAAGGACAGATTCTGGTGGAACAACATGAAGGGAGACATCGCGGAGCATATTGCCATATGTGATGTATGTAGCCGAGTAAAGGCAGAACACCAGAAGCCAGCAGGACTACTACAGCCGTTGCCCGTGCCGGAATGGAAGTGGGATAGAGTGGGGATGGATTTTATCACAGGATTGCCCAGGACTAGGTCAGGGTATGACTCCATTTGGGTAGTGGTCGACCATTTGACCAAGGTAGCCCACTTTATTCCAGTGAAGACGACTTATACGAGTGCAAAGTTGGCCAAGATTTACATGGACAAGATTGTGTGCCTACACGGAGTTCCCAAAAGTATCGTATCTGACAGAGGCACCCAATTTACCTCACACTTCTGGCGCCAGCTGCACGAGTCACTTGGTACTAGGTTGGAGTTTAGCACAGCGTTTCACCCACAGACTGATGGACAGACTGAGAGGGTGAATCAGATTTTGGAGGACATGCTGAGAGCTTGCGCTTTAGCTCATGGTTCTAGTTGGGATGAGAATTTGCCTTATGCTGAGTTTTCCTACAACAACAGCTATCAAACTAGCATCAAGACGTCACCGTTTGACGTACTATATGGGAAACGGTGCCGGACACCATTGCTATGGGATGGAGTAGGAGAACATCAGTTGTTTGGGCCTGATTTGATCAAGGACGCTGAGGAGAAGGTCGCCTTGATTAGGGACAGGCTGAAGGTAGCACAATCAAGGCAGAAGAGCTACGCTAACGCCAAGCGCAAGGAAGTGGTGTATGAGATAGGTGATAGAGCATACCTCAGAGTATCGCCGCTTCGTGGAATCAAGAGATTTGGAATTAAGGGTAAGATGGCACCTCGATTTATTGGACCGTATCGGGTCTTAGCACGCAAAGGAGAAGTTGCTTATCAGTTGGAGTTGCCAGAGGCTCTGTCCGCTGTTCACAACGTGTTCCACGTGTCCCAGCTGAAGAAGTGCCATCCGGAGATGGTGGATACACCATTGAGAGACACTGTACCGCTAGAGGAGGTTCAGCTTGAGAACGACTTGACCTATGAAGAGAAACCGGTCAAGATTCTGGAGACAGCAGAGAGGACTACCCGTACCAAGACGATCAGGTTTTGCAAGGTGCAGTGGAGTCACCACACCGAAGAGGAAGCCACTTGGGAGCGTGAGGATTACATCCGAGAGGACTACCCACACCTATTTGCTAGCCGCGCCGAATCTCGAGGACGAGATTCATCTTAAGGGGGTTAGTCTTGTCACATCCCAAATTTTAGATTTGGTCTTGCATATCATTCATATCCTTGCATCATGCTTTTCCATGCAATACCGTCGAGTGAAAAGGTTCGGCGAAACGCCTTTTGCAAAACCCTATTTTATTTTGCTACGAGGTTCCTGCGGGAAGCTTTAGTAGGACTTGCGACAACCACCCCTGTAAGTTAGTGGTTTCGCTCAAACCTTGACGTTAGATTGTTCCCCTCGACCATACGAACCCGTAGGCGCAAGAATCGCTCGAATCGGAGCTCGTACGGAAAAGCTTCGGCCGTTTTAGTAAACCGCCGGAAAACGGTCCGAAAATCTGGACCGATTTCCGAGTTCTAGTCCAACTACGGACCAATTCAGTTTAGAACTCGCGCGAGAGGGGCCACTTAAAGGGCACCCCACCTGCCTCGTAACCCGTGCCCGACCCCGCCGCCTCTGCCTACCCACCCGCGCGCCGCCCCTGCCTCGATTCGGCCGCCGCCGCCTCGGCTTGCGCGCCGCGCCGCCGCCGTCGCGCCGCATCCCCGCCGCCAGGTAAGGCCATCGCCGCCGCCCTCCTCATCGCCGCCGCCGCATCCCGCCAACTGCCGCCGCGCGCAGCGCGCATCCCCGCCGCTAGCGCCTGCCGCACCACCGCCGCCTACGTCGCCTCGCATCACCCGCGGCAGCCGCCGCCGGCCACCGCGCCGTCGACTCGCCGCCTTCCGCCGCTGCTGCCCCGCGACTGGCTGCACGCCGCCCCGCCTCGGCCACCGCGCCCTCCAGCCGCCGACGCCGCTGCTGCACCGCGCGCCTCCGGGCCTCGTCAACCGAGCCGCCTTCCGCACTGCGCTGCTCGCTGCGCTGCGCTGCCGCGTACGCTGGTGCGTTACCGCATGCGATATCGCGTGCATGCACGCATACACGCACGTACGCGCGCCGCCTTGCGCGCGCTATGTTTTTCTCGACCCGTTTATTGACTGTGTACGTCCGTGCAGGAAAGACCTCGACGCCGGAACCGATCGCCACCGCCGTCCGGAACTCACCGCACCTTCCGGAGTCCGTTTCGTCGTTCGTTTCCGGTAAGACAGCAGCCACCGTCAGATCTCAGATCGGCGGCTCAGATCGTTAGTTGACCGGTCAGACTCAGGCGTTGACTAGTCAGACACCCAGTCAGCGCCTAGTCAGCAGACGCTTTGACCAGTCAACAGACACAATTGACTGGTCAATTTCGTTAATCCTTTTAGTTGGCAGATTTCGGTAGAATCTTGTAAATTGCGTAGTAATTAAACCGCTTGGCCAAAAATTGCAAATAAAATATGTGTAGATTCAGTGAGTCGTGTAGAATCTCGCTGTACCTTTGGTTCAGGCTTTTGTTGCAAGGTTTAGTACAGTTTAATCAAACTTGTTAGTGGCCTTTTCGGAGTAATAAATTCGTAGAAAAAGATCCGTAGCTCCAAAAATCGTGTATGATATGTCCCTGGATTCAGTGGAACGAGGGGAATCTCATCGTGAATTAAAAAGATAGGCTTACAGCAAATAATTCTGCAGAAACTGTCTAGGGGCTTTCTGCAGTGTTTTAATTACTCGGGGAGTTTTATAATTCCTTTTTGAGTAATTCCAGTTGGTACTGTTTCTAATCAGCGATGCCTTTGCGTTAGAATTTTTCCAAGATTTTTACAAACAGTATACTACCGGTAGTGAATTATTTAAGTTCTAGCTCTAGTTTGGAGCATTACTTTTGTCTAGTAGTTTTCCTTGCGCTAAAACTATTTTCCATGCATGCAATCGGTAGTATTATGGTATAGGATGTTGTGGTGCAGCTGTAGCACCAATTCACTTGTCGCTCTTGCATTCATGCATCATATTTGTCGCATATGCTTGTGGATTGTTTGTTTATGAATGCAATTGTATCGTGTAGATTGTGACGAGTGCAACGCTTGCTCGTGTGTGGATTGTTCCTCCGACCGCTACAACCAAGGCAAGTAGATGCTACTTTGCTCATGATATCGTCCTACTATTTTCTATGCATTGTCGTGTATTTTGTAGATGCATGTGTAGGATGATACTATCGCTATGCTATGTCCTATTATGTGGTAGGACCCTCCTTGTAGATGAACCACCGTTGGTAGATGTGCTTAGCCATGCTATGTTAAACGAGGGCTGGGTTACATCATTGAGACTTGTTTCTAAAAGTATTGGTTTGTGAAAACTAAAACAACTTAATCAATGAATCTCCTGGGTGTGATGGTATTGATAATTTTTGGTGGTTTCATTGCGGAAAGGCACCCAGGTATCGAGAGAAATTGATTGGCTTCTTTATTGTGTAGCTTACGTGTACAACCATGTGCCAATAATGAAATGGGCGGTTGGTTGGACTTAGTAGGTTGTGGTAACTCGAACCCGTGTATCCAGAGATGTAGAATTTTGGTAGGTTGGACCGGTGCGCGTCGGGATTGAGGAGCTACTTCCCGAACAGTCTCTTCTTGGTCTTCTCCCTGTCATCACCCAAAATGAGAGTGATGGTACGAGCTGGGCTGGCCAAGTCACATGGGTAAAGTGTACTAACCTCTGCAGAGTGTATAATCTAATCGATTAGCCGTGTCCCTGGTTATGGACATCTGAGTTGCTAGATATTGATTCCATGACATGTTTCTCGCTCATTCTAATTTCATAATTGTTTTAATATGGATGGGTTAACTTAATTGGGATCTTTTCAAAGAAAATCAAAACTGTTTATGAAAGTAGGACAAATGTATTTGCAAATGCAAGCCAGACACAGCTCCAATTGCCAAATATGCATGTAGATGTTAGTACTATTGTCTCCTTTACTAGCTCTACTTGCCATACATTTCATGTATTGACCCTTCGGGGCTGCTACGTTTCATGTTGCAGGTTATTCCGATTCTGATTGATCGTTATAGGCCACGGTACTCCACTCGGCACTTGTTCACTTGTGGGCAATTTGAAGAATGGAGGATTTACTTGTTTATGTTGCTACCTGAATAATTTGAGCTAGCTTTGTGCTAAGCTTTTATTGTAATAATGGTACTCTGGATCTTCTTTATTTATGATACACGGATATTTTGCTATGTTATCTATCTTACTCTATTGTGGGCCAATGAACCGATCCAGGGATTGGCATGTCACATAGAGGCCACGGTCTTTTCAGAACCGGGGTGTTACAATGGTGCTTCATACGTTTGTCCCATTATTTTCACTATGCATTAGTGTTATTTCTAAGTAGGACTTGCATGGAATTTTTGCTAAGTATAAACTATGCCATGGGAAATCCTAGTAGATGAAACCTTAGTAGAATTTTCCTAAGTCAAGATTCCTACTACTATCATTTTTAGCTTAGCTAGTAGAAAACAAGGGTGGATTATATTCATGCTATGGAATAATTCTAAGTCAAGGACTTGTGTTTTGTTTAATAAAATGTAACACCCTCAGAATCGGACCTATGCAAGTTTTAGCGAAACTCGCCAAACCCGCATAGAAACGATTCAAAGGTGCCCACCAGGCACTTTCGTGCGGGTGGAAAACGAAGTAATAACATTACACAGCAGTCCTCGATGGGACCCACAGAACAGATATATACAACAGCGACTCAAAGAGTCAAGAATACAGATATAATATACAAAGATTCAAATCACCTTGAAAACGTTAGAGCGTCCGACTACGGACAAGATGCAAATGGGGCTAAGAGCCCTGAAGAATAACCAGTGGCGTTCATAACCCTGCCCAGGCCAAGCTGGAAGGGCAACCCTGCTAACGGCGTCGATCTCAGGACCTGCTTAAACAAAAGGGGTGCCGACAAAGGGCAAAGGAAAAAGAGGAGCGTCAGTACTGAGGCCAGTACACGGCGAGGCTAGAATTCGGCGGTCCTCGCCTACATAGGTATGGTGGACTGAGCGGCAGCGGCAGCATGCACTAACCAACATATAGAGACTCGATACAACTGGCGGTTATAAGAGAGGGATAAGAATGACCTATCCGGATCCAACCTGAAGCTAACACCAAACAAACCCATCCTGGTGTTTCCTCCTCGAGACCAAACGAGGAAGTCAACCGAGGAACTCACACGGTTGGCAATTTTATTTATTCGGTTATCGTTGCATCAATTACTAGTCAGGTATAGATAATCATCCTGATAAAGTAAGCAGTGGGCCATTTTAGTTAACCATTCCATTGTAGTTGAGGCGCTTACTAGTCAGATACAAATAGCATGAGATAACCCAAAACCCAGCTGTGGTTGGTACTTTTATTAAGCCATTCCGTTGTAGTTGCAATGCTTACTAGTCAGATACAATTGTCGCAAGCGACAAACCAAACAAGCAAGGGTGGGCAGTTTTAGTTAGCCATTCCATTATAGTGAAGCTGATTACTAGTCATTATAAGTCAAATTTATAGCAATAAACTTTAGTTAGGCTTGTCTATGGTCGAGATACTGTGCTCCAAGTCGTCCATAACCGCGGACACGGCTTTCAGAAAGTTTTACCCGGCCGGGGTGCACCAATAGCAACACACACTCGATCAACCTCGGAAAAACCAAATCAAAACCCAACGAGGCCTTCACGACAAAGCAATCACAGGATTCAGAAATATCCGACAAAGCTAGATTCGAGACGGACCCGAGGTTTGTGGGGCCGGCTGTAAGCGACTGGGAACCCGAAAACTCGGTGTGTCGATACCGCGAAAACGGGTCACAATTCCTAAACAGTACAGTGTGCTCCTCGCACAATCGTAAATAAAGCAGTAGCATGGCATAAGTACAGGATCGTAAATAAAACCTCAAACTAGTTTGTGGCCCCAAGAAATAAGACTGAATCAAGCTCTAGCTAAGGGGGTCCCATAAGCCTCCCGGATGTGGATAGCGCGATAAATCAAGGAACAGGTATCAAGTACTCGGGGTCCTGCGGGACACAAGTGGGCGTTCGGAAACCAAATATTATCTATCACCCACCGATGCCTCTGCTTACTTCAATTTTAGTTGTTAAACAGGAATTAAAGTGAACGATAAGTAAAACTAGGATCATCTCCATCAACAACATGCGGCAATACATCAACAACTGTGGCACTGGACGACACGCAACAGCACTTGAGCAAGCGACTACGACGCGCAAGTCCAACTATCTAACAAACAACATGTACTAGGGTGTGTCCAAGGCAATATAAGGCTGCAAGGGATATCACGGGTACGAAACACTAGAGCATCGCAACACAGATAGCAATAGATCAACAGGAGGGAATAAATACTATAAAAGTAAGATAGGTAGAAAGGGGGAGATGCTCGCCTGAAAACATTGTCGAAGGTTCAACCGAAGATCGGGGCGAAGCTCACATCAACTCAACGGCCTTATCCGCGAAGAAGCAAAACACTAGAAGAAACACCGGATGCAATATTTAATACGACGGCAGAAGATCGGCATGATGCAAGTACGATGCATGGCATGGCAAGGTGCGATGCAATTAGGTCATATTAAGTGGAACCGGGGTCCCGACAATTAATTAAACGTTTCAAGTTATTTAACTACCCCGCAATTTAAATGTTGTGTTAACATGGCAAGGTAAGTTACCGGTTCGCTACACAAATTTAAATGAGGCCAATATAAGGCTAGATTTGCCCGCATATGGGCCCCATATTTAATTATTAGGTGAATCGGCATAAGGCCCCCAAACCAAAGATATGCATGCGAGATGAATTATTAATATGCAACAAGTTGTTGTTATGTTATAAAATAGGGTTTCGGGAAGGGGTTCACACATTAGGGGTCTCGACGATCTTGGTTCCGGGGTTCGGGGTTCGGTCTCAGGGTCCAGGGTTCGACGGATCGGACTCGGATATCTGAGGTAGATCTTGTCGCATCCGGGAAGCCGGACTTGGTTTGGTGTCGGGGGCGCATCGGATCCTCCCGGTCGCTGTCGTTCTTGTCGTCGGGCAGATCTTGCCGGGTCCCACGGGGTCGATCTTGCCGTTGCGAGGGTCTTGTCGGGTCTGCGCTTCGGATTCCGTGAGGCGATCTTGACGCTCCGTGTCGAAGTCCTTGAGGTTTTCTCCTTATGCACCGGTGGCGAACTCGGAAACAGCGTCAGGGTCCTCGGGGTACGCCAGGTCCATTCTTCAAAACATCATTATCGAGACGATCTTGGCGTCCAAGGGTTCTCGGCAGTTCGGCATCCGGGAAGGAGAACTCCACGCAATTTGATCCGTGAGGTAGTTCCTGGTGTTCCACGATGAAGGTCTTAACATCCAGACGGTTCCTGTCAGGGATTCTTCATGCGCCCTTGAAAACTTGTCCAGGCAAACACGCGAGCAGATAACCTGTGCACACTTGCACACCAACGATGGAGGCAGAGGGCAGAACAGATGCCCGGTGGCGCGAGCACGCACGCGGAGGCGGCAGATGGCCTTGTGCTTGCAAAGGAGCACAGGGGCAGACGCGTCGTCGCTCGGGATTGAGGCAGCAGGCAGCGGCGGCATGGTTCCTGGCAAGAGGAAGAGGACGGGGAGGCGCGCCTGGGGCGGTTCCCGCGATGGGGCGGAGCGGGGCCGGTAGAGGCGGCGGTGGGGCCCTGCTGGGGCGGTGGAGCGGTCGCAGAGGCGGGGCTCGCCGGAGGGAGCTCGCTGGCGGCGCGGGGCGGCACGGTCGGGGACGAGTGGCCGAAGGAGAGAGGCGGGGCAGCGCGGCTCGCCGGCGATGGGGTGCGGCCGCACGGGGACGGAGGCGGCGGGGAAGCTCGGAGACGGGGGCGGCACGGCGCGGTACCGCGGGCTCTGCCTGGGGCGAGGCGGGGCGGAGCTCCGGCCAGGCGGCAACGGCGGCACAGGGGGCGTCGCGGTGGTCTGCGGAGGGGGAGAGGCGAGGCTGCGCGGCGGCGGAGGCGGGAGGGGGACCGGCGACGCGGGGGCGCAGGCGGCGGCAGACCGGCGGGGCGACGGGGGTGGAGAAGCTTGGGGGAGGAAGGGGAGCGGGGCACGCGGGAGGTTGGGGGAGAGAGGAGAGAGAAGCAGGGAGGAGGCGGGTCGGTAGGTGGGGCCGGGGAACAGGGGCCACGCGGTGGGGGCCCGCGCGTCAGGGAGGATGGCGCGGGGTGGGGATGTTTGCTGGGTGTGTGTTGTGTGGGATTGTGTCCAGGTGGAGAGAGGGAGTGGAGGTGGTTTAGTCTAGGTGGCTGATGGGGAGTGGTGGAGGAAGGGAGAGAGGTGAGGTGGCGGCCTGGGATAGGTGGGGGTGAGGTGGCCAGAGGGCTGGGTAGGTTAGTTGGTAGCTGTAGGATTAAGGGGTGGACCGATTATATTTCTGGGGTGGTCGTTCGGGTCGGGTCGGCCCGTTCGACTGCCCCCACTAAAAATAGTTTAATATTTTATTCATTTTGAACGGACCGTCTGCAACCCGCGTTTAGTCAAAACAAAATATTCCGGAGACCCGGTTTTGGTTTTGAATTAAAAGACGGGGCGTTTAGAAAACAAAACCAGGCTTTTCCAAAATAGTTTCATGCGACCAGATGCAAGATGTTGACGATGCTCAAATGCAATGTGGCATGATGACATGAGCATGCGGTCATGATGATGCAATGCACAAAAACAACGCGATTTTCTAGTAGTGGTTTTGCGGGATGCCACATAAAACAACTATGTGAATGAATCACCTGGGTGGAAAGGGACTTGCATGGATGGATTTTTGTTGAGTGGTTACCAGGGCACATTTTTCAATGGTTTACCCTCTGTATCTCACTTGTGGAATGCCACCCAGGAACAAAGAGATTTGAGATGTCAAATGTTGAGAACCTTCAAGTGCAACCACTTGGCATTATGGGCTCTGCCTGGATCATATAGGTTGCAATAACTTAGCCAAATAGACAGTTGGTGGTAGGGGTGATAGGTTTAGAGTGCGTCCATTCCGGTCTAAGGGAAAGCTTCTGAAAGATCTTGTCTCGATGCATGTCGAGTCTTGTGGGGAAAGTGCACCACCTCTGCAGAGAGTAAAATCTAAGTACTTAGTCGTATCCTCGGCAATGGACAATTTGAGCATCAAGACATGGAAGCTATCAAGAATCTCCTCATCCCAATTTCTAAGTTAAAAACTTGTGGTTGAACAAGGGTTAAAGGATCACCAATTTCTATTGGGGAATGCCTTGGGTGATTTTGACAAACAAAAACTTAGTGTTTTCAGAAGATAAGGAAAATCTATTTTGATCAAAGCAAACCTAAGCTCCACTTAGCCAAATGCATATAGATGATAGATACCACTATACTACCATAGTATCACTTGCCAATACAATTCAAATGTATTGACCCTTGTGGCTGTAACTTATTATGTTGCAGGTTTGTTTGATGTTAGTGAAGTGTGTTGATTAGGATTACAAGTCTACAACCAACATGATTGCCTGTGGCACTTTGAAGATGAAGGACTCCATGCTATAGTTATTTTCTGCTTCATTGTAATGAGATAGCCAAATGAGCTATGTAAGATGTAATGAATTATTTTATTCTTGGTTATAAAGTTGTATTATGACCTTTGTTTCCTGGTATTACATCTTAACTGTTGATGCTAGCTATTGATCTAGGGACTAGCATTGTAAACACGGGGATCTCTACCTTATTAAAGGTTGGGACCTCTATAGATGGTATCAGAGCACCGTGTTGCCTGTAGTATTGTAACCCTAGGATTGGATAAAACCCCTTAGAAAAATAGGAGTTGTATTTGTTCCAAAATTTATTTACAAACAATCGTGTATACTTTCCTCAACCTTTTGGTTTTGATTCTACATCTCTTCCTTTTCAAACTTGATGGACATGATTTCACCCTGAGCAAAGACTTCAACATGAGCAAAGGACCTCACCAACTCCAATGACTTCAACTTCAACATCACCAATGACTTCAACTTTATTTTCACCAAGGACTTCAACTTGGATATCACTAAGGACTACAAGTGAGACAAGAAATATTATTCAAGACTTGAAGACTAAAGAAACACAACTTAGAAGGAATCATCATCACCTTTGAAGTTTTGTGACCAAGATACAAGAATTTCTCCAAGGATACAATGATCTTGTTCATGAAGAATCAACTAAGAAGGATGGAATGATCTCAAGTGAACCATATAGTTGGACCACCATATTTAGTTTAGATCAAACCCACCAACTTGTGTGGTGTAGAAAAAATATTTTGTTTCCTAAAAATGTGCTTGCTCTTTGTTGTTTGATTGGAATGTTTGTTTGTGATTGCTTGCACATTGCTTGTGTGAATTGTGATGTGTGTGATTAGAATTATTTCCTTAGAAATCTTTGCCTATTCTAATCCCAATCCAACCCAAACAGATGACTACTCCAAGAAACTCCAACATCAAGAATGGTGACAACAACAACCAAGAGATGCACCTGAGAGAACAACTACTAGTAAACCAAACCCATTTGAATCAGATGACAACTCAGTTTTTAGCCAACAACAATGAGTTAGACCCAACCATGCAAAAGTTTTTGGAAATCCAATCTCAATTGTTGCAAGGGATGACCGCTCACATGATCAACATGAAAGACAACCTTTACCAAGGAGTTTGTGAAAACAATGATGTCAAGGATGATATCATAGAAGGAACTCAAGCTTGCAATATTTGTGGAGACATGGATCACACTTCCAAAGAGCATGAAGATCAATGCCCTAATTGTGAAGATAAACATCCAACTAAACAATGGCCCACATCTCAAGTGACTTGTTTCCTATGTGAAGGAAATAATCATGTCCCTATCCAATGCCCCATCTATCCTATAGTTCAACAAAGGAAACAAGGTGGAGTGCAACAAAAGTTTGGAAACCCCCATGAGGAAACAACTTCTACCAAGAAGGATGAAGACAAAGGAAAATCTCAGCTTGCACCTCCATGCACTATGACTCACATTGATGGACAAAAGAAGAAACATAGGTATTATCTAAGGAAACGATTAAGGAAACAATGAGACTTTCCCACCTTTGAGGTGAGATATGAAGAACATGAACTAGAAGAACTCCTTGCTTTGGAGAAACCTAAGAAGAAGAAGGACAAAAGCCAAGTGCAATGTTACAATTGCAAAGATATGGGACACTATGCCAATGAATGTCCAGAAAAGAAGAAGAACCAAGGAAACAAACAAGAAGCAATGATCCCAAAGGAAAATAAGGATAATAGCCAAGTGTGGTGCAACAACTTCAAAGAGCTAGACCATTATATATCAACTTGTCCACAGAAGATACGTGAAGAACTCAACCTTGTCACATGTTACAATTGTGGTGACCAAGGACATTATGCAAGGAATTGTCCAGAAAAGATGAGGTACAAGACAAGCAAACCTATGAAGGATCTCAGCCTTGTCACATGTTTCAAGTGTGGAAACAAAGGACACTATGCAGATGTCTACCCAGAGAAGTTTCATCAAGATCCCAAGCAAGCCAAGATGTAATCTAGTGGAAAACTTAAGGGTGGTAGTACGCTAGTTGCCTTGAGCCAACTTGTAACCTCTAGCTTTCCCAAATCTCGGGACGAGATATCTTTTAAGGGTGGTAGCCTGTAAGATCCCTCCTTTGTAAAGGAAAAGGATCCCTGTGATTGCAATGCTAGTCCCTGGATCATTGCTAGCATCCACAGTTTAAGATGAAGTACACAGATACAAAGGTCATTTATTACATTTATTCCAGAGATAAAACATAGTCTTTTACAATTCAGGGCCATAGGCCTAATACAAGAGTTCTTGGAATAAGTAAATAAGCATAAGTCTTAATCTTCATGTGCCACAGGCAAGCATGTTGAGTGTAGACTCATGACTCCTAGTCATCATCGGAGTAACCTGCAACATTACAAGTTACAGCCACAGACGGTCAATACTTCGGAATAGTATTGGCAAGTGATACCTTAGTAAATTTTAAGTGGGATATACTACTATATGCATTTTGGCTAAGTGTAGCTTGGCTTGCTTTGCTTGAAAATAGGTTTTCCCTATTAGTTGAAATCACTAAGTTTTTCTTTATCAAAAACTTCCCAAGAAACCACCAATAGACATTGGGGTCCTTCACCCTTGTTCACCCACAAGTTTTACTTAGAAGTTGGAGTGATGAGATTCTTGTAGCTTCCATGTCTTGATGCTCAAGTTGTCCATTTCCATGGACTTGGCTAAGTACTTAGATTTTCCATCTGCAGAGGTTGTGCACTTTCCCCACCAGACTTGGTTTCCCAAGACAGGACCTTTCAGAAGCCTTTCCTTAGTCAAATGGACGCGTTCCAACCTATCATCCCACTACCACCAACTGTCCAAATGACTAAGTTCTAGCAACCTATATGATCAAGGCAGAGCCCATATTGCCAAGTGGTTGCACTGTAAGCTTTCTCAACACTTGGCCTCCAAATCCCTTTGTGCCTGGGTGGCATACCACAAGTGAGATACACAAGCCAAATCCATGGCCTTGTGTAACCACTCAACCAAAAACCACCATTCAAGTCCCATTCCACCCAGGAAGTTCATTGACTTAGTTGTTTTATTAAGAAAAGCATGAGTCCCAAAGGACTTAGAATTGTTTCATCATAGCATGTACATTCTTTACCAACCCTTGTTTTCTACTAGCTAGGCTAAGCATGGCATAGTAACTTAACTTAGGAAAATTCCCTAGCAATTCTACAATTCTACACTACATAGGATTTCCCAACATAGCATTTGGCAAAAGTAGCATGCAAGACTTAGCAAAAATAATTCTAATGCTTATTCAAAATAAAGGGTGGAAATATCATGTAGTATCACTTGCCTTGGTAATGGGGAGAGTGGCACTCTTCACAATCATAGTCACTAGCAAAATCTACACAAGAATTTTGTAGCACACAATTACATACAATTCATATACAAGCAAAAATATGAATGCATGCATGCAAGAAAATGCTAAGTGATGATTTTTGAAAACTCTACCAAGCAAGTGCATGAAACAGAAACTTAACCAAGCCAAAAAGTTTGCTAACCAAACTTATTTAGCCCTAAAACAATTTGCTAAACAGAAACTATGCCCAAAATGGACCTAAACATGTTTCTGCATACAAAGTCATTTTAATAGATACTATTTGTTAAACACATTGCAGATTCAGAAAGGCCTTGATTCACTGATTCCAACGATATAAAATTTGCAAAAATCTAACGTGGGAATCTCAAGTTATAGCCATTTGAAATCTGGATCAGATTCTGTTTTGAATTCTATTTTTGAATCAACCCTAGCCACGTGTCGTAGTATTATTGGCGCGTACCGATTCGTTTGGATTGACCAACGCGGACCGTAGGATCTAAGTGAGATCTGGCGGCTCAGATGCGCGCTTACCTCTTCGCCCACGTCTAATCTACGCCGTAGGATCTACATCTGGCGCTCCTAATCGTCCTGACCATACACTTGCGGCGCTAGTGGCGTTGACTGGCGGCGGCGCGTCTGACCGCGGCGGTGCTGGCGCTCTAGGTCGCCTGGGAAGGAAGGGAGGCGCTTACCGGATCCGATGTGGCGTGCTGAAGCTCGACGTGGTGTTGGTTTGCGAAGGGGCGCGCTGGCACGGTCTCAGGAACTCGTCGGAGTAAAGGGCAGCGTCGGTAGCTTGCAGTCGTGGTCCTTGCCGAGGTTTGGCGTCGCCCTAGCACGAACCAGTGGCATCAGGATTTGCGCAAGACATAGGCGAACAAGCTCGCGTGAAGGAGGGGGCAAGGGGCGCTCGGGTTTTACCTTAATTGGTCGCCGGAGTTTATCGGCGGCGCAGGTGGTTTCGGTCGCGAACAAAGACGACGACCTGGGTCACGAGCAGGAAAAAGGAAGGTATCAGCGTAAGCGCGAGATCATTCCGAACATCATCGTTTGAACCAGAGAGAGAGGGATGGTCGAGGCTCACCGTAATCGACCGCCGGAGTTGTCGGTACTGCGGGGTTTTGAGGGCAATTGCGCGCAGCCTGGTGGCGGAGTAAGCGAGGAGAGGGAGGGGAAATGCTTGCGGGGCAGAGGGGTTTACGTAAGCCTAGGTGCGACAGGAAACGCTTGCGAAATAATGGGCAATTACACCGCGCCATTACCGGCCTTGACAGCAGCCGCGACGTGGTCGCGAGCGTGGTTTGAGGAAGACGAGGGTGATGTGGACGGGGCCCGCTGGTCAGCGAAATAAACCGAAGGGGCGTGGGGTCTGGCCGTCAGTGGCTGAATGGGTGTGCTCGCGCGTGAGAGAAGAAAAGAGATGTCCCGGGTGGGCTTGCTGGGCCTGCTCCGTTGCTGGGCTAAAATGGCAGCGCTCGGCCTTTTTCATTTGTTTGCCTGTTTTCTTTTTCTGATTCGATTTTCTGAATAGATTTTCAAATGACTTCAAGTTCAATTTGAATTCAAATTTTCCTGGGATCTTTGCAGTGAACAGTAGTCTCAAATATAGGCATAAGATCATGTGGTTGCTTTGCAAAGGCTTGGTCAAGCTTGGGGATCAAAATATCAGAGACTTGCAAATTTTGAAAAAATAGTTTTTGAACCTATTTCCCAATTTGAAAACTTGGTTTAAATTCTACACTTAAACCTATCTTCATAGAAGGCAACAAACTTGGTTTTTAAACAATCAAACTTTCAAATGGGGATAGCCATTTGATTTAAATCTGTTCACATAAAATCATAGCACCAAGTGCTTCTGTTTTTCTGAAATGAGTTTGTAATTTGATCTCAAATATATATGCATGCATGAATGATATGCAAACTTTGAAATTATGATTTTAGGGATGTTACATAGCCTGTCACATCCCAAAATTTTCCAAATTTTGAAATGTGAAAAATAAATAATTGTTGAAATTTAGGGTGAAAAGAAACTTTTTGTTTTAAAATGTAAACATTAAAACCCAGCTTGAACAAAATTTGAATGAAAGGAAACCAACAAATTTCAAACAAGTGGAATGCATTCATCAATGAATGAATCTTGAAATTTAAACACTTGGAAAATAAACCAAAACTCTAAAACCCTAATGGAAGGAAATCATTTCCAAGATTACTCCAAGACCATGGATTTGATCCATATATAAAAATTTAACAACAAGCATTTATAAATGATCAAAAATGACAAGTAGAAATATTATAAAACCATAGAAATTGATTCTATTCAATTTGGAACCATGGATAAAAACTTATGAATTTAGTAAGTTGAAAGAAAATAATTTCCAAAGCTAATAAAGCTCCTATCTAAAATCCATACCAATTTGTGAGCAAACTAATCCTAAAGGACTTAAAAAGATAAACAAATATTAAATAAGATTTTACAAATTGGAATCACCAAGTTTGGATCTTTAAATAAAAAGATATATCTTTTATAAGATAAAGAAAGAAAGAAATAAGGAATATTCAAAAGCCAAAATAAAACTTGGCCAAGTCCATAAACAAAATAAAAGTTATTAAATAATAAGTAAAAGAATTATTTAATTAAAACTATATGGGCTTTGAACCATATTCAACTTTATTTAAAATAATATTTGCCTAAATAATAAATCCCAAGGAAATTGTTTAGAAGACAATTTAAATTAAATCCATAAGCAAATGAAATAAAGGAATCATTTAAATAAAATTTATATGGAATTAAAGTCATATTTGTTTTGATTTAAATAAAGACATTTGCTCATTTTAAATGGTTAATAAACCATATTAAAAATATTTCAAATAAAATATAATTAAACCTCATTTAATAAAGGAAAGTGCCCATTTTAAATAAAATATAAACCATAAATGAATAAAGGATTTATTCCTAAAAAGGACTTTAAATACATGTTTAAAACATATTAAGAACTTACTGAAAAGTTTGGAAGGTAATGAATTCAAATGTTTGTTTGAATGTTTGAACAAAATCAAAACAGAAAAAGAAAAAAAAGAAACAGAACAAAAAAAATGAAAGAACGACCCAACCCAGCAAGCCCAGCCCACTGGCCCAACTAGCCACTCCCTCCTCTCAATGCGAAGCGTTTTCTCACCGCAGAACACACCCTCGCAGTCAATGACGGTTGGACCCCACCTGAAACACCTCTCTCTCGCTGACCAGCCGGCCCCATCTGTCAGCTCATCGTTCTCACCCACCGCGACCCTTTCTCCCCCAAACCATGTCGCCGTTTCTGGTTTGAATCCACCGTTTAATTCCCCTTAACTTCGCAACCATTACTCGATGTGATCACTCACTACTAAACGCCTCCTCCCCCTCTTCCATTTCCCTCACACCCCGTCGCTAGAGAGCCACTAGGCTGCCCAAATTTTGAGCTCGAACTCCCTCTACCAGACGATTCCGGAAGTACCAACCACCACATTCCTCCCTCAACCACTCGAGCCTTCTCCTCTCTCCCGTACGAACCTCCCAGTGCCTCGCACTCGACCGCGCGTGCCTCCTATCATCGACAACATCAACATCTGAATGCCACCGCCACCTGCTCCAACTCCGGCGAGCTACTGACGCCAACCCCGTGCGCCCCGCGTGTTCTGGTGAGTACCTCTACAACCCCTATGACCATGCGCATCCTCCTGACACTTTTCCTCTCTCGCTTGCATCCCAGGTGCTCGTCTTCAACCACAACAGTGCGTGCCCGACACAGCCACGAACTCCGCCGAGAAATTTATGTCGTCCTCGTGCGCCCCTGTCCAGGAAAAGACCACCTCGAGCATCCCCATGCCACGGTGACCTCGGTGAGCCCTTCCCCTGTCTCTCTTGCTTCCTGAATCGCCGGCAACTCCTTCTTCTGAGCGTGTCACCGCCGTTTACCACCGCCAGTTAGTGGCCAGCTGCTCTGGACCGTTAGATGCAGATCCAATGAGTAGGATTGATTGACTTAACGAAGGGGAACGATCGATTCTGTGCCGCACGATCTGTTTTAAATCCAACACCCCACGTTGCACGATCCACGCGAACCGGTATGAGCCAATGAAAACATTCCACGTGGCCAGACTCTGGTATTAAAAACAGATTTGATTCTATTAGATATGTGATTTTGTAAATTCCATAACTTTAAATCTACACGTCCAAAAAATTTGCAAATTTTATATCAATGGAATCAGCAAGACAAATACTTTCCAACCATGTACTTTGTTTAGTAAGTTGCTTCTGTAAACTTAGTTGTTTTTGCAGAAACTTGTGTAGGCATAATTTGAACATAGAATTTATTCTAGAAATGTTTTTAGGGTAAAATCTTTGGAAAATGGTTTGTTTTGAACCCACTGACCATACAAACCAACTTGTGGATTTAAAAACATATTTTGTGAAGCTAAATAATAAATATTTGAATAAAAGCATTTCTAGTTAAATAAAAATATTGTTTATGTATTAAAAATGGTTTTTGAGTAAAACCTTTGGAAAATGATTTGGATTAAACTCTCTGACCCTAAACACCAAGTTTGAGGATTTAAAAATATATTTGATGAACCCTATAAAATTATTACTTTGCTAAAAGGCATTTCCAACAACATAAAATATTGCTTTGGTATAAAAATGGTTTATTGGTAAAACCTTTTGCAAATGGTTTTAATAATAAACACTTGACCATAAAACACTAACATTTGTGTTTAAAAATGTATTTGTCAAACACTAGAAAATAATACTTGATTTAAATCATTTCTAGCAAAACAAGAATGATTTAAATGGCCATTTTCACTAACTTAATATCAAATGGTTTTGCCACTTTTATAAATGACCAATAGATCTTTTAGAATGTTTTTAGCCTAATAGAAACCACTTTACCAAATAAAACAATATCTGGCATGCTTGCATGCATTGCTTTATTTTTATTATTCTATGTGATGAATGCTTGAATGATAGGTTGAATTTGTGCCTTGCTTGATTGAATTGTACTGAACTTTGAAGAGTGTGACTATTGCAAGATCAAGGAGTGAACTTATATTCTCTACCAAAAAGGCAAGTGGTGCTTCATACTTTTGTCCCATTATTTTCATTATGCATTAGTGTTATTTCTATGTAGGACTTGCATGGAATTTTTGCTAAGTATAAACTATGCCATGGGAAATCCTAATAGATGAAACCTTAGTAGAATTTTCCTAAGTCAAGATTTCTACTACTATCATGCTTAGCTTAGCTAGTAGAAAACAAGGGTGGATTATATTCATGCTATGGAATAATTCTAAGTCAAGGACTTGTGTTTTGTTTAATAAAACAACTATGTGAATGAATCACCTGGGTGGAAAGGGACTTGCATGGATGAATTTTTGTTGTGTGTTTACCAGGGCCCATTTTTCAATGGTTTACCCTGTGTATCTCACTTGTGGAATGCCACCCAGGAACAAAGAGATTTGAGATGTCAAATGTTGATAACCTTCAAGTGCAACCACTTGGCATTATGGGCTCTGCCTTGATCATATAGGTTTCAATAACTTAGCCAAATGGACAGTTGGTGGTAGGGGATGATAGGTTTGGAGCGCATCCATTCTAGTCTAAGGGAAGGCTTCTGAAAGATCTTGTCTCGATGCATGTCGAGTCTTGTGGGGAAAGTGCACCACCTCTGCAGAGAGTAAAATCTAAGTACTTAGTCGTGTCCTCGGCAATGGACAATTTGAGCATCAAGACATGGAAGCTATCAAGAATCTCCTCATCCCAATTTCTAAGTTAAAAACTTGTGGTTGAACAAGGGTTAAAGGATCACCAATTTCTATTGGGGAATGCCTTGGGTGATTTTGACAAACAAAAACTTAGTGTTTTCAAAAGATAAGGAAAATCTATTTTGAGCAAAGCAAACCTAAGCTCCACTTAGCCAAATGCATATAGATGATAGATACCACTATACTACCATAGTATCACTTGCCAATACAATTCAAATGTATTGACCCTTGTGGCTGTAACTTATTATGTTGCAGGTTTGTTTGATGTTAGTGAAGTGTGTTGATTAGGATTACAAGTCTACAACCAACATGATTGCCTGTGGCACTTTCAAGATAAAGGACTCCATTCTATAGTTATTTTCTGTTGCATTGTAATGAGATAGCCAAATGAGCTATGTAAGATGTAATGAATTATTTTATTCCTGGTTATAAAGTTGTATTATGACCTTTGTTTCCTGGTATTACTTCTTAAATCTGGATGCTAGCTATTGATCCAGGGACTAGCATTGTAAACACAGGGATCTCTACCTTATTAAAGGTTGGTACCTCTACATTGTAACACCCTAGTTTTAGTTAATTTATAATTAGGTTTGTTTGTGCATTCATGAGCATCATCCCTTTAAACTTTGTATTAAAGAAAATTAAAGGTAAACCCTAAAACCCTAATTTCCTTCATCACTTGGAAATCCTTCAAAATGTTTTGAATTTGAAAGTTACCAAAATAGCGGAGCCCAAATAGTGTCAAAGGGCCCCCACATTGTTTTCAACATATTCACAAAATCCTGGTATTTTGAATTATCTAAAACAGTATTCAAATCATTACACAAAAGAGAGAAAAAGATTTCACAAAATAGGAAAGGAGCTGGCTAACAAAAAATAGATCTAGAGCTCCCTAGGTCGAGCCCAGCTTGCCCCTTCTCTATTTGCTGCTCCAAGCGCAGCCCGAAACCACTGCCACAGCTCATTCCCGGCCCATGCGCGTCCCAGCGCCTGGCCCGTACCCCTTCGCCCTGTCTGTCGTCTTCCTCCTCCTGAAGCTGCTCGCTGTCTCGCGCGCGCCGCCCGATGCTCGCCACCGCGATTCCCGCTGCCGCTGTGGTCGCCTCGTGATGAAAAGGATGCCACGAAGATCGCCGTCTCACACTCGTCCTCGTCCTCCCTTTTTCTCTTCCTCCTGAGGTCTCTCGCCTTTTTCCCCTTTTCTCCCGAACCCTAGCCGGTCGGACGCCGCTCATCGCTGTCGCTTCCGGCCACACAGAGCCTCGCTGAGAAGCCCTGGAGCACCGCCATGATCTCCTCTATCAGCTCGCAGAAGGAATCAAGCCGGGGCACTACGAATCGACCGCATCGGGCCATCTTCTCCAACTCCGGCCATCACCTCTCCTCGGCGTCTCAGACAATCTCCGCCCTCATCGAGTCTACTATTCTCTTTGCGGTGAGCTGCTGGTCCACCTGGACCACCCCATTGTCTCCCTCTCGCTTTGGTTTGGTCGTGCGTCGTAGCTTTGTCGCTGCCGCCGCATAAGCTCTCTGTCGGTCATCTCCGGTGACCTCCTTTCAGCGGCGCCGCCACTTCTAGGCTCAGCGTGCAAGGCCACGTCCAGCGCACCCCACCTCGCCACCCCGTTCGATCCCCAGCGCTGTGCCGATCCTCAACCTGGGAGGATCACCATCGGTGACGTCACTATGACGCCAGCCGCGGGTCAGCCTGGTCAACCCAGCCCCCGGCCCCACTTGCTTGCGTGGCTGCTGATGTGGCCCTAGGCCCTTCTGTCAGCCACTATGGCTAGCCACAGGCGTGGTGTAAAACGTTTCAACGACCGTGATGACGTCAACCTTGGGTCAGCATGATGTAGTAATCAATTTTAATTAATAAATAATTCCAGAAATTGATATAATATTGTAAATTCAATAACTAATTATTTATAAGTCAGAAAAATATGTATAATATATCAAAATGTTCAGAAAAATGAGAACTATCTATTAGACCTATAATAATGCATTGTTAACAAACTTTCATGACAATTTCAATTAGAGAACTAAATGTACCCCTCTCATATGATTCTGGAGTTTCCCCGAGTTAGGGTTTTCACCCCTGGGAACCCCGATTAAACTGTCGAGCATGTTTTAGGGTTTCAATTCAATGCAATTCAACTTGTCATATCATCATTCTTGTTTGAGCATTGCATCGATGCCATGTGTTGATTGTTTCCCCTCTCTTTCTGGTGTTTGGTTCTCCCGGTATAATACGAGATCGAGATCGAAGCTAGAGATCAACACCGTCGAAGATCGACGAACAATACTTGACCAACTATAACCAAGTCAAGTACAAGTCTCCGGAAGATCTGCTTATCTGTTATCAACTGGCAAAGGCAAGCATAGCCCCACCATGATATAATCCTATGATTTCGAAAGCATTTCTATTCTTGCCATGATGCATACGATTCTACTGTGGTCTTTTATTGACAGATAAAGTATCCTATCTATTGCATTACTCCTTTTGAGCTTATATTACCTGATCCACTGCTCCTAGCATAACTAGGTTTGGCTTGTGTGCGATATTAAAGCTTATCTATGTCCTGCTTAGCTATGCATAGCTATTGAGTCTTGTCCATCCAGATGATGTATCAGATGCAGATAATCTAGTATGACAAGAGATCATGATGAGATGATATCTGAGGTGATATGAGTTAAACATGCTAAGGCTTGTATGGGAGGCCACGGTGGGATGTGGTTTTTCTAGTCCCATGCTCGCCACCACTAGGAACCGAGTTCTTGCCTTTGGAACCGAGATTAGCGTACAGCCACACGGGAGCTTAGGAACCCCTCGCCTGATTAAATTACCTAGTAGATTCCATGAGTCACATAGTTCGGGCATTCCATTTGACATACGCATTGAAAACATTTTCGAAAGAAGGAGGTGAAGGAGGTGCATTCATAACAGGTAGGGAAGCGTGGACCGGGTTGCTTGGGGTCGATGGAGCCCCTGGTGAACCAATCTCGCCTCACATCTTTAAGTACCGACTTTGGGATTTGACCTGTTATGGCGAAACCATACTTATTGTGTGACTCATGGTCTCGGTGAAAGCAAGGTAAAGGTCGTGTCCAACCAGACCCTCTGCCGGCCATCCAAGGAAGAGGGCTAATGATCTGGCATTAATAGTCGGTTGGTACGTGTGGGTAAAGTTGTACACCCCTGCAGGGTTAAATCTTTTCGAAAAGCCGTGTTCACGGTTATGAACGCTTGGTGACTAGATTCTGAGATCATAGAGAACTATAACCTAATCGTAAAACTTGGCAGAACAACGTGTGCTTAAGGTTGCTTCCTCATGGGTACGAGGGGGTGATCCTAGATAGGGTTCAGATGATGATTCGGTGGATATCAAAAGATGATGATCAATATTTCAGAGATGTCGCTCTCTTATCGCCCTTTTAAAATACTCTGTTTAGACGAGCTTCTTCTCTCTCTCTTGTTTTATAAACAAAGATGGCTTTATGCAAAACAACTCCACTAGCCATTAGTATTGCGCAGTACACCCTGTACTCACCCTTGCTTTGTTGATACTTTTGGCAGAGTAAGTGTTCCCCTGATGACAAGTTCCGTACTACATCGACATCGACGAGTAGCTTGGGGTTCCCGGCCGGCATCCTGGAATCTATGGGCTGCGACGTCATCGTTATGCTTCAGGCCTCTTAGGCCATTTGTTAAGTTTGCTATACTTAATAGCATAATTTGCCTTCCGTTGTTTGATGTTCGTGGTCAGTGACCTCTGCTTGTAATAATTTGGCTCTTCGCTCAGTTATGAGCTTGCTGTAATAAAAATTTTGTGTCGTAGGGTCACTGCTATGTTACTGATTCTTCACTGGACATCCTCGAGCTCAAGGTTAAGCTTATGACAGACGGAGGTCTGAGATTTGTTTAGCCCTGATCCCGGGGGTGTCATAGTGTTCGATCGTTCCTATCGGTGACATCCACCTCTTCATTGGCAAAACCGACTCGGGCACTAGTTCCCTGGGAGTCGGAGGAGCATCAAGACCCGCACGGACCGCCTACGGGCAGGATACATTCGCGGAAGGGTCGATGTCGGATCTCTCTTTGGATTTTGTCGGAAAAATTCGGCCCACCCAAACCGCCCCTGTGCAGGATATAATGGTGGAAGATCATTGCAAGTCCGCCGGCTTCATCCGTGCGTCTGGACAGCAGAGATCCAAGTTCGTCGGCGTGGTTACCATCTTCGATATGGCGTGTTGCGTTTAGAGAGAAGGCAAAAAACCCCGCGATTACCTTGCCAGGTGCCTCCGTATACGGGCCGACCTGGCACACTACCCCAATGATGATGCTATGTATCACTTTGTGGAAGGACTGGACCAGGGAACGCTTCTCCGGCATTCTCTAAGGCGGCAGCAAGCTTCGGGATGTCTCACCTTCGAAAGCATGGTGAACACCGTCAACAGCTACGCGCAGGCCGAGGGGGCATCTCAGGCAGATCTTGTGCTCATTGGCGGAGCGCCGCCGCCTCAGCAACCGCCACCATCGCCTCCGGCCGCCATCGCCGCAGTAGCACCACCACCTCCAGTCATTGTCACTAATGTTGCACCTCCACCCCCGTCATCGAGGAATCCCGGGTACCCTCCGACTCTGTGATTGACGCGCTCTATGCCGACTTCAGTGCAGATTTGGAGGAGATAGATTTCAGCCCGGAGGAACTAGACTGTGCCATGCAGGAGATGGAGGAGGAGTACATGTGCAACGAGCATGCCAACAACACTGTCACGTCCCGATAGGTGTTCGTCACCATTGGGATGGCAATGGATGAAGATCAACCCGGACGAGCTCGGCCTACAACCGTAGGGGAAGGGACCACCTGTTGCTGCCGACAATGATCGCGCAAATTCCATGGCCCCTCCGTCTAACCCAGTGCAACAGCCGCAGGAACTCGATACCGGCCCGAGCCACAACAACACCGCAAACTTGCCGCCTCCAGCATCTAAGTCTACTGCTGCCCAAGTTAGTCCAGCTGATAGAGTAATGTACGGCAATCTCCTCGTCGAGCCACTAACCGTAGCTCATATCCGGAACGTGACCCAGCTTGACGAAAAGCGCCAGAAGCTGCTGGAGGAAGCGTAGGCCATCGCGGAGCAAGGCGCAAAGCTAGATCGAGATATGGTCAACGCACAGAAATCCATAGAGAAAGCTAGAGCAATGGAGGCCGAGTACAAAACTCTGCTGCTGCAGCAGAAGGCCAAGAAAGCTCCAGCTCGCGTCATCAAAGATCCTGGTGTGCAACGAAACCTAGGATGGGCTCCCCCAAAGCCGGCACAATCCAAGCCATACATTGACAGTGAAGGTAGGCAGGTGATGCCCACTCCTCTCCTTAACCTATCCGTCGCCAAGACCCTCCTGGAGTAGGATAGATCGCTTGAGGTAGTGGACCAGGTCTATGACCTAGTGGCCAAGGCGGTGAAACAGCAGGAAAAGGCCACCTCTTAGAGGCTTGAGTCTGACCCAGCGTTTTGCCAGTCTAGCCAGCATAAGCCGCCAATGGACACATCTCCTCTTGATGTCGAGTCTCAGACGGGTTCATCAGAACGAAGATGGTGGGATGCGCGCAATAAGAAGATGCTATCCCCATATCCTCCGACCACAGAGGCAAAGCCCAACCTTGTCACCCATCGCCACCGCCCCGCTCCCCACGACATCGCGAAGACACCAAGGCTCACCGTCGTATGGATATGCCCCCGCCAAGGCAGGGCGGCATCGTCATACGTGACAACGCGGAGCAGACCTGTCATGACGAAGAGCACAACCAAGGACATAAGAGCAGGTCGCGACATGACCCTCCGCGTCCGACAAGCAACCACGACAAGTGTGAGGCGTCGCAGGAGGGTAACAGCAAGAAGGCTAACCCACCGCCACCTCCGCCTCCGCCGCCACCTAGCAGCCACCATGGCGGAGGGGGCCCATGTCGTTCTCGTAGCCCATCCCCTGTGGACAAGAAGAAAAGAAGCCCGGAGCCATACGATGCACGTTCGTGGATAGACAAGATCCACGAGGCCCGGGAAGGACCATACATGGGACCACGTTACTTTGGACCTGCGATAGGGTCCGCAACTTACCCCAAAGGTTTCCGGATTGACAAGACCATCAAGACCTATGGCGGCACCGCTAAGCCAGCTACATGGTTGTAGGATTACGGCAACGCGGTGGAGATCTCCGGGGGTAACCCCAACGTTGCCGTCAAGTACCTCCCATTGATGTTGGCAGGCACGACCCGTCAATGGATTGATGACTTGCCGGAGAAATCCATCTGCAATTGGTTGGACATGAAAGAAGCGCTCACCAAGAACTTCGAGGGTACGTACAAACGTCCCTGCACTGTTGGCAATCTACAACGGTGCGTGCAAGAGAAAGACGATACATCTCGTGCCTACCTCTCCTGCTAGCTGGATATGAAGAATTCCTGCGCAGGAGTGCACGCTCAGACCACCATGGCCACCTTCATTGATGGGTTGGAAAGGGGCACGTTGCTCCGACATAAGCTGAAGCGCTTGTAGGACAATCACCAGCTAGACTTGAATCAGATGATTCATTGGCTAGTGAGTTCACAGCTGCCGATGATGATGCTCGCGGCTCTCTGCTGGCAACGGCCGTTCCAACTCAAGCTCGGAGGAACAACAACACAAAGCAGAAAACCACACCAGAAGAAAAGCAAAATCCCGACATGGTCGCTATGACCTTCGCAGTACGAGGTGATGGCGGACAATGTGGCTGAGGACGGGGAGCTGGTCGTGGGCAGCAGCGAGGAAGTGAAAATAAGTAAGATCCCTCCTTTATAAAGGAAAAAGGATCCCTGTGATTGCAATGCTAGTCCCTGGATCAATGCTAGCATCCACAGTTTAAGATGAAGTACACAGATACAAAGGTCATTATTACATCCATTCTAGAGATAAACATAGTCTTTACAACTCCAAGGCCATAGGCCTGATACAAGAGTTTGAATAAGTAAATAAATAAAAGTCTTCATCTTCATGTGCCACAAGCAAACATGTTGAGTGTAGACTCATGACACCTAATCCTCATCAGAGTAACCTGCAACATCACAAGTTACAGCCACAGTGGGTCAATACTTTGGAATAGTATTGGCAAGTGATACCTTAGTATAATTTAGGTAGACTAGATACTATATGCAAATTTGGCTAAGTGTAGCTTGGCTTGCTTTGCTCAAAATAGATTTTGCCTATTAGTTGAAATCACTAAGTTTTTCTTTGTCAAAACTTTTCCCAAGGAACCACCAGTAGACATTGAGGTCCTTCACCCTTGTTCACCCACAAGATTTTACTTAGAAATTGGGATGAGGAGATTCTTGATAGCTTCCATGTCTTGATGCTCAAGTTGTCCATTACCATGGACTTGGCTAAGTACTTAGATTTTTCCATCTGCAGAGGTGGTGCACTTTCCCCACAAGCATTGATTTTCACCGAGACAGGACCTTTCAGAAGCCTTCCCTTAGACCAAATGGACGCGCTCCAACCTATCATCCCACTACCACCAACTTTCCAAATGGCTAAGTTCTAGCAACCTATGATCCTGGCAGCGCCCATATTGCCAAGTGGTTGCACTATAAGCTTCTCAACACTTGGCCTCTAAAATCTCTTTGTTCCTGGGTGGCTTTCCACAAGTGAGATACACAAGGTAAACCATATCCATGGGCCTTGTGTAACCACTCAACCAAAAACCACCAATCAAGTCCCTTTCCACCCAGGTGATTCATTGACTTAGTTGTTTTATTAAGCAAAACAAAAAGTCCAAAGACTTAGAAATATTTTCATCATAGCATGTATATTTCACCAACCCTTGTTTGCTACTAGCTAGGCTAAGCATGGCATAGATAGTAACTTAACTTAGAAATTTCCTAGCAATTCTACAACTACTTAGGATTTCCCATCATGGCATAAAGGCAAAAATATTAACATGCAAGACTTAGCAAAATATTTATAATGCTTAGTATAAAACATAGGGATAGAAATATTCATGAAGTACCACTTGCCTTGGTAGTTTGGACAGTAGCACTCCTCACAATCACAATCACTAGCACCAAAATCTACACAAAGCATCATAGCCACAATCACATACCAAACATATACAAACAAAAATACATGCATGCATGCAAAATGATATGTGATGGTTTTTAAAACTCAACAAAGCAAGTATTCAGTACTGATTCCTAAACAAGTCAAAAACTTGTCACACATCAATTATTTAAACCCTAAATCATTTCCCTAAACATTTCCTATACTCAATTTATCCCTACACAAGTTTCTGCAAATAAAACCTTTTTAATAGAAGCTAAACATTAAACACATTGCATATTTAGAAAGAGCTTGCTCTCCTGATTCCAACGGTATAAAATTTGTCAAATTATAACATGGGGATCAAAAGTTATAGCCAAATCAAATTTGAATAACAATCAGATTCAAATCCAGATTTAAAACCAAACCCTAGCCACGCGTCTGTTTCCTATTGGCCCGTACCGGTTCGGGCGGATCGATCTCTGCGAGCCGCAGGATTTAAGTCAGATCTAGTGGCTCAGATGCGCTCATACCTCTTCGTTTAAGTTCTAATCTTAGCCGTAAGATCTACATCTAACGTTCCTGATTGCTTTGACCAGAGATGAGCGGCGCTAGCGGCGGCGACTGGCGGCGGCGCGCTCTGACAGTGGCGGTGCCAGTGTTCTAGGTCGCGCGGGAGAGGGGGAAGGAGCTTACCGAGCTCGCCGTGCGATGCTGATGCTCAAGGTGGCGATGGCTGGTCAAGGGGCGCGCTGTAGTGGCTGAGGGAGCTCGTCGGAGTTGCTGGCGGCATCAGATGCTTGCTGTCGAAGTTGTTGCCGAGGTTCTGCATCGCCCTAGCACGAGCCAGATGGTTTAGGATATGCGCAAGACAATGGAGAAACTAGTCGTATGCGAGAGAGGTCAAGGGGTGCGCAGTGCTTACCGTAATCGATCGCCGGAGTTGAGTGGCGGCTCAGTCGTTGGCAGAAACGAACGAGGACGGCGTCCTGGGTCACAAGCAGGCAAGCAAATGGTATCAGAACATGCACGAGGTCATGTTGGACACACTCGTTTGAATCAGAGGCACAGGGGCGGTCAGGACTCACCGGAATTTGCTTCCGGAGATGCTCAGTACCGCGGCGGCGCAAGTTCGATTGTGGACAGCCTAGCGGCGCTCTGCGGTTGGTGAGTGAGGGGAATGGAGCGGAGTGGGGAGAGGATCTTATAGCCGGAGCAGGGGCGGAGATTACGCATGCATTCATCGCCTATTAAGAGGATTAAAATCGCGGCAGAGGCGGGGAAGAAACGGGCGGCGACGGCGTCCGTGCGCGAGATTTGGGGAAGAAGGAGTCGACGTGGAGAGGGCCCAGTTGTCTATGAGAGAAACAGAGTGGGGTGGGGTCCAGGCGTCAGTGACCTGTTGGGTGCGTCTGCGACTGAAAGAGAGAGAGAGAGAGAGAGAGAGAGAGAGAGAGAGAGAGAGAGAGAGAGAGAGAGAGAGAGAGAGAGAGAGAGAGAGAGAGAGAGAGAGAGAGAGAGAGAGAGAGAGAGAGAGAGAGAGAGGGAACCCGGGTGGGCTAACTGGGCTGGATCTGTTGATGGGCTCAAACCCTGGCGCTGGCCTTTTTCTATTTCCTTTCTCTTTTTCTTTTTATGATTTGATTTTCTAGAATGATTTTCAAATGATTTCAAAAGCCATTTGAATTCAAATCTTTTCTGGATTTTTGTAGAGTGTAACCTTCATATTTCTGGACATAAATCATGTGGTCTCTTTGTATTAGCTTGGTCCTTTTGATCAAACAAAATAAGCAGTGCTATAGCACATGATTTGAATAAGTTTTGGAAATGGTTTCTGAATCATATTTGTTTTGTAAAATTTCACCAAACTTCAACAATCAAACACAATAACAAGAGAGCAAGCAAGGCTTGGTTTAGAACAACTAACTCTTCAATTGAGAGTGGCATTAGACTAATAGTTGTTCACATAAAATAATGAGCATCAGATGCTCCTGTTTTGAAATGGTTTTGAAATGAAATGAACTCAATATGATCATGGATGATATGCATGAGTTTGAAACATGATTTTAGGGATGTTACAAATCTAACCCCCTTAAGGTGAATCTCGCCCTCGAGATTCGGATTGGCTAGCAAATAGGTGAGGGTGGTCTTTCCGAAGATCATCTTCTCTTTCCCATGTTGCTTCCTCTTCGGAATGATGGTTCCACTGAAATTTGCAAAACTTGATAGTCTTAGTCCGTGTGACTCTTTCTGCCGTCTCAAGAATCTTGATAGGCTTCTCTTCTTAAGTGAGATCACTTTCCAACTGAACCTCTTCCAAAGGTATAGTATCTTTCAAGGAAGTTTCATCCATTTCTGGATGACATTTCTTAAGTTGACTCACATGAAACACATTATGAACTGCTGACAAAGACTCTGGCAATTCAATTTCATAGGCAACTTCTCCTTTACGACTCAGAATCTTGAATGGTCCAACATATCTTGGGGCCAACTTTCCTTTGACTCCAAACCTCTTCACTCCACGAAGTGGTGACACCCTAAGGTAAGCTCTATTTCCAACTTCGTAGGTGACTTCTCTACGCTTAGGATCTGCGTAGCTTTTCCGTCGGGATTGTGCTATCTTCAATCTGTCCTTAACCAACTTGACCTTCTCTTCGGATTCTTTGATAAGTTCCGGTCCGAACAAACTTCTTTCTCCCACACCATTCCATAACAATGGGGTGGTACACTTTCTCCCGTAGAGAAACTCAAATGGTCACATCTCAATGCTGGCTTGATAGCTGTTGTTATAAGAAAACTCTGCGTAAGGCAGACTTTCATCCCAACTGGCTCCATAGTCTAGAGCACATGCCCTCAACATGTCTTCAAGAATCTGATTAGTTCTTTCTGTCTATCCATCAGTTTGAGGATGAAAAGCAGTGCTGAATTCCAACCTCGTTCCCAATGATTCATGTAGCTGTCTCCAAAAATGGGAAGTGAATTGAATTCCCCTATCAGACATAATACTCTTGGGCACTCCATGTAAACATACAATTCTACTCATATAGATCTTGGCCAACTTAGCACTGGTGTAGGTTGTCTTCACGGGTATGAAATGAGCCACTTTAGTTAGGCGATCCACTACAACCCAAATTGAATCATATCCTGACCTGGTCCTTGGTAATCCGGTAATGAAATCCATACCAATCTTGTCCCATTTCCAATCAGGAATAGGTAGTGGTTGAAGCAAACCTACTGGTTCCTGATGTTCTGCCTTCACTCTAGTACATACATCACACAAAGCAATATGTTCGGCGATGTCCTTATTGAGATTATTCCACCAAAATCTTTCCTTCATGTCCATGTACATTTTGGTGTTACCCGGATGAATGGAATACGGTGAGTTGTGTGCTTCTTGCAAAATCAGTTTCCGAAGCTCCGGATCTTGTGGAACACAGATACGTTTCCCATGCCATAAAGCACCCTGTTCGTCTTCATGGAATCCTTTGGCTTTTCCTTTGCCAATATTTTCTTTAATCTCTTCAATTTCCTTATCAATCTTCTGGGCTTCTTTGATCTTGTCCAACAAAGTGGGTTGAACATCCAAAGACATGAGATGTCCTTCAGGCACAATCTCCAACCTGAGTTTTCTGAATTAGCCACACAAATCATCTGGCAATTCTCCTTTGGTAAGGCCATTCACAAAAACCTTACGACTTAGAGCATCTGCTACAACATTCGCTTTACCGGGGTGGTATTGCAAACTTAAGTCATAGTCCTTGATGAGTTCTAGCCATCTTCTTTGTCTCATATTAATTTCCTTCTGGGTGAAGATATACTTCAAACGCTTGTGATCTATGAACACTTCACAACGTTTTCCCAAAAGATAGTGTCTCCATGTTTTTAGTGCATGGACAATAGAGGCTAACTCTAAATCATGGGTAGGATAGTTCACTTCATGAGTTTTGAGTTGTCTCGAGGCATAGGCCACTACTTTACCGTCTTGCATAAGTACTGCACCCAAACCTTGATGAGATGCATCACAATATACTTGGAAATCTTTTTCCAAATCTGGCAGACACAAGACTGGTGCTGTCACAAGTCTCTTCTTCAATTCCTGAAAGATGAGTTCACAACCTTGAGACCAAGCAAACTTCTTGTCTTTCTTTAGCAATTCCGTCATGGGTTTAGCTACCTTAGAGAAATTTTCAATGAACCTTCGGTAGTAACCTGCTAAGCCAAGGAAACTACGAACCTCTTTCACTGACTTGGGAGATTCCCATTCAGTCACAGCTGAAACTTTAGCAGGATCAACTGCTACACCATCCTTTGTCATAACATGTCATGGAAGTCCAACTTCATTCAACCAGAATTCACACTTGCTGAATTTATCATAAAGTTTATGCTCTCTTAACTTCTCAAGTATCAAACGCGAATGTCCCTCATGCTCTTCTTTGCTCTTGGAGTAGATCAAAATGTTGTCGATGAAAACGACAACAAACTTGTCAAGGAATTCCATGAACACCTTGTTCATCATGTTCATGAAGTATGCTGGAGCATTGGTCAAACCAAAAGGCATTACGGTATACTCATACAATCCATACCTTGTAGTGAAAGCTGTTTTAGGTATGTCTTGTTCTCTTATCTTGAGTTGAAAATATCCTGATCGTAGATCAATCTTTGAGAACACACAAGCTCCTTCTAGCTGATCAAACAAGTCATTGATTCTAGGCAAAGGGTATTTGTTCTTGATAGTCACCTCGTTGAGTGATCGGTAATCTATGCATAACCTTTGACTTCTATCTTTCTTCTCCACAAACAAAACTAGGGCTCCCCAAGATGAAGAACTTGGTTGAATAAATCCTTTCTGCAACTGTTCTCCAAGTTGTTTCTTGAGCTCTTTCAGTTCATCCACTGACATTTTATATGGTCTCTTTGCTATTGGTCCAGATCCTGGTACCAAATCTATAAGAAATTCCACGTCTCTATCTGGTGGCATTCCTGGCAGTTCTTCCGGAAACACATCCGGATATTCACTCACAATTGGCACACTGTCTATGCTAACCCCCTTAAGAGAATTTAGCTTACTTCCTTTTGATTCAAAGTTGGACTTGGATTTAATCCGTTTTCTTTCCGGGGTTGTGAGTGCAATAGTACGATTAGCACAATCTAGTACCCCTTCATACTTAGCCATCCAATCCATTCCCAATATTACGTCCAGTCCTTGGGAATCTAGGATTATCAGACTCACTGGGAACTTATGCTTTCCAAACTCTATTACTAGATCCCGGCATCCAAGACTTACTATCATATCTCCACCCGGAGAACTAACTTTTATTGGACACCCAATGTTTTCCGTTGGAAACCCATTTCTATCAACAAATGCTTTTGATATGAATGAATGCGATGCTCCAGTATCAAAAAGAACAAATGCTGGAATAGAATTGAGTCTGAACTTACCAGCAACAACATCAGGTTCCTCATAGACTTCCTCCACATTGATGTGGTTTACTTGTCCCTTCTGAAAAGGGTTGGGCTTGTTGGGTCCTTCAACTTTATTTTCTGGGCAGTCATTTGCATAATGCCCCATCTTCTTGCATTTGAAGCATTCAACCTGACTAATGTCTCTCTTAACAGGCTGACTTCCACTTCCACTTCCATTACCACTATGGTGGCTCTTATGTCCACTCTTGTGGTTCTTGTACTTGTCGTTGTCATGACTGCGATGATGTTTGTTGTCATGACGGTTATGGTTGTGGTGCTTGTTGAATTTCCCATTCTTGTGGGATCCTGAGCTTCCACTATCATCATAGTTGGAACGTTTGTGAGACGATCCCGAGCTGTGCTTGTCGGAGTGCTTTCTCTTCCTACTCTCAACTTGCTTCATTTTGTTCTCCAAAATAGCAGCCTTATCACAAAGAGACTGATAAGTGGGAACATAGGCCACTGATAGCTGCAGATTCAGTTCATCATTCAGGCCTTCAAGGAATTTCTCCCCTCTCTTAGCATGAGTGTCAACTTCATCCGGTGCATAACGCGCCAGATTGTTGAACTCTTCAATATACTCTGCCACGCTGCGGTGGTGTTGCTTCAAGTTGTGGAATTCCTTCTTTTTCAGACTCATCACTCCGGATGAGATGTGAGCAGTACGAAAGCCATCCTCAAAGATTGCCCATGTCACATCTTCTATGGGAGTGGTGATCTGGAAGTTATCCCACCAAGTGGCGGCTGGTCCTTCCAGCAAATGTGCTGCAAATCTGACCTTTTCAGCATCAGTACAACCCACAGTTACCAAGTACTTGTTCACAGACCGTAGCCAGTCATTGGCCACCATGGGATCAGTTGTTCCTGAGAACTTAGCTGGCCTCAATCTCAAGAATCTGGTAAGCATGTCAAAGCCCGGTGGGTTGTTGTTGTTGTTGTTATTGTTGTTGTTGTTGTTTTGGTTCTGGATGAACATCGTCATCATCTGCATCAGCTGAGTTTGAGCGGTCATCATTTGTTGCATTTCTGGAGTGATGTTGTTGTTGGGGTTGGGGTTTGCACGACGGGGAGGCATCTGTGGTTTGTTCAATAGAGATAAGAATGAGATACCCATAGATGCTTTCATGCACATTACATCTCATAAACAATCACAAAGCATGCAACAAAAAGGATAAAGGTTCAACAACAAGATAACAAGTTTGCAAAGTAAAACACACAGATAACAAGCCATCCACATGTCGGATGGTCAAATAACAAGTTCTCTCAACAAGTATGATAATATAAGATAAACGAGTAGTCAAATCTACTCCTCGGCATCAACCTCCTCCTCGACAAAGGTAAGACCTGCATTCTCCATTGCGGTCTTGTATTCCTCGACATTGGTGGTCAAGGTCTCTATCTTGGCTTTGAGAGCCCTCTTCTGGGAACGAAGCCTCTCAATCACCGTCTGCTGATGCTCGAGCTCGAAGTCCTTGGTCTGCAGTTCTTCAGTCATGTCCCGGATCTTCTTGTTCCTATCCTGGAATCGCTTCTCCTGACTCTTGAACTTTCTGTCCTGGCTCTCGAACTTTGTCTCCATCTCCTTGACTATCTCATCTTGCTCTGCGAAGAGCTTGTCCTTCTCGCGAAGCTGCACCTGGAGTTCGTCATTGCTAAGCATGACGTTGGTCCTATCAGTGTCCACGTGCCTAATGAGAGACTCTAAGTCCTGGAGGTATAGACGAATTGGCTCTGATGTGTCCCTCGAATCGTCCTCGAAGTCAATGGACTCTCCATCCTCATCACGTCTACCGAAGACGTGGAAGTGAGTACCTCTAACCTGTCGAGAGTGTCTCCCTAACAGACGTCCTATCAGATCCTGCATGACTACCTCAAGGCCTCTCTCCTTGTCATCGTGCATGAGCTTGAAGATGATGGCCTCCGTGGTAGGCTCTGTCTGACGTCCGGGCTGATTAACCTTGAAGCCCCAAAGGTCTTTCCTCTCAAACTTGGTGAGGGGAAGCACCATGATGGTAGGAAGAGGAAGATTGAGCAAGTTAGTAAGCTCAACAATATGAGGACCAAAGCGAGTTCCCTGGAACTCCTCAACAGTGCTGATGGTAACATTAGGCATCTATTTATAAGATAGAAAGAGTTAGAACAACACAATCTAAAATGAAACACAAGGCAAAGCATCACATACATATTAAAACACACAAGTCAAGGTATACATGGATCCATTACATCAATCAAGGTTCAACTTATTTTTAAAGAAACATTTGGAAAATAAGGTGATAAGTGGTGGTCCAACTAACGAAGTACGTTTACAATCCAATCTCATTGGATCTGTTGGATAACACAATATTTCTAGAAGCAATTAACCTATCTTGTTCACATGACTCCATCACTAAGTCTATAATGTCTCCTCTTAAGGTTTGGTTGGTAGCCTACAACTCTTGGGTATGTTTCTTCTCTTTCTTTAAGTCATTTTGGAGGTTGAGCAATCTGCACTTGACTCTAGCACTAAGTTCATTGATAGTCCTCCAAGCTGCATCTCTTGCTGACTCAAAGAATGTGGTGTGCACCACAGTGTTGGTGTACATGCAGAATCCTGTTCCCTTGTGGTTGTCTTCCTTGTTTTTGTACAAGTGAAGTTGCACCCACCAGTACTCAACTCCTTCATCCATCACAGGAAAGCCTTTGTAAACAGCTGCACCATGTATTTCCATTGCCACCATGAGGTCCTTGAGAGCCTTGGGAAACTCTATCTCACACTCCAAAGTCATTGTCATGAGTGGTCCTTTCCTTACGGCTTCGTTGATGGAGTTCATCTACAAATAGAGATGATAAAGAAGATTAGAAAAGTTTACGAGAAGAATAGACAAGTGTAGAAGTTGTTGAAAAAATTTCCTTAGTGGTTTCCAATCCTAGGGTCATAATCCTACAGGCAACACAGTGCTCTGATACCATCAGTAAGATCCCTCCTTTATAAAGGAAAAAGGATCCCTGTGATTGCAATGCTAGTCCCTGGATCAATGCTAGCATCCATAGTTTAAGATGAAGTACACAGATACAAAGGTCATTATTACATCCATTCCAGAGATAAACATAGTCTTTACAACTCCAAGGCCATAGGCCTGATACAAGAGTTTGAATAAGTAAATAAATAAAAGTCTTCATCTTCATGTGCCACAGGCAAACATGTTGAGTGTAGACTCATGACACCTAATCCTCATCAGAGTAACCTACAACATCACAAGTTACAGCCACAGTGGGTCAATACTTTGGAATAGTATTGGCAAGTGATACCTTAGTATAATTTAGGTGGACTAGATAGGCTAAGTGTATCTTGGCTTGCTTTGCTCAAAATAGATTTTGCCTATTAGTTGAAATCACTAAGTTTTTCTTTGTCAAATCTTTTCCCAAGGAACCACCAATAGACATTCAGGTTCTTCACCCTTGTTCACCCACAAGATTTTACTTAGAAATTGGGATGAGGAGATTCTTGATAGCTTCCATGTCTTGATGCTCAAGTTGTCCATTACCATGGACTTGGCTAAGTACTTAGATTTTTCCATCTGCAGAGGTGCTGCACTTTCCCCACAAGCCTTGATTTTCACCAAGACAAGGACCTTTCAGAAGCCTTCCCTTAGACCAAATGGACGCGCTCCAACCTATCATCCCACTACCACCTACTGTCCAAATGGCTAAGTTCTAGCAACCTATGATCCTGGCAGAGCCCATATTGCCAAGTGGTTGCACTATAAGCTTCTCAACACTTGGCCTCTAAAATCTCTTTGTTCCTGGGTGGCTTTCCACAAGTGAGATACACAAGGTAAACCATAGCCATGGGCCTTGTGTAACCACTCAACCAAAAACCACCAATCAAGTCCCTTTCCACTCAGGTGATTCATTGACTTAGTTGTTTTATTAAGCAAAACAAAAAGTCCAAAGACTTAGAAATATTTTCATCATAGCATGTATATTTCACCAACCCTTGTTTGCTACTAGCTAGGCTAAGCATGGCATAGATAGTAACTTAACTTAGAAATTTCCTAGCAATTCTACAACTACTTAGGATTTCCCATCATGGCATATAGGCAAAAATATTAACATGCCAGACTTAGCAAAATATTTCTAATGCTTAGTATAAAACATAGGGATAGAAATATTCATGAAGTACCACTTGCCTTGGTAGTTTGGAGAGTAGCACTCCTCACAATCACAATCACTAGCACCAAAATCTACACAAAGCATCATAGCCACAATCACATACCAAACATATACAAACAAAAATACATGCATGCATGCAAAATGATATGTGATGGTTTTTAAAACCCAACAAAGCAAGTATTCAGTACTGATTCCTAAACAAGTCAAAAACTTGCCAAACATCAATTATTTAAACCCTAAATCATTTCCTAAACATTTCCTATACTCAATTTATCCCTACACAAGTTTCTGCAAATAAAACCTTTTTAACAGAAGCTAAACATTAAACACATTGCATATTTATAAAGATCTTGCTCTCCTGATTCCAACGGTATAAAATTTGTCAAATTATAATGTGGGGATCAAAAGTTATAGCCAAATCAAATTTGAATAACAATCAGATTCAAATCCAGTTTTAAAACCAAACCCTAGCCACGCGTCTGTTTCCTATTGGCCCGTACCAGTTCGGGCGGATCGATCTCTGCGAGCTGCAGGATTTAAGTCAGATCTAGTGGCTCAGATGCGCTCATACCTCTTCGTTTAAGTTCTAATCTTAGCCGTAAGATATACATCTAACGTTCCTAATTGCTTTGACCAAAGATGAGCGGCGCTAGCGGCGGCGACTGGCGACGGCGCGCTCTGACAGTGGCGGTGCCGGTGTTCTAGGTCACGCGGGAGAGGGGGAAGGGGCTTACCGAGCTCGCCGTGTGATGCTGATGCTCAAGGTGGCGATGGCTGGTCAAGGGGCGCGCTGTAGTGGCTGAGGGAGCTCATCGGAGTTGCTGGCGGCGTCAGATGCTTGCTGTCGAAGTCGTTGCCGAGGTTCTGCGTCGCCCTAGCACGAGCCAGATGGTTTAGGAGATGGGCAAGACAGTGGCGAACCTAGTCGTATGCGAGAGAGGTCAAGGGGTGCGCAGTGCTTACCTTAATCGATCGTCGGAGTTGAGTGGCGGCTCAGTCGTTTGCAGAAACGAACGAGGACGGCGTCCTGGTTCACAAGCAGGCAAGCAAATGGTATCAGAAGATGCACGAGGTCATGCTGGACACACTCGTTTGAATCAGAGGCACAGGGGCGGTCAGGACTCACTGGAATTTGCTGCCGGAGATGCTCAGTACCGCGGCGGCGCAAGTTCGATTGTGGACAGCCTAGCGGCGCTCTGCGGTTGGTGAGTGAGGGGAATGGAGTGGAGTGGGGAGAGGATCTTATAGCCGGAGCAGGGGCGGAGATTACGCACGCATTCATCGCCTATTAAGATGATTAAAATCGCGGCAGAGGCGGGGAAGAAATGGGCGGCGACGGCGTCCGTGCGCGAGATTTGGGGAAGAAGGAGTCGACGTGGAGAGGGCCCAGTTGTCTGCGAGAGAAACAGAGTGGGGTGGGGTCCAGGCGTCAGTGACCTGTTGGGTGCGTCTGCGAGTGAAAGAGAGAGAGAGGGAACCCGGGTGGGCTAACTGGGCTGGATCTGTTGATGGGCTCAAACCCTGGCGCTGGCCTTTTTCTATTTCCTTTCTCTTTTTCTTTTTCTGATTTGATTTTCTGGAATGATTTTCAAATGATTTCAAAAGCCATTTGAATTCAAATCTTTTCTGGATTTTTGTAGAGTGTAACCTTCATATTTCTGGACATAAATCATGTGGTCTCTTTGTATTAGCTTGGTCCTTTTGATCAAACAAAATAAGCAGTGCTATAGCACATGATTTGATTAAGTTTTAGAAATGGTTTCTGAATCATATTTGTTTTGTAAAATTTCACCAAACTTCAACAATCAAACACAATAACAAGAGAGCAAGCAAGGCTTGGTTTAGAACAACTAACTCTTCAATTGAGAGTGGCATTAGACTAATAGCTGTTCACATAAAATAATGAGCATCAGATGCTCCTGTTTTGAAATGGTTTTGAAATGAAATGAACTCAATATGATCATGGATGCATGGATGATATGCATGAGTTTGAAACATGATTTTAGGGATGTTACACAATACCTCGACAGTGCTCTGTGTTCCCCAAACCTATGAAGAGTACCGCGATATGCCGTGCCTCGTACACCTCAATGTCAACGGCAAGGCCACCCACACCAATCGCCACTGCAAGTTCGTCAACGGCCTCAAGGAGGACCCGGAGTCCGGCTACAAGCGAAGTCAGAAGAACAGACCACGTGGAAAGGGCAAGGGGAGGAAGAAGGAGGAGGAGTCCAAGGATTCAAGTGACATGGACGAGGACATTGACCCCAAGCACGCCGCCAAGAGCGATGGCAAAGGCAAGAACCCCTTAGAGAAGAAGGCGGCAGTTTTCCATACTTTCCTTGGCACCCCCACCGTCCGACAACAGAAGACCTCCATGAGGATACTGATGGCTACTCTACCCCCAGTTCCCCAGTTCCTACGCTGGTCGGAGATTCCAATTACTTGGGACAGGAAGGATCACCCAGACCTCATCCCTACGGAGAACCAATACGCCATGGTCATCAACCTCTTGATTGACGGCAATGAGTTCACCAAATGTATGGCGGATAGTGGAAGCAACATCAACATCATGTACCTGGATACACTTCAGAAGATGAAATTGATGGAGGCAAACCTAAGGCGGACCAACACCATCTTCCACAGTGTAGTTCCTGGTCGGGAGGCTCGGTCCCTTGGGTGCATCAAACTTCATTTAGCCTTTGGCGATGTTAATAACTACCTCCAAGAGTGCATGACCTTCGAGGTGGTCCCCTTCAAGAGCGTGTACCACGTCATATTCGGCCGCAACATATTCCACACCTTCATGGCCAAGCCATGCTTCGTCTACAACAAACTCAAGATACCCGGACCAAACGGTGTCATCACCGTATCCCGAAGCTTTGACAAAGCTAGGGAATGCGAGATTGGAGAAGCGGCCTACACGGAAGCTGTCCTCTACAGCGAAGAATTCAAGGAGATCCAGATAAAGGTCAATGCCTCAGAGATACCCGCATCGAAGAAACAGATTTCTGACTCCGCTCCAGCATTCAAGGTCGCCATCGAGACCAAGCCGGTGGAACTTGTGGTAGGCGATGCCTCCAAGACCACCGCCATTGGGACGAACTTGGATCCCAAATAGGAAAGCGCGCTCGTCGAGTTCCTCCGTGAGAATAGGGACATCTTTGCTTGGCAACCTGCCGACATGAAAGGTGTGGCATCCCGCAAAACCACTACTAGAAAATCGCGTTGAATTTGTGCATTGCATCGTCATCATCATGCATTGTTTGCCAAAACTATTTTCGCAACACCCGATTTATTTTCCAAACGCCCCATCTTATTTCAAACATTAAAACCCGGGTCTCCGGAGTTAATTTGTTTGTTGCTATCGGGTTGCAAACGGCCCAATTAGAATAGATAAAAATTTAAATTATTTTAATAGGGGCAGTCGAACGGGCCGACTGACCCGATCGACCACCCCAGGTTTTAAAACGGCCCAACCTGTCCCGCCCCTAAATCCTAAACTCACCCAGCTTCCTACCCATCCCTACCCCTCCACATCACCCGGCCCAATCATCTCCTGCCACCTCACCTCCTCCCTCTCCCTCCACCACTCCACTCTCGCCACGTCACCCCACTCACCCCCACTTCCCTCCACCTCACCCACTCAGCCCAACTCTCTCTCCCTGCCCCACACAGACGCAGCCGCGCGCGCAGCCACCAGGCCCCCCACGCGCCCCTGACCCCTGGGCCCCGCCCCGCGTGGACCCCACCGGCCGACCCTGTGCATCTTCCCCACCCCTGCCCGCGTGCTCTCCCTCCTCTCCCCCCCGTGCTCCTCTTCCTCCCATCCCCGCAAGCGCGCTCCGCCGCCTTCGTCCGCCTCCCCGCGCGCCCTCCGAGCTCGCCGCCCACCACTAACCCCGGCCGTGGCCGAGCACGCCCCCGTCTCGCCCGTCTCCGGCGCTCCCCCCGGTCCTCGTCGAGCCCGCGCCTCCACCTCTCCTCGCCCCAGCCCTCCTCGCCGCCGTGCCTCGTCTCCGGCCTCCCCTGCCGCCTCCTCCGCTCCCCTCTGGCCACGCGAGCGCCGCCAGCGACCGACGACCGCCCCCGGAGCCACCCCTTCTCCGCACCGGCCCGCCCCGTCCACCCCGCGAGAACCGCCGTCGCCCCCGAGTCACCCGCCTCCGCCGGCCAGCCTCGGTCGCCACCTCGCCTGCCGCCCAAGCCCCGCCGACCCCGCCCTTCTGCGCGACCCGAGCCGCCTCCAGCCCGAGCCACCGCTCCGCCGCCCTGCTCCACCCTTCCTCGCCGGCGTCGCGACCCTCTGCTCGTCCCCGCCCAAGCGCCGCCTCCCCGAGTCTGCCGCGGCCTCAGCTCCCTCCCGCTCGAGTACCTCGCCGCGGCGCCGCCCTGCCTCAGCTCCCTCCGGCCCGGCTGTCCCCGTCCCGCCTCGTCCCCTCCGGCCCGCTGCTCAGGCTGCCTCCCCGACGTCGCCTGGCCGCGGCCCTCCCTGGCCTCTGTCTGCCAGCGCCGGCCCTCCTCTGCAGAGCTTCGGCCGCCCCAGATCGGCCCCGCGCGTGCCTCTGCCCGCGGCCGCTGCCTTGTCGCAACGTTGCCGCGTGAGGTTGTGAGGTGAACCGTAGAAGCCCCGGAAATCCTGCAGGGACACTCGGATGCTCGACAAGAACTCCTACGAGGATTGATGACCGGATGCGAGAATCCATGTTGTTGCCGATGCCTCGGGGAAGATATCGATTGACGTTCAAGACATCAACGCCCGAAGGTCACGGATGCCGATCCAAGTGTCAACTTCGATGAACCATCGGCACTGGAACTACAAGACCTTCACGGAAACCGAACCCGTCGTCACGACATGATCTTCCTCGGAACCACCGAGTTCTCCATCCTGGCACCCGAAGACGCGGTACCCCAAGAGCGCCTCCCCCGATTCGAAGGCCATTGCCCCGAGGACGCCAAAACCCGAGTGCGCCGACATGGATCCGGTGACGCCAACACGCCAAGATCTACCACATGAAGACCGTACCGAACCGGTGACACTCGACGGACCTCCGGCAAGATCATCGACATGGAACGACAAGACCCCGCTGGCTGCTGCCGCGCCTTGGACACCAAGATCTACGGACGCCGAGACCCCCGGACCCGAAGGCCGATCCCGTACCCGGTGCCGCGTCAAGATCGCCTTCTCGGACCCCGTTGACGCCAAGTTCCTCGCCGTAGAGCAACAAGGCCTCCGACAAGACAAGGAACGTCAAGATCTTCACCCGACACCGAGACCCCGACGCGACAAGTGCTTCGTCCCGAACGCCATGACCGACAACACGCCCCGAGAACCCGGATGCGCCAAGACCTACCCCTAAGTCCGAGAACGTTTCCGTCGACCCTGAACCCCGAGACCGACCCCGAACCCCGAATCCCCAAGATCGTCGAGACCCCTAATGTGTGAACCCCTTTTCGCAAACCCTATTTTATAACATAATAACAACTTGTCGCATATTGATTTGTCATACTCGCATGCATCTTATCATGTGGTTTGGGGGCCTTATGCCGATTCACCTAATAATTAAATATGGGGCCCATATGCGGGCAAATTCAGTCTCATATTGGCCTCATCTAAACTTGTGTAGCGAACCCGGTACTATCTTCGGCCTGTTAAACAACATTTAAATTGCGGGGTAGCTAAACAACTTGAACCGTTTAATAATTGTCGGGACCCCGGTTCCTCTTAATATGACCTAATTGCATCGCACCTTTGCCATGCTACGCATCATGCATGCATCATGCCGATCTTCTGCCGTTGTATTAAATATTGCATCCGGTGTTTCTTCTAGTGTTTTGCTTCTTCGCGGATTGGGCCATTGAGTTGATGTGAGCTTCGCCCCGATCTTCGGTTGAACCCTTCGACAATGTTTTCAGGCGAGCATCTCCCTCTTTCTACCCATCTTACTTTTATAGTCTTTATTCCCTCCTGTTGATCTATTGCTATCTGTGTTGCGATGCTTTAGTTTCCGTACCTGTGATATACCGTGCAGCCCTATATTGCCTTGGACACATCCTATTACCTGTTGTTTGGTAGATAGTTTGACCTGCGCGTCGTAGTTGCTTGCTCAAGTGCTGATGTGTGTCGTCATATGTCACAGTTGCTGATGCTTTGCCGCATGTTGATGTTGGAAGTGATCCTAGTTTTACTTATCGTCACTTTAATTTCTGTTTAACAACTAAAATTGAATAAGCAGAGGCATCGGTGGGTGATAGATAATATTTGGTTTCCGAACGCCCACTTGTGTCCCGTAGGACCCCGAGTACTTGATACCTGTTCCTTGATTTATCGCGCTATCCACATATGGGGAGTATGGGCCCCCCTTAGCCAGAGCTTGATTCCGTCTTATTTCTTGGGGCCACAAACTAGTTTGAGGTTTTATTACGATCCTGTACTTATGCCATGATTTACTGCTTTATTACGATTGTGCGAGGAGCACACTGTACTGTTTAGGAGTGGGACACGTTTCCGCGGTGTCGACAAGCCCAGCCACACTTTCGGGTTCCCAGTCGTTCACAGCCGTCCACCCGAACCTTGAGGCCGTCTCGAAGCTTGCTTACTCCGTTGCGGATTCTACTTAAGGGGTGGCCCCCTGAAATATTTCTGAATCTTGTGATTGCTCTGTCGTGAGACCTCGTTGGGTTTTGATTTGGTTTTTCCGAGGTTGATCGTGTGTGTGTTGCTATTTGTGCACCCCGGCCGGGTTAAAACTTTCTGAAAGCCGTGTCCGCGGTTATGGACGACTTGGAGCCCAGTATCTCGATCATAGACAAGCATAACTAAAGTTTACTGCTATAAATTTGACTTATAATGACTAGTAATCAGCTCCACTACAACGGAATGGATAATTAATACTGCCCACAATTGCTTGTTTGATTGTCGTTTGCGACAATTGTATCTGACTAGTAAGTATTGCAACTACAACGAAATGGCTGAATAAAAGTACCAACAACTGCTGGGTTTCGGGATTACATCTTGCTATCTGTATCTGATTAGTAATTGCTGCAACTACAACGGAATGATTAACTAAAAGTGCCCACTGTTTATTTTATCAGGATGATAATCTACACCTGACTAGTAAGTGCCGCAACTATAACCGAATAAGTAAAACTGCCAACCGTGTGAGTTCCTCGGTTGCCTTCCTCGTTTGGTCTCGAGGGGGAAACACCAGGATGGGTTTGTTTGGTGCTAGCTTCAGGTTGGATCCGGATAGGTCATTCTCACCCCTCTCTGATAACCGCCAGTTGTATCGAGTCTCTATAGGTTGTTTAGTGCATGCTGCCGCTGCCGCTTCAGTCCACCATACCTATGTAGGCGAGGACCGCCGAATTCTAGCCTCGCCGTGTACTGGCCTCAGTACTGACGCTCCTTCTTTGTTTTCTGCTTTGCCCTTGTCGGCACCCCTTTTGTTAAGCAGGTTTTGAGATCGACGCCGTTAGCAGGGTTACGTTACCCTTCCGGCTTGGCCTGGGCAGGGTTATGGACGCCATTGGTTATTCTTCAGGGCTCTTAGCCCCATTTGCATCTTGTCCGTAGCTGGACGCTCTATCGTTTTCAAGGTGATTTGGATCTTTGTATAATATATCTGTATTCTTGACTCTTTGAGTCGCTGTTATATATATCTGTTCTGTGGGTCCCATCGAGGACTGTTGTGTAATGTTATTACTTCGTTTTCCACCCGCACGAAAGTGCCTGGTGGGCACCTTTGAATCGTTTCTATGCGGGTTTGGTGAATTTTGCCCAAACTTGCATAGGTCCGATTCTGAGGGTGTTACAGAGTGGTATCAGAGCTCAGCAGTTGCGATACCCCACAAGTCCAGCCTGTAGGATAACCTAGCTAACGGCCGAAGTAGAGTGTCAAAACTATTTTTGAAAATCGGTTGGATAGTTCTGATTAGGTCTGATTTTACTCCTTACCCCTCTGCTATTCCCCTCTTATCTCTACGTGTTTGAATCTGCTCTCTTATCTTTTCTTCGAGTCCAGGATTTCTCGTGTTTGGGTTTCCGTCGTACCTTCAGGGTTTCGCTTCCTCGTCTGATAACGGTGATCTATCATCCGGTGTTCAAGTTGCCTGAGGAATCCATCTACGGTGTTACCATTCTTTGATCTTTGTTTGTGCCTTCCGGTGTTTTCCGACGCGACGAAGTCTTCTACATCAGATCTGATGAGAATGTCCATCACTCCTTTGTTTCTGAACCTCGCTTGTCGAGATCTTCAGTCTGATTCCGAGAATGGTTGCACTCTTTTCTACTGATTGTGCAGAGTAATAGTTTGGGTGCGTGATGGATTGGCCCCCATGCCGACTACCCCTTCTATTCGCTTTTGTATCTTGAAGTAGATGATAATGCATCGGTTCCCTCTTTCTATCAAAGCTAGAGGTGGCTTTATTTGTTGATACCTCTACCTTCGCCCTTTTGTTTCCGGAGTGTTCTCTCGACGATCACGAACAACGACCTCTTGTTAGTGGTGTCGCGAGGATCTACACGAAGCGCGAAGGATCAGACCGCCGACCTTCCTTCCGGTACCATGAGGCGGATCTCGAGGGCGAGATCCCTTGTTAGTGGTGTCGAATTGTGGCATCCCGCAAAACCACTACTAGAAAATCGCGTTGAATTTGTGCATTGCATCGTCATCATCATGCATTGTTTGCCAAAACTATTTTCGCAACACCCGATTTATTTTCCAAACGCCCCATCTTATTTCAAACATTAAAACCCGGGTCTCCGGAGTTAATTTGTTTGTTGCTATCGGGTTGCAAACGGCCCAATTAGAATAGATAAAAATTTAAATTATTTTAATAGGGGCAGTCGAACGGGCCGACTGACCCGATCGACCACCCCAGGTTTTAAAAGGCCCAACCTGTCCCGCCCCTAAATCCTAAACTCACCCAGCTTCCTACCCATCCCTACCCCTCCACATCACCCGGCCCAATCATCTCCTGCCACCTCACCTCCTCCCTCTCCCTCCACCACTCCACTCTCGCCACGTCACCCCACTCACCCCCACTTCCCTCCACCTCACCCACTCAGCCCAACTCTCTCTCCCTACCCCACACAGACGCAGCCGCGCGCGCAGCCACCAGGCCCCCCACGCGCCCCTGACCCCTGGGCCCCGCCCCGCGTGGACCCCACCGGCCGACCCTGTGCATCTTCCCCACCCCTGCCCGCGTGCTCTCCCTCCTCTCCCCCCCGTGCTCCTCTTCCTCCCATCCCCGCAAGCGCGCTCCGCCGCCTTCGTCCGCCTCCCCGCGCGCCCTCCGAGCTCGCCGCCCACCACTAACCCCGGCCGTGGCCGAGCACGCCCCCGTCTCGCCCGTCTCCGGCGCTCCCCCCGGTCCTCGTCGAGCCCGCGCCTCCACCTCTCCTCGCCCCAGCCCTCCTCGCCGCCGTGCCTCGTCTCCGGCCTCCCCTGCCGCCTCCTCCGCTCCCCTCTGGCCACGCGAGCGCCGCCAGCGACCGACGACCGCCCCCGGAGCCACCCCTTCTCCGCGCCGGCCCGCCCCGTCCACCCCGCGAGAACCGTCGTCGCCCCCGAGTCACCCGCCTCCGCCGGCCAGCCTCGGTCGCCACCTCGCCTGCCGCCCAAGCCCCGCCGACCCCGCCCTTCTGCGCGACCCGAGCCGCCTCCAGCCCGAGCCACCGCTCCGCCGCCCTGCTCCACCCTTCCTCGCCGGCGTCGCGACCCTCTGCTCGTCCCCGCCCAAGCGCCGCCTCCCCGAGTCTGCCGCGGCCTCAGCTCCCTCCCGCTCGAGTACCTCGCCGCGGCGCCGCCCTGCCTCAGCTCCCTCCGGCCCGGCTGTCCCCGTCCCGCCTCGTCCCCTCCGGCCCGCTGCTCAGGCCGCCTCCCCGACGTCGCCTGGCCGCGGCCCTCCCTGGCCTCTGTCTGCCAGCGCCGGCCCTCCTCTGCAGAGCTTCGGCCGCCCCAGATCGGCCCCGCGCGTGCCTCTGCCCGCGGCCGCTGCCTTGTCGCAACGTTGCCGCGTGAGGTTGTGAGGTGAACCGTAGAAGCCCCGGAAATCCTGCAGGGACACTCGGATGCTCGACAAGAACTCCTACGAGGATTGATGACCGGATGCGAGAATCCATGTTGTTGCCGATGCCTCGGGGAAGATATCGATTGACGTTCAAGACATCAACGCCCGAAGGTCACGGATGCCGATCCAAGTGTCAACTTCGATGAACCATCGGCACCGGAACTACAAGACCTTCACGGAAACCGAACCCGTCGTCACGACATGATCTTCCTCGGAACCACCGAGTTCTCCATCCTGGCACCCGAAGACGCGGTACCCCAAGAGCGCCTCCCCCGATTCGAAGGCCATTGCCCCGAGGACGCCAAAACCCGAGTGCGCCGACATGGATCCGGTGACGCCAACACGCCAAGATCTACCACATGAAGACCGTACCGAACCGGTGACACTCGACGGACCTCCGGCAAGATCATCGACATGGAACGACAAGACCCCGCTGGCTGCTGCCGCGCCTTGGACACCAAGATCTACGGACGCCGAGACCCCCGAACCCGAAGGCCGATCCCGTACCCGGTGCCGCGTCAAGATCGCCTTCTCGGACCCCGTTGACGCCAAGTTCCTCGCCGTAGAGCAACAAGGCCTCCGACAAGACAAGGAACGTCAAGATCTTCACCCGACACCGAGACCCCGACGCGACAAGTGCTTCGTCCCGAACGCCATGACCGACAACACGCCTCGAGAACCCGGATGCGCCAAGACCTACCCCTAAGTCCGAGAACGTTTCCGTCGACCCTGAACCCCGAGACCGACCCCGAACCCCGAATTCCCAAGATCGTCGAGACCCCTAATGTGTGAACCCCTTTTCGCAAACCCTATTTTATAACATAATAACAACTTGTCGCATATTGATTTGTCATACTCGCATGCATCTTATCATGTGGTTTGGGGGCCTTATGCCGATTCACCTAATAATTAAATATGGGGCCCATATGCGGGCAAATTCAGTCTCATATTGGCCTCATCTAAACTTGTGTAGCGAACCCGGTACTATCTTTGGCCTGTTAAACAACATTTAAATTGCGGGGTAGCTAAACAACTTGAACCGTTTAATAATTGTCGGGACCCCGGTTCCGCTTAATATGACCTAATTGCATCGCACCTTTGCCATGCTATGCATCATGCATGCATCATGCCGATCTTCTGCCGTTGTATTAAATATTGCATCCGGTGTTTCTTCTAGTGTTTTGCTTCTTCGCGGATTGGGCCGTTGAGTTGATGTGAGCTTCGCCCCGATCTTCGGTTGAACCCTTCGACAATGTTTTCAGGCGAGCATCTCCCTCTTTCTACCCATCTTACTTTTATAGTCTTTATTCCCTCCTGTTGATCTATTGCTATCTGTGTTGCGATGCTTTAGTTTCCGTACCTGTGATATACCGTGCAGCCCTATATTGCCTTGGACACATCCTATTACCTGTTGTTTGGTAGATAGTTGGACCTGCGCGTCGTAGTTGCTTGCTCAAGTGCTGATGTGTGTCGTCATATGTCACAGTTGCTGATGCTTTGCCGCATGTTGATGTTGGAAGTGATCCTAGTTTTACTTATCGTCACTTTAATTTCTGTTTAACAACTAAAATTGAATAAGCAGAGGCATCGGTGGGTGATAGATAATATTTGGTTTCCGAACGCCCACTTGTGTCCCGTAGGACCCCGAGTACTTGATACCTGTTCCTTGATTTATCGCGCTATCCACATATGGGGAGTATGGGCCCCCCTTAGCCAGAGCTTGATTCCGTCTTATTTCTTGGGGCCACAAACTAGTTTGAGGTTTTATTACGATCCTGTACTTATGCCATGATTTACTGCTTTATTACGATTGTGCGAGGAGCACACTGTACTGTTTAGGAGTGGGACACGTTTTCGCGGTGTCGACAAGCCCAGCCACACTTTCGGGTTCCCAGTCGTTCACAGCCGTCCACCCGAACCTTGAGGCCGTCTCGAAGCTTGCTTACTCCGTTGCGGATTCTACTTAAGGGGTGGCCCCCTGAAATATTTCTGAATCTTGTGATTGCTCTGTCGTGAGACCTCGTTGGGTTTTGATTTGGTTTTTCCGAGGTTGATCGTGTGTGTGTTGCTATTTGTGCACCCCGGCCGGGTTAAAACTTTCTGAAAGCCGTGTCCGCGGTTATGGACGACTTGGAGCCCAGTATCTCGATCATAGACAAGCATAACTAAAGTTTACTGCTATAAATTTGACTTATAATGACTAGTAATCAGCTCCACTACAACGGAATGGATAATTAATACTGCCCACAATTGCTTGTTTGATTGTCGTTTGCGACAATTGTATCTGACTAGTAAGTATTGCAACTACAACGAAATGGCTGAATAAAAGTACCAACAACTGCTGGGTTTCGGGATTACATCTTGCTATCTGTATCTGATTAGTAATTGCTGCAACTACAACGGAATGATTAACTAAAAGTGCCCACTGTTTATTTTATCAGGATGATAATCTACACCTGACTAGTAAGTGCCGCAACTATAACCGAATAAGTAAAACTGCCAACCGTGTGAGTTCCTCGGTTGCCTTCCTCGTTTGGTCTCGAGGGGGAAACACCAGGATGGGTTTGTTTGGTGCTAGCTTCAGGTTGGATCCGGATAGGTCATTCTCACCCCTCTCTGATAACCGCCAGTTGTATCGAGTCTCTATAGGTTGTTTAGTGCATGCTGCCGCTGCCGCTTCAGTCCACCATACCTATGTAGGCGAGGACCGCCGAATTCTAGCCTCGCCGTGTACTGGCCTCAGTACTGACGCTCCTTCTTTGTTTTCTGCTTTGCCCTTGTCGGCACCCCTTTTGTTAAGCAGGTTTTGAGATCGACGCCGTTAGCAGGGTTACGTTACCCTTCCGGCTTGGCCTGGGCAGGGTTATGGACGCCATTGGTTATTCTTCAGGGCTCTTAGCCCCATTTGCATCTTGTCCGTAGCTGGACGCTCTATCGTTTTCAAGGTGATTTGGATCTTTGTATAATATATCTGTATTCTTGACTCTTTGAGTCGCTGTTATATATATCTGTTCTGTGGGTCCCATCGAGGACTGTTGTGTAATGTTATTACTTCGTTTCCACCCGCACGAAAGTTCCTGGTGGGCACCTTTGAATCGTTTCTATGCGGGTTTGGTGAATTTTGCCCAAACTTGCATAGGTCCGATTCTGAGGGTGTTATAAAAGGTGTACCTAGGAAACTTGTCGAGCTTAGCTTGAACATCGATCCAAAATGCAAACCAGTGAAACAACCTCTACGACGCTTTGTAGATGAGAATACACGCGCCATAGGCAAAGAGATAGCTAGGTTACTTAAGGCTAGTTTTATCCGAGAAGTCCTTCACACCCAATGGGTGGCCAACCCTGTACTTGTCCCAAAAAAGGGAACCAAAGAATTAAGAATGTGCGTTGATTACACCGGCTTGAACAAAGCATGTCCCAAAGATCCGTTTGCTTTACCTCGCATTGACCAAGTCATTGACTCGACGGCTGGCTTGGAACTTTTGTGTTTTCTTGATGCATACTCAGGATACCACCAGATCAACATGAGGAAGTCGGACCAATTGGCCACTTCGTTCACTACACCCTACGACACATTTTGCTATGTCACAATGCCCTTTGGGCTAAAAAATACAGGTGCTACGTACCAGCGGACAATACCACATTGCCTACACGATCAGATTGGTCGGAACGTTCACGCCTATGTGGAAGATATAGCGGTGATGTCTAAAAAGTCAAATGACTTAATCTCCGACTTAAAAGAAACCTTTGATAATCTCCAGAAATACAACATGATGCTTAACCCTAAGAAGTGCGTATTCGGGGTTCCAGACGGCAAATTGTTGGGCTTCATCCTTTCCCAGCGTGGAATCGAGGTCAACCCGGAGAAAATCAAGGCCATCTTAAACATAAACCGTCTGAGATGCCTAAAAGACATACAGCGGCTAACAGGTTGTGTTGCAACAGTTAGTCGGTTCGTCAGCCGACTTGGACAGAAGGCTCTGCTGCTGTATAAGTTGCTGAAGCAGGCGGACAAATTTATGTGGATGGACGAAGCAGATGCAGCATTGAAGAAGCTCAAGGAGATTCTTTCCTCAGCACCTATCCTTGCAGCACCCAAGCCTGGAGAACCCATGTTCATTTACATGGAGGCCACCAACCGGGTAATCAGCATCTTCGTCGTGGTAGAGCGGAAGGAACCAGGCTATGAGCACGGAGTTTAAAAACCAGTTTACTATGTAAGCGAGGTCTTGACGGAGTCCAAGCAGTGTTACCCGCACTACCAAAAGATAGCTTATGGAGTATTCCTTGCTTTTCGGAAGCTAAGGCACTATTTCCAGGAGCACCCCATCACAGTGGTGAGAAAAACTCCACTGTCCGACATTATCAACAACAATGATGCTACAGGAAGGGTCGCGAAGTGTGGCATTGAACTTGCCGCCTTTGAGATCACCTACAAGAGACGCGACGCTATCAAGTCACAAGCCTTGGCAGATTTTATCGCAGATTGGACGGAGATGCCAGATGCTACCCCATTGCCGGAGCCAGAATACTGGGTGATGCGCTTTGACGAATCAAATCTACTCAACGGCTCGGGGGCTGGTGTATTGCTACAGTCACCAACTGGAGAAAAGCTACACTACATTCTGCAAATCCACTTCGAGGCTACGAACAACATGGCGGAGTATGAAGCACTCATTCACGGATTACGCGTAGCCAAGGATATTGGCATCAAGCGCATAGTTTGCTGTGGAGATTTCGACTTGGTTGCCTAGCAGGTGGCTGGCACCTGGAATGCGCGGAACCCTATGATGGCGGCATATCGAGACGAAGTGGACGAGATAGATAAGAGTTTCTTGGGCTACAAGGTCAAGTATGTACCTAGGGAGAAAAATGAGGCGGCTGATCTGTTGTCTAAGCTTGGATCAGGGTGCAAACGAATTCCACCTGGAGTTTTCCTGGAGCATTTGTGGACACCATCCGTGAAGGGAGCAGACATCGACAACCCGGACAGAGTAGACTCTTTCGTCCACATGGTGGCAAAGGTCCCTCCGGCTTGGACAAAACCGTTCATGGAGTATCTCGAACACGGAACTTTGCCCGATGACAAAGTCGAAAGATGGCAAATAGTACGTCGAGCAAAGGGCTATACCATAATCAATGGACAGCTCTACAAAAGAAGCACTACTGGTGTATACCTTAAGTGTGTTTCCCAGCAAGAAGGTATTGAAATCCTACGCGAAATCCATCTCGGAGATTGCGGGCATCACGCCGCTCCCCGATCTTTGGTCGCGAAAGCCTTCCGGCAAGGATTGTACTGGCTGACCGCGAAGGCGGACGCTGACAAGCTGGTTGAGACGTGCATGGGATGCCAGTATTATGCCCGACAACCACATGTTACTGCTGAAGAATTGTGGACAATACCAATAACTTGGACGTTTGCAGTCTGGGGGCTGGACATGGTTGGTTCGTTGCAGACGACACCATGTGGGTTTACGCATCTGCTAGTAGCAGTTGATAAATTCACCAAATGTATAGAAGCTAAACCCATTAGAAAGCTCGATGGGGCAACTGCCCTTAGGTTTGTCCGGGATCCAGTGGTGAGATTTGGTCTCCCACATAGCATTATCACCGATAACGGCAGCAACTTGTCACACTACTAGGAAAAAGGCTGTTCGTGGCGCACCTGAAAAGCCCATCCGTGGCACACTAGTGGTGCACCACGGGCCTTGCGCTACGGCTATCTCCTAGCCGTGGCGCACTGCCTGGTGCACCACGATTATGTCGAGATAGGCGTAGCGCACCTGCTAGTGCACCACTAATATGTTGGCAGGTGCGCTACGCCTTGGATCTTCAATGGTGCGGGGGATTACAACGAGCGTCTGCCTAAACCAACGCGTGAAATATGAGTTGTGCTCTTTGATTATTTCTCCCTGCGTCCTTTGTATGCCCTGGTCACTGTACTTCTTCTCGATTAACCTTTTGTGCTTCTGTACCCAAGGATCGACCAGTTCTAAATGCTGTAGTGCGACGAGGTTTGCTTGATCAAAGTTTGCGCGTCGAAAATCGAAGTCTGCATGCAGTATCCGACGATCCTCTCGGAGACCAGATCCGTCGAGCTTGCCAAGGTGCCTGTTGATGGGAAGACCGACAGGGTTCTCGATGTCTAGATAATTCGTGCATAAAGAGATGCACTCTTTAGCCAGAAAGCCCTTGGCTATGCTTCCATCTGGACGGGACCTGTTGCGAACGTATCCTTTGATGTGTCCGTTCATCCTTTCGAACGCCATCATGCTGCGGAGGAACATCGGCCCGAGTTGGACGATGTCCTCCACGACATGGACCAGCAGATGCACCATAATTTCGAAGAATGCGGGTGGGAAGTAGACCTCAACCTCGCATAGTATCACCATGATCTCCTCCTGTAGCCTCCCGAGCTGATTCACGCTAATCTACTTCCTAGAGATGACGTCAAAAAACTTGCAGAGGACAAATAACGTTTCACGGACGTGCTCGTCCATTATCCCTCTTAGTGCAACCGAAAGTACCTGCGTCATTAGCACAGCACATTCATGAGACTTCATGCCACTGAACCTCTGCTTCGCCTCGTCTAGGTATCTGCTTATCTTGCCCGCATAGCCGTAAGGAAATTTGACTCCTAGAAGGCACTTGAAAAACTGTTTGATCTCATCCTGGCTTAGAGTGAAGCAATAAGGAGGGCAGTAATATTCGTTCTTCTTGAACTTTTTACCCTTCCGACGACCTTGTGTCGTCTCCGACTCATGATCATCGTCATCTTCCTGATCATCAGGAGTAGTGTGTCCTCCGTGAAGCTCCTTCCGGATACCCATGAATATCAGGTCGTTCCTTGCTTTCGGGCCATCTTTCGTCCTATCTGGCATGTTGATTATGGTGGCGACCAGACTCTCGCACATGTTTTTCGTGATATGCATGATGTCGAGGCTATGAGGCTTGCGGAGAAACTTCTAGTATGGAAACTCCCAGAAAACAGACCTTGTTTTCCATACCTTCATCAGCGGCTTGTCTTGCTTCCTATTTCGCTTCTTTCCAGGATTAGGACAATCTTTCCAGTTTTTTAGCAACTCTTCCACTTCTTCGCTGCTCCTACGCTCTGGGATTCCTCGGGTCTTGGATTTTCCATCGAACAGGTCTCCACGTTTTCTCCATGGATCATTCTTGCCGAGCCACCTCCGGTGCGCCATGAACACGGTTTTCGAAGACCCTGGATCTTTCTCTAGTTGGAGATAGCTTGTGTATCCATGCACCTAACGCATGCGCAGAATCCTTGGATAACCTGCCCCGAGATATACCCGCAACCTGGATAGTCTTGCACCGTAGTGACCAATGCGGCTCTCATAGTGAAATAATCTTGTGCAGCGGCGTCGTAAGTATTGGCTCCAGATTCCCATAACATGGCTAGCTCCTCTTTCAACAACCCGAGATACAGATTGATGTCGGTACCAGGTTGTTTTGGCCCTTGAATTAGCATACTCATTTGTATATACTTCTTCTTCATGCACAACCATGGAGGGAGGTTGTACATCCATACAAACACGGGCCAAGTGATGTGCGTGCTACTCTGGCTACCGAACGGATTGAGTCCATTGGTGCTCGCACCAAGCCTGATGTTCCTCGAATCTCCACCGAATTCTGGGAATTCGAGGTCCAATGCTTTCCACTGGCTAGCATCTGAAGGGTGCGTCAGCAGCTCATCCTTTTCGGGGTCATCATCGTCATCTCCTGGATTCTTCCTTTCCACATGCCATCGCATGAGCTTCGCTTCCTTAGGGTCCACGAAATAGCGCTGCAGACGAGGAGTGATAGGAAAGTACCATACCACTTTTCGAGGTGCTTTCTTCCCTTTCTTGTATCGACTCACGCCGCACACCGGACATGTGGTTTTCTCCGTGTCCTCGCCCCGATAAAATGCAATCGTTGATGCATACGTGATATCTAACATGCGGTAGATCGAGAGGACAGACGATTTTCTTGGTGTCCTCGATACTAGTTGGACATGTGTTCCCCTCCGGGAGAAGATCGTCCCAGAATGCCATCATATCATCGAAGCTTGCGTCGCTCAATTTGTGTTTTGCCTTCATCTCCATATCCTTGAGCGTTACATTCAACCGGGTATCATCGGGCCTACATCCTTCATACAATGGAGTAACCGCGTCTTTCTCAAGTTGCTCAAGCTTGGCTTTCTCTCTAGCGGTAGCCCTGGCGTTACTCGTCTGCTTGAGAAGCAGCTCTTGCACATAAGGGTCCCTCACCCAGCCTGACATTGTTCCATCGTCGTCTCCTCCTCCGGCATCTAGATCATCATCATCCCGTCCTTCTTCCGCACCTTCACCATCTCCAGGAGACTCTTCATCATCTCGCCCGTTCTCGCCGTGATAATGATCATCGTCATGTTGCCCACCTTCACCGTCTCCATCGTCTTCTCCATCGCTTATCCAACGAGTGTATCCATCCATGAAACCATGGCGGAGAAGGTGCGCCTGCAGATTCCCGGAATCTGGGTCGATCACCCAGTTGAGTTTGCATCTTCTGCACGGATATCTTATATCCGTCTTCTTATTTCATATCATTTCGGCCGTCGCACATTTCAAAAATCTAGCCACGATGCCTTCAATCATTATGCGGACCATTTTTGCTTGCACGGTGTACACGGTACAATTAGAAGTCTATTAGAACCACATAATGAATGCATGCATGCAATGGTCGATAGAAAATTTCGGCATGACCTATCCTAAAATTAGGATCTTTGCGAAATGCCAAAGTCTTGCCAAAATGGAAATGAATCAACATTTCAGCAAAACAAATGACAACTTGTTCACACACAAACACAAGAGAGAGAGACCGATCCATACACACATGAACAGATCATTATCCTATCCATACACACATGCATGAGCATCATCGATACTCTCCATATACACACACACATGACCATCGAGATGCTCTCCATACACACATCATGAGCATCGATCATCTACATATGTATGAGCATATCATCCATATACACATGAACACATCCTTACATGGACAACTTACCGAGATGAGAGACCGATCGCGAGAAGATGGAAAGGAGAGGTGCGCGCGCGAGACCGGAGAAGGAGAGATGAGAGACCGGAGAGCTTCCTCTATTACGTATGTAACATCCAAGGCAAGTTCTACATGCTAAAAATGGTGAATGAGTGGAGAAATTGAGGTGGGAAGGAGAAGGATCCCGACTAGATCTGAGGAGGAAGAAGAAGGGTAAAGTGAAGTGTGGGGTGGTGGATGATCACACATGTGCACAAAGGGATCTGCCAAAAAAAGGGTCGCCACATCCGTGGCGCACGTGGCTCCAGTGCGCCACAGGGAATAATAACATATGTGGCGCACATGCCATAGTGCGCCATGGATGTGTCTGCCCGTTTTACAGAGCAGAGGGGCATGCGCTAGGCGTAGCGCACCCCCTCCATGTGCGCCACGGTTGACACTAACAACCGTAGCGCACATACCCTATGTGCGCTACGGGTATCTGGCCTACGGCCAGCAGGGCCCTGGCCCACACATATCTGTGGTGCACTATGGCCATGTGCGCCACGGTTGTTCTAGTTACTAGTAGGGCACTGCCCATAGGTGAGCCACGCCTGTTTTAGCCGTGGGGCACTTCGACAATGTGAGCCACGGATGTGCTGATTTCCTAGTAGTGTCACTCGGTGAAGTGGAAGCTTATTGTTGGGAGAAGGGCATCCGACTTGACCTTGCATTTGTGTCACACCCACAATCCAATGGTCAGGTTGAGCGAGCCAATGGATTAATTCTGCAGGGAATAAAGCCACGTCTTGAAGCACCGTTGCATAGAGCAGCTAGAGTCTAGGCGGAAGAATTGCCATATGTGTTGTGGATTTTACGAACTACACCCAACAGATCCACTGGCTACACCCCTTACTTCATGGTATATGGAGCAGAAGCCATCCTGCCTTCCGACATCCTTCACGATGCACCAAGAGTTGCCGCTTATGACGAAGATGACGCTGAAGAATCCAGACGCCTAGATGTGGACCTTCTCGAGGAGGAGCATGTTTAGGCATGCCAAAGATCCGCCATCTATCAGCAGAAGCTACGCAGCTACCATAGTCGCCGCGTCCGGCATCTCTCGTTTAAAGAGGGGGATCTAGTGCTCGGACTTAAGCAGAAGAAGTCACACAAATTATCCCTGCCATGGGAAGAACCATTCATCATAAGCAAGGTGCTGCTCAATGGGTCTTACTACCTCGTTGACAATCAGGAACTGAAGGATAGACCCAACAAGTATCATAAGCGTAAGCGACGTGACCCGAATGATGACTACCCGGAGCTTGATCGGCCATGGAACATAGCACAGCTACATCCTTTCTACACTTAGCATTTTTTATCTATTATGTACCTCTTATATGATCAATGAAATAAAGCTCTTTGGATCACTCATATTTCTGAGTCTTTTACCTCCTTTAGTGTTCATTTTTGGATCATATAAAACCTTTATGCACAAGCCTTGCGATTGCACTTGTGAAAATTCCGCCTAGTTAGCCTAAGTTTTCTGGTCTACACGTTCTTTGTCGTTTTTATGTGGATTCTGGAGTAGTGACTTTTGGCACTTATTGTCGGCGATTTTGTGCTTAGGTTATTGACGGTGCCATTGGGAATCATCACCTGAGCGCATGGTTCCGACAACGATTCTTCCGACTCATGAAAATTCAAGCATAAAAACCAGAGTAATGGATAAGCCAGCACTTGCTTAAAAAATATATACATGCTGGAACCAGTTCTTGAATAGCAGGAAATAAGAACCATTGTTTTCCGCCTTAAGTTAACACATAGTTTTTCCGCATACACATTACAGAGGAAACAAATATTACAAAAAAAATTATTCCTCTGGTGCAGACGACTTGGAGGCAGCATCGTCATCAGCAGGAGAGTCACCTTCCTCGAAGTCGGCAGTGTTGAGGGACTCGGAGGAGATTTGGTTGCCGCCATCGATGGTTTTCATGGGCAAAAAGACATTAACGTCGACCAACTCAGCGACTCTGGTGTCATAACCCGCGAGCGACGCCAAGATAGACTCGTGGTTTATCTTTTGGCCTTCGTCGTCTACGTCGGGGATACCGGAGGTCACCGTGTTGATGTAGGCATTTTCGTAATGTGCCTTGACCATGGACAGCACCATCCTTACACCATCCCGTGCACATGAAGCTTTCCAGCTTGAGATACGCTCGGGGGCTCGGTGCAGGATCTCCGAGAACTTCGCCACAGAGTCTGATGCCTTGGTATTAATCTGGAGGGGTTTGGCTATCTCCTTGGCCTGCTTGGGCGGTGTTGATAAAGTTGCCGGCAAGGACCATGCATTCCTTTGGCGGAGGAGGCTGTCGGGTTAAACCCATAGGAGCTGCAAATTTCCAACAAAGGAGCGCATGAGTTCAAAAATTCAGAGTATTCAGCTTACAGAAGACCAATACGGAGAATCACTTACTGAAGATGCTTATCTCAGCTTGCTGGAGAGTCTTCGCCATGGAATCCCATTCTTGTCGGAGGATCTTGTACACTTCATGATGGCGTTAATTTTGCTCATCAGCAGCTTTCTTTTGATCTTTTAAGATCGCGATTTCCTCCTTCAAGCGGTTCATCTCCTCACTGGAAGAGTCTTGAAGGGCTTTCATTGAGTCTTCGTGCATCTTCATCATGTCCTTCCTCTCCTGCTTAAGGATCTTGTTTTTGCTATCCAACTGCTGAATGTGCTTAGATTGCTCGACAATATCCTTAGCCTTGGAAATGGTTTCTGCAAGTCGGAGAAAGAACAGTACACAGTATGTACTCGGAGAATGTTGGCACAAGACCAAGCCGGAATACGAAAAAGAAAGGAAAAACAGACGCTTGCTCTTGATGATCTATTCCTTCAAGAAGGCAGTTTTACCCTTTTCAGCTTCCAAGTCCGCGTGCATCTTCTGGTACTTGTCGTTGGCGACACCTATCCGAGCATTCTCATTATGTGGAAAGAAGAAAGTTATACGTTGTTTGGTCTACTTGGAGCATCTAGCCGGAAAATTTCCACCTAGAAGCTCGGGGGCTACAGCGAGAGTTTTTAACTTAACAATATGCTTGGTCTTTCTTTAAGCATCTAGTCGGAACTAATTCAGTTACAACTAGAAGCTTGGGGGCTACAGTATAAAGTTTTTAACTCAGTCATATGCTTAGCTTCTCTTTAAGCATCTAGTTGGAACTAATTCAGTTATAACTAGAAGCTTGGCGACTACAGTATCGAAATTTATAAACACTGCGTATGCTACTCGGAAAGCATCTAGTCGGAATGATTCATTCAAACTATATGCTTGGGGCTACAGTGAGAATTTTTCTAGCTTAGTCACTCTTAGAGCATTTAGATGCAAAGACCTATGGTTTTCCGTCTAAATCCTCAGGGGCTACAGTGGGATACTCATATGAAAAGCAAAAGGAAAATAAAACTTACAAGTGCGATGATCTTGAGGTTTGTAGCACTCTCAGCAAGCAACTTGCCGAAGGACAAACTGTTTCCTTGCAAGATTTCTGCTTGCCAGAGAAGCTCCTCAAGGCCACACGTTGGATATGTCGGTGCCGCACCAGGAACCAGAGAAGTGCTACCCGGCGTAAGCACTGGATAGACTATCTTCGGGAACTCTATGGTATTCTTGGGTGCAGAGGTGCCGCCTTTGAAAGACGTACCACCTACCACCACCGCCTTACCGCTACCTCGGTGGAGGCACTTTCCTGCGTTACCACCTACCACCTACCACCACCGCCTTCGACAGACGTACCACCTACCACCACCGCCTTAGCCAGAGCTTCAGCCATTTGGTTTACGACACTTTCCTGCATCGCCTGTTCGTCGACAATAGCAAGCTCGGTGGAGGCACATGAGTCCACTTCCATGGCGGAAGGGCCAGATGCTTCTTTGGCTTGAGAGCTTGTCGGAGCGGACGAAGGCTGGACGCTAGGGGTGAAAGAGGCGATGGCGGGAGATGCGTGGGGAGAAACGTCACGATGCAACATATCCTTAATGTTTTTAGAAGCCCCCAAAGTCTTGGAGGTCTTCTTCAAACTGGTTGTGGCTTTCTTCCTGAAACGTACAAAAAAATATAAGTACAGGAATAAGACAAACAATGGACATGTCGGAGAGAAAGAAGCTTACACAAGAGGGGGTGCTTTGGCAAAGGGGATCCCTGTAACCTTTCTTTTCTCCGCCTCCAGGGCGGAGGTAGTCTTCTTGGAGGCTCCACCCTCCGTCTTATTCTTCTTGCCTCTGTCGGCAGCGTTAGAGGTGGAGCTCTTCGCTTCCACGCCAACGGGGCATCGTCATCGGACACGACGGTGACTTCCTTCATATTTGGATCATAGATTTGAGGAGCCATGCTATCCTCATCTATGTCGCTGAGCTGTTAAGTGAAGAACCACCGTGTTAGATGAGATGGTAATGGCTAGACGGAAGAACTGGAGTATATGTCATACACGAAAAATAAACAGGTACCTTTGGGCACTTGCTCTCTACGAACATGTCGTAGGTGATGGAGAATCCACGCTTCTTATCCTTCACCTTGACGATGTCCTTGAGGCGGAGCTTGAAAAAGTCGCTCGAGAAGTTGTCCTTGGAGATACGGAGGCTATCCTTCCTCTCGTTGGTATACTTTTGCATCAACTTCAAGCGGTGCTGCAGAGGCTGGATCCTCCTGACGAACCAGCACATGGCTAGGTCCAATCCGGTCAGACCTGTATCTACGAACCACTCTATCTGCCTTATAGCGCGGGAAGCATCGATGTCGGAGGGAAGGGAGGCATGGGATCTCCATGTCGGGACTTCAGCGGCAGCTCCATCGACGAAGTCCGGGTACGTTACTTCTCGACCGGCCAGATGGATATCTGGGCCGTAGAAGTACGTCTGCTGCCAGTTTTCGCAAGACTCGTGGCCGACGATGTCGGGGAACCGCCGGCCAGGACGGATCTTAAAACTAATAGTGCCAAAATTCCTGAGCTTGTCCTTGCCGGCTCCGGCTTCGCGCTTGACGGTGAAGAAATAGATGAAGAGATCTAGCCTAGTCCTAATCCCTAAATAACCCTCACAAAGCGCCGTGTAGTTGCTCAGCGCTAAGATGCTATTGGGGAGAGGTTCTGAGGCTGTACTCGGTAATGGTTGAGGACAGCAAGGAAAAAGTTGGAGATGGGCAGGGAGACGCCACGTACCAGTTGTGCTTTGAGGTCCACCTTTTCTCTGGCTTGGGGAGAAGGTGTGACCTTGTCGGCCGGCGCCGCCCGCCAGGCGAGCCCCTCCATCAAAGGGAGGTAGCCCTCGATGAACAATTCCTTGATATCGTGGTCCGTAATATCCGAACCGCACCAATCTCCCTTGTGGGAATCGTACTCCTCTTCGAGCAGCTCCATCGCTGCTGAGTTATGGTCGCCGTCGGTGGGTCGACCACCACGGATCTGGGAATCACCAGACCCTCTGGGGGCATGACGATGGAGCTTGCCGGCTTCGTCGCAGCATCGCCTGACACCGACATGGAGGTGGCAGAACTGCTGCTGGCCATGGAAGGATTGCGGTGGTGACTGGGGAAGGTCGAGGGGCTAGGGTTTTTCGCACTATGCGCAGAGAGCTCGAGGAGGATCTCGCTGGAGGAAGAAGATGATGCAGAGGAGAATGAGGTGAAAAGTAAAATTTCCATCGCCGTTATAATTTATAACCTCCGACATCAAGATTCGTGCGGAATGATCGAACGGTTGACGCATGGACGACGTGTGTGGGCGCGTGCGTGGAAATTTCGCCACGTTGCCAACCGTCGCTGCCAACGGCTCGTATCGCTCGCGCGGGAAAATCGGACATGATTGTGTTTTCTGCATGTGTAAGTTACGAGGCGTTGCTGACCTATGTCTGTGTCACCCTAGCTGTCACTAGCAGGTGAACCATCACATCGGAATATTCCGGCATAGACAGATCCAATCCGACTACGGAAGAGTACGATAGAAGATTCAACAATTCTCCGACTTACAAATTGAAGACGGAGAAAACCTTGCAGAGTTGTTTGGGAGGACTACAAGATGTAGCTTGACAATTTGCCGACATCCATCTAGACGGAGCATTCAACGTGAAGAGGCAAGACGGCGCAAGATCTGGGAGTTCTCCGGGGTCTACTATTGGGGATATGCTATATGGGTATCATCATAGAATGTCCTCTATCCGGATAACCCGGGTGGCCCACAATTGGTAGCAAGGCCTATGGCCTGCTGGGCGGCCCAGTTAGATGGATCCAGAAGGGAGGCCCATGCCAGATAAAGGAAGGCTACGGAGGATTCACCGATGTACGAGGAGCCTTGGAGTGCAAGATACGCTAGACTAGTAATAGACAGTGTAGGACTCTGTAACTTGTCTGGCTAGGACTTTTCCCTGTAACCCTAGGACCTGGCGACTATATAAGTTGGGCCTATGGGAGCCTTTAGGGCACCAATTAACTCATACCTCGCACAGCGAATCGATCCCTGTAACTCGGCGTATCGCCATTATAGTGATTTATAGCAGGAGTAGGATTCCGCCACCGTCGTGGGATATGAACCTGGGTAAGTTGTGTTCCCTCGTACCCGTCAACCGTCCGCCTTCCCCCACGTCTCTAAACACGCACTGTGAGGACCCCTCCATGGCGTACTTGTCGGCAATACCACGACAGTTATCTCCCAAGTAGTACTTTTCTTTAACGCGTTTAAGTTAGGCACAAGAAGCAAGAATCAAGTATTTTCAAATGAAGAAGCATTAAGATTAATACTCGAAATTTCTTCAAATATAAAAGGTATCTCATCCAAATGAGTAGTAGAGGATCCTCTCTCAGCACTCTTGGGTTTACTACTTTCATCAAATGGATTTTCAGGAACAATCCAATCAAAATTCTTTTCTAAGGCTTCATGCATTACTACAAGTTTAAAAGGTATGGGTATTTTAATTTCCTTTCCATTGGGTTTGGTTTTATCCAACTTTTATAATGTACCCATAACATCTACACATGAGCCTAGCATATTAAAATGATCAAAGACCTTTTTGGCTTCTTTAGCAACATCATTGAACTCCTTTAGCAAAGTTTCTAGAATTAGGAGCAAGTTCTGCACTTCTTTAAGTTTAAGAAACATTAATTGCATCATGGGGTTAAGGTTAACAAACCTAGCCTCCAACATGTTAACTAAAGAAGCTGCAGCAATTTCATAATTAGGAGCAAGTCCTGCTAAGGATCTATGCTCAATATCCTCATGTTTGCTAATATGATTAAAGAATTCTTCAATATTTTCTTACCCAATTATAGAGCCACTACCTATTGAAAGGTCTTTCAAGGTGAACTTAGGAATCAACATGGTGAGCTAGAGCATGGTGACAACTATAGGAAGAACTAACTTTTTTGTTTTTTTATAAGAAAAAGCAAACCAAACGAAACTAATTTTGTTGTAATTTTTTATAAGAATAAGCAAGCAAAACAAATCAAAAGGAACTTATAAAAAAGTAAAGAGAATGGTTGTGAAGGACTCCCCTTGTGAAGCTGTCCTTAAACTCCCTGCCAACAGCGCCAGAAAATGTCTTGATGCGACTCAATAGTAGAGCTTCGTTAGGACACCCCAAGAGGAAGGTATGATGAGCACGGCAGCAAGTTTTCCCTAAGTTATGAAACCAAGGTTATCGAACCAGTAGGAGCAAGGAAACAACTCCAAGGTGTTGCTAGCAACTTGGAATCCTGCACAACACAAACTCAATATTTTGCCTGAACATATAGTGAGGTTGTCAATCTCACTGGTTTGCTGAAAACAAAGGATTAAAGGTATGGTGTGGAAGGTAATGGTTGCTTGTAGAAAGTAAACAGTAACAGTAGATGATGTAACAATGGTAAAGATTGGACCGGGGTCCACAGTTCACTAGAGATGTTTTCCTTAAGATAAATAACATAACATGCTGGGTAAACAAATTATAGCGGGGCAATTGACATGACTGAGCAAGGCATAACAATGAAATACTAGACATTCATGATCCTATGAGATTTGATTGGGAATTATAACAATATACATAGACCACCATCCAACTGCATCTATGACTAGTAACCCACCTTCAGGTTATCATCCGAACCCCCTCCAGTATTAAGTTGCAAGCAACGGATAACTGCATTAAGAAATGTGTGTAAAGTAAACAATACAATTATTCCATGAACAAAAGATTGTTGTTTTCACCCTAGTAGCAACAACACATTTACAACCTTAGAGATTTCTATCACTTCCCCAGATTCAGTAGAGGCATGAACCCACTATCGAGCATAAATACTCCCTCTTGGAGTCACTAGCAACTACTTGGCTAAGATAGCTACTAGAAACGGAGAGCATGCAAGATCTCAAACAACACAGACATGATAGAATCAATAATCAATAAAACATGATAGAATCGATAATCAATCTAACATAGTAATCTCAATATCCATTGGATCTCTGCAAACACAACATGCATGATTACAAATAGATGATCTTGATCATGAACGGAGCTCACAAGATTTAAACACGATAGCACAAAGCAGGAGAAACAACCATCTAGCTACTGTATGGACCCATAGTCCAAGGGTGAACTACTCATGCATCATACCGGAGCCTGGCATGGTGATGAAGAAGGCCTCCGGGATGATCTCTCCTCTCAGGCAGGGTGCTGGGAAGAGCTTTAGATCCCCCCAATCTAGGGACGATGGTGGCGGTGGCAATGAACTGTTTCATGGAGATCTGATCGGGTGCTTATGGTTTTGTCATCTAGAGGATTTTATAGGCGAAGAGACGAGGAAGGAGGGGGGACAGGGCGCCCACACCATAGGGCGGCGCACCCTAGGGTGTGGCGGCCCTGTGGCTCCCCTTCGGCTGCCCTTCGGTGAAATATTGACTTTTTCTTTTGTCCCGTCCAATTCTAAGAATATTTCCTTACTAGCTTTTCTGAAACCAACAAAAACAGAAAACAGGCAACTCGCACTACGACATCTTGTTAATAGGTTAGTCCTAGAAAATGTATAAAAATACCTCAAAGTGTAGACAAAGCACAGCAAAGTGGATACTAAAAAAATATGGAACATCAAAAATTAGAGATACGTTTACGACGTATCAGGGCCATTGTTGGACGTTGATCAAGGAAACCAAAAAATGGGAGACTAGCTATGCCCTTTGGAGAGAAATGAACAACAAAAAGAAGGGTAAGACCAATGCTTCTACGGGCGGTGTCGTTGACCTAGACAACGACAATCACGAAGGTTTCGTCAAATCTGCAAGCGAAAAGACTACCGGTCATGCATGCCGCCCTGGTGGCCACAAGGCCACCAAAGACGACCTCGATCGCTAGACTGGTTCCTTGGTGTTCCAGGAGACCTTGAAGAAGATCCTGGAGAATAGGAAGAGGCCATTTCCTAGAGGGAGGAGAGGCGGCGCAAAGAGAAAGATGTCGCCTCCAATACCTTTGTCGAGCTGAAGAAGAGGTCCATTGAGGTAGAGGAGGCCAATGCCAAGGCTAGTATAATGGATATCAAGGCCAAGGCAAAGGTGACGGAGGCCGAAGCCAAGGCCAAGCAGGTCGAGGCTAGGTCTAGGGTGCTGGAGGAAGAGGCAAAGGCCAAGGAGGCCGAAGCCAAGATCGTGGCCGAGGAGAACGCCATCATGCTGACCGACCTGGATAGCATCACCAACCCTGATCGTAGGGCTTGGGTTACGAAGAGTCAGCAAGCCATCAGGGCTCGTGATGCCTGAAGGACAATGGCGACATTGGATGCAACTTTTTGGACTGAGAAGCTACCATTTTTGGGACATTTTTGTGTGATATTTCCCCTTTTGTACATTTCAGAACCAGTGGCCACTTGTTGGCTATGCCCAAAGGGCGATGACGCACGTCTGCCAGGTTATTTGATAGTCAATACGTGTGTTTTTAACTTGTCAAAATTACATTTTCAACTGATTGGCATCCCTTCCCAACGATGGAGCCAAAGAATGCATGCACGGACAAATGGATCGCGCTGTTGGGCGCGGTCGGCCGGACATGCCAGACCCTGACCCAAAAGCGATCACGGACCGACCCAAATAGACAGAAAAGGACGGTTTGGGTCGGCCAGATGGGTCAGCCCGGTGGAGCATCTCCACCGGGACAACCCAACCTATCCGAGTGCGTCCGAACTCGTTCGCGCGGACACGAAGGATGTGCGTGGCACCCCAGCAGCCCGACCCATCCGGACAAATGTGTCCGGCTCGACCCATCCGTGCACCAAATCTGGGAAACGGTTGCGTTGGCCCGGACACTCGCGGACAGCGCGGGTGTCCTGCCAGTCGGCCACTCGGGGCCCATATGTAAGTGAAATATTAGTACTTAATGATAGCTACTCATTAAATTAAACCCTGTCAGTTACAATAATGTCGTTTAAACAAAATAGGGTGGTGGACTGCTACTGCTACTACTGGTGGAGGAGTATGTCGCTATGGCTACTCGCCGCCATTGCCGCGGCCACCGTTGCCGCTTCCGATGGCCCTGTTAATCGCTGCCCTAGCAGACCATATGGCCCGCTGCTGGAGGCGATCGCGGTAACGGTCGCGCACCAGGCCACGAACGATAGCCCTTCCCGCCGCCTTCCTGCGGTCCTCTGCCGCCCGGTTCTCCAGGGCCTTCTCCATCTTAGCATCGCAGTGGTCCCTCGCATCCTGGTCGGCAATCTCCCTCGCCACAGCAATGGAAAACGCCTGGCGCTGGATTTCTTTCTCAGTCGCGAGCAACTCCGCCAGAGAAGGAGCCGAAGCCGGATCCGGAGCACCATTGGAGCCGGAGCCCAGTGCCTGCGCAATCTGCACGGGGATGGCGATCACCTTCCCCTCCTCCTTAGAATTCGGTTGATCTACCTCCTCCTAGTCGTCCTCCTCCACCTCCATCTTGTCACTATCGATGACAGCCCACACGACCGCCACCTCAGCGGCCGCATCCACGCGCTCCTCCTACGCTACCGATTCAGTGATGTGCTCGCACTGCGCCGCTTCCGCCTCACTGCGCACTTTCGCGGCATGGCGAAGCTCGTAGACGGCGACCTTGGTGGCCTCCTTGTCCACCTCCTCCAGCATGGTCATCGCCACCTCGTGGTGGATCTCGAGGAGATCCGCTGATGCGGCCTCCATGGCCACCGCCTCCTTGGCGGTGACATGGTGTATGTCGCGCACCGCCCTTTGGGCGGCCACCGTGGAGGCCGCCTCCACCACCCACTCCATCGCCGCCTCGGCCACATGGCCTTCCTCCTCGAATGCCAACACCCACGCCTCGCTCATGCGCCTGGCTAGCAACGTGGCCTTGAGGTGGACCTCGTCGACCTCCACCTCCGGGAAGCTGCTGCGGCACATCTCCTGGATCTTGGTCCAGTTGGCGATCTTGCGGCGAGGCATGGCCTATGGTGGTTGGCGATTTTTCGGCTGCTGGTTTACTCTTGCTTTGGGCTTATTGTCTTCGCCGCGCTAGCGGCCGTCATTTATAGACCGTGGCGAAGGAAGGAAACAACCGAGGAGGCGCGGGAAGTTTTTTGGCCGCGGGAAGTGAGGCGCTCACGGGAAACAGAAAGCTTCAATAGCGGGAAACACCGGCATCACGGGAAGCCACCAGCGTTGATAGCCGATGTCTCGTCGCCATTAACGTCCCATAGCGAGGGTGTCAAGCGGTGACAGCGGGAATGAGACAGACATATGGGTCGGGCCGTTGGGCGTGGCTGGCCAGACAGACCAGACCACGATCCCAAAGCGATCGCGGCCCGACCCAAATGGACAGAAACGGATCATTTGGGTCGATCAAATGGGTCGGTCCGGTGGAGATGCTCTTAGGCCCTTATTGGTAAACGTTAGTGATGTGGGTTGTTTTCTTCTAATTAAACATATGACATTTCATAGGGTGGTTAGGCTCTTTTTTTTGTTATTTGATTGTTTTTCCATGGTTCTACTTGCTTGTTTTTTTTTCAGAGCTAGATTGATCGGGTCATTGTCTTGTTGGGAAAACTATAGGTCTATCCCAACAACACAAGGTCCGGTCGAACAAGGATAGAAAAGAACAGAATAACAAGTCAACCCTATAACACAACAAGACAACAAGTTCCAACAAGACAAACCTCAGTTGTAGCGGACTGAAAATATGGATGCAACTGAGTGATTTCTCTTTAGTTATAACTATGGATGCAACTGAGTGTTTTCTATTTAGTTGCAACCATAGTCGCAATTGTGCTCTTTTCTCAATTTTGCAACATGATTGTAACTGCGAGTTTCCTCTCAGTTGCAAACCTGCAATGGGACTGCAACTGAGTGTTTCCTTTGTTAAATGATTGTCTTGATTGTTTGGTCTGATTTTAACTATTTCCGCTTATAGTGACAATTGCGTTATTTTTTGCATGAAGTTTATGGAGGTGTTTTGCCCAACTAACCTAGTCCTATGTTCTTTTCAGAAAAGGACATCCAGTATTGTATCCGAACTTTTTTGTTTTTCTTTTGCATTCCTACAATATTTTGTAGGTTCATATTTCGGGTTTGTGATGAAAATTGGAACTTCATTAGTTTGAATTCTAACACTTTTCTTTTTTGTATTCTTTTTCCCCTATTTGTGTAGATAGACAAGTGAACCAAATAGTAGGGAGAACTACAAACTAGACTTAATCTCATAACCTACGCAATAGAGATGTACAAATTGTTTTGATTTTCACATGGCTTTAAAGAGAAATCTAGATCACTTGGTACTGTAATTGTCTGCCTTTTTTAATTTATATTGCAGGCAGATGAAATTTTTTGAAGCGATTCAAATAGGCATAAGTAGAGTACGCTTGTCACTCATTTAAGTTCATGTGAAACTGATGTTGTCGTGCTAGAAATATTATTTAAAAGACACAATATTGTATAAGCATTTTATCTTGATTTTCATCAATGAAATATGATGTCTCTCTTCCTAGGAAGGGAATTTTCCTTTGTTTTTGCTTCTATCCTTTTTCATATTTTGAATACAGGATACATACAAGAAGAGGTGCTATTCAAGAACATCAAACAGGCAAAGATGGAGAACTAAACAGAATAAGTAAGAAGAGATAAACATGTAAAATCTTTCTTCTCCTGATTAAAATAAGTGTTATAATCTGTAGAAAATTATGTATGCATGACCAGTAGAACCAACTTAGATGGAAAAAACATTAGACTACAACATGTTACACCGCTTGCTCATAAATACCAAGCATTGGATGATTGCTTTGTTTTCTTGGTGTTTTCCCCCATGAATTTTGCTTTGAGGTTATTTGCTTGGTTTCCTTGTTCGAGCTAGTTATCTTGCTTCAGTGAAGATTCTTTCACCAAACAATCAATAATTTCTAGGGAATATCATGACATCGTATATATAGTTTGATTTCTTGTGGTTTTGCAACAATTCAAATGGCAAATAATTTGTGAGAAGAACAGATGGATCGTGAGGAGAAGAAAAGGATCATGTGGACGAGATGAGAGGGTGGAGATGGACATGGTGATACATGAGTGTAGGTAAGAGGAGGACATATTTGTGTTGCCCTTGTTAGAACCCTCTCCAAAATCCATCTCTTTGCTTGGGACCAAATCTCCACCTTGTCTTTTGTTTTTAGAATCTCCACCTTCTGTGTGTTGATTTATCCATGAGTAGTTTTGACCGAACGCAAAAGGAAGCGAGGCTGTTGATCAAGACAAACCTAGGGGTGATTAGGCTCTTATTGGTAAATGTTAGTGATGTGGGGTTGTTTTCTGCTAATTAAACACATGACATTTCATAGGGTGGTCACGGTCTTTTTTGTTATTTGATTATTTTTCCACGGTTCTACTTTCTTGTTTTTTCCAGATCTAGATAGATAAGGTCATTGTCTTGTTGGGCAAACTACAGGTCTAGCCCAACAACCGCAAGGTCCAGCCCAACAAGAATAGACAAGAACATAATAACAAGCCAACCCTATAGCACAACAAGACAACAAGTTCCAACAAGATAAACCTCGGTTGCAGCGGATCGATAGCTATATTAATATAGTGAGACGACGTGTTTTGAGAACGAAGAGGGTAGGTCGAGGCCTTCTGTAACTCGACGTGTTTCGACAACGAATAGGGTAGGTCGAGGCCTTCTGTAACTCGACTCATGTAATATCAGCGGATTGGGTACATAACTTAAAACACTGGAACTCGACTCCTGTAAGACCTTTGCAACATGAGTCAAATACACCAGCAATTTTCTAGATTCGAGTCCGGGGACTCGAGTCTGAGTAGATAGCATTGTTTTGTCCAAAGGTAGTTAACTGCCCCTGATCCGCCGGGAGAGTCGAGCACGCATATCAACAATCCTTGTGAACTAATATCCTGGCGCGAAAAGACTTAAGAGTGTCCAGTCAAATCTACGATTCGACTGAACACTCGGGGGCTACTGACATGGGTATGCCTTACGGGTGCTAATGTTAGCCTACCCGGTCTGGCCCAGCAGAAGCCCATGAGACGATGTACCCCTGATGGTGCTGCCCAGAAGGATTTCGGGTGGCCCAAGACCAAGAAGGATCCAACTCCTTGAAGAACACGACTAGATCTAGATAGAAATTCAAAGGAGAAACCCTAAATTTGTAACCGACTCGACTTACCCCGAGACCTGGCCTATCTATATAAAAGCCAGGAGGGCACGGCGACGAGGGCACTTCGCAACCCTAGCATACACACCGCCAGGTCTCATCTGTGCACCCCCTGTAACCTTCGGCTTCGCCATTAATTGAGAGTAGACAAGCAGGAGTAAGGTTTTCCCTCCGGGGGCTGAACCTGGGTAAAATCCTTTGTCCCGTGATGCTTATTTGCTAGTCGTTCCGTGATCTTCATCGTTCCCTCCTTCTCCAAAACACAAGCCCATAATAATAGGCATTGATGAGTCGAACCCTCGTTAGGCAGAGATCCAAACTTTTAAAATAGGGTGCATATGGCGAGTTGGCAATGGTGAATCGATTAAAATTTGTAAGGATCCATGGATTCCTAATAGTCCGGATCGTAAAATTATCTCTCCTACAGGAGAATGTGCTAACAAAAGTTTCCGAATTAATCGAATTGGAATCGCGAACTTATTCAAAGTCTGTTTCATGATATTGATGCTACAAGGATCTTGCAAATCCCTCTTAGCTCTAATGGCTTTGAGGACTTCCTAGCATGGAACTATACAAAATCAGGGATGTTCTCGTTATGGTCAACCTACCATGGGGAGTGGAAGCATTAGGGTTCCTTGTAAATATTTAATTAGTGGTACCTCTCTAAACAATCCAACATGGAAAATTCTTTGGAGACTAAATGTTCCAGCAAAGGTAAAAAAATTGTTGGCGGGTTCTCCATGGTATTCTAGCTCCGAAGGAAATTCTGTTCAAACGTCATATCGGCTCTGATGGTACGTGCCCTTTATGTCTATCTTCCTTGAAGGATTTGAAATATATGTTGTTATATTGTCAGCGTGCAAATAATATCTCAAAGGAACTTGGACTAGAGACTTTAATTGCAAATGCTAGTATTGAGGATCGGACGAGACCAAAAATCTTGGAAACTTTGCTGAAAGCTTCGCCGACCATGGTTCGAGACTATAGTTCTATTCAAACCCATAATCTCATTGCGGTGTCGGCATGGTATATCTGGTGGCTTCGGCGCCAGCAATCTCATGGGGAGCAGACCCCACCTATTCGTAATTGCATTACTTCTATATGCTCCATCATTGCAAATGTTGGACATAAAATATTGGTGGAGTACAATCCAGTGAAACAACTGTGGTGTAAGTCACAAGGAAAATCAAGTGAAACTAAACGTTGATGCAGATTTTCTTGCGGAGGAACAATCGGGTGCCTCTAGAGCTGTAGTAAGAAACAGTCGGGAAGTGTTTGTGGCGGCGTCTTCGACTTTCATACCACATGTCTTTATTCCGGCTATGGCCGAGGCTCTTTCTATGCTTCATGGCCTCTTGTTTGTCAGTTCGCTGGGTTTCCAATCCTTTTTGGCTAAATCGGATTCTATGGAGGTCATCAATCTATGCTCGGGGCAGGACCGATTATGGAATGAGGCGACTGCAATCTATACATAAATTGTGGCGTGTGCTGGAGGTTTTGGGAAGATTGGCTATAGACATTGTGGGAGGGAGTTAAACAAGGTTGCCCACAACATAGCTAGGGAGTGTTTCAATTCTAAAATTACATGTAATTGGGTCGATGAACCCCCGCTTTCCTCTTGCAACCCTCCTAAACGATGTAATTATTGTATAACTTTGAAGCAACAAATTTCAGACGCACTCTTTTTCTTCCAGGGTACTTAATGGGACTAGGAGTTTTCTTGACAATCAATACCACGATATATTTATAGTATCGTATAGTACATGGATATATAGGTTGTCTCCAGCAATTACAAAATAAAGTCTAAAAGAAACTAGTAAAACACCAAGGTCTTCAAACTCTTTCTTCTTCAAAGACACCATCTTAAACTTTCCTAAAGGTAGCCAAAAACTAACAGATACCAAACCACAATCTATAAATACTAACAAGGGTTCTCTCATAATTTTAATTTGAACCGCGGTGTCAAGGCTATATGCACGCGCACAACCATTAGAGTAATCAATCAACATCGGCGAGAGTACCAACACCAGTATTCCAGTCAAAAGTAACCGAACAGCCTGGTCGACGTCGCTGGCGAACCGATAGTACGAACCACCATTCTCGAGGATGTAGCAGCCGGGAAAAATATTGCAAGGATAATCCTCGTGGCAACCATAAAAAAACTCCAAAATCGACTTGGCGAAGTAAGATCTGAAAGACCGTACCTATATAAACTATAATCTCACAACACTATCATTGACACCGGAAAGAAGATCTCATCGTCGAACGAAGGTCTGAAGATCACTTATTATAGACCAAGTCATCTTCATCGACGTATAAATCAAAAAAGATAATTACCAAAATTCTAATCTATTCTCTCGAAACATTAATTTTACTGAAAACTTCACTCATAGATCGGGTTTCCCACCCCTCTTGACACCTGCGAGGCCGGCCGGAGAAGGGGGAACCGGTCTATGGAGGAGGTGGAGAAGAGGCGGCGACTAGATCAAGAGGCGGCGAGTGAAGGTTTTCCGTATCCCTCGGTTTGCTCCGGTGGGACTGGGAGTTCTTTTAACGAGACGGCTTGCTCACTCAATATATCGTGGTTTTATAAAAAGAAGAAAGAGACATGGAGAGGGTAGGTCGAGGCCTTCTGCCGATGGAACCGATCATCATCCATTGGACGGTGGGTGGGAGCTAGCCGAGTTTGCCCAACCGTGGAACGCCAGCCCTAAACGTAGATTTTCAAAAAAAAAAAATCCTTTGTTCCTTTTTGCATGGTTTACCGGCCGATAGATCCAATCCAATCCTACTTGATTCCAAACCCGATCCGACTCCGTCACGCAATTAACACCGCCTCCCTGGAGCCTCTATAAGTTCGCGAGTGTAGGCCGCCGAGGAAGAGAACCCAAATACGCCGATCTTCTTCTGCGAACGATAGATCGATCGCCAAGGGGTTAGCTAGGGAGCGATAGATCGTGGCGATATGGACCTGTTGCCGGCCGACCAGCTCGCCGACGTGCTCGGCCGCCTCCCGCCGCCAAGCCTCGCGGCGTGCCGGTGCGTCTCCAAGGAGTGGCGCGACTTCGTCAACAGCCGCGACACCCTGCGCTTGCGCCTACTCCCGGGCAAGGTCGCCGGCATGTTCCTTTTCCTGAACTCCGCCCCCGTGTCGGAGTTTTTCGCCCGCCCCACGGCGGGTCCGGCGATCCCCCGCAGCCTCGAGTACCTGCCTGAAGCCAGACACCATGTGGGCACAGTGAACAGCCACTGCAACGGCGTCCTCGTGTTCCACCGATGCGTGGTGGCTAACCCGGCGACCCGGCAGTGGACGCGCCTCCCTCCGCCTCCTCCGCCTGCAGGCCCGGAGATTGACCCCACGCTCTTTCGCGAGCACATTGCGTTCGACCCCACTGTATCACGGCACTACGAGGTGCTGTTGATCCCCGTGGTTCCTCCAGCGACCCAGCCGTGGACGCGCTACCCGACCTTGTTCATCCCGCAGACAGCGGAGTGGCCGCCTCCGCGCTTCTCCCTACGCGTCTTCTCCTCCAAGACATGGCGGTGGGAGGAGAGGACCTTCCTTCGCCAAGGCGACAGCGCCGGGACCGTGGCGGACATGCGGCTCCTACAATCGAACATCATGGACGGTTTAGGCAAGCTCCACCAGTCTGTTTATTGGGGTGGATCACTCTATACATCTGGCGGGGGAAATTTCTTTATAAGGTACTTACTGTACAACTCGATCGATCGCCTCTCTTCCACGATTAATTTTGTTGTTGTTTCGAATTTGATTTTTCTTCCCTTTCTTTCTCTTTTTCAGAATATCGGTGTCGGGTGGTGAGTACCAAGTGATCAAGCCGCCGGTAGGCATAGACCAACTCACCAACTATCCTCTACTTCATTTGGGGAGGTCTATGGGGGAAGTCTGCTGTGCACTAATACATGATAGAAACCGACTCCAAACGTGGTTTCTCAAGGAGTCATCATCATCTGGCCAAGGCCAAGTGATGGAGTGGGTGCTGAAGCATCAGGTGGACTTTGGATACGAGCTAGCACAATGCCAATACAGCAACCAAACTCATGGGCCCTGGATGTTATACGACGAAGATTTCACCTGCCAGGTAGCAGTACAAGAGAAATTTTCCGTGCATGGATCATCACGGGATTCTGTTTACCATGGAGAAAACTACGAAGAAGAAGAAGAAGAAGAAGAAGAAGAAGAAGAAGAAGAAGAAGAAGAAGAGGAAGAGGAAGAGGAAGAAGAAGAGGAAGAAGAAGAAGAAGAAGAGGAAGAGGAAGAGGAAGAAGAAGAGGAAGACTGCCAAGTGCCACTGCCATTTGAATGGGATTCCGACAACGATAACATCATCAACAGTAAAGACAAGGTTAACATGCGCTGCACAGATGCTGTTACCTTTCTCGGGTTCCATCCTAGTAAAGAGGCCGTGTTCCTGGACGTATCATCCAGTAGAGGAGTGGTCTATCATTTCAATGGAGCAAAAGTTCAAGATCTGGGCGGAATGCAGTTTTTGGAATATGATTTCGTGCGAGAGTGTTTTTTGTACACGCCCTGTCGAATGGAACTTCCAGTTCCATAAACACAATTGTATTATATATATATAAGCTCTCGTGTCTAGGAGTAGTAAACAAGTAGTATTCGAATCCAAGGCCAATTCACGATGTAATCATTCTTACATTTTTTTTTCTCTAATTACTATGTACTACATTGTAATCTAAGTTACTTGGCGAGTGCTTGTAGAAGCATACCCGCTGAAGATTATTCAAGATTTTGCCCAGTTTGATATTTGTCCTGATCGGTTGCAAAATGATATTGGTCCTTGTTTCCTCAATATCTATTATGTTAGTTAGATGTGGCCTATGTGACAACACCAACATAACTAAGCAGCAATGTGGACATAGGTTAGATCAATTGTTGCATGCTCGCTAATAGAGATCAGAAATTCTATTCTCCCTGCCGTTTGGTGCATTATTATAGAGAGTAATCTGGTTTGCCTATTCATATATCCTAAATAAAAAAATCATAGGTTTCTTATAAGATTTATTTCTTGTGTTTACAATCAGACCATCTCGTATAAACAAACATGCATGTACTCTAGTTGACTCACCCGCCTTGTTGTAAACTAAAAAAATCTATTTGCAATCGCCAAATAAATTCTCACTTCATTGGGTTTCCAAATAAACTTTCCTATTTCTCTATGTTTGTATTATTGGTTTGTCATTGGTATAAATAATCATTTTATATCATTCACTTATGATTGTGCAACAAAGTTAAACAGACTCCCATGTATACTCAGATTATATATGTGTTTAATCTTAGTAGAGAGGATGACATATAGAAGTTTAAGACAATGAAACTCTGTTGTTATCTTTTTATCTAAGTTTCCTAAGAATCTTCTAATTTAGCAAAACTCCGTGGCCGAGAAAGGTGGTTGTGCATCCCATTATATTTAGCAGACAGATCGCGCAAGGCTTCCCTCCTAGCCTGATCGCAACGACCATACAAACCTAAGCTAATACGCAAAATGATTATTCTTTGCTCTCCTTCCAAAGATAAATGTTTCACTTCAAATACGCAAAATGATTATCTTCCATTGTGGCTAGTAATAAAGTAGTAACACACCGACTACTCCACACCTTTATGAAGAAGGCGATGGATATCAGTACAAGTGTGGTAATCAGGAAGACCAAGTTCTTTTTCTTAAACAAATACTCATATGATTTGCAGTGCCCCTCCGGCCAGATGATTGTGATAGTGGGTAAGATGAATCTCTCCTTCTGATCCAACAAATCAGGTCCACAGTACCAATTATCTTGTATTGCCAGAGGGTAAAAGTTTACTCAACCCGTGCACCGTGTGAGTAGTCAAATATGCTGGATACCAGAAAAATTCAACATGTTATTTAGACTATAACCTTCTTATATATCCATCTATGATGAATATATATATACATGGCGAAAGGGTCGTGACTTTATGTACTGCCAACCACGTTTCTGCATCCTCATTTGGTAAATATGCAAAGCCATCGAGTCAAATTGATCAGCCCATCTTGGCAGTTGGCAATGTAGATTGCATGCTGTATATTTCAGAAATTAAGAGACGGAACGATTCAAAACTAAAGATACAAATCACATGCGCCTGTACATGAGAGAGATCTTGGAAAAGTCTCGTATTGTTATAAGAGTGAGGCAAGATTGAAACTTTTTTTTGAGCTAGATTGAAACTTTTTTTTAGCTGACAAGATTGAAACTTAATTCACCTTTTTCTGTGCATGCACGGCAAGCATAGGAAGCGGGCATACATCTAGGGTCAATCGCTGCAGCATACGTCCAGAGGGCAGCTCGGAAGGAAGAGGGCCGGTCATCCGAGGGCATGAAAGCAAATTCCGACTCGGAAGGACTGCCAGGCGAGAGGAGGGCAGCCCTGAACTGTTGACGCTATAGTTTGAATAAACTGGACTACGATCTACCTGAGTGCTTCAGGTTTGAACTTTGATTATTTTTTATTTTTTTTGTTGCTGGCCAAATACGTTTGGACCTTGGAAGTGTGCGTCCGTATCCTTGTCAAATTAATACGTGACATGTTGATCATTGTTTTGTACTGACCAGTTTTACGTAACCTTTTATTAACTTTAAATCGTAGCCACAAATAGTAAATCTAATAACCAATATAATTTAGGTGATGTGTATTAACCTGGTGTCTCCAAACAACCTCTTGTATATAATAACTAGCAAGGTGGCCCTTACAAATGTGAGGGCACCATCTTGATAGATTTAAGAGTTTCGTCTTATGATTATTCACACTATGCTCTATACATAATAATATGTTTCTATGGCTGTCTAAATGAAACATGTCATATGTATTCTCATTTTCTAATTCATTCTCAAGAATCTAAGAATCATGTCGATCGTCATTTTTTTATAGACCCTCATCGTTATTTAGTCGACTACATACAGACTGACATTGCTCTATACATATACTACACCAAAGACCGACAATATTGCTAAGATTACAAAATGATCTAGCATCACATAACTAACCTAGATTCAACAATAGCATAACACGTGCATTGGCACTCTCTTTTCTAGTGAAATTTCTGCATGAGCAATAAATTTCTGTATCAACTCCGTTAGGAATCTAGTAGCTAACACTACAGGAATGGGAAGCTACGCCGACGGCCAGTCGCTACGCCGACGGCCAAACATCGGGGCCGTCGGCGTAGCCATCGTCTAGGCCAGCTCCGTCAAGCAGCCGTCGGCGTAGAATTTCCCTCGGCATATCCTATGCTACGCCGACGGCTGCCCTCGGCATAGCATACGCCGACGGCTGCCCTCGGCGTAGCTATTTTTTATTTTATCTCATTAAACTTTGAAAAATCATAACTAAATCATTCTAATTCAGAAAAGTACAAATAATATATCAAAATTTGCAGAAAAATAAGACATATCTATCTACACTCAAATATTACACATTTATAAATAAAAATTAAGTAAAACATAAGACATTATATATAGTTTAAAACGGGCATAAAAAATTCAAAAATGATCGAAACAATGCGAAACCTTCGCGTGGTGTTATATTATGTGACATAGTTAGAAGGAAAAATATCAAACTTGGTATATTGATTATGTCTCAAAGAAACCTTCACAAAATGACCTATCTCATTCGAGGTTTCTTGGCTTTCGGGTCAAATGACCAATGTTATGGCTAGAATCAAGGCATAGTTTGTGATAATGTGCCCATATTGTGCATACACATGCATCATGGGATGGCGAACAATGTTGCAGGAGAAAGTTTTCCTTTTCGTCGCACCAAAAAGCCATTTCCCATTTTCTGAGCACAAAAAACCGACGATTTTGTAAAGCAACCACCAAATGGCTAATTCAAAATGGTACCACCACATTTTACAAAAATACTATACCACCTTATATAGACAATGTCCCAATAGGGGAATCCGAAACCTTTCCGTCCACCTCTGGTGAAAAAGACAAATTCCTGCCGAATCGGTAGAAAGTGGGTCAGATATGAACTACAGGTACATGATCCGATGCTCATGTGTTTTTTACAAAAATCATTTTTAGGTTCACAATATGCTATTTTATCAAAGATCCAATGCAAGTTTAGCGAGGCTCGGCCCCAAGATAAGAATCTTCATGCCCGCTGTTCCACAAAGTTTGACGGTAGTTTAAAACGGGCATACAAAATTCAAAAACGATCGAAACAATGCGAAACCTTCGCGTGGTGTCATATTATGTGACATAGTTATAAGTAAAAATATTAAACTTGATATATTGATTATGTCTCAAAAAAACCTTCACAAAATGACCTATCTCATTCGAGGTTTCTTGGCTTTCGGGTCAAATGACCAATGTTATGGTTAGAATCAAGGCATAGTTTGTGATAATGTGCCCATATTGTCCATACACATGCATCATGGGATGGCGAACAATGTTGCAGGAGGAAGTTTTCCTTTTCGTCGCACCAAAAAGCCATTTGCCATTTTCTGAGCACAAAAAACGGACGATTTTGTAAAGCAACCACCAAATGGCTAATTCAAAATGGTACCACCACATTTTACAAAAATACTATACCAACTTATATAGACAATGTCCCAATAGGGGAATCCGAAACCTTTCCGTCCACCTCTGGTGAAAAAGACAAATTCCTGTCGAATCGGCAGAAAGTGGGTCAGATATGAACTACAGGTACATGATCCGATGCTCATGTTTTTTTACAAAAATCATTTTTAGGTCCACAATATGTTGTTTTATCAAAGATCCAATGCAAGTTTAGCGAGGCTCGGCCCCGAGCTAAGAATCTTCATACCCGCCGTTCGACAAAGTTTGACGATAGTTTAAAACGGGCATAAAAAATTCAAAAACGATCGAAACAATGCGAAACCTTCGCGTGGTGTCATATTATGTGAAATAGTTATAAGTAAAAATATTAAACTTGATATATTGATTATGTCTCAAAAAACCCTTCACAAAATGACCTATCTCATTCGAGGTTTCTTGGCTTTCGGGTCAAATGACAATGTTATGGCTAGAATCAAGGCATAGTTTGTGATAATGTGCCCATATTGTGCATACACATGCATTATGGGATGGCGAACAATGTTGCAGGAGGAAGTTTTTCTTTTCGTCGCACCAAAAAACCATTTCCCATTTTCCGAGCACAAAAAACAGACGATTTTGTGAAGCAACCACCAAATGGCTAGTTCAAAATGGTACCACCACATTTTACAAAAATACTATACCAACTTATATAGACAATGTCCCAACAGGGGAATCCGAAACTTTTCCGTCCACCTCTGATAAAAATGACAAATTCCTGCCGAATCGGTAGGAAGTGGGTCAGATATGAACTGCAGGTACATGATCCGATGCTCATGTTTTTTTACAAAAATCATTTTTAGGTTCACAATATGCTATTTTATCAAAGATCCAATGCAAGTTTAGCGAGGCTCGGCCCCGAGCTAAGAATCTTCATGCCCGCCGTTCGACAAAGTTTGACGATAGTTTAAAACGGGCATAAAAAATTCAAAAACGATCGAAACAATGCGAAACATTCGCGTGGTGTCATATTATGTGACATAGTTATAAGTAAAAATATTAAACTTGATATATTAATTATGTCTCAAAAAAACCTTTACAAAATGACCTATCTCATTCGAGGTTTCTTGGCTTTCGGGTCAAATGACCAATGTTATGGCTAGAATCAAGGCATAGTTTGTGATAATGTTCCCATATTGTGCATACACATGCATCATGGGATGGCGAACAATGTTGCAGGAGGAAGTTTTCCTTTTCGTCGTACCAAAAAGCCATTTCCCATTTTCCGAGCATAAAAAACGGACGATTTTGTGAAGCAACCACCAAATGGCTAATTCAAAATGCTACCACCATATTTTACTAAAATAATATACCACCTTATATGGACAATTTCCCAACAGGGGGTTCCGAAACCTTTCCATCCACCTTTGGTGAAAAAGACAAATTCCTGCCGAATCGGCAGGAAGTGGGTCAGATATGAACTACATGTACATGATACGATGCTCATGTTTTTTTATAAAAATCATTTGTAGGTTCACAATATGCTATTTTATCAAAGATTCAATGCAAGTTTTCCTTTTCATCGCACCAAAAAGCCATTTTTCATTATCCGAGCGCAAAAAGGGAATTTTCTAAAGCAACCACCAAATAGATAATTCAAAAACGGAGGGTTTGTGATTAGTTGATATGGATATTATATTTGGATTCCTATCATTTTTCTGATCAATTTAGACATATTATTTGTTAAATTCCGATTTATAGATTTAAAGATATTAATTATTCCATATTAAATAGAAAAATACAAAAAAGTAAAATTATTATATTTTTATTTGAATTCAATAATATTTTTACTTATTCATTAATGTTATTTAAATAATTGTTTGTAATTTCAAAAAATACAAACATGTGACATGTTGATATAAGGGTTAATAGGATTGATATCATAATATTGACAACAATGTATGAATTACTTTACGGAAACAGACTCTGAAGGAACGAGGAAGTTAAGCGTGCTGGAGCTGGAGTAGTATTAGGATGGGTGACCTTCCGGGAAGTTCGACCAAGATTGCAATTTAATTAAATATTAAGTGTAATTAGTGTTAAAAATGTTCAAAGTGAGAGATTAACGAGTCAAACAATTCAAAGATTCAAAATTAAGAAAAAAAAATAAAATAAAAAATTTAATTTTTTTTTAAATATTTTTGCAACCTGTCGACAAGCTATGCCGACGGCCGCTACGCCGACGGCTTTGCCCTCGGCGTAGCATACGCCGACGGCATTTTGATACGCCGACGGCCTCTATGTGCTCCGCCGAGGGAGCCCTTTGCCGAGGAGGCTACGCCGAGGGCTTTGCCCTCGGCGTAGCATACGCGGAGGGCATTTTAGGCTACGCCGACGGCTTTTTGCCCTCGGCGTAGCGCGCGCGTCCTGTAGTGTAAACTATTGTGGCATTAGAGGCTAACATGTAATTTATCTTGAATGTAGACAGTCAATGCGCATGGTTATAGATAAAAATAGTTTACTATTTCTCGGTAAATTCTGATTTACTTAAAACTCATCTGCGCAAGTTTAACCATCCATCTTTGTTGTCATCTTATGGCTAAATTATTTATTTATCTTTTCACTTTCTATTCTTCAACATAGCTACTCCCTCCTTCACGGTTTGCAGGGCGCTTTACAAAAATTTCACGGACCTAGGCGTGAACGTATTGGCTAAAAATTAGGCCTATTAGTGAGCGGTTAAGGCGCATGCATTGATGGGAGACTGTTGCATGCATAAGAAGTTGGGAGAAAAGGTGTCACATTAATTAACAATTAATTCTTATGCGCCTAGGAACATTGTAGTTTTGTAAAAACCCAAATTTGATTAGGCGTCCTGCAAACCGTGAAGGAGGTAGTAGATTTAATGGGTCACCACCCACTGATTATCTGCACAACTAAGCTTACTATCTATTTGAATCAAACTACTTCTATAGGATGACAAATCTAAGGGTTTTTATAATTCCCCAAAAAAAAATGCTAGGTCTTTCTAATTTGAAAAATGTACATTGTGACGGTGGTAGTCGTACTTGGTAGTACTTAACACGATCATGTGGTACATGAAATCACGAACGTTAAGAATCATATATGTGGGGAGAGGGCATTAACCTTACAGTTCTAAAAACGAATGAGATATATTTGTATAGTATATCGTGCATTTCATTTTTGGGATAGAAAATAATATGGATCCAACTTAAATGTTTTATTAAATAAATAAGTTTTTTCAGATTGCCAAAATGTTGCTTGATTCTCACGAGATTTTTGAAGTACACACATTATTTTCAAATAAATTTTTAATTTATGTATAATAGATTGATGCAATTCATGTATAATAGATAGATGCCAAAATTTATAGAATATGGAGATCATGGTGATTGAGAGTTGAAAAATCAATGTTTTCTGTATGTGAATATATGGGAAAAACTCTTTATCTAAGCAAAACACAAATGCAGATGTTAAAGGTTTTCCTTTTATCATTGGAATTTTCAAGGATCTAATTACTGTATAGCTTAGGCATCTTCTCAAAATATGAGGCTTGTGTGTTCTTTTCGATTGCATTCTATAAATTACGATAATGTCCTAATAAAGATCTCCTAGCTCCATAATTTACCCGGTGTTTCTGCCTTGGTCTACTACATGGACCGTGGAATTCTCATGGTTGCCATCTTGTGGTTTTATTTTTGGCATTGCTATTGGGAGATGGACCAGTTATTTGATACCTTGCTCTCTGAAGATTTTGCTATGGATAAACAATACTAAATGATCTTAAAGTACAACTAATCATTTGTAGATTTTCTAGGTGTTGATTTTCTGTGGTTTCTTCATGGGAGATAATTATTAACGCCGAGATGCAGAGGAAGAATCTAGACATTGACCTCGAGGAAACCTGCAAGCTAGAATTTCTAGTTTTATCACGATCTTTTTTGCCGGTTTTAGTTTCGGTTGTTGCGATCTAGTGTGTTTTTCTAATTAAAAAATATAGCCAAACTTTTTGTTTATAAAAGAAAAAATAGAATACAATTCAGAATTAAGGGAATGTCTTAGAATTTTTTTCCAAAGCTTTCGGTTGTTAAACATGCCGCAACATACTTATTCCGTATATGTTTACATGACTCCGTGTTAATAAAATTAACATCATTAGAAACTTTTTTAAAATATGAATTTAATAATACTATAAATTTTACGGCATGTAATCCATATTTCATTGGTGAAATTAAAGCCTTACGTTTAACCTTGAAATAGGGACGTAGTGAGTAATTAGCAGATGCAGCGAGTATTTTTTTATCCACGATGCTTGTGTAGGCCTATTACATGAGTGATCAATGGTCTATATTCTTTTCGGATCACAATCTCATTTTCAACACATGCATTTTGTTTTCCTATGTATATGCATGCATGATCAGGTTTCGTATAAAAAAAATGGTCTCCTATACCTGCCCGGCCGGTAGGAATCAACGCATCCAACAACTTTTTTTTTTTTGTAAAAATCAGGAATTCTTTCGTCTAGCAGTGGGACTCTTTTTTTTTTTACAAAAGTCCAGCAGTGAGACTCTATAAGATGTACATCAGTTGGGAGTCCATCTCATCCACGTGAGTAAGAGGGCCGGTTACAAATTTGTATCTGCATGTATACATGACAAATTAACAACGCTCTTGTACATATTTATGTGAACAAAACTCTACCTGTTGAACCCGACTTATATCATGTCTCATATTTGTTACGTTACGTAATTGCTAGCTAAATCCTAACCGTAAATTATAGATCTAATGGTTAATATAATTTAGGTGATGTGGATCAACCTGGTGCCTTGGAAAACATCCTTATATTGCTATTCGAGGGCATCATATTTAGGGTGTGTTTGGTTGACTTGTAGATTTCTAGAAATCAGTTGTGAAAAATCTCTTGTGCAAAAGCTGTTGTGAGATGACATCTGTGGGAAAGCTAGAAGTTGTCCGGGTGAAGCAACTGTGAACTTTGGATTCAATAAGAAATGTCGGTAATGACCCAAGGCCCTAAGAGATCCATTTATATGCTAATTGATCGCGTAACAACAATTTGTACATGGATAGACATTCAAATGACCATTCAAATATTTATTTTTGTACTATGAGGATATTTGATATTTAGGATTATATATGTTTTGTATTAGTTGAGTATATTGTAGGTAGAAACTTAAGAAAAATAGAAACATAAGGATCACATGCATGCTCATCATCGTCAACTGGCAAATGGAGCAAGTCTTACCTTCGAGCCTCATCCCAACAACCATGCCAAATGAAAGGTCAGGAACTACTATGGTGTGCGCGCTCTCTCTCTCACTCTCCTTCCTAAGGCATATGTTATTCCTCAAATCATTCGAACATGACATATGGTCATCTATCCCAAGTGATCCCACATCCTTTGGACCGGCTCCAAATGTCAGCAATTCTCGTGAGAGAAAATTAGGTCCCCTATAAATAATGACACTAAAATTACAATTGAGGATGTGTGTTGTTCGACCAACTTCTTTTGGTACGCGTTTTAGTGTCTAGATATGCATATCAAGACAAAGTTGATTCAGTTAATTTAGGACAAAGAAAATACCTACTTAGTAGTGGCTTGAGAGTGAATATTTCTGGAAGATCGATGACACCATGGTTGGATAAGACAAAGCTAATGATCTGGAGAGGCTAATTCTGAGTTAATCATTATTCATCGGAGCATTATTTGTCGTAGTTTTATGGGATAGTAATGCTCTAAAGAAACTAAGTAAAACATTATAGACCAATGCATTACTTTCCAACAACGATCTGAAATGTTTGGTCAACAATTGCTAGCACTCATGTATTAATTACTATGCTTAAATTTTATTGCTACTAAAAAATGGTAAGGTGAGAAAGAAAATCTAAGAAATTATTTGGGTTGCACCAACGATTAAGCCGCATGATTTTTTGTTCCTGCACCACCTTCTACATGCATGTGTGCTCACATTTTGTACATTTACAATCCCACCATGAAATTTAACATCAAAGAAAATAAGATACTCATGTGGGAAATCTGCGGTGTATGGGGAAACACTAATGTTTAACTTCTAATCAAATTATAGACTCCTTGTGCTATCTCTAAATTAGATGCACGTTTATTATATAAGATGATTATTTTCAGTTGTATTTATTCAAGTAGTAACAAACAGGCTACTCTATGCCCTGAAGAAAGCAATGGATTTATATCGAACTGTACTCATAAGGAGTCTGTTTTTGTGTGTGTGAGTCAAGGTAGATAAAATAATCAATCAATTTGTAGTGTTGTCAGGCCGGAAGATCGTGACACACAGGACATAATAGATATCAACTTAGGTCGCAAAAAATCAGGTCCACTTCCTTACCAATCAGATATCAACTTAGGTCGCAAAAAATCAGGTCCACATCCTTACCAATCATCTTGCACAGCGAGAGGAAAACAACCTAGTGCGGCGTTACCATGTAAGTATACGCTGTAAACCTCTTTATAGATCAATCTCTGATAGATACAGAAAGCCACATCACTTATACTGCAAACCATATTCTGCTTTCCCGAGTAGGTAAATACCCAAAGCCACTGAAACAAATCCATTAGGCCATCTTTATGTAATTGCATGGTGTATTATACATGAGAGATGAAGTAGTTGAAACAGAAAGAAACTATCACATGCAATCAGTCTTTGGATGTGTGCGCGAGACGAACCTTGTATTGAGCTCGCCTGGATATATGGTTGAGGCAGATTGAAACTTTACCCGACGATGCGCATGCGCGGAAAGCATCAGGAAGAGAAGAGAGCCGGCCGGCCGGCCAAGATCATCGTTGCCACCAGCGGCTGCGGCTGCGGCGTGCGTGGGGATAATAAGCTAGGGCAGCTCGGAACCCAAAAACAATCGGAGAGTTTGCGGCGGTAAATTAAATAAAACTAACCTAAAGCTAAGAAATTCAAAGATTAACCCCATTCGAAAAGAAATTCAAACTGGATAACCATTTTCTGCCACTCCCGCCCGCGCGGCGCCGCAGCCACTTGTGCAGCGCCAGCTAGGATGGCGCCGCACGCCCGCCACGCTGTCCGGCTGGGGCCCGGCGCCGCACAGCTGCCACGCTGGCACCCGCATGCCGCGCCGTCGGGCCTGGCGCCACATGCATGCCTGCTGCGCCACTCGACACGGCGCTGCACACCCTGCCACGTTGGCTCCGCGGGCCCCAGCACCTTAAGTGCGGCGCCGGTCGGGAGTCGCCGCACCCACCTGTGCCGCGCCATGGTGGCTAGCGCCGCACACCTGAAGCCCTTAAGGCGGCGCTGGGTCGGCCCAGCCCGACCCTCTTCTCTATTTCTTTCCTTTCCTCACCCCCGACGAACAGAGACATGGCGGCGGCTAGGGTTCATGCCCCCCTCCTCTAATCCCTCCCCCAATTGCTTAGATCTTGAAGAATCCCTCCGTGGATCTTGTTCTTCATCACATCTCCCAGGTATTCCTCCAAAATTTGTGCAAGAAAACTCTCTATTTTTCCCTAATGTTGATGGTTTAGGGAAACCCTAGTTTATCCAAAGAAAATGAAGATATATAGTTGATTTTGTTGGAATTATGCCCTAGAAGCAATAATAAAGATGTTATTATTATAATTCTTGTTCATGATAAAGTTTATATTCCATGCTAGAATTGTATTAAGCGGAAACTTTAATACTTGTGTGGTTTATGAACAACACCGTGTCCCTAGTATGTCTCTATGGACTAGCTCATTGATTAATGATGGTTAAGTTTTTCTAACCATAGACATGAGTTGTCGATTAATAATGAGATCATATCATTGGGAGAATGATATGATGGACAGACCCAAACTAAGCGGAGCAATTAGATCGTGTCATCTTGTTCATCCTTGCGAAGCTTTTCTTATGTCAAATATTGTATTCCTTAGACCATGACATAATACAACTCCCTGGTATCGGAAGAAAGCTTTGAGGTCATCAAACGTCATCCTATGAGAGGGTGATCATAAAGGTGTCTCTCAGGTGATCGGAAAGTACTTGTTGGGTTGTATGTATCGAGATAGGATTTGTCCCTCCCAAGTCGGAGAGATATACTTCGGGCCCACTCGGTAATCGATATCAACACCGCTTGCAAGCATGTGATTAAGGAGTTGCTCACAAAGTTATATCGGATTACGGAACGAGTAAAGTACTTGTTGTGAACGAGATTGAACTAGGTATGACGGTACCGACGACCAAATCTCGGGCAAGTAAAATATCGCGAGACGAAGGGAATATATATATATGGGATTGATTGAATCCTGGCATCGTGGTTCATCCGATATGATCATCGATGAATGTGTGGGAGTCAATATGGGTTTCCAGACCCCGCTGTTCATTATTGATGGAAGATCATGTCTGCATGTTCTCGAACCCGAAGGGTCACACACTTAACGTGTCTCGACGCTAGGATAGATTGGATAATTGGTTTATGAGTTTTTATTCGGAGTCTCGGATGGGATCCGGGACATCACGAGATGTTCCGCAATGGTCCGGAGAATAAGATTCATATAAGGCAATGCAGTTTTTGGAGTTCGGAATTGTTTCGGGTTAATCGGTATTATACCGGAAGCTTCTAGAACCTTCCGGAGGGGGACCAACGTGGCCCCACCTGCCGGGAGGGGGCATGGGCCTATGAGGGAGTGCCCTGGCCGCATTGGGCCAGGGGCACAAGGCCCCATAGGGCCCAGCCGGCCAACCTAGGGCAAAACCCTAGGGGAGCTTCTAGAAGGGGGGAAACTTGCCCCCCACTCCTCCCTCCTTGGCCGCCGGCCCTAGGGCTTGGGGGAGGGGCAAGGGCTGGCCGCCCACCCCTCTATATAAAGAGGGCTGGGGGCGCACCCCCTCCCACACCTCCTCCTCAAGCCCTATCCGCCCTGCTGCCCTCCTCTCTCTCCCTCCCGACTGCACGTAGGCGAAGCCCTGCTGCAGAAACTCTCCACCTCTTGCACCGCGTCGTCGTGTTATAGATCCAATCCGTATCTCCACCATACTTACTGGACCGAGGAAGGATGAGACGTCGAGGTGCTGCACGTGTGCATCTCTCGGAGGCATCGCCACTTGCGGTGTTAGATCGGATCGGATCGCGAGGAGGAGAAGCGAGTACGACTACATCACCCACGTTCCGACGAACGTTCCGCTGTGCGAATCTTCAAGGGTATGAAGATCTCATCTATTCCCCCTCGTTGTTTGCATCTCCTAGATTAGATCTTGGCTTTCCCGTTCGCATTCGTAGGAAAATTTTGATTTACTATGCTGCGAATCCCTTCAGTGGTATCAGAGCTAGATCTATGCGTAGATGTGTTTCACGAGTAGAACGCAACATGGTTGTTGCGGGCGTTGATGTTTTCTGTTGCAAGCCTCTTGTTTTTGTTCTTCTTATGACGCAGGATAGTGAGATCGAAGCGGTCCAGGCCAACCTTACGCGACGTCGTTCGCGAGACCGGCTCCGCACTTGACGTGTGGCTTGTTCCATACATGCGGCTAGTGGATGCCAGTTTCTCTCACTATAGTTGTCATGGGATTTACACCGGAGTTTGGCAACCATAATATCACCGTTGTGGCTTTCCGTAGGTAAGAATCGTTCTTAGCTTGCTACTCCCATAAGCCACGTAAAACATGCAACAACAAAGTAGAGGCATCTAACTTGTTTTTGCAGGGAGTGTTTTCTGTGATATGGTATGGCCCAAGATGTGATGTGTATGTTGTATGCAATGATCATGTTTTATAATGTTTCACGACTTGCATGTCGATGAGTACACAACCGCAGGAGCCATATGGTTGTCTTTATAATTGTGTATGACCTGTGTGTCAACTTCTTATACGCCATGTAATAGTTTCACTTTATTGCTAAGTAGTTAGCAATAGTTGTAGTTGCTATTCGTGGTGGAGGCAATCATGGTGGAGTGATGGAGATCATGCCGACACGCACAAGATGGAAATCATTGCGCGAAGATTGGCTATACCATGTCACATAAAGTTATATGCATGTGATGTTTATCCTTTTATGTATCTTATTATGCTTAGATCGCGAAGGTAGCATTATAAGATGATTCCTCACTTAAAGATCAAGATAAAACTGTGTTCTCCCCATGTATGCACCGTTGCGAAAGTTCGTCCTGTCCAAGCATCTCGTGATGATCGGGTGCTATAGACTCTACGTTCACATACAACGGGTGCAAGCCAGTTTTGCACACGCGGAAATACTTGGGTTTGACTTGACGATCCTAGCATGTACAGACATGGCCTCGGAACACATGAACCGAAAGGTTAAGCATGAGTCATATGAATGATATGATCGACACTTTGTTGTCCACCATTGAAACCACATCTCTTCTCGTGAAGATCGGATTAGGTGTGGTGAATTTGGATCATGTTCACTAAACAACTTGAGGGATGTTGAATTTAGTGGGATTTCATCTAGTAATTTGATTAAAGTTGAACTAGTTATCATGAACATAGTCTAATTTGTACTTGCAAACATTGTAGATCAAATGGCTAAGTCCAACTTCAACTTCAACGTTTTTGCTGAGAAGGAAAAGCTTAGAAACAATGGGTCTAACTTCACCAACTGGTTCCGCAATCTGAGAATCATTCTCTCTGGCGGTCAAAAGGACTATGTCCTTGAAAATGCGCTAGGTGACGCCTCTGCTGTAGATGCGTCGGCTGATGAGAAAGCTGTCTATCAGTCGCGCAAAGATGATTATGGTGTGATTAAGAGCACCATTTTGTTTGCTATGGAATTGGATCTTCAAAATCGTTTTGAAGACTATCCCGGGCCCTTTGAGATTCTTGAGGAGCTGAAAACTATGTTTCAGACTCAGGCCCGTTCTGAGAGATATGAGATCTCTGAGAAATTCTTTAACTGCAAGATGGAGGAAGGGAGTTCCATTAGTGAGCACGCCATAAAGATGTCGGGCTACACTCAACGCCTGAGCAACTGGACTGCAAGATTCCAGAGGAGCTCAAGATTGACAGGGTTCTGCAATCACTCCCTCCCAGCTACAAAAGTTTTGTAGTGACTCATAATCAGATTGGTTCCACTGATACGATCACCGAGCTCTTCGCAAAGCTGAAGGCTGCAGAGGTGGACATAAAAAAGGATAATCATGTGTTGATGGTCAACAAGCCCCCCACCTTCAAGAAAGGTAAGGGTGCAAAGAATCCCTTCAAGAAAGGCGGCGGCAAGCGCATTGCCCCTGCTGAGAAGAAGCTCAAGTCTGGACCCAAGCCGGACACTGAGTGCTTCTATTGCAAGGACAAGGGTCACTGGAAGCGCAACTGTCCGAAGTACTTAGCGGACAAGAAGGCTGGCACCATCAAAGGTATATTTGATATACATGTTATTGATGTTTTCCTTACTAGTCCTCGTTGTAGTGCCTGGGTATTTGATACTGGTTCAGTTGCTAATATTTGTAACTCGAAACAGGAGCTACGGAATAGACGGCGGCTTGCGAGGGATGAGGTGACGATGCGCGTTGGCAACGGATCAAGAGTTGATGTGATGGCCGTCGGCACGCTCTCCTTAGTTTTACCTTCGGGATTAGTTTTAAACCTCAATAAATGTTATTATGTGCCTGCGTTGAGCATGGACATCATTTCTGGATCGTGTTTATTGCAAGACGGTTATTCATTTAAATCTGAGAATAATGGTTGTTCTATTTATATGAGTAACATCTTTTATGGTCATGCACCTGCTGTGAATGGTTTATTTCTTCTGAATCTCGAAAGGGATGAAACACACATCCATAACATTGAGGCTAAGAGATGCAAAGTAGATAGTTGAAAGTACCGACTTGATACGACTAGAGGGGGGTGAATAGGCGTCTACCAATTTTAATTTGTTTCACACTTTTAGGCTCAACGAGAAAGGAAGTTATCTAGAGATGCAACTAAGTGAGAAACCTAAATGCAAGAAAGCGAACACAAACCACAAAAACAGTAAATAGCGAGGAGTAAAGGAAGGGAACGAAGTAACCGGCGAGGGGACACGGAGATGTAATTCCCGTAGTTCACTCCCAAGGAGCTACGTCTACGTTGGAGAGGTGTCAGGGCCACACAAGGTCACCCGAGCGCCACAAAGGCCTCACCTTCTTCTCCGGTGAGCTCCCCCACAAAGGAGGCCTCACAATCCACTAACCGGTGACCTTGAAGGCGCCAACCGAAACCTTTACACCAAGGTTGAGGGGGAGGCTCCACAACTCAATTGGAGGCCCTCAACGACACCTCGAAGCTTTACAACACATGCCTCAGCTCCGGGGATGCCCTACACCGTCTAGGGTTCCAAGAAACCCAAGAGTAACAAGATCCACAAAGGATGGGTGGGGGAAATCAATTCTTCTTTGGTGGAAGTGTAGATCTAGGTCTCCTCCCTCACCTCTCAAAAGATCAGGTCATTTGAGTGGCTAGAGAGAGAGATCTAGTGAGGTAAAGCTCAAGCATTAATGGAGGAGAGAGAAAAATTCGAGAGAGGTGGGAGGAAGAAGAGGGGTGCCTTAAATAGGCCCCCCTCGCACTGAACCGTTACAGCCCCCGCGACCTCACCGGAAGTTCCGGTGAGAGGCCGGAAGTTCCGCATGAGCCTGGGTCCAACGGTCATCAGACCGTTGACGCCCGCTCCAGAAGCGCAACCAGAAGTTCCGGTCAAAGAAGACCGGAAGTTCCGGTGAACTTCCGAGCAAGTTCCGATCAAGTTCCGGCAAATAGCACGCTTCAAAACAGAAACTTTCTGAGCCTTCACCGGAACTTGGGGCGGAACAGGGGCGGAACTTTTGGGTCGCGAAGCGAGTCTGACCGGAAGTTCCGGCCTTCAGGCGGAAGTTCCGCTCAAGAACTTTTGCCAGGAAAAGTTCCGAGCAAGTTCCGGTCAAGTTCCGGCCAAGTTCCGGCAAATAGCACACTTCAACACAGAAGGTTACTGAACTGCCACCGGAACTTGGGCGGAACTAGCGTCGGAACAAACTGTAGAACAGCCCGCAGAAAAAGGTTTGAGCGGAAGACCGGAAGTTCCGGTGAGACACAAAAGGCCCCAACTGAATAGGAAAACGCTCTCTCTCACGGAATAATGGGATGGCTGTGGCGGTGCATATAGGTTTGTGCAAAAACAAGTGATTTCCCACATCCCTCCAACATGGACCCCCTCTTAATAGTACGGTGACCTAAAAACATCAACCAAAAAGAAACTAGAAGAAGACTAAAAGGGCCACCGTCTTCAAAAGATCACAAGAGAGCATCCACCACAATAGAAAGAGACAACAACGACGTTTCCCCTGAAACTCAAGAGCACAGTTAAAAACATGGTTGGGATTGTCATTTAACACCAAAAAACATCATGGGAAGATATAGTCCTTTCAATCTCCCCCTTTTTGGTGTTAGATGACAATCCCATAGATTTGCATAGAAACAAAGCAATCTTTGCAATGGACGGGGCAGGCTCCCCCTGTATGTGTGCAAGGTACAGAGAAGACCCCTAAGGACTGAACTAGCACACATACACGGAGGCTCCCCCTAACAATTGTAAAGATAGCACAAGTACAAAAAGGGATAGACAACATACCAGAACCAACTAAAAGTGGTGGAGACAAATGAAGTAATAATAATAACAAGAGCAATGAGGCTCCACCACCATAGCAATAGCCCAAGAGATGACAATAAGATACCACACTCACGGCAAAGTATAAGATACCACAAAGATATCACATAGAGATACCACATAGTCCCAAGCATAACATACCACATGGTCCACAAGCACACATAAGTTCACGGACATAAAACCACAAGCACACAAATAAACTAGAGAGTTCGCGAGTAAGAAAAGATCAAAGGCAAGAACAGGCTCGCGACTCAACCCATGCAAATCCCGTAGACAACCTAATAGACATCTTTATACCCCTTTGGCATCGAGACACCAAAAAGGAAGAAGAGATCAAACTACTCGTCCTAGCCATGAGAAGGGGAAGGAGGAGAAGACTCATGCGGACCAGTGACCTCCTCCTCAGACTCATCTTCAGACCAGTTGCAGTTGGTGCGAACCCAATCCTCCTTGGGAGCAGTGATAGAGCTAGAGACCGGTGAGCAAGGAATATTGAGGGCTGTTATGATGGCCTTCTGGCGCTGAACGTTGTGACGCTGGTCAACATAAGCCTGATACTCGCGGTCCTGCAGAAAGCAGAAAGTCTTCTTCACTTTCCCAAGCAGCTTCTTTGCCCAAGATGGCTGCCTCTGAAGAGAAGGACCACCAGCACTAGAGCCACCTGGAGCAGAGGAGGGACCACTAGCAACACCTTGAGTCTTCTTGAGAGCAGCTTCCTTTTCTTCCTGAGTACGAGGCTTCTGGTGCTTACTCACGTGGAGCCTTTTCTCTTCATGAATGGTGATGTTGTCTTGAGGGAAGTGGGTGCCAGTCTTCTCGAGCCACTTGTGATTGATGAGAGTTTGAATGTAGGGAGCATAGATGCAGGAGCGCTTTTCGATGAGAGCCCCCACATCAATGAGTAGATGAAGTGCATAACATCCATTGACCTGTCAGTGTCTCGGCGAAGATGGGTCTGATGCATGAGGTCAACCTGATATCCATGAAACTGATCAAAGTTGCCAGCTTTGGGAGAGATGGTGTTCAAGTACACCCTGCGCATAATGTCATAAGCTGGCAACAGATGATTCACAAACCCAACACTTCCCCATCCTTCAATGTAGAGAGGCTCCAGAACCTCAGGATCAGCAGCAGTAGGACCATGAACACGCCAACCATTTTCCCCGCGTCCAGGCTGAATGGGATAGCCCAGAAGCTCAGCAAACTCAGCCAAGTAGCGGTAAGATACACATCCCTGGTCATCCACTTCATCTCACCTTCAGTAGAGGACTGCATGTGAAGGAACAGGGTGGAGTAGAACTGAGCAATAGCAGTTACATCAAAGTTCTGACGGTGCTCCATGAGGGGAATCAGTCCAAACTTCTTGCAGATATCAAGAGCCTCCCCAAAGTAGACTTGCTTCTCTTCCATGTGAAGCACATTGATATACTTCTGAGGAGCAACCACGAACTTCTTCTTTGATGCATAGATTTCTTCATAAATCTGTTCCTGACGGCAGGTGTGAAAATGCGGGTCCAAGCAGAGACGATCACGAGGCACGAGGTAGGGATCTGTAGCCCTGAATGCAGCGTAAGCCTTCTGAGTCCACTTGGAGATCTTGTCTTTGGTCATGTCTGGCCCTGCAGCAGTGGCCTTCTGAGAAAGAGCAGGCCTCTTCCCTGCAGCAGCAGCAGCACGGCGAGCAGCAGCAACCTTCTGGCGAGAAGTCTGAGCGGTTGGACGCACAACTTCAGCATCTTCCTCATCAATATCAGGAGGAATGTCAGCGGATGGTCGGCGGGCACGCTTGCCTTGGCGAGTCTCTCCAGCCCCTAAGAAGAAAGAACAAGAATAGGGAGGGAAGTTGGGATAAGTGCACAAGTTCGGAAGAGGAAACAAAAAGAGTTAGATTGGAAAAATACAAACAGGAAAAAAAAATTGCAGTGAAGCCGGAACTTCCGCTGAAACGTCGGAACTTCCAGTGAAAAGTGGTCCACCGGAAGTTCCGGTCGCAGCTCACCGGAAGTTCCGGTGAGCCACGAACTGACAGTTTCAACAGGAGTTCTAGATCTAAAGACCATCAATGCACAAATTTTTCCAAGGATGTACTGGACCAATCTACTCTAGCATGATACCCTAGGCCTACCAAGATCTCCCAACAAGTTCTAGCCAAAGAACTAGCCTAGACAAGGTGTGCCCTAACTCAAGCCATGGTGAGAGCAAGATCTCCATTAATGGAGGGAGTTAGGAGCAAATACCGGAGTCCATGGCGGGAGATCGAGGTGGGGAAGGATCCCACGGAGCAGATCAGGAGAGGAGCGGTTGGAGAAGAGGGGGCTGGAGCACCCGCTTGGAGGAGTCCTGGTCGGCGGCGCTCCTGATAGAAGATGGGTCTTGGGGGAAAAAGGAAGAAGATCCCGTTTTCCCCCAGGGCCCACCTTATATAGGACAGGGAGCACCATCGGAAGTTCCGGTCAGGGACCGGAAGTTCCGGTGGACAGGAACTTCCGGGTCAGTCTGACCGGAAGTTCCGCTGACGCCAGGAAGAGCACCTCAGGATAGGATAACAAGGAAGAACTTGTGCAGGGAATAGAGAGGGCTTGAGGTAAGGAAAGGCTTAGGATAGATAGCTCAAACTGTGAAAAACCAAGAAACACCAAAACAAGAAAACACAAATGAAAACGAAATAAAAACGAACCAAATAAAAACGAGTCGGTGGCCGAAGACACCTTATATAAGAGTAAATGGCTTGACACCGCGAAGATATATCTTGGGTTCATTACCAACACTCATCATGAAGCTCAAATGGTCTCCTTTAGAGACGATAGAGTATGAAAACTTTAATGTGCGCATAATAGGGATAGTGTTTGTTCATAAGAGGAACTACACTCCCCCTAAATCCATGCCTACATCCAAACAAGATACACATTGAGACACGGGTAGGTGTGCAAGGGCTCAAGCAACATTGCTCGAATCAATGATATTTAGCTCATGCCTTAACTCTCGGAACCTTGCTTCATCAAGAGGCTTCGTGAAAAGATCTGCAAGATTTGCCTTGGTGGGAACATACTCCAAAGAAATGTCTCCTCTAGCAACATGGTCCTGAATGAAATGATGACGAATCTCAATGTGCTTGGTCCGATTGTGTTGCACGGGATTGTGTGCAATAGCAATTGCACTCTCATTGTCGCAAAGAAGAGGCACCTTGTCAAAAGATAGTCCAAGATCCTTCAAGGTTTGCTTCATCCATAGCAATTGAGCACAGCAGCTTGCGGCAGAGATATACTCAGCTTCGGCAGTAGACATAGACACACAGTTTTGCTTCTTCGAGGACCAACACACCAAAGATCTTCCGAGAAACTGACAAGCCCCGGAGGTTGACTTTCTTCCCACTTTGTCACCAGCCTAGTCCGAGTCCGAGTAACCAATGAGATCAAAGCTGGCTCCCTTGGGGTACCATAACCCAAAGTTTGGGGTATGAACTAAATATCGAAAGATCCTCTTGACAGCCACCATGTGACTTTCCTTTGGTGCGTCTTGAAATCTTGCACACATACCCACACTCAACATAATATCCGGTCGGGATGCACAAAGATAGAGCAAAGAACCAATCATCGATCGATAGAGTTTTTGATCCACCTCCTTACCCTTGGGATCGAGATCAAGATTAACCTTAGTTGGCATGGGAGTCTTGGCACCTTTGACTTGATCAAGCTTGAACTTCTTGAGCATGTCTTGGATGTACTTGGCTTGGTTGATGAAAGTCCCTTTCCTCAATTGTTTGACTTCAAATCCAAGGAAAAACTTCAACTCCCCCATTATGGACATCTCGAAGCGGTCGGTCATGAGCTTGGCAAAATCCTCATTAAAAGTTTTGTTAATAGACCCAAAGATAATGTCATCAACATAGATTTGGCATACGAACAAGTGGCCTCCAACTTTCTTAGTAAAAAGAGTGGGATCAATGAGACCCACTTCGAAGCCACGGTCTAACAAGAGCTCCCTAAGGCAATCATACCACGCACGTGGGGCTTGCTTGAGGCCATAGAGTGCCTTATTGAGCTTGTAGACATGGTTCGGAAAAAGTGGATCCTCAAAGCCCGGAGGTTGCTTGACGTATACCAACTCTTTCAAAGGACCATTAAGAAAAGCACTCTTAACATCCATTTGATACAATTTAAAGTTATGATGGGTAGCAAAGGCAAGAAGCATACGAATGGATTCAAGGCGAGCAACGGGGGCATAAGTCTCACCGTAGTCGATGCCCTCAACTTGTGAGTATCCTTGGGCAACTAACCTTGCCTTGTTGCGTACGACAATTCCATTCGCATCGCACTTGTTCTTGAAGACCCACTTGGTTCCAATGACGTTTTGACAGTCTTTAGGCCGCTCAACCAATGTCCAAACATTGTTTCTCTTGAAGTTGTGAAGTTCCTCGTTCATAGCATCAAGCCAATCATCATCTTCAAGAGCTTCGAAGACTTTCTGTGGTTCCACAAGAGAGATAAACGCATGGTGAGAGCAAAAGGAAGCTAATTGCCTCCTAGTAGTGGAACCTTTATTGAAATCTCCATAGACATTATCAAGGATATGGCCATCTCGAACAAGCTTGGCGAGACGATAGGCTTGACGACGGGCTTGTGCTTCAGTTCGAGATTCTTGAGCTACCACTTGGTCATTCGCACCATTTGAGCCGCCCCCTTGACTATAAGCACGAACACGAGGGTCATCTTCATCAATTTCCACTTCGGGGGAGTCATCACTTGGAGAGGATCCTTGAGGATCATTGACTTGATCTTGTTCTCGACGAGCTTGACCTTGAGGAGGATCCCCATCTTGGGGAGGTTGATGAGGTTGATGAAGAGCTTGTCCGTGAGAAGTGCCTTGAGGAGGAGCCCCATCGTGAGGAGGTTGATGTTGTTGATGAAGAGCTTGTTCTTTAGAGCTTGGAGAGTCATGAGCATGGGAAGCTTCGGAAGAGCTTGAGGGAGCTTGTGCCAAGAAAGTAGGTCCTTGAGGTGCAAGATGATCTTGTGAGAGTGAGGGCTCCACTTGAGTAGAGCTTGGTCCTTCTCCTTCGTCCATAAGGGGATCCTCAATGGGGAGGTGGAAACCCACACCCATACTTCCTATGGCCTTGGGAGGAATTTCATCACTTGGATCACAAACACCATCTTGCCTAACAAGAGACTCATGATTTTCATCAAACTTCACGTTGCTCGTCTCTTCAACTCTTCCATTGGCTTTGTTGTAGACTCTATAAGCATGGGACTGATTTGAGTAACCAACGAAAATTCCTTCTTGAGCATTGGATTCAAACTTTGACAACCGAACTCCTTTCTTGAGTATGTAGCACTTTCACCCAAACACCCGAAAGTAGCTAACATTAGGCTTTTTCCCGGTGAGAAGTTCATAGGGGGTCTTGTTCTTGTTCTTGCGGAGATAAAGCCGGTTGGTTGCATGGCAAGCAGTGGAGATGGCCTCGGCCCAAAAGTTGTATGGAGACTTGAACTCAGCTAGCATAGACCGAGCCGCATCCATCAAAGTGCGATTCTTCCTTTCAGCAACTCCGTTTTGTTGAGGGGTGTAGGGAGTGGAGTATTGATGCTTGATTCCTTCATCACTGAGAAAATCATCCAAGGTATAGTTTTTGAACTCGGTGCCATTGTCACTTCGAATTGAGAGGATAGTTGCATTGTGCTTCCGTTGAACCTCATTTGCAAAGTCAATGACGGTTTGTTGAGTCTCACTTTTGTACTTGAAAAAGAACACCCAAGTGTATCTTGAGAAATCATCCACAATAACCAAGCAATACTTCTTGCCTCCAAGGCTATCATGAGAGGGAGGACCAAAGAGATCCATATGCAAGAGCTCCAAACATCTCTCGGTAGTGATTTGATTGAGCGCTTTGTGAGGAGTTTCATGCATCTTCCCTTCAATACAAGCCCTTCAAACACGATCTTTGGCAAAAGAAACATCGTTAATACCAAGGATGTGGCCCTCGGAGTGAAGTATTTGCAAAGTTCTCATGTTAACATGGGCTAGGCGGCGATGCCACAACCAGCCCTTGTCGGCTTTAGCATAGAGACATAGAGCATGAGGAGTAGTGGTCCCTGAAAAGTCCACCACGTACAAGTCATGTTCTACATATCCTACAAAAGCCACCTTGAGAGACTTGCTCCACATGAGGACCACGGAATGAGAATTAAAGAAAGAAGAAAGACCCATAAGAGCAAGAGCACGAACTGAGAGTAAGTTGTAACCAAGAGTTTTGACAAGCATGACGTCAACGAAGGATACATCCGGGGTTACCACCACTTTGCCAAAACCCAAAACCTGAGAGCTTGTTTTGTCACCGTAGGAGACCATGGTGTTGGCAATATTGGGTCTCAACTAGGTCATGATAGACTTGCTTCCGGTCATATGACTTGTGGCACCACTATCGAGCACCCATTTTGAACCGCCGGAAGCATAGTCCTACAAGAAAATCAAGCCTTGGTTTTAGGTACCCATTTTGCAATGGGTCCCCTTTTGTTAGTGACAAGAACCTTTGGCACCCAAATGGCCCAATGATAATCATGCGTGTAAGATGTCCCCACATATCTAGCATATACATGACCATCATAAGATTTGCAAAGAATATAAGAGGGATTGTTCTTTCCGGCAAAGTTGTCACTTTGCAAGAGGGTTAGGCCATTTGGTACTCCTTGGGCCATGCCATTGTTCTTTTTCTTCTTCTTGTTCTTCTTCTTCTTCTTCTTCTTAGTCTTGGCAAGTTGATCCTTCAAAACTTTGACCTCCTCTATGAGATGCTCATGCTTGCAACAAGGGTTAGAGCTAGACAAGTCTATAATTTGCACAGCGGAAGACTTAGAAAGATCACAAGTTAATTTAGTTTGAAGCTGTTCATGAGCCTCAAAAAGACTTGAGAATTTACTCTCCAAGGCTTTGTGTTCCTCTTTGAGTTTCTCAAGATCCTTTTGAGTCCTATCATGACCACCCACAAACTCAGCATTTTCTTTCTTGAGAACCTTAATCAAAGCAAGAGCATGGTCATGTTCTTTAATTGTAGAGGTCAAAGTGTTGTTATGATCATCTACAAGCTTAGACACATTTTCTTCAAGATTGATTCTCATATTTTGTTCATCCTCAAGACTTTGAGTGAGAGAGGCAATTTCATCGGCGGCATCTCTTTCATTTTTACTTAGCAAGTCAAGAAGTTCTTCCTTTTCATCTAAGGCATCTCTAGCATTTTCAAGTTGAGCAAGTAAGGACTCGAAACAGTTTTTAGTTTCTTAATCTAAGGTAGCAACAAATTCACACATGTCAATCATCTCTTTCTTCACCTCTAGACCAACAAGATCAAGAGAGGAAGGATCACTAGAGATGGGTTGAGGAGTGGGTTTCGGTGATACCTCGGTGGCCTTGGCCATGAAGCACTTTTGGTTGGAGGAGATGACATTTTCATTTGGCGAGTCGAAGAGGGATTGTGGCATCCCGCAAAACCACTACTAGAAAATCGCGTTAAATTTGTGCATTGCATTGTCATCATCATGCATTGTTTGCTAAAACTATTTTCGCAACACCCGTTTTGCTTTCTAAAACGCCCCCTCTTGATTCAGACATCAAAATCCGGGTCGCCGGAATATTTTGTTTTGCCCGATATCGGTTTGCAAAAGCTTTGTTTGAAATAAATAAAATTTATATTTATTTTAGCGGGGCAGTCGAACGGGCCGATTGACCCGAACGACCGCCCCAGAAATTAAACGGTCCAGCTGTACCCGCCCTTCTAAATCCTATTCCTACTAGAGAATCTACCCACCCTCCTTGGCCACCTCACCCTGGCCACTCCCCTTGCGCCACATCACCCTCTCCCTCCCCTCTAGCCTATCAAAACCTGCCACTTGGCCAATCCCTCAACCCTCCTCTCTCTCCTCTCACCACAGTACCACCCAACCCCACACACGCCTCCAGCCTCCCCTGCCCACACACCCACGCGACGCACCCCACGCGCGCCTCCCCTAGCTGTTCCCTGGGCCCCACCTCTCCCCTGGCCAACCGCACCCGCGCCCTCCCTCACCCGCCGACCCCACGGGACCCACCCGTCAGCCTTCCCTGACCCGGTCCAACCCCCTCCCTCACCTACCTTCCTGGGCCCCACCCCCGGTCCCACGCGCCCACCTCCCTCAGTCCTCTCCCCACCCGACGCCCCATTCCCGCCGCCAGGCCCCTCCTCCACCAACCTCCGGCGCGCCGCCGCGAGTCCCCACCTCGCCGGACCCCCGCCTCGAGCCTCCGCCGGCCTCACCTGCCGCCCCGTCGACCCCGAGCCGCGCCGCAGCGGGCCGCCCCTGTCGCGCCGCCGCCGGCCGCCCTCTCGTCCGCGAGCCTCCGCCACAGTCTCCTCTGCGCGTCCCCGAGCCGAGCCGCGTCCACCCCGACCGCCGCCCGCCGGCCGCGCCCCCAACCGGCGGCTACGTCCTCTGCCCCGCCGTCCGGCCCGTCCTACGCCGCCCCGCGAGCGCGCTCGCCGCCGCCTCTCGCCAACCTCGCCGCCGCCGAGCCAGGCTCCTCCCCGGCCCGCCGCCTCCCCCGTCTGCCCGCAACCCTCCTCTCTGGCGCCCTTCCTCCGCGTGCGCCGCCGCCAGCTCCCGGGCCGGCTCCGCCCCTTCTCGCGCGGCATCCGGCGCCCCGCGTCCGCCCCGTTGGCCGCCGTCTGCGAGTCAAGAATAGATATATTATAACAGCGACTCAACGAGTCAAGAATACAGATATAATATACAAAGATCCAAATCACCTTGAAATCGATATAGCGTCCAACTACGGACAAGATGCAAATGGGGCTAAGAGCCCTGAAGAATAACCAATGGCGTCCATAACCCTGCCTAGGCCAAGCCGGAAGGGTAACCCTGCTAACGGCGTCGATCTCAAAACCTGCTTAAACAAAAGGGGGTGCCGACAAAGGGCAAAGGAAAAAGAAGGAGCGTCAGTACTGAGGCCAGTACACGGCGAGGCTAGAATTCGGCGGTCCTCGCCTACATAGGTATGGTGGACTGAGCGGCAGCGGCAGCATGCACTAAACAACCTATAGAGACTCGATACAACTGACGGTTATCAGAGAGGGGTAAGAGTGACCTATCCGGATCCAACCTGAAGCTAACACCAAGCAAACCCATCCTGGTATTTCCCCCTCGAGACCAAACGAGGAAGGCAACCGAGGAACTCACACCGTTGGCAGTTTTACTTATTCAGTTATCGTTGCAGCAATTACTAGTCAGTTTTTAGATAATCGTCCTGATAAAGTAAGCAGTGGGCACTTTTAGTTATTCATTCCGTTGTAGTTGCAACAATTACTAATCGGTACAGATAGCATGATGTAAACCCAAAACCCAGCAGTTGTTGGTACTTTTAATCAGCCAAAACCATTGTAGTTGCCATACTTACTAGTCAGGTACAATGGTCGCAAGCGACAACCAAACAAGCAACTGTGGGCAGTATTAATTAGCCATTCCATCATAGTGAAGCTGATTACTAGTCATTATAAAGTCAAATTTATAGCAGTAAACTTTAGTTATGCTTGTCTATGATCGAGATACTGTGCTCCAAGTCGTCCATATCCGCGGACACGGCTTTCAGAAAGTTTTACCCGGCCGGGGTTCACCAATAGCAACACACGCTCGATCAACCTCGGAAAAACCAAATCAAAACCCAACGAGGCTTTCACGACTGAACAATCACAAGATTCAGAAATATTTCAGGGGGCCACCCCTTAAGTAGATCCCGCAACGAAGCCAGCGGACTCCGAGACGGGCTCAAGGTTTGGGTAGACGGCTGTGAACGACTGGGAACCCGAAAGTGTGGCTGGGCTTGTCGACACCGCGGAATCGTGTCCCGATCCTAAACAGTACAGTGTGCTCCTCGCACAATTTAAATACAGAAAGTAGCATGGCATAGGTACAGGATAGTAAAAACACCTCAAACTAGTTGTGGCCCCAAGAAATAAGACGGAATCAAGCTCTGGCTCAGGGGGATCCCATACTCCCCGAATGTGGATAGCGCGATTAAACAAGGAACAGGTATCAAGTACTCGGGGTCTTACGGGACACAAGTGGGCGTTCGGAAACCAAATATTATCTATCACCCACCGATGCCTCTGCTTATTTCAATTTTAGTTGTTAAACAGGAATGAAAGTGTGCGATAAGTAAAACTAGAATCATCTCCAACATCAACATGCGGCAATACATCAGCAACTGTGGCATATGACGACACACATCAGCACTTGAGCAAGCAACTACGACGCGCAAGTCCAACTATCTACCAAACAACAGGTAATAGGGTGTGTCCAAGGCAATATAAGGCTGCGGGGAATATCACAGGTACGGAAGCTAAAGCATCGCAACACAGATAGCAATAGATCAACAGGAGGGAACAAATACTATAAAAGTAAGATAGGTAGAAAGGGGGAGATGCTCGCCTGAAAACATTGTTGAAGGGTTCATCCGAAGATCGGGGCGAAGCTCACATCAACTCAACGGCCTTATCCGCGAAGAAGCAAAACACTAGAAGGAACACCGGGTGCAATATTTAATACTCGGCAGAAGATCGGCATGATGCATGTATGATGTATGGCCTGGCAAGGTGCGATGCAATTAGGTCAAGATTAAGCGGAACCGGGGTCCCGACAATTATTAGATGGTTCAAGTTATTTAATTACCCCGCAAATTAAATGTTGTTATAACAAGGCAAGATGAGATACCGATTCGCTACACAAGTTTAGATGAGGCCAATATGAGACTAGATTTGCCCGCATATGGGCCCCATATTTAATTAGAGGTGAATCGGCATAAGGCCCCTAAACCACATATATGCATGCGAGATGAATGATTAAATATGCAACAAGTTGTTATTATGCTATCGAATAGGGTATCGAGGAAAGGGGTCACACATTGAGGGGTCTCGACGGTCTTGGGGTTCCGGGGTTCCGGGGTTCGGTCTCGGGGTCCAGGGTTCGGCGGATCGGTCTCGACGGGAACGTTCTCAGATATCGGGGGTAGGACTTGGTGTGGCGTCGGGCGCATCGGTCTCGCCCTGGACGGTGTCGAACTTGTCGGGGTCGCGCAGTAGATCTTGGTTTTTCTTTCGGTTCGGGCCTTGGCGTCCGAGGCAGTACTTGGCGTCCTCGAGGGGGTACTAGTCGCACATGTGGTCTTCGGTTTCCATGACGATGATCTTGTCGTTTCGATGTCGGGGTCTTGAAATCCGTGAAGAAGGTCTTGTCGGTCCACGGGGTTCGACCCGCGGGGTTCGACGGTGTCTTGGCGTCCCCTGAGGAAGGTCATGTCGAGCCATCGGGTTTGGTTCGGTCTTCGGGCCTATGGCGGCGTCAGCGGTGCTCCATGAACACCTTGTCGTACCGACGTCACCGGATCCTCGGCTTGGCATGCATCACCCCTCGATCACATATCGGCGTACTCGGAGTTCCGGCTCGATGGCGAACTTGAGTTGGTTGCGGCCACTAAGGGAGTTGAGCTTGTCGTGGGAACTCCACTGTAGGTGGCAACCCCGAGGAAGGAACCTGCGTCCAGCATGGCAGAAGGTGGTGGCCCCACACTGTGGCTCAGGGAACAGGAGAGGCACAGGGCTTGCTAGCACCGAGCAGAGAGGAGGGCCTCGACGAGGTCCGGCGAGGCCCTGGCTCGAGCGGCGGCGACCTTGCGGCGGCGGGCAGGGAGGAGCTCGGTCCGGCGACGACGCACGTGCGGAGGGCGAGGCTCCAAGCGCGCGGGAGGAGGGACGGCCAGGACGCGCGGGCAGCGTGGGGTCCGGTGCGGCGGCGCGCGGGAAGGCGGGCTTGTCGGAGGAAGCTCGCCGGCGGCGCGGGCGGCGCGGCTCGGAACGGCGACGGCGGCGCAGGACGTGGGGCGCGGGGCTCGGGGTCGGGTCGGAGAGGGCGGCGCTCGGGGCGGCTGCTCGCGGGGAGTAGGAGGCCGAGGGAGGCGGTCGGCGACGCCATGGCGCCGGGCGGCGCTGCGCGCAGACGGCGGCCAACGGGGCGGACGCGGGGCACCGGATGCCGCGCGAGAAGGGGCGGAGCCGGCCCGGGAGCTGGCGGCGGCGCACGCGGAGGAAGGGCGCCAGAGAGGAGGGTTGCGGGCAGACGGGGGAGGCGGCGGGCCGGGGAGGAGCCTGGCTCGGCGGCGGCAAGGTTGGCGAGAGGCGGCGGCGAGCGCGCTCGCGGGGCGGCGTAGGACGGGCCGGACGGCGGGGCAGAGGACGTAGCCGCCGGTTGGGGGCGCGGCCGGCGGGCGGAGGTCGGGGTGGACGCGGCTCGGCTCGGGGACGCGCAGAAGAGACTGTGGCGGAGGCTCGCGGACGGGAGGGCGGCCGGCGGCGGCGCGGCAGGGGCGGCCCGCTGCGGCGCGGCTCGGGGTCGACGGGGCGGCAGGTGAGGCCGGCGGAGGCTCGAGGCGGGGGTCCGGCGAGGTGGGGACTCGCGGCGGCGCGCCGGATGTTGGTGGAGGAGGGGCCTGGCGGCGGGAATGGGGCGTCGGGTGGGGAGAGGACTGAGGGAGGTGGGCGCGTGGGACCGGGGGTGGGGCCCAGGAAGGTAGGTGAGGGAGGGGGGTTGGACCGGGTCAGGGAAGGCTGACGGGTGGGTCCCGTGGGGTCGGCGGGTGAGGGAGGGCGCGGGTGCGGTTGGCCAGGGGAGAGGTGGGGCCGAGGGAACAGCTGGGGGAGGCGCGCGTGCGGTGCGTCGCGTGGGTGTGTGGGCAGGGGAGGCTAGAGGCGTGTGTGGGGTTGGGTGGTACTGTGGTGAGAGGAGAGAGAGGAGGGTTGAGGGATTGGCCAAGTGGCAGGTTTTGATAGGCTAGAGGGGAGGGAGAGGGTGATGTGGCGCAAGGGGAGTGGCCAGGGTGAGGTGGCCAAGGAGGGTGGGTAGATTCTCTGGTAGGAATAGGATTTAGAAGGGCGGGTACAGCTGGACCGTTTAATTTCTGGGGCGGTCGTTCGGGTCAATCGGCCCGTTCGACTGCCCCGCTAAAATAAATATAAATTTTATTTATTTCAAACAAAGCTTTTGCAAACCGATATCGGGCAAAACAAAATATTCCGGCGACCCGGATTTTGATGTTTGAATCAAGAGGGGGCGTTTTAGAAAGCAAAACGGGTGTTGCGAAAATAGTTTTAGCAAACAATGCATGATGATGACAATGCAATGCACAAATTTAACGCGATTTTCTTGTAGTGGTTTTGCGGGATGCCACAGGGATAGACGTGGAGTTGAGGTAGTGGCAATGGCAGAAACCCCCACAATCTCTCCACCATGAACTTCATCATCTTCATCCGTGCCCGAAAGATATTCTTCATGGACCACAATTGCCCGTTCCTTGTTAGTGGCGTTCTTGACGGTGTAGTTCTTGTTTATGGGGTGAGGAGATCTTGACTTGGCCTTGCGAATGAGACGACCACCATTGTCTTCATGGTTCTCAAAGGGACACTTGGCCACGAAGTGACTCTTGTCGTTGCAATTGTAGCAAGACCTTGCTTTGGGAGACTTGTTGGGTGAGTTGAATCTTGAGTTGTCCCTTGATCTTGACTTGAATCCGGACTTGTTCCAAAAGGCCCTTGAAGCGAGAGCAAGATGTTCGTTGAAGGCACATTTGAGGTCTTCTTGAGACCACTCACTTGATGTATCATCATCATCAACTTCAATAGCCTTGGCCTTCAAAGCAAGGTTCACTTTTGTTGATCCAATGGCTCTAGCTCGAGCGGACTCCGCATTCTTCTTAGCAATAGTCATGGCAATTACTTCACTCAAGACTTCTTGAGAGGTCATTAAGTGAAAGTTGGTTCTTCCCTTGATAGAGTTGAGCTTTTGTTCTTCAAATGGGAGAAGAGCTTGAATGAACTTCCTCTTCATAAACTTGTCATCAACATAGTGAGCCCCAAGGTCCCTCATAGTAGAACAAAGGACCTTAAGGCGCCTATACATGTCTTCAGGGGTCTCATCATCTTGCATTGCGAAACCATCGCACTCGTTGTTGATCTCATCAAACTTGGAGCTTTGGATGCTAGCATTCCCAACAAAGAGCTCGGTGAGTTGATCCCAAGCTCCCTTGGCAGTGTCAAATTGGCGAATGTGAGCAAAATCCTTTGGAGTCAAGGCCTTTTGAATCATTCCCAAAGCTGTAGCATTGAGTTGCTTGTCCACCACTTCACCTCGTGTCAACTTCTTTGGGTCAAATGGAGAGAATCCATCCTCCACAATCCTCATTAACTCAATGGAAGAGCTGGAAATATGTGAGCGCATTAGATATTGCCAATTGGCGAAATTAGACGTATCTAGTATAGGTGGTGCTCCTTGATGGATAATGTGTGGCATGGGAATGGGTGGATCCAGAGTGTACTTCGGCGGTGGGGGTACCGCCGAGTAGTCCTTTCCTCCATTCTCCCCTTTTGAAGTTGGGTTCTCGGGCTCCTCGATGTTCTCACTTGGAACCTTGGTAGAGGTTTGAGCAACAAAACCAAGTCCCAAGTGAGTGGTGGCAGCCGCGGGAGTTACCCCGGGGGCGGACACCGTAACGGTGGGAGGAACCTCGTTGGATTAGGGTGTGTCAATAGCAACCATGGGGTTTGGCTTGAGATACTGCAAGAGAGTCATCATTTCCTCGAACTTGGACATCATGGATGACTCCAATTGCTTGAGGTCATCCATAGTGGCCAAGTTCTTGGCTTTTTCGGTTTCACTACCCCCTTCGTCGGCCATAGTCTCTTAGGCGGTAAAGCCCGAAGTAAGAGCCTTGGCTCTGATACCAATTGAAAGTACTGACTTGATATGACTAGAGGGGGGGTGAATAGGCGTCTACCAATTTTAATTTGTTTCACACTTTTAGGCTCAACTAGAAAGGAAGTTATCTAGAGATGCAACTAAGTGAGAAACCTAAATGCAAGAAAGCGAATACAAACCACAAAAACAGTAAATAGCGAGGAGTAAAGGAAGGGAACGAAGTAACCGGCGAGGGGACACGGAGATGTAATTCCCGTAGTTCACTCCCAAGGAGCTACGTCTACGTTGGAGAGGTGTCGGGGCCACACAAGGTCACCCGAGCGCCACAAAGGCCTCACCTTCTTCTCCGGTGAGCTCCCCCACAAAGGAGGCCTCACAATCCACTAACCGGTGACCTTGAAGGCGCCAACCGAAACCTTTACACCAAGGTTGAGGGGGAGGCTCCACAACTCAATTGGAGGCCCTCAACGACACCTCGAAGCTTTACAACACATGCCTCAGCTCCGGGGATGCCCTACACCGTCTAGGTGAAGGGAATATGCCCGAGAGGCAATAATAAAGTGGTTATTATCGTATTCCTATTTATGATAAATGTTTATTGTACATGCTATAATTGTATTAATATGGAAACGTTAATACATGTGTGTTTAATAAACAAACAGAAAGTTCCTAGTTATGCCTCTCTCATAAACTAGCTCGTTGATTAACAAGATGATCAAGGTTTCCTGATCATGGACATTGGATGTTGTTAATAACGAGGTCACAACATTAGTGTAATGGTGTGATGAACATTCATCCGAAGTATAGCATTACGATCAAAGTCATTGAGTTTATATTGCTATAACATCTTACGAAGTGATCCTAATCCTTAGACCATGAGATCATGTCAATCACTAACACCGGAAGAGTTTCTTGATAACATCAAACGTCACACCGTAACAGGGTGATTATAAAGATGGATTCAGAACTAATAAAGTGTTATGTTGAGGCCCATGGATCGAGAGTGGAATTTGTTCATCCCGATGACGGATAGATATACTCTGGGCCCTCTCGGTGATATCACATTGATTAGCTTGCAAGCAAGTGATTTGATCACTAGAATCTTATATCACGGGAACGAGAAAAGAGTGCATGTCAGTAACGAGATCAAACTAGGTATGGAGATACCGATGATCGAATCTCGGACATGTAATATATCGCGAAACAAAGGGATTAAGATACTAGCGTAAAAGGTTCCGACGATCACAAGAAAGTCATCGTTGAATGTGTGGGAGTCAGTATGGGTCTCCAGATCCCGCTTCTGATTATTGATCTGAGAGGGGTCTCGATCATGTCCGCATTATTCGTGAACCGTAGGGTGACACACTTAAGAGACACCGACATCCATTTGGAGCAAAAGTTTCATGCCGAAAAGAAAAGGAAAGCGCAGGAATTTATTTCACTAGACACCGAAACTGTTTCGGTTGAAATTGCTGAAACTGGTTCTGCATGTGAAATGGAATACTAGCAAGGGTTTTATGTGAATGTTTGTTAATTAAAGTAATTAACAAATTCTGAATAAATAAATAAAAGAGTTTTATTTAAATGAGAGCTTGCATTAAATTTGGTGGAAATTTAATGCATGTGAGTGGATTTTTGAGTGGAGGCTTTTTAATGGGAGTGGAGGCTTTTCATTTTGAGTGGGAGCTCCACCCACATGAATGTGGAAGAGGTGGGGGCAGCCCCATGGCTGGGCGCCATGCCCCTGGGTGCCCCCCCTCTCCCCTATAAAAGGCCCCCCTCTCCTCCTCTCACACTACACCTCCTCGTGAAGGATCTCTCTCCCCCTCTAGAATTTATCCCCCATGGTCTCGGACTAGCGAGATACATGTTCCCGGTGGCTTTTCGGCAAGAAAGAGTTGTGCTTCCGCTGCATCGCTGGAGCGAGGAGGCGGAGGTTGCTCGGTGCCTCGAACGTGTGTGCGAGCACGGATGCGCTGCTGTTTTGCGGCGCTAGGACTTCCTCTCGATCTTGAGATCGGCAAGAGATCGTCTACATCAACCACGAGTTTGGACTCGTTAAGCTTTGTCGGTCTTCAAGGGTATGTTCTCTACGGATATACATCCGCCCGTTGTTGTATCTAGTAGATAGATCTTGGTACATAGTTGTTCCCATCGTAGGAAAATTTTTGTTTTCTATGCTGCGAACCCTACAGTGGTATCAGAGCCGGATCTATGCGTAGATACTTTGCACGGGTAGTACACATATGAGTATGTGGGCGATGATGATCATTTTATTTCTTCTTAGTTGTACTTGGATATTGGTGGCATAGTGGGATGAAGCGGCCCGGACAAACTTTACATGTCCTCGCACATGAGACCTGTTCCACACTTGACATGCAACTAGTTTTGCATAAGTGGCTAGCGGGTGTCTGTCTCTCCTACTATAGTCAATATCTAATTTGCAACGAGTTGTCAACAATTTGGTTATCCTCGTTGTGGTTCATGTTCGTAGGTAAGAACGGTTCTATCTTCGAAAGCCCTAAGCCACGTAAAATTTGCAATGGATAAATTAGAGGCGTCTAGTTTAGATTGTTGCTGGGCTAGTGTTATGATATGGTGATGTTGTAAGTAGAAGTATGAGATGATACTCTTACAACATACATAACGTGTAAATTCCATAGACCTTGGATTTACACATAAAGGTATGATAGTGATCATACCACGGTGCACATGATAGAGATCATATGCGAAAACCATATCATTCCACTAATAAACATGTGATGTTTGATAGCATCTTATATTGCTTGTTTGGCGTTTTATTAGCATAATAAGATGATCCCTCATTTAGATATCAAGATAAAAATGTGTTCTTCCTTAAGTATGCACCGACAATGTTTCGTCGCTTCAAGACATCACGTGATGATCGGGTGTACTTGAATCCACGAGCATATCTCGGGTGTAAGACAGTTACACACGCGAATACTAAGGTTCTTACTTGGCGAGCCTAGCATGTACAGACATGGCCTCGGAACACGGACCGAAAGGTTAAGCATGAGTCATATGTTTTGATATGATGACCATATGGATGCTCGCCTTTGAAGCTATGCCGACTCACGTGATGATCGGACTTGGTGTAGTGGATTTGGTTCATGTAATCACCAAAAGGACACGAGGGATGTCGTTTTGAGTGGGAGTTCATTTCTAATTTGGATTAGTAGAACTCAATTTATCATAAATTAAATCAAAGTGAATTTGCATAATTTGTTGTAGTCATTGGCATTCGTTCACCACCTTATGCATAGTTGTAATTGAGATAATAGAACTATAGAATTCTGGATATATACTTTACGAACTGGTATCGTATTGTGTTGAGTGTCAATCTAAAGTTTAAAGTCCTATTGCAAACTTTCAGCAAAATTCTATTTACTCCGTGAAATTTAATAATTGGTATTAAATCGAGAGTAACAATTCCAGTGTTAGTATCTTAAGTATCATGTTTGCCTCCATGATTCTTGATTTAAACATCAAGTTTATCTAGGAGCTGAAAGAATTGTTTCAGAAACCATCATGTGTGGCAGATATAACGATATCTGAAACAATGTTTTGGTTGCAATATGATAGAGTATAATATATGTTCTCATATTGGATGAGAATTTGCGAAGGTTGGAGATGCTAGACATCCTAATCATCCAAAAGGATTTTGGAAAATAATGTTATACTCACGATTCGCCTTTATAAGCTAAAGTAGCTTGATCATGAAAGTCGTCATGATAAGGGTGAATAGAATATGTATGTAAAGTGTTTACTACACTAAAAGATTACTAAAGAATGGATTTTGAAAGAATACCGATCATTTTGATGATGGTGATCTACTTCAAAGTGCAAGTCCAAAGGTATTATTATTTGAATATACACGCTTTGGACTATGTGTCATGTATATGGCGCCACTTTTGATGTTGATAGATTCTTTTAAAAGGAAAAGGAAATGCTGAAAGAGAATCTATAAAATATATTTGGCAGAAAAGAAAAGATTGGAAATATCCAATTTAGGTATATAGATGATATACATGTTATGGTTGTATTCTTTGCTTGTTAAACAATGTGGTTCTTGGGTATTAGATACCGAATTGGTTGGTATGAAATTTCATACGGAACAACGCAATTCATGAACCACAATGACCTAAGTAACTAGCAAGAGAATATGTGATGATGTTCATCGAAAACAAACAAACCGTTGTTTGTATTTCTCGTTGACATCAAAGCTTGACTTCAAGATTTGTTTTAATAATTGTTATTTAAATCAGGTATTATGAGAATAAAGGTTGTTCAAATAATTACCGTGTTCCATATAAGATGGATGATTTACAAATCTAGTTGGAGAAATCACATCCATAAAACCTAATGCTAGAATGTCGCAAGACAAATGATTGAAAGATCACTTACGAAGTGACATCGTTGTTTAAATTATATTGGAAAGAGAACATGAAGAATCTCCATATTCATGGATTTCTGGAGTCTTTGATTTGATCAAGTGACGCTTGTGAGACTTTCCACGTGATAATTAAAACTTCGTTCAAAGGCCAAAGAAGAACGAACGACTAAAATATTGGAATTTATACATATCGATGTGTGTATTCCATTATGTGTAGTCGTAAGCGATGGGTTTCAACTTCATATGCTTTCTCCGGAAATTTGAGTGAATGTTCACTTAATGAGAAAGAAGTATGAAATATTTGAAAATGTTTCAAAGACTTTCAAGATGAAGTGGAAAATCATTGTAACAAGAAAAATAAATGGTTTATGATTTTATCATAAGGGATTTATTTGAGTTACAAGTGTAACAAGAAAAATAAATGAATTATGATTTTATCATAAAAGGGATTTATTTGAGTTACAAGTTTAGCAAAACACCTAGATTTACATCTCCCGAAACACCATAGGAATATGGAGTGTTTGAGATTTGTAATGAAACCTTGTTTGACATGGTTGGATCAAAGGTGTTATTTATAAAACTGCCATTATGTTTTAAAAGATTAAAGCTTTAGAGACTACCGCTTTTACACTGAAAAGAGCTCCATCTTGATCCGTTGAAATGACACCATATGAGTTATGGTTTGGGGTAAAACCCAAGTTGTCATTTCTTAAATTTTGGTATGCTAAACATAAGTAAGATGTTTACAACCGAAGTCGGATGAGCATGTCTTTGTAGGTTATTTCGAATAACAATTGGTTATTCCTCCATATCACCGAAGACAAAAGGGTTTGTCGCTTGAAATGTGAAGTTTCTTGAAGAAGGAATTTTTCATAAAAGTTAAGTGGGAGGACAATAGAACTTTCATAAGGTTAACGAACCTTAGCTAAATGTGCTGAGTTGCGCAGCGCCAGAAATCGTTCTGGAGGCTGCCATAATGCTCATAGCTTATGTGCCTCAAAGATTGTGGTCACGGAGGTCTAAAGTTCCTATTGAACCAAGAAGGTCGGTTAAACAATCAAATGCTAAGATTTGAGAGTAAATCATTATTGTTTGACAATGATGAACCGAATACATACAAAGAAGCGATGATGGGCCCTGACTCCGTCAAATGGCTGGAAGCCATAAAATCCGTGATAGTTCCATATACGAGAAATCAAGTTTTGAACTTGGAAGACCCTCCGGAAAGGTGTAAAAACCTATCGGTCGTATTTGGATCTATAAAGAAACAGACATGGATGTCTCACATCTATGAAATATTCGACATGTCGTAAAGTATTTTATGATAATGTTCAAAGAGTTGACTATGACAAGATTTGATCTTTCATAGCGATATTTAGTCTGAACGGATTAAAGTAGCAACCACTACATATAATTTGGTATATGGTTGATGAATAAACAAAACAAAGTTCTTCTAATAGAATGGTTACCTAGGACGTGTACATGACACGGTCCAAAGGGTTTTGTTAAATTCAAAGGATGTTAAAAGGGCATGCAAACTTCAATGGTTGAAGTAAGCATCGCGGAGTTGGAATCTTCACCATGATGAAAAATGAGTTTTTCATCTGGAGACGATGAAGATGCTTGCATTTTCAAGAAATTAAGTGGGAGCGCTGAGACATATTTCTAATACATTATGTGGATGACATCTTGTTGATTGGAAATGATGTATCTTTTATTGACAAAGGCTAAGAATTTCATTTTGATGAAAGACTTAGGCAAAACCCGAATATTTAGCATGAATGTCTATAGTGGATAGACTGTAACGCTAATATGTTTATGCCAAACGTACATATATGAGATATTGAAGGAGTTCAATATAGAAACGACAAGAAACAGTTCTTGTTGCATGGAAAGGAATTGAATCAAGATTCAAGTGTATCGACACTTGATAAGTGAAACAAGATTCAAGTGCTTTGACACTTGATGAGTGCAATCACGAGAATGTTTTGATCAGTCATACCATGATATGTACACATCCAGATATGTCCCATGCTCTAAATGTTATGAGCATATACCAGAATGAATCATAAAATGATCATTGGACGATAGTGAGGATATCCTTATGATCTTTTGGAAGAACTAAGAATATATTTGTGTAGAGGTGACAAACAATTACAAATAGTTCATTGTAAAGCGTTACATTGATACTAGTTTTGTCACAAGATACAAATTAAGTTTATCTCAATTTAAACTATGGGTGGCACAATTTCATGGAAAGGAGATTCCATGATGGATTTGGAAGAGTTCCAAAGTTAAGACATTGTGACGAATACTACAACAAAAGGCTAAGTATATGACTGCTATAGTAGCAGCAAAGGAGGGAATTTGTGTCAAGTAGTTTGTTATCAAACTAAGGTGTGGTTCGCAACGGGCTAACACTAAATATATATTGTATGAAAATATTATCGATGTGTTTTAACCCCAAGGAACTAGAGGTCTCACCAAAAGACCAAATTTATACAATGCCATCTCATTGGAGAATGAGTGATGCGTGGAGACGCAAAGACATGCAAATACACACGGACCTGAAGCGTCAGATCCGTAGATTATGTTAACCACTTGCAATTGCGTATTTGGAACACCAGAAAGCCATAGGTGTTCAATACACAAAGTTTTCAAACTAGATTATTGTCTCTAGTGCAAGTGGGAGACTGAAGGGAATATGCCCGAGAGGCAATAATAAAGTGGTTATTATCGTATTCCTATTTATGATAAATGTTTATTGTACATGCTATAATTGTATTAATATGGAAACGTTAATACATGTGTGTTTAATAAACAAACAGAAAGTTCCTAGTTATGCCTCTCTCATAAACTAGCTCGTTGATTAACAAGATGATCAAGGTTTCCTGATCATGGACATTGGATGTTGTTAATAACGAGGTCACAACATTAGTGTAATGGTGTGATGAACATTCATCCGAAGTATAGCATTACGATCAAAGTCATTGAGTTTATATTGCTATAACATCTTACGAAGTGATCCTAATCCTTAGACCATGAGATCATGTCAATCACTAACACCGGAAGAGTTTCTTGATAACATCAAACGTCACACCGTAACAGGGTGATTATAAAGATGGATTCAGAACTAATAAAGTGTTATGTTGAGGCCCATGGATCGAGAGTGGAATTTGTTCATCCCGATGACAGATAGATATACTCTGGGCCCTCTCGGTGATATCACATTGATTAGCTTGCAAGCAAGTGATTTGATCACTAGAATGTTATATCACGGGAACAAGAAAAGAGTGCATGTCAGTAACGAGATCAAACTAGGTATGGAGATACCGATGATCGAATCTCGGACATGTAATATATCGCGAAACAAAGGGATTAAGATACTAGCGTAAAAGGTTCCGACGATCACAAGAAAGTCATCGTTGAATGTGTGGGAGTCAGTATGGGTCTCCAGATCCCGCTTCTGATTATTGATCTGAGAGGGGTCTCGATCATGTCCGCATTATTCGCGCACCGTAGGGTGACACACTTAAGAGACACCGACATCCATTTGGAGCAAAAGTTTCATGCCGAAAAGAAAAGGAAAGCGTAGGAATTTATTTCACTAGACACCGAAACTGTTTCGGTTGAAATTGCTGAAACTGGTTCTGCATGTGAAATGGAATACTAGCAAGGGGTTTTATGTGAATGTTTGTTAATTAAAGTAATTAACAAAATTCTGAATAAATAAATAAAAGAGTTTTATTTAAATGAGAGCTTGCATTAAATTTGGTGGAAATTTAATGCATGTGAGTGTATTTTTGAGTGGAGGCTTTTTAATGGGAGTGGAGGCTTTTCATTTTGAGTGGGAGCTCCACCCACATGAATGTGGAAGAGGTGGGGGCAGCCCCATGGCTGGGCGCCATGCCCCTTGGTGCCCCCCCTCTCCCCTATAAAAGGCCCCCCTCTCCTCCTCTCACACTACACCTCCTCGTGAAGGATCTCTCTCCCCCTCTAGAATTTATCCCCCATGGTCTCGGACTAGCGAGATACATGTTCCCGGTGGCTTTTCGGCAAGAAAGAGTTGTGCTTCCGCTGCATCGCTGGAGCGAGGAGGCGGAGGTTGCTCGGTGCCTCGAACGTGTGTGCGAGCACGGATGCGCTGCTGTTTTGCGGCGCTAGGACTTCCTCTCGATCTTGAGATCGGCAAGAGATCGTCTACATCAACCACGAGTTTGGACTCGTTAAGCTTTGTCAGTCTTCAAGGGTATGTTCTCTACGGATATACATCCGCCCGTTGTTTGTATCTTGTAGATAGATCTTGGTACATAGTTGTTCCCATCGTAGGAAAATTTTTGTTTTCTATGCTGCGAACCCTACACTAGGGTTCCAAGAAACCCAAGAGTAACAAGATCCACAAAGGATGGGTGGGGGAAATCAATTCTTCTTTGGTGGAAGTGTAGATCTAGGTCTCCTCCCTCACCTCTCAAAAGATCAGGTCATTTGAGTGGCTAGAGAGAGAGATCTAGTGAGGTGAAGCTCAAGCATTAATGGAGGAGAGAGAAAAATTCGAGAGAGGTGGGAGGAAGAAGAGGGGTGCCTTAAATAGGCCCCCCTCGCACTGAACCGTTACAGCCCCCGCGACCTCACCGGAAGTTCCGGTGAGAGGCCAGAAGTTCCGCCTGAGCCTGGCTCCAACGGTCATCAGACCGTTGACGCCCGCTCCAGAAGCGCAACCGGAAGTTCCGGTCAAAGCAGACCGGAAGTTCCGGTGAACTTCCGAGCAAGTTCCGATCAAGTTCCGGCAAATAGCACGCTTCAAAACAGAAACTTTCTGAGCCTTCACCGGAACTTGGGGCGGAATAGGGGCGGAACTTTTGGGTCGCGAAGCGAGTCTGACCGGAAGTTCCGGCCTTCAGGCGGAAGTTCCGCTCAAGAACTTTTGCCAGGAAAAGTTCCGAGCAAGTTCCGGTCAAGTTCCGGCCAAGTTCCGGCAAATAGCACACTTCAACACAGAAGGTTACTGAACCGCCACCGAAACTTGGGCGGAACTAGCGTCGGAACAAACTGTAGAACAGCCCGCAGAAAAAGGTTTGGGCGGAACTTCCGGTCTATGACCGGAAGTTCCGGTGAGACACAAAAGGCCCCAACTGAACAGGAAAACGCTCTCTCTCACGGAATAATGGGATGGCTTTGGCGGTGCATATAGGTTTGTGCAAAAACAAGTGATTTCCCACAGCCCTCCAACATGGACCCCCTCTTAATAGTACGGTGACCTAAAAACATCAACCAGAAAGAAACTAGGAGAAGACTAAAAGGGCCACCGTCTTCAAAAGATCACAAGAGAGCATCCACCACAATAGAAAGAGACAACAACGACGTTTCCCCTGAAACTCAAGAGCACAGTTAAAAACATGGTTGGGATTGTCATTTAACACCAAAAAACATCATGGGAAGATATAGTCCTTTCAATAGTGATAATACTACTTATTTGTGGCACTGTCGTCTAGGTCATATTGGTGTAAAACGCATGAAGAAAGTCCATTCTGATGGACTTTTGGAGTCTCTCGATTTTGAATCATTTGACACATGCGAACCATGCCTCATGGGCAAGATGATCAAAACCCCGTTCTCCGGAATGATGGAGCGAGCAACGGACTTGTTGGAAATCATACATACCGATGTATGCGGACCGATGAGTGTTTCGACGCGCGGTGGATATCGCTATTTTCTCACTTTTACCGATGACTTAAGTAGATATGGGTATATCTATTTAATGAAACATAAATCTGAAACATTTGAAAAGTTCAAGGAATTTCAGAATGAAGTGGAGAACCATCGTAACAGAAAGATTAAGTTTCTACGATCCGATCGTGGAGGTGAATATTTGAGTTATGATTTTCTCACGCATCTTAAAGCAAGCGGAATCGTTTCGCAACTCACGCCACCCGGAACACCACAGCGCAATGGTGTGTCTGAATGCCGGAATCGAGCCCTATTATATATGGTCCGATCGATGATGTCTCTTACTGATTTGCCGTTATCATTTTGGGGTTATGCATTAGAAACCGCTGCATTCACTTTAAATAGGGCACCATCTAAATCCGTTGAGACGACACCGTATGAACTGTGGTTTGGTGCTAAACCTAAGTTGTCGTTTCTTAAAGTTTGGGGATGTGAAGCTTATGTCAAGAAGTTGATGCCGGACAAGCTCGAACCCAAAGCGGAGAAATGCGTCTTCATAGGATACCCTAAGGAAACTATTGGGTATACCTTCTATCACAGAACCGAAGGCAAAGTGTTTGTCGCAAAGAACGGTTCCTTTCTTGAGAAGGAGTTTCTCTCGAAAGAAGTGAGTGGGAGGAAAGTAGAGCTGGACGAGGTTGTTGAACCTTCTCTTGAGTTGGAGAGTAGCGCAGCACCTGAAATTGTTCCAGTGCCGCCTGCACCAACAATAGAGGAAGCTAATGACAAGGATCATGAAGCTTCGGACGATGCTGCTACTGAACGTCGCAGGTCGACAAGGTCGCGTGCCCCTCCTGAGTGGTACAGCAACCCTGTCTTGACTGTCTTATTAGTAGACGACAGTGAACCTGCGAACTATGAGGAAGCGATGATGAGCCCAGACTCTGAGAAATGGCTAGAATCCATGAAATCCGAATTGGGATCCATGAGCGAAAACCAAGTATGGACTTTGGTGGACCCTCCTAGCGACCAAAAGGCCGTTGAGTGCAAATGGATCTTCAAGAGGAAAATGGACGCGGATGGTAATGTTACCGTCTATAAAGCACGACTTGTCGCGAAAGGTTTTCGACAAGTTCAAGGTGTTGACTATGATGAGACTTTCTCTCCCGTAGCGATGTTTAAGTCCATTCGGATTTTATTAGCAATTGCTGCGTTTCATGATTATGAAATATGGCAGATGGATGTCAAGACTGTGTTCCTCAATGGCAACATTGATGAAGAGTTGTATATGATGCAACCCAAAGGTTTTGTCGATCCTAAGGATGCTGATAAAGTGTGCAAACTTAAGCGTTCCATTTATGGACTGAAGCAAGCATCTCGGAGTTGGAACCTTCGTTTTGATCAAGTGATCAAGAGCTTTGGATTTGTTCCAAATTGCTACGAAGCTTGTATCTACAAGAAAGTGAGTGGGAGCTCAGTGACATTTCTGGTACTATATGTGGATGACATATTGATTATTGGAAATGACATTAACATGCTTAACGATGTGAAGAGTTATTTGAACAAGTGTTTTTCAATGAAAGACCTAGGTGAAGCTGCTTATATATTGGGCATCAAAATCTATAGAGATAGACAAAGACGCCTGATAGCTTTAAGCCAGAGTACATACCTAGACAAAGTTCTAAAAAGGTTCAGAATGGATAAGGCAAAGAAAGGTTCAGTGCCTATGTTTTCAGGTAAGATATTGAGCAAGGCTCAGTGTCCAGCTACGGTAAATGATAGAGAAGCTATGAGCAAAGTGCCTTATGCCTCGGCCATAGGTTATATCATGTATGCCATGCTGTGTACTAGACCGGATGTGTCCAATGCTCTTACTTTGACGAGCAGATACCAAAGTGATCCAGGAGTGGAACACTGGACAGCCGTGAAGAACATCCTAAAGTACCTAAATAGGACTAAAGAAATGTTCTTAGTCTATGGAGGTGATGAACAGCTCGTCGTAAAAGGTTACGTCGATGCTAGTTTCGACACCGACAAGGATGATTCTAAATCTCAGACATGATACGTTTATATTTTGAATGGAGGAGCTGTGAGCTGGAGAAGCTACAAGCAAAGTGTGCTCGCGGGATCTACAGTGGAAGCGGAATACATGGCTGCTGCAGAAGCGTCAAGTGAAGGATTTTGGATCAGGAACTTCATCACTGAGTTTGGCGTGGTTCCAAGTGCATTGGACCCACTGGAGATATTGTGTGACAACACTGGTGCCATAGCACTCGCTAAGGAACCAATATATCATCCAAAGACCAAGCATATCAACCGCAAGTTTCATATAATCCGAGATTATATAGCAGATGGAGATCTGAAGATTAGCAAAGTACAAACAGATCTGAATTTCGCAGATCCATTGACTAAACCTCTTCCACGTGTAAAACATGATCAGCACCTTAGTGCCATGGGTGTGAGATTGTTGCCAAATGTAAACTAGATTATTGACTCTAGTGCAAGTGGGAGACTGTTGAAATTATGCCCTAGAGGCAATAATAAAGATGTTGTTATTATAATTCTTGTTCATGATAAAGTTTATATTCCATGCTAGAATTGTATTAAGCGGAAACTTTAATACTTGTGTGTTTTATGAACAACACCGTGTCCCTAGTATGCCTCTATGGACTAGCTCATTGATTAATGATGGTTAAGGTTTCCTAACCATAGACATGAGTTGACGATTAATAATGAGATCATGTCATTGGGAGAATGATATGATGGATAGACCCAAACTAAGCGGAGCAATTAGATCGTGTCATCGTGTTCATCTTTGCGAAGCTTTTCTTATGTCAAATATTGTATTCCTTAGACCATGAAATAATACAACTCCCTGGTATCGGAAGAAAGCTTTGAGGTCATCAAACGTCATCTATGAGAGGGTGATCATAAAGGTGTTTCTCAGGTGATCGGAAAGTACCTGTTAGGTTGTATGTATCGAGATGGGATTTGTCCCTCCCAAGTTAGAGAGATATACTTCGGGCCCACTCGGTAATCGATATCAACACCGCTTGCAAGCATGTGATTAAGGAGTTGCTCACAAAGTTATATCGGATTACGGAACGAGTAAAGTACTTGTTGTGAACGAGATTGAACTAGGTATGACGGTACCGACGATCAAATCTCGGGCAAGTAAAATATCGCGAGATGAAGGGAATATATATATGGGATTGATTGAATCCTGGCATCGTGGTTCATCCGATATGATCATCGATGAATGTGTGGGAGTCAATATGGGTTTCCAGACCCCGCTGTTGATTATTGATAGAAGATCATGTCTGCATGTTCTCGAACCCGAAGGGTCACACACTTAACGTGTCTCGATGCTAGGATAGATTGGATAATTGGTTATGAGTTTTTGTTCGGAGTCTTGGATGGGATCCGGGACATCACGAGAGGTTCCGGAATGGTCCGGAGAATAAGATTAATATAAGGCAATGCAGTTTTTGGAGTTCGGAATTGTTTCGGGTTAATCGGTATTATACCGGAAGCTTCTAGAACCTTCTGGAGGGGGACCAACGTGGCCCCACCTGCCGGGAGGGGGCATGGGACTATGAGGGAGTGCCCTGGCCGCATTGGGCCAGGGGCACAAGGCCCCATAGGGCCCAGCCGGCCAACCTAGGGCAAAACCCTAGGGGAGCTTCTAGAAGGGGGGAAAACTTGCCCCCCACTCCTCCCTCCTTGGCCGCCGGCCCTAGGGCTTGGGGGAGGGGCAAGGGCTGGCCGCCCACCCCTCTATATAAAGAGGGCTGGGGGCGCACCCCCTCCCACACCTCCTCCTCAAGCCCTAGTCGCCCTGCTGTCCTCCTCTCTCTCTCCCTCCCGACTGCACGTAGGCGAAGCCCTGCTGCAGAAACTCTCTACCACTTGCACCGCGCTGTCGCGTTGTAGATCCAATCCTTCTCTCCACCATACTTGCTGGACCGAGGAAGGAGGAGACGTCGAGGTGCTGCACGTGTGCATCTCTCGGAGGCATCGCCACTTGCGGTGTTAGATCGGATCGGATCGGATCGCGAGGAGGAGAAGCGAGTACGACTACATCACCCACGTTCCGACGAACGTTCCGCTGTGCGAATCTTCAAGGGTATGAAGATCTCATCTATTCCCCCTCGTTGTTTGTATCTCCTAGATTAGATCTTGGCTTTCCCGTTCGCATCCGTAGGAATTTTTTTGATTTACTATGTTGCGAATCCCTTCAGATTTGTTGATTACTTAGAGGGAGAATAGATAAGATGGTAGTATGTGTATGTATAGGATGAGCTTTTAGTATGATTGAGGTTGGAAAATATATAGGATGAGATTTTAGTATGTTTGTTGTAGATAATAATGTGGGAATATTCTTGCTTAGTAGCTTATGTACATTTTAGTTATAGATAGAATTTTAACTTCCATACTATGAATTCTCCATGTACTTGTTAGTTGAAAATTGTTTTCATAACTATTGGAACCTTGGTCACATAGAGATGCTTATATAGATAAAATTGTTTATATGTTTTGCTCTCATAGATGCCCACATATAATATTAGGTCACATAGCAATTTATTCGTATTAGTATTTGGTTTATAATATGCTCACATATATAGTTCTACTTTTTGTAATTAACTAGAATGTCGGAATCGGAATCAGAAGAAGCCCGTACACCACCCCATGTACAACCCGGGTTCGTAGAAGGCATGTCGCTTCTTGAGCCGTCGTACGATAAGGTTCACCGTGGCCACATTCTTGCCGAGGGGATCAAGGTAAGAAAAATAAACCCTCGAAATCATTATATGTTTCTCAAGTTGGATGAACATGTTATAATCGAGCTTCTATGTGTGTAGCCTCTTGTTCCCCTACGACTGAGGTATCACATGCATTTCCAAGAGATGATGCGGTATGATGATCGGTACATGGTGCACATAAAAGCGCTAGGTTTGCTCCCATTCATCCATATGGTCAATCGTGGTTCACCACACATGAACCCTGCTTCTATCACCACGCTCGTCGACCGGTGGAGGTTGGAGACGCATAGTTTTCACTCTGTACCGGCGAGATGACCGTCACTCTGCAGGACATGTCCATGATCCTTGCACTCCATATCCAGGGGGATCCTCTGTGCATTAACACAGGCTCCGACAACTGGCGTGAGCGGATGTGTGCCCTTACCGGTGGTAAGTGTCCTGGTGACACTATAAACTCAAAGGGGGAGAAATTGAGAGTCACAACTGGGGCTACTTTCAAGTGGATAGCAAAAAACTTTAGTACATGTCCTGAGAATGCTAATGAGGATGAGATTATTATATATGCCCGTGTGTATGTGGGGTATGTCATCACGAAGACTATATTTGTTGATGGTAAGGGCAACATGGATCACTGGCACTGGCTGAAGGCCTTAACTGTGATGGATAAAAAATGGAGCTGGGGTTCGGCGGCATTGGCCATCTTGTACCGGCAGGTAATTGGTTGTTTCTATTGTTCCCCTCTTTACATATGCTCTTCCAACTTATGCATTACTAAGTTTGTTTGCTTTCTTGCGTAGCTGGACGAGGCTTGTCGAAGGACTGGGGTTGAGGCTTATATCGGTGGTCCGTTGCTACTCCTCTCGATGTGGATGTGGGAACACTTTCCAGTTGGTAGGCCAAAACATATGCCTTCCAAACCCTATAGTGATGGCGAGGAAAGTTTGAAGTGGCCCACATGGGCTTACAATTGGGACGTGGTCTGTGGCATCCCGCAAAACCACTACTAGAAAATCGCGTCGTTTTTGTGCTTTGCATCGTCATCATCATGCATTGTTGGTCTGCATTATTTGAAGAGCCTAGTTTAATTCATACCAATACCCCTCTTATTTTTCAAACACAAAACCCCGATCGCATCGGAGATTTTAATTGTCTAAAAACTGTTTGCAAAATGGCCTTGTTTTAATTTAATCACGACCAAACAAACACACATTTGAAAAACAGCCCCACTAAATCCTAGTTCCACCCAATCTTTTCCTACCCACCAATCCCTGGCTGCCACCTCACCCCTTCCCCTTTTCCCTACCCACCTGCCACCTCAGCAATCCACCCCTTTTTCCCCTCTCCCTTTTCTCACCCTAACCCTCTCTACCCCTCTCTCTCTGCCAACCGGGACCCTCCCCAACACACCCACCCCTGGCCCCAGCCGGTCACCCCCCTGGGCACACACGCACGCCACACGCACGCCACGCGCCACCACACGCTTCAGCCGCGTGCCCCCTGACACTCGGGTCCCACCCGCGCGGCCCCACCCACCAACCGCGTCCGGCCTTCCTCCCGACGCGCACCCTCCCCCCCCCCGCACGCGTCTTCCCGCACCGCCTCTCCGGCCGCTCGCCGGCCGACCCCGCCCGCACGTCCCCGGCCACGCCTCTCCCTCGCCGCGCGCGTCCCGCTCGCCGCAGCTCCTCCCGCCGCCGGGCCCGCTCCACCGCCCCCGAGCCGGCCCGCCTCCACCGCGCTATCCCCAGGTCCCTGCGCCCCCAACCGCCGGCGCGCGCCTCTGCCTCGCGCGCCCTCCTTTCCCGGCGCCCTCCGGCGGCTCCGCCCCGCCCGCGGCCCGCGCGACTCCGCCGCTCCGCCGCCGCCTGGGCATCCCCGTCCGCGCCCGCCGCTGTGACCACCTCCCCGACCCGCTGCCCCAGTACCTCCGCTGCCCTTCGCCCCTTCGCGCCTCTGCCGTGCCCGAGCCCGTGCCTCGTCTGCTCCGTCGTCGTTCCCCTGTCCCCGGCCGCCGACCTGCGCGTCCGCGACCTCAGCGCGTGCGCCGCCCTCGCCAATCTCTTCGTCACCCTTTGCTGCGGCCGTGGTGTTTGGTGCAGGTGCAGGTCCTCTAGTACCAGTGGGTTGCCCATGTGCCGTGTTTGTTGATGTTCAGAAGAAAGTGGGATGTGTAGATGATTGCGATGGCGGCTGTGTGAAGACGGATCAGTGGCGATTCTCTGACTTCAGCGACCTCCATCGAACAAGTCTGACGAGTACCTCACTAGGACAGCAAGACCGTCGGTGCGTTCCCAGATCATCACCGACAATCGAGACCGGAACCGACAAGATCGCCTACCCGGAACATCAAGATCCCCCTCACGGAATCGGAAGACCGAACCCTCGGTACGCCAAGTTCGCCGACATGGATGCGACAAGTATTTTCCTCGAGGACGCCGAGTGCTTCACCCCGAAGGCCGAACTCCGGTGTGACAAGTACCCTTTCCGGCCGACAAGGTCACCGAGAAAACAAACGTCAAGTTCTACCTCACGGACACCGAGAACTTCCCCCTGAACGCCATGACCGACAACATGACCCGAAGACCCCGGATGCGCCAAGACCTACCCCTAAGTCCGAGAACATTTCCGTCGACCCCTGGACCCTGAGACCGACCCCGAACCCCGGAATCCCAGATCGTCGAGACCCCTAATGTGTGAACCTTTTTCCCGAACCCTATTTTATAACATAATACAACTTGTCACATATTAAATTGGTCATGCATGCATACATTCATGTGGTTTGGGGGCCTTATGCCGATTCACCTAATAATTAAATATGGGGCCCATATGCGGGCAAATCTAGTCTCATATCGGCCTCATTTAAACTTGTGTAGCGAACCGGTATTTTATCTTGTCTTGTTATAACAACATTTAATTGCGGGGGTTCTAAATAACTGGAACCATTTAACTAATTATCGGGACCCCGGTTCCACTTAATATTGACCTAATCGCATCGCATCCTTGCCATGCCATACATCATACATGCATCATGCCGACCTTCTGCCGTTGTATTAAATATTGCATCCGGTGTTTCTTCTAGTGTTTTGCTTCTTCGCGGATAAGGCCGTTGAGTTGATGTGAGCTTCGCCCCGATCTTCGGTTGAACCCTTCGTCAATGTTTTCAAGCGAGCATCTCCCCCTTTCTACCTATCTTACTTTTATAGTATTTACTCCCCTCCTGTTGATCTATTGCTATCTGTGTTGCGATGCTTTAGTTTCCGTACCTGTGATATCCCCTGCAGCCTTATATTGCCTTGGACACATCCTATTACCTGTTGATTGGTAGATAGATGGACTTGCGCGTCGTAGTCGCTTGCTCAAGTGCTGATGTGTGTCGTCATATGCCACAGTTGCTGATGTATTGCCGCATGTTGGTGTTGGAGATGATTCTAGTTTTACTTATCGTCACTTTAATTTCTGTTTAACAACTAAAATTGAAATAAGCAGAGGCATCGGTGGGTGATAGATAATATTTGGTTTCCGAACGCCCACTTGTGTCCCGTACGACCCCGAGTACTTGATACCTGTTCCTTGTTTTATCGCGCTATCCACATCCGGGAGGTATATGGGACCCCCCTGAGCCAGAGCTTGATTCAGTCTTATTTCTTGGGGCCACAAACTAGTTTGCGGATTTATTACTATCCTGTACTTATGCCATGCTACTTTCTGTATTTAAATTGTGCGAGGAGCACACTGTACTGTTTAGGTATGCGGAGTGATTACGCGGTATCGACAAGCCCAGCCACACTTTCGGGTTCCCAGTCGCTTACAGCCATTGGCGCAACCTTGAGTCCGTCTCGGAGCTTGCTTACTCCGTTACGGGATCTACTCAAAGGGGTGGCCCCCTGAAATATTTCTGAATCTTGTGATTGTTCAGTCGTGAAAGCCTCGTTGGGTTTTGATTTGGTTTTTCCGAGGCTGATCGAGCGTGTGTTGCTATTGGTGCACCCCGGCCGGGTAAAACTTTCTGAAAGCCGTGTCCGCGGATATGGACGACTTGGAGCACAGTATCTCGATCATAGACAAGCATAACTAAAGTTTATTGCTATAAATTTGACTTTATAATGACTAGTAATCAGCTTCACTATAATGGAATGGCTAATTAATACTGCCCACCATTGCTTGTTTGGAGTGTCGCTTGCGACCATTGTACCTGACTAGTAAGTAATGCAACTACAACGGAATGGCTGAATAAAAGTACCAACAACTGCTGGGTTTTGGGGTTTATCTCATGCTATCTGTACCTGATTAGTAATTGTTGCAACTATCACGGAATGGTTAACTAAAAGTGCCCACTGCTTATTTTATCAGGATGATTATCTATACCTGACTAGTAATTACTGCAACGATAACTGAATAAATAAAACTGCCAACTGTGTGAGTTCCTCGGTTGACTTCCTCGTTTGGTCTCGAGGGGGAAACACCAGGATGGGTTTGTTTGGTGTCAGCTTCAGGTTGGATCCGGATAGGTCATTCTCACTCCTCTCTAATGACCGCCAGTTGTATCGAGTCTCTATAGGTTGTTTAGTGCATGCTGCCGCTGCCGCTCAGTCCACCATACCTATGTAGGCGAGGACCGCCGAATTCTAGCCTCGCCGTGTACTGGCCTCAGTACTGACGCTCCTTCTTTTTCCTTTGCCCTTTGTCGGCACCCCTTTTGTTTAAGCAGGTTTTGAGATCGACGCCGTTAGCAGGGTTACCCTTCCGGCTTGGCCTGGGCAGGGTTATGGACGCCATTGGTTATTCTTCAGGGCTCTTAGCCCCATTTGCATCTTGTCCGTAGCTGGACGCTATATCGTTTTCAAGGTGATTTGGATCTTTGTATATTATATCTGTATTCTTGACTCTTTGAGTCGCTGTTATATATATCTGTTCTGTGGGTCCCATCGAGGACTGTTGTGTAATGTTATTACTTCGTTTTCCACCCGCACGAAAGTGCCTGGTGGGCACCTTTGAATCGTTTCTATGCGGGTTTGGCGAATTTTGCTCAAACTTGCATAGGTCCGATTCTGAGGGTGTTACATGGTCTCAAAGCCTCCAACTGACCTACAAAACGCGTACCTGAGATACACCAATGAGTTCAACAACCTTCTCCTGGAGCAACTAAGAATTTCTGAACATACTCCGTTTAGTATTCCTTTCAAGTGCTCTTCTCATTGAACTATCTTGTTTGCGATTAAGGTTGTATGGGAGGTATATGGTCCTAGGGACAATTTTGGTTGCGAGGAGTTCCGTCTATGGTATATGGAGTGCCCCATGATATGCATGTGGGTTGTTGCGCATTATATGCCGCAATCTATGGTATATGGAGTGCCCCATGATATGCATGTGGGTTGTTGAGCATTATATGCCGCAACGGGTTATGAGACAGTTTGGTCTCTATCAGGCTACCCCTCCGGATTACCAGGACACCGATGAAGCTCTTCATCGGTAATAATTGGTTCTATACATGTTTTTGAAGACAATGTATGATAGTTGTGTGTGCTAAAAAAGTTTCTCTTTATTCACATACAGGTTGGACAGGCTCAAGAGCAAGAAGACTGACTGGGGCAAGATTCACCAGAAACACGTAGCTAGATTTCTTTTATGTGTGACAGAAGCTAAGAAATCAAAAAGAATGGCCGCAAAACTGTAGCATCCCAGTTGTCTAACCCCTGTAATGCTACTGGTTATAATAATAAAATGGGCCACTTCCAACATATAATTGTTGCATCATCATCATATCATGCTCATGTCATCATGTCCCCTTGCATTTGAGCATCATATAAAACCCTTTCTTGTTTGGTTCTTATCTCATGTGCATGATTAATTGTATTTGCCTCTTGATATTGTATTTGGGTCTTAATAAATTGTTAAATGCCCAAGTTGAGTTGGGGGCATCTCTCTTTTTGACTCCACCACCTTTTCTATCACCACCTTATAATTCCACCATCCAACTATTCTGAGCTTGGCATTTTGTTGATTTATCTCTGGCTCATGATAAGTTGGTTGGAACCCACCCATAATCTTTGCTTGGCCTTTGCCCACCTTTTGGGAATGCAAGGATTAAAGCCACATGAAATAATGTTGTTTTCACAATATAACCATTTGGCATTAATTATGTTGCATGGGCCATGCAAGTGCCACCTTTTCTAGTATTTGGTTTTTGTTTGTTTTCTCAGTGGATCACCTCTCCCTTGGTTTAAATCTTGTGTTGGCTAGTAGCTTATCTTCACCCAAATCATCTAAACCTCTATCCCTTGCTCCATGCACACACATGTGCTAATGTGGCATACACCAACCAAACCACCCTTGCTTGGTTTTTGCTTGTTCTTTGAATGGAACATGCATGATTCAAATCCACATCATCTCATGTCCATCTCTCTCTCCCTCACCCTCTTTTTCTTGCTTGATCTTGCTTAGGGCTTGCTTGGAGTTTGCTTGATCAACCTAGTACCACCTCCCTCTTTCTTACCTCTCTTAGTAAAAACCCTAAACCTCCCCCATGCGCACTCTCCTTCCTAGCTAGCATGCCCCTAATCTACACCTTTTTCCTAAACCAAAACCCTAGCTACACCCCCCTTCCCTACCTAGCATGATCACCCCTCACCTAAAAACCCTAGGCTCAAGCCCATGCCCTTCCCTCTCTCTCGGCCCCTCTCTCTACCTGCCATGAAGGCCCACCCCAGCCCCCTCTACCAGCTCCCCTTCCCCAACATGACCAGGGACCCCAACCTAACCCTAGCCGAGGCTACCACCCCCCCAACCGATCCCTTTCTTCCCTCTTTTCCTCCCTGCCGCAGCAGCCCCACCCCGCAGCTACCTGCCCCCTGGACTCGCCTACCCCACCTGCCAGCCTCACCCTCTCCTTCCTAGCTCTGCCGCGCCCCCTGGCCCCCCATGCCGAGCACGTGAGGGAGGGCAAAAAGGTGGCCGAGCCGACCTGCCCCTCCCCCACGCAAGCCCCCACCTCGCCTCGTTCTTATCCTCTTCCTTCCCCTCTCTGGCCTCCCCAGATCCCATCCCAGAGGCCCTGCCTCGCTCCCCTCCTCTGGCCTCCTTCTCCACCGCTCAGCTCCTTCTCGCCGGCCACGCCGTCCACCTCGCCAGCACACACACTTCCAGGAGGCGGGCGCGGAGTAGAGGGTGTCGAGGAAGCCTTGGAGGCTCGTCTGCGACGCCCTGGACCCAGACGCGAGGAGGAGACGGCCTGCCCTGTCGCTGCACGCCGGAACGCCACCGTAAACCCTAGCAAGCAGAGCGTCTGCTTCGCCGCCGTTCACGACCGCCCCGACCCGATCCAAGCACGCCATCAGCCTCGCGGTAAGCCACTGGTCCTCCTAGACACCGTCCCCCCCTTGATCGCTTCCTGGTTGAGTGTGGCACGGCGACGAACACCCTCGGTGCACGGTGTAACGTCGTCGTCGTCTGCTCTGCCGCTCGCGTAAACCCTACCTAGACCCCTGCGCGTTCCCTGTCAACAACCACGCACCGCCGCAGCGGTAGCCGCCCCGCTAGCGCGCCTGAGGGCGCAGGTTCGAACCCCCACCGCGCCCCGCGCGTCGCGCGAGCGACTGACGCGCACGCTCAGTTCAGAGTTAGGGAAGATCCACAGTACGCGTGGCCGTTTTGCGAAAAACCCCCCTAGCCCCTTTTTGCCCCAACCCGCGGTCCAGCCTGGCCCATTTGTCTGTGTCTTGGTAGTTTTGCAAAAAGGCTCCTGTCGTTTTCTAGATTCAACCCGCGGTCCTTGGTTGCCTCAGCCGCTGGCGCGTGGGCCGCAAAACCCCTGGCCCCACCTGTCTGCGACCCAGACTAGAGTAGGTTGGGTGTAAAAAGTTTGGCTGGTTCTGTTTTAATTATTCAAATCTTTTCTAATTAATTCAAATTCAAAAATGAAATCTGTTTCAAATAATTTTCAAACTATAAATCCAAATTTGACAAGTAATATATGTTTGGATATCAGAAAAATGAGAGGATTCCAAATATGCCCTTCAAATTGCTTTTTGCACAAGTAAAATTCCAAGTTTAATTAAATTACAACTAATGCCACTAGAATTTAAATAATTAATAACTTGTGTTTTATAATTCCAAATTAAGCAAATGATATGTCTAAAATGATCAGCTCGACGAGACCTTTCTGTTTATGATATCCATGACTTGAATTGAAGCATGCATCATGTAAATATATAATATACAGCAACTAATTTGACAATAAAATGTGAATAAAACCCAATAAAAATGTTATTTCTTGTATTCCACACCTCACCCATGCCATGCTACCTTATTGCCATGTAAATTGTGCATCATTCATCACGGCATGATTGTTTGCTTGACGCATTTAATTCCAATGCTTGTGCTATATATTCATGTTGGCCTTGTTTGTTTGGTTTTTCTCGGATAGACACTGAGTAGGGGTTATATCAAGAGAACCAGGAGCACTACCCAGATCCGTCCCTCGCTTCAACTGAGTTGCCAGGCAAGCACTCCCACATGCTTGCATACATACAGTACCTATTGCCTCTATATATTCTTGCATCATTGAGTCGCGATTGCATTAAATTGAATCCCAAGTATGCATAGCCTTTACTTTCAAACTCCACCAAGCTTGTTCCTCCATCCCATGAGCCATTACTGTAGGAGTTGTTTGAGCCATGCGATTCGTAGAACAGCATGTGTAGGGTATGTGAGTGTCTGTTGGATAATGAGGTACCTAAACAGCTTAACCTGAGTAGTTCTGGGATAACTAAAGAAAGTGGCACCGGTGAGCAACATCTGTTATTTGGTTCTTCCTGCTCACTTGTGTCCCGTAAGACCCCGAGTACTTGATTCCTGTTCCTTGATTTATCGCGCTATCCACATCCGGGAGGTATATGGGACCCCCCTGAGCCAGAGCTTGATTCCGTCTTATTTCTTGGGGCCACAAACTAGTTTGAGGTTTTATTTACTATCCTGTACTTATGCCATGCTACTTTCTGCATTTAATTTGTGCGAGGAGCACACTGTACTGTTTAGGTAAGCGTAATGTTTTCGCGGTATCGACAGTCCCCGATTGGGGATCTGCTGTCGTTTACAGCCATTGTCGCAAACCTTGAGTCCGTCTCGAAGCTTGCTTACTTCGTTGCGGGTGTACTTCAAGGGGTGGCCCCCTGAAATATTTCTGAATCTTGTGATTGTTCAGTCGTGAAAGCCTCGTTGGGTTTTGATTTGGTTTTTCCGAGGTCGATCGAGCGTGTGTTGCTATTGGTGCATCCCGTCCGGGTAAAACTTTCTGAAAGCCGTGTCCGCGGATATGGACGACTTGGAGCACAGTTTCTCGATCATAGACAAGCATAACTAAAGTACCGCTTTAATCTGACTAAGTAACTTGACTAGTAAATAGTGCAACACTCATGGAATGGTTAATAAAATTGCCAACGGATGGGGGGGTGTTCGTCTGCTTCCTTGTTGGTAAGCAGGGAGGAGGATGGATCGGATGAGATTACCATAATAACTGTTGTTCTTAATTCACGGACATCCGTCTATCATTGGTTAGGCGGATGGTTAGCGTTTATCTGTAGAACTGCTAGGGTTTATCTTTCGCTGCAATTGCGTCACCCCAGGTTGTGTCCCCTTTAGAGGCATTAAGACTTGCTGAGTACCCTTAGGGTCTCACCCCATAAATTCTTGATTCAGATGAACAGGTACCTTCTCAGGACGGATACTGGGTGGAAGAAGCCGAAGATGTGGGCAACGATCGTTCGGTGTAGAGATTCCGGGAAAGGGGATCCGTGAGACCTGTAGTTGGGATGTGCTTATTTCTATGGCATCTTATGCCGATTTGCTTCTTATCCGTACTCGGATTTTGTTTGCCACTTCCGCATGATACTCTGATGTGTGTTGTATGAGGAAGTATCCTAAAATATAGATCTATCTAGGTCATTTGAATCTTGCCGTATGGCGTTGCTATATTTCCTTTCTTTCTAGATGGTATGGCTCTGATGTACTCTTGTATGGTGGCTTGCGTACATACCCACTTGTGTACGTAGTTGATCCCTTCGCCTGCCGACTACGCCGCCCGTACAGGTCCCGTTGAGAGGGTAGTGGTTGGGACGTCTGAAAGGACTACCAGTGAGTGGCTTTTGGGGCCCCACCGTACTATTTCAACCACTACCACTCATCCAGGCTTGTATCTAGGAGCGTAGTTCACCGAGGTAGTTACAATTGGTATCAGAGCCATCCCGACCTTCAGGGTTTCAGCCAAACGGTCGTTGTCAGTCTAGCAAATATTTTGGTAGTTATGTATATTAGGGAAAAACGAAACGCGAGAGTAGGACTGCTTCCATTTTTCTTCTTAACCTCCCACCCACCCTTTTCTGGTAAGGAAGTGCAACGTTTTCAATCCTCTTCTCAAGATTCAAACTAGGATTCACGTGTTCGGGGTTTCCGTAGTACCATAGGATGTGTGTGTGTGTGTGCGTGCGTAATCCCTTGTCTATCTGTTGCATCCAAGTTGTTATCTTATCTGCCTTTGGTTATCAACTGTTGGTACATTCCATACCGACAGGCTTTTGTAAACCGACGCAATCTATCTTCTTTTTGTATCCGACGCTATCTTGTTTGGGGTGTTCGTTTCCGTAGTTATCAATCTTAGGTTTCGTCGTGAGAAGAAGGGGTTGGGATATGTGTTCCACTTGTTCATGTGCGGAGTAATGATTTGAGTGCGGGATGGAGTCGCGACCATACCACTAATTGTATCATTCGCTTTTGTATATTGGATCGGTAGAGTCACTAATCTTGATTCGTTAAGTAATTTTGCGCATCTATTGGTATTCTAATGCCGAAATTTGTGGAAAAAAAAATTTCTTTGATATATTTGTGTACCACACTCCTTTTCAGTCGTCTGCGATATGCTTAATATCATTTAGGTGCTATGAACTTTGTTGATATTTTAATATCATCTCAGTAAATTGTATCCTTTAATCTTGGTTAATTCCATCTTGGTACTATTTTGGATTATTATCATCTTCCATTATAGTACTGACTTGAGTTTTATATCAATGACAGGATGGCTCCCCCACGCCGGACTGAAGAGGACATCCCTCCGGAACTGGGCTCAGCGCTGTCAAGCATAGCTAATGCTTTGGCGGCAATGCAAGAGAACCAGCAGCGCTTTGAGGAGAGCGTCAGAAGGAACGAGTTTACTCCACTTCCTCCACCTCCCAAGTGTGGAGACATCAAGAGCTTCCTCAAATTCAACCCTCGGCAGTTTGATGTTTCTGACCGACCTCTGGACGCGGATGATTGGCTGCGTGAGATCTCAAGGTTGCTCGAGACTGCTGATGTTCCAGAACAGGAGTGGGTCAAGTGTGCTACTCACCTTCTCAAGGGAGATGCAGCTCTTTGGTGGGAGAACTACTTGAAGGCAAGCTGCACTGGGTTCCAGCCTACTTGGGAGAGGTTCACTGGAGCGTTCAAGGAGCAGTTTCTCTCAGAGATTGTGATGGAAAGGATGAAGGAGGCTTTCCTCAACCTGAAGCAGGGAAATGATAACGTCAACACCTATATCAGGAACTTCATGAATCTGTCCCGTTATGGTGGTGATGAGGTATCTGATGACAAGAAGAAGCAGAAGAGGTTCAGGCAAGGGCTCAATGCGTCGATCAAGTATGCAATCACACATGCAAGACCGGCAACCTTCCTGGAGCTACAGCACACAGCACTACAAGAGGAGGCAAGCAGGCAAATGTTTGAGGAGTCCAAGAAACACAACAGGGATGCGTCAAGCTCTGCAGTTATGGCAGCTCCTTCTAAGCGGCGTGTCTGGGTTCCTAACACCCCACCGTCGCTCCCGGCTCCACCAAGACCTGCAAGTTACGCACCAAGGCCATCAAACTTCACCACTGCGGCTCCCAGGGGCTACAACAACAACTACCCTGGAGCGCCTGGCGGAGTCCCTGGCTACTCTGCACCACGTCCAACTAGTGCCTGCTTCGTGTGTGGAGATCCTGGACATCAAAACTGGAACTGTCCAATGAAGAACAAAGCTCTCCCTCCACCCCCGCCAAGATCTGCAACAAGCTCTCCTTCGGTTCGTGCACCACCGCCTCGGGCTCTCAACATCAACACTAAGCCCGGGTCTGCGGTTGTGCGTGCCAACTGCGTCAACGCCTCTCAAGCTGAGCTCGCACCTGGAGTTGTCATGGGTATGCTTTCAGTTAACTCAGTTCCTGCACGAGTTCTCTTTGATTCTGGTGCATCGCATTCCTTTGTTTCGATGAAGTTTGCAAGTGAGAATGGGTTAGCGTCAGATCCTCTTCCCAAGCGGCTAATGGTTCTTTCTCCTGGAGCAAATATGGTAGCATCTAAGATCAGTCATGGCAATAAAGTTGAGATTGGTGGTTCTTCATTCTTGGCTTCTTTGATTGTTCTGGGCAATTCTGATATTGATGTCATTTTGGGCATGGATTGGTTGACAGCAAATGCAGCTGTGATCGATTGTGCTGAACGCTCAGTGTCTCTGAAGATTCCTGAAGGCCATGTAGTCTTTTCTCCAAGTCTGACTCCTGCTGTCCAGCTCTATTCCTTGGCGACTCTGAATAATGATGCTATGGAAGCTATTCAGAGGGTACCAGTGGTCTGTGAGTTCCCAGATGTCTTTCCTGAAGAGTTGCCAGGTATGCCTCCGGATCGCGAGGTTGAATTCGTGATTGAGCTTGAACCTGGAACGGCTCCTATCTCCAAGAGGCCATATAAAATGGGTCCTTCTGAGTTGGCTGAACTCAAGCGACAACTTGATGAACAAGAGAAGTTGGGTTTCATTCAACACAGCACTTCTTCTTGGGGTAGCCCAACAATCTTTGTGAAGAAGCGTGACAGAACCGATAGGCTATGTGTTGACTACCGGGCTCTCAATGCTAAAACCATCAAGAACAAATATCCTCTTCCTCGGATAAATGATCTATTTGATCAGCTAGCAGGAGCTGTGGTGTTCTCTAAGCTGGACTTGAGAAGTGGTTATCACCAAATCAAGATTCGCAAGGAAGATGTGCCCAAAACAGCTTTCACCACCCGCTATGGCCTGTATGAGTACACGGTCATGTCTTTCGGTCTCACCAACGCACCTGCTACCTTTTCGAGGCTGATGAACTCCGTTTTCATGGAGTACCTTGATAAGTTTGTTGTGGTATATCTGGATGACATTCTGGTCTATTCCAAGTCTAAGGAGGAGCATGAGGAACACCTGCGGTGTGTCCTGAACAAGCTTCGTGAGAACCGCTTGTATGCAAAGTTCTCAAAGTGTGAGTTTTGGCTGCCTGAAGTAACATACCTGGGTCATGTTATCTCTGCCAAGGGCATTGCAGTCAACCCGGAAACCGTGAAGACAATAGTTGAATGGCTTCCTCCTGCTAATGTCAAGGAAGTGCGGAGTTTTCTCGGCTTGGCTAGCTATTGCCGTCGCTTCGTTCAGAACTTCTCGAAGATAGCAAAGACTCTTACCGATCTCCTCAAGAAAGGCAAGAAGTACCTGTGGACTCTTGCTTGCCAAGAAAGTTTTGAGACACTCAAAGAGAAGCTCACTTCCACGCCAGTCTTGGTTCCTCCGGATACATCTAAGCCTTTCCAGATATTCTGCGATGCCTCTTTGCAAGGATTGGGTGCGGTCCTGATGCAAGAAAAACAGGTGGTTGCTTATGCCTCTCGTCAGTTGAAGACGCATGAGATCAACTATCCCACACATGACCTCGAGCTAGCAGCAGTTGTCTTTGCCTTGAAGCTATGGAGGCACTACTTGCTTGGTAACCGTTGTGAGATCTTCTCGGACCACAAGAGTTTGAAGTACATCTTCACTCAGCCTGATCTCAATCTTCGGCAAAGGAGATGGATTGAAGCAATCAATGACTTTGATGTGACCATCAACTACACTCCAGGCAAAGCAAACGTCATGGCAGATGCGCTTAGCCGTAAAGCTTATGTCAACAACCTCATGGTAGAAGAGCAGCAGCCTCTCTTGTGCGAGGAGTTCCGTCAGCTCAACCTGGAAATTGTGGAACAAGGGCATCTCCTGAACCTTCTGGCTACTCCTCTCTTGGAAGAACAGATTCGTTCTCGTCAGCTTGGTGATCCGCACACCAGAAAGCTCATCTCGAAGCTTGGCCTTCCGAAGTATGAGTCCTTCCACGTTGATGATCAAGGCACGCTCTTCTTTGAACACCGGATGTTTGTTCCAAACTACCCGGGTCTGAGAGACCAAGTGCTCAAGGAGGCACATGATTCGGTTCTTTCTATCCATCCTGGCAGCACAAAGATGTACATGGACTTGAAAACACAATACTGGTGGCCGGGGTTGAAACGGTATTGCGCCAAGTATGTCTCAGAATGCGATGTCTGCCGCAGAGTCAAGGCTGTCCATCAGAAACCATTTGGTCTTCTACAGCCATTGAAACCTCCGGAATGGAAATGGGAGAAAGTAGAGATGGACTTCATCACTGGCTTTCCAAGGTCGCAGAAGGGCAACAATGCAATCTTTGTTGTCATCGACAGGCTTTCTAAAGTGGCTCATTTCTTCCCAGTCAAAGAAACAATTTCTGGAATTCAGTTGGCTGAGCTCTATATCAACAGGATTGTCTCTTTGTATGGGGTTCCACTTGAAATCAGTTCAGACCGTGGGAGCATCTTCACCTCAAAGTTCTGGGAGAGTTTCCAAAAAGCTTTGGGAACAAAGTTGAACTTTAGCACTGCTTACCACCCTCAGTCTCAAGGACAAGTGGAGAGGATCAATCAGATTCTGGAGGATATGCTTAGAGCTTGCGTCATCTCTTTTGGCATGAAGTGGGAGGAATGCCTTCCATATGCTGAATTTTCCTACAACAACAGCTTCCAGAAGAGTCTGAAGATGGCACCGTTCGAGGCTCTCTATGGTCGCAAGTGCAGAACTCCAATTGGTTGGTCAGGTGCAGGAGAAAGAATCTGGTTTGGCCCTGACATTGTAACCCAAGCGGAGGAGAAGGTGCATATCATTCTGGAGAACCTGAAGATTGCTCAAAGTCGTCAGAAGAGCAACTATGACAGGAAGCACACAAATATGGTATATGCCCCTGGTGATCTCGTCTACCTTCGTGTCACTCCCATGAGAGGAACACACCGCTTCGGTATCAAAGGAAAGTTGGCTCCTAGATACATCGGTCCTTTCAAGATACGTGGTAGAAGAGGAGAAGTTGCTTATGCACTGGAGCTTCCGGAAAAACTCAAAGTCCATGATGTTTTCCACATCTCTCAGCTCAAGAAGTGCTTCAAAGATCCCGGCAAGACCGTGGATCATGAGCTAATCGACCTTCAAGAAGATCTGTCTTATCAAGAACACCCCACCAAAATCCTTGAGACCGCAGAACGAAGGACGCGCAACAAGTCCATCAAGTTTTGCAAGGTGCAGTGGTCACACCATTCTGTTGATGAAGCAACATGGGAGCGTGAAGATGAACTCCGTGCCAACCATCCTTCTCTCTTTGTATCTTCTTCTTCTTCTTCCTAGAATCTCGGGGCGAGATTCCTGTTTAGTGGGGGAGAGTTGTAGCATCCCAGTTGTCTAACCCCTGTAATGCTACTGGTTATAATAATAAAATGGGCCACTTCCAACATATAATTGTTGCATCATCATCATATCATGCTCATGTCATCATGTCCCCTTGCATTTGAGCATCATATAAAACCCTTTCTTGTTTGGTTCTTATCTCATGTGCATGATTAATTGTATTTGCCTCTTGATATTGTATTTGGGTCTTAATAAATTGTTAAATGCCCAAGTTGAGTTGGGGGCATCTCTCTTTTTGACTCCACCACCTTTTCTATCACCACCTTATAATTCCACCATCCAACTATTCTGAGCTTGGCATTTTGTTGATTTATCTCTGGCTCATGATAAGTTGGTTGGAACCCACCCATAATCTTTGCTTGGCCTTTGCCCACCTTTTGGGAATGCAAGGATTAAAGCCACATGAAATAATGTTGTTTTCACAATATAACCATTTGGCATTAATTATGTTGCATGGGCCATGCAAGTGCCACCTTTTCTAGTATTTGGTTTTTGTTTGTTTTCTCAGTGGATCACCTCTCCCTTGGTTTAAATCTTGTGTTGGCTAGTAGCTTATCTTCACCCAAATCATCTAAACCTCTATCCCTTGTTCCATGCACACACATGTGCTAATGTGGCATACACCAACCAAACCACCCTTGCTTGGTTTTTGCTTGTTCTTTGAATGGAACATGCATGATTCAAATCCACATCATCTCATGTCCATCTCTCTCTCCCTCACCCTCTTTTTCTTGCTTGATCTTGCTTAGGGCTTGCTTGGAGTTTGCTTGATCAACCTAGTACCACCTCCCTCTTTCTTACCTCTCTTAGTAAAAACCCTAAACCTCCCCCATGCCCACTCTCCTTCCTAGCTAGCATGCCCCTAATCTACACCTTTTTCCTAAACCAAAACCCTAGCTACACCCCCCTTCCCTACCTAGCATGATCACCCCTCACCTAAAAACCCTAGGCTCAAGCCCATGCCCTTCCCTCTCTCTCGGCCCCTCTCTCTACCTGCCATGAAGGCCCACCCCAGCCCCCTCTACCAGCTCCCCTTCCCCAACACGACCAGGGCCCCCCAACCTAACCCTAGCCGAGGCTACCACCCCCCCAACCGATCCCTTTCTTCCCTCTTTTCCTCCCTGCCGCAGCAGCCCCACCCCGCAGCTACCTGCCCCCTGGACTCGCCTACCCCACCAGCCAGCCTCACCCTCTCCTTCCTAGCTCTGCCGCGCCCCCTGGCCCCCCATGCCGAGCACGTGAGGGAGGGCAAAAAGGTGGCCGAGCCGACCTGCCCCTCCCCCACGCAAGCCCCCACCTCGCCTCGTTCTTATCCTCTTCCTTCCCCTCTCTGGCCTCCCCAGATCCCATCCTAGAGGCCCTGCCTCGCTCCCCTCCTCTGGCCTCCTTCTCCACCGCTCAGCTCCTTCTCGCCGGCCACGCCGTCCACCTCGCCAGCACACACACTTCCAGGAGGCGGGCGCGGAGTAGAGGATGTCGAGGAAGCCTTGGAGGCTCGTCTGCGACGCCCTGGACCCAGACGCGAGGAGGAGACGGCCTGCCCTGTCGCTGCACGCCGGAACGCCACCGTAAACCCTAGCAAGCAGAGCGTCTGCTTCGCCGCCATTCACGACCGCCCCGACCCGATCCAAGCACGCCATCAGCCTCGCGGTAAGCCACTGGTCCTCCTAGACACCGTCCCCCCCTTGATCGCTTCCTGGTTGAGCGTGGCACGGCGATGAACACCCTCGGTGCACGGTGTAACGTCGTCGTCGTCTGCTCTGCCGCTCGCGTAAACCCTACCTAGACCCCTGCGCGTTCCCTGTCAACAACCACGCACCGCCGCAGCGGTAGCCGCCCCGCTAGCGCACCTGAGGGCGCAGGTTCGAACCCCCACCGCGCCGCGCGCGTCGCGCGAGCGACTGACGCGCACGCTCGGTTCAGAGTTAGGGAAGATCCACAGTACGCGTGGCCGTTTTGCGAAAAACCCCCTAGCCCCTTTTTGCCCCAACCCGCGGTCCAGCCTGGCCCATTTGTCTGTGTCTTGGTAGTTTTGCAAAAAGGCTCCTGTCGTTTTCTAGATTCAACCCGCGGTCCTTGGTTGCCTCAGCCGCTGGCGCGTGGGCCGCAAAACCCCTGGCCCCACCTGTCTGCGGCCCAGACTAGAGTAGGTTGGGTGTAAAAAGTTTGGCTGGTTCTGTTTTAATTATTCAAATCTTTTCTAATTAATTCAAATTCAAAAATGAAATCTGTTTCAAATAATTTTCAAACTATAAATCCAAATTTGACAAGTAATATATGTTTGGATATCAGAAAAATGAGAGGATTCCAAATATGCCCTTCAAATTTCTTTTTGCACAAGTAAAATTCCAAGTTTAATTAAATTACAACTAATGCCACTAGAATTTAAATAATTAATAACTTGTGTTTTATAATTCCAAATTAAGCAAATGATATGTCTAAAATGATCAGCTCGACGAGACCTTTCTGTTTATGATATCCATGACTTGAATTGAAGCATGCATCATGTAAATATATAATATACAGCAACTAATTTGACAATAAAATGTGAATAAAACCCAATAAAAATGTTATTTCTTGTATTCCACACCTCACCCATGCCATGCTACCTTATTGCCATGTAAATTGTGCATCATTCATCACGGCATGATTGTTTGCTTGACGCATTTAATTCCAATGCTTGTGTTATATATTCATGTTGGCCTTGTTTGTTTGGTTTTTCTCGGATAGACACTGAGCAGGGGTTATATCAAGAGAACCAGGAGCACTACCCAGATCCGTCCCTCGCTTCAACTGAGTTGCCAGGCAAGCACTCCCACATGCTTGCATACATACAGTACCTATTGCCTCTATCTATTCTTGCATCATTGAGTCGCGATTGCATTAAATTGAATCCCAAGTATGCATAGCCTTTACTTTCAAACTCCACCAAGCTTGTTCCTCCATCCCATGAGCCATTACTGTAGGAGTTGTTTGAGCCATGCGAGTCGTAGAACAGCATGTGTAGGGTATGTGAGTGTCTGTTGGATAACGAGGTACCTAAACAGCTTAACCTGAGTAGTTCTGGGATAACTAAAGAAAGTGGCACCGGTGAGCAACATCTGCTATTTGGTTCTTCCTGCTCACTTGTGTCCCGTAAGACCCCGAGTACTTGATTCCTGTTCCTTGATTTATCGCGCTATCCACATCCGGGAGGTATATGGGACCCCCCTGAGCCAGAGCTTGATTCCGTCTTATTTCTTGGGGCCACAAACTAGTTTGAGGTTTTATTTACTATCCTGTACTTATGCCATGCTACTTTCTGCATTTAATTTGTGCGAGGAGCACACTGTACTGTTTAGGTAAGCGTAATGTTTTCGCGGTATCGACAGTCCCCGATTGGGGATCTGCTGTCGTTTACAGCCATTGTCGCAAACCTTGAGTCCGTCTCGAAGCTTGCTTACTTTGTTGCGGGTGTACTTCAAGGGGTGGCCCCCTGAAATATTTCTGAATCTTGTGATTGTTCAGTCGTGAAAGCCTCGTTGGGTTTTGATTTGGTTTTTCCGAGGTCGATCGAGCGTGTGTTGCTATTGGTGCACCCCGGCCGGGTAAAACTTTCTGAAAGCCGTGTCCGCGGATATGGACGACTTGGAGCACAGTTTCTCGATCATAGACAAGCATAACTAAAGTACCGCTTTAATCTGACTAAGTAACTTGACTAGTAAATAGTGCAACACTCATGGAATGGTTAATAAAATTGCCAACGGATGGGGGGTTGTTCGTCCGCTTCCTTGTTGGTAAGCAGGGAGGAGGATGGATCGGATGAGATTACCATAATAACTGTTGTTCTTAATTCACGGACATCCGTCTATCATTGGTTAGGCGGATGGTTAGCGTTTATCTGTAGAACTGCTAGGGTTTATCTTTCGCTGCAATTGCGTCACCCCAGGTTGTGTCCCCTTTAGAGGCATTAAGACTTGTTGAGTACCCTTAGGGTCTCACCCGATAAATTCTTGATTCAGATGAACAGGTACCTTCTCAGGACGGATACTGGGTGGAAGAAGCCGAAGATGTGGGCAACGATCGTTCGGTGTAGAGATTCCGGGAAAGGGGATCCGTGAGACCTGTAGTTGGGATGTGCTTATTTCTATGGCATCTTATGCCGATTTGCTTCTTATCCGTACTCGGATTTTGTTTGCCGCTTCCGCATGATACTCTGATGTGTGTTGTATGAGGAAGTATCCTAAAATATAGATCTATCTAGGTCATTTGAATCTTGCCGTATGGCGTTGCTATATTTCCTTTCTTTCTAGATGGTATGGCTCTGATGTACTCTTGTATGGTGGCTTGCGTACATACCCACTTGTGTACGTAGTTGATCCCTTCGCCTGCCGACTACGCCGCCCGTACAGGTCCCGTTGAGAGGGTAGTGGTTGGGACGTCTGAAAGGACTACCAGTGAGTGGCTTTTGGGGCCCCACCGTACTATTTCAACCACTACCACTCATCCAGGCTTGTATCTAGGAGCGTAGTTCACCGAGGTAGTTACAAAAACCCCATTGTGAGGACGCTTTCAGCGAGTACCTCCATTGGTTTCTAGAGAACACTCGTGTGAAGCTCCTACCGGATGCATATCCAGAAGATATATTGGAAGAGGCGCTGCCTGCGTGGGACGAGATGAGGAACCTTGAGTACAACCAAGATGTTAGAGAAGGGCGGAAAACCTCCTTTGCTCCCGTGATGAACTTTGTGGTAAGTCGGTAGTTCATGTTCCCGTTACTATCTTAGTCGGATTTATGTAATATGTGTCATTGATTTGCTTGCAATGCAGCGCATGGAGGTCCAGAAGCAGGCAGATGAGTTGGAGGGTGCTTTGGAGTTCCCGAGGGATGAGGAGGGCAATAGTAAGTCAAGGGATTTCGTTAGGAAGCAGGCACAAAAGGTATGACGCTTCGCGAACTTGCTTGGTTGTCGGGATCCCAAGGTTGTTGCGACGTCGTCCAAGGAACCGGCAAAGTCCACTTCACGAGAGGAAAGCAGCCCCGACGATGAGCAATCTTCCACGGTAAGAGATAAACTTGCACCGATGACATCTTTTTTGAATTTCAATGTATCACTCTAATGAGATCATTGCTCTTATTGTAAAGGCCGAAGACGAAGACGAGGCCGAGCCGGACGACATGTCATTGGAGAAGTATCAACGAAAGGTACGGTCTGCAATCAAGCTAAGGCCAAGAAATCGTCCTATTGTCGAGTCCGATCCCGAGGACGAGCGTGGCAGAATAAGATTGCTCTGAGGAGAGGAGGCAAGAGCAAGCATGCTAGAAAGTAGTAGTTGTGTAAGACTATGTTGGTTCAATGTTGTGCTAGAAACCGTCCTATTGTTTGAGACTATGTTGGTTCAATGTTGTGTGAGACTATGATGTGTTGGTTCAATGATGTGTGAGACTATGATGTTTGAGACTATGTTGTGTGAGACTATGATGTTAATCCCATGACAATGTTTGAGACAAGTTTCTTTATTGGAAAAGGAAAATTAGTTTGAAGGCAATATGAGCTGTGGTGACATGTGAGCTAGGTTGGCTTAAAAGGCTAGCCAGATGATATCTTGGAAAAGGACCATAGTTGATACTTGAGCCATTCAGGGAGGCGCCACAGCCTCCTTGATGGCGATCCGAGATGACACATATTTCCCTATCAAGAGGTAAAACCTTCGTTATCAAAAGACGGAAGAACCACTCCCAATTAACATTGTTCTCTGCCTCTACCAAAGCAAAAGCCAAGGGAAGCAACTGGTTGTTTGCATCGTTTTCTATTGCAATCAAGAGAGTTCCACGGAACTGCCCGGTCAAGAAGGTGCCATCCACGGAGATTACCGACCTACAATGTTCAAAGCCCCTCACACATTGCTCAAATGCCTAAAAAGCACGCCCAAATATTCGAACATTTCTTTCATTACGAACCATCGTTTCGGTGCCATATGGCTCAACCACATGAACCATGCCCGGGTTAGCATCGGCCATTGCTAACAACAACCTAGGGATTCGGCTGTATGATTCTTCCCAACCACCGTACAACATTCTGAATGCGGCTTGCTTCGTCTTCCATGCCTTCCCATACTTCACCTCATAGTGAAAGATTGCTTCCACGAACTCCATGACCATCTTGATGGTCATTGTCGGAAGTGAAGAAATTTGGTTTGAAAGCCTAAAGGCGAGGAACTCAGAGGTCAGTTGTCGGTGCTCGTGCTTCACATATTTGTCATCCATCCTTTTTCCATGGCACATGTGCGTTGACACACGGCTTGAAATGCGCCAATCAGCCCCCCCTTGTATGGTCTTGCCCGCACTATCCAAGGACAACCATCATCTTCGCATTTAACCGTGTAACGCTTCTTCACGTCCGAGTGAACCACCGTGAAAGGACGATGATACCTAATAGAGAAGTCCTTGATCCATTGCTTAAGTTCCAACAATGTGGCAAACCTCTGTCCTTTTGAAATCCCATTCTTCTCGTGACTAACATCCCGATAGGAAGTTGGCCTTGGTCCAAGCACTACACCCTTGCCGCCATCAATCGTGGCTTCATCCGCTAGACTAAGATCACGAAACAAGGGTAGCCGATGATCCCTGCCCAATACCTTCTCATGCACTTCGGCCTCATCCTTAGTGAACCCCTCCTCATCAACTTCTTCATCGGGACCATCCTCATCCGAGTCGGATACATACATTCGAGAAAACGGGATGTCATGATCCATGTTCTCTTGTGTATGATATAAGTCTAAATTTCCAATAGTATTGTCACAGAGCTCAACCTCCCTCTCACTATCCTCATACTCATCATTCTCCTCTTCCAATGCTTCATCTTGATTCTTTGAAATGGGGCTCAGAGATGTCCTCAATTCATCTTGCTGCGTCAAAGGAGGCTCAGTCAATTCCTCTTGGTTCATGGGTGGAGGACTCCGAGCTTCATATGGGGAGGAAACCGGTATGATACTCCTTTGCATATTACCATCAACCTTTTTCGTGGCAAATAACTCAAGAGCTTTGTCTTGTGATTCGGCCACCACTTCCTTGTATGCAAACCAACGTTGCTCCGAGCTGATACGCATTGTCTTCCAACGATTGTGCATCCCAAATCCCACATTGTGCCTACCCTCCAACTCAACAACATCACTAGGATCCATCCAATTAAAATCTATCCGAACTTGTTGCAACACCTCCGCATAGTTTGGACTACGATCAAACACCAAGTCAATCTCATCCGGGTCTGGCTCAATATTGCCTCTCAAGAAAGCTTCCTTGTCCATATGATGAACATGGACAATTCTAGCCATCCCTAAAATAAATATAAGAACATAATGGTACATAAATTCAATAAGTATCTATGTCAAAATTTACACTAACAACAAGCTCATACAACCATACTCTAACCCTAACTCTAACCCTAACCCTAACCCTAACAATATTATCTATATACATGAAGGTTTAATATACCAATCCTAACTCTATATATCAACCAAACACCTCATTGCTCCATACAAATTTACATATCCAATTGGCCTAGCATTTGGAGGAATTTCTCAACCTATGGACAAATCTCTATCTCTACTGTCTAAAACATGTGAAGGTGTTCCGTTTTCTGCCAATCTTCCGCACTACGTCGCATCCTTCGTCGCGCCTCCCAACTCCGCTTCTCGCTCATTGTATTATTAGCCAGGCCCACCAAACGCATTCACACCACGAGGTATCAGCGTTCCGTTTCCTTCCACCACCGCAAAAACATCGCACCCTCCCACCGAACCGGCAACCGTTCCCCGAACTGGCCCCTCTCAGATCTCGAAGGCCCTGGTGGTGCTTAGGCCGCTTCCTCCGCCATGACGCCCTCTACTCATAGCACCATGGTTCCAAGCCTTCGGGTGATGGAATCGTACTGGCGGTTGCAGATGGGGATGGTGGAGGGCATCACGGCGGAGGACGACAAGGCCGCCCCCGTCTACAAGACCGAGGAGATCTGCGAACTGTTGCACGCCTCCGACAACAGAATCATCAAGGGAAGCGAGCCCCGTCCCAACATCCTTGCCTCGCCTCCCCCGACCACGCCCAATACCCAGCCTCCGCTTCCGACGGGGTGAAGTGATGTACGCCCTTCACCGTTGCCGCCGGTCGCGTAGTGTCGAAGAAGGGTGCGCATCGGCGGAGGCACATCGTCGACACAAGCGGAGGGTCCGAGTACGCAAGTTTGAGGCCACCGGAGGCACTGCGCTTGCCGCAAAGGAGTTGTTCTGCAAGGAGCGAGAGGCATCTGAGGCTGACGCCTAACAGGCCAGTGAGGAGGCATGGCTGCATCCGAGGGGAGGAAGTGTTCTCCTCATCTGATTTCGTGAACATAGAGTGAAGCAGGCTTTGTACTTCACTCGACGACAACATCAGCAGGTTAGTTTTTATCGGCAAACAGAAGAAATTGTATTTACGTTGTTACTAATACAATGTATTCACTAAGGTTCATTACTCCTTTTGGATTGATCTGGACAGACACGGGAGCCGAAGAAACATAAAGATATTATTATAGTTGTTTTTCTTCTCTAAAGTTGATTATATTTTATCCATGCTCTCTAAATCTCGTGTGATTCATACTCTCTGTATCTTGAATTTTTCTTCCATGTATCATCTAAATCTTGTCTATTCATGATGTGTTTTTTCATAGAGGAAGAGAAGCTGCGAACATACTACATCCCAGGGTACTTAGAGCCGTGTATTGCATAGAGAGATGAAAATCTTTCATCTGTGTATTCCATATAGGAAGATAAACTGATGCTTTCTTTGCCCTACAGTAGTATGTTACTAACTTTTCATATCAGTGTCCTGTAATTTTGAAATCTCTTGAGGTATCCCATATTGACTTCCTGTATTGTTGAGCTCTATATCTGTTAACTACGATTTGTGAGCTTAAAATGTGTAGATTTTTTTCTATGTGATGTAGGCACTCATTGATCACTGATCCATGATATTCAAATTTTATGTAATCGGGAACAAGGTTTTCATGCTGTCAAGATTTCGACGTCCAATGCAAGTTTGCTAAAATCGTCATCAGGAGATGAACCTATGCCGTTTAATAGGTACACTTGAAAAGATACATATGTTGGCTCACTATTCTGTTGAATTTATCAAGCAATAGTTGAAATTTCATTTGCAGTTTCAAGGCTATGCCAGTTGCTACTAAGAATCAGCTATTGCAGAACGAGGTATAAGATAACAAATCTCTAAACATTGATGTTGTGAAAGAGGCTGCAGATTTTCTAGAGGAACAATTTTTTGATTTGATGTTGTTGTAAGTATTTTCTTTTAGGATTTGTATGGATTGGTGCTGTTAGAATTCAGTACAACTGCAAAGAAAGTGACTTATTCTCAATCGAAGTCTCTAACACTTCCAGTTGCCGACATGTTTTCATGTAGAAACCATCATTGGGATATTGCAGGTTCAAGTGGACTGCACGAGCTCGACCGTGGCGACCAGGAGCGCGACACACAATTGATTCGGTTCTCGCGCGCCCATAGAGGAGGAGCTAGGAGTCTGTCAAGGCTATCGAGACCGACATCGAGCACGCAAATACGTTGTGAGTGCAACAATTCTCCCCTCACTCCGGATTTTGAGCTCAGTTTAGGTCGTAGTTCTTTCTCGCCAAAATTTTGCCGATCAATTAGTTGGCCTCGTTGATTGGGTTGGCGTCCTCTGCTCTTGGTGTAGAACAAATGTTCTATCAAAATGGTATGTTGCTTCCATGTGAGTTTAGACACCTAGCAATAGGGATATCTGCTTTCCTCAATAACCGTCATCAATTATGTTTTTGCTTAGAGTCTTTGTTTTACAGAGTATATGGACAATTTTTCACATAGAAAGCATGACTATGTTTATTCTTTTTAGTTCCAATTCCTTTTCCTTTTTAATATATTTATGTGAGGATTATGAAATATGATTTCTTTCCTATGCTTGCTATATTGAGAGTTGCACATGATAGATGGAGTCAGTTTAGTGGCTATTCTATGTATAATGTCAATCCATGGCTTCCCGTGGAATATGAGCATGGTATCACCATTTTGGAATCGTGCTTATGCTTTCAACATTTATTTTAGGCTTTCTAATTGCATGAAGTCAGATCCTAGGATGGTCGGGTAGATGAAAGTCATGCCTAAACTGATTGATGGCTTTGAAGTTATTAGGACATAGGTTATGATCTCCATTTCTTACTTTTATATTTTAGGCAGTTAGAAGCGATTCACAATAAGTTTTGGGGTTTATTTATACCACGGTAAACTGAATGAGAACCTAATGCTCAAAAGGTCAACTTGTTGTTTGGACTTTTGACGAGAGATCAGTGCGAGGATCAGGTACCTTGTCAGGCTCAGTGTTCCGTAACATGAAACCGCGAGCTAATATATAGCTGGACTCCCGTTTCTTTCTTCATAATGCACCTGAGCAATATATACTTCACTTCTTTTCTTGTCGTTTAATAATTCCTGTCATTATCATTTACGTTAATAGAATGCTCATAGCTGGTGGGTAGTTTGGTTGGGCCGCACCACCAGTTTATAAGCATGAAGAGGCCCAACTAAAGAGGCATGGAAAGGTATTGTTGGTGGCTACTCCCTCTATTCCTAATTATAAGATGTTTTGGCAAGCCAAACTGACCTGTAGAGGAAGTAGGTTTTCATTGATCTATTTGAGTTGCTTTCTCATGTCTGGATTGGGTTGGAAGCAGAAAATCTCTGTTTGTTTGATGTACGGCATCAAGCTGACAACTTGTGTCACATAGTGCATAGCATAGCTTTGGCTTGATGCTTGTGGGTGCAGCTTCTAGAGTCAAGACGCCAATGTTTGTGTCATTGGATACTTCATGTTACTAAATAACACCATTGTTACCGAAGATGCCAATCTTTTATGTTCTGCAACTTATAGTTCCCTATTATCCTTCTATGTTATTGCCTGACTGATATCCTCTGTTATGAACAATAAAGAAGTCGAGATGGCTAATGAAGGAAACAAGTGCATCCTTTCTGAAACTGATGGGCAACATCAGCAAAAAGAAAGTATAGCTTCACTTGAAGATCAAGAAAGACAAGAGAAGCTAGAAAAAAAGGGAGGGTCGGGAAAAAGAAGTTTTAGATGTGTGCTACTACTATGTTATGGATATTGCGATTCTGTTTTGTTTTCTTGGAAAACACATGTAACTCGTAATCCTACTTATGCACCTAAGTGTTAACCATCCATTCTTGGATGGCAAACAATGTATTGAATTATCCCTGTTCATCTGTTTCCACCCAAGTGTATGAACTTGAGCTTAGCAAATTAGAAGACTGCGTGGACACCCTTGTGGAGTATATTTTGCTTTTAGTGAGACATTTTGTCATCAACTACATCAGAGGAGCTAAGAACGCTGCTCTCTTTAATCTATTGATGTATTTGTAATTGACTAACTGGTGAATTTATAGTCATATGAAAAGATACTAATATATCTCTACCACATAGTAAAATTGCTTAATTGGTACTGCATAAATTCTTCATCAGGTTTTAGACCTTACTTTTAGGAAGATAGGTTTCTGAACTTCTCTTTTGATTTGAAGATGTGTAGCTTTTTTCTTCACGAAGATGTAGTACATCTTCTGTCAGAAGGTTAAAGCCATTGTGTATTTATCTTGATTTTAATAACTTGGGGCTTCATGTTTCTTTGTTCCCGTATTTCTACAATTATCTCTGCAGTTTGCTTTGTAGGACTTTGAGCTGCCTCCTCTTGGTATTTTAGTTTATTTTCGCACATTTTAATGCAGTATAGTTTTGATGGATCTGAAGAAGGAAGTAATTGTTTAATTATTTTAACGAGGGGGAAACATTTTTACACTAGTGCATGAACACTTAGGCGGTGAATCAACCTATTACCTGAAGTCATTACTTACTCATAATTTCTTTTAAAAAATGGAAGCAGAATGGTGTTTCATGTGGCATAGAAATGACGAAAAGTACAAATGGGTAAAGTGGGATGAGATTTTCTTAAATGAGGTGAAATCGTGGCACAACTTAAATATGGTAAATAGTATATCACAAGAAACTTTGTTGTGGTTAAATTTGTAAACTAAGAAAATCCTAAATTCATTGAGTGCATCCTATCGCCATGGATGCCATCAGCGGCCCGTCGTAGTCACTTCGTCACCAAGTAATTTAGTCTTCATGGCGTTCGATCCGACCTGAAAAATATCTTGAAGTTTTATTTTTAGTTTAGGTTTGCTTGATTTTCGGTTCTTAATCTATTGTTCTCTAAACAATGCTTTTGTTGTCATAATTTTCTTAACTATAAGATGAGAGGGAAGTTTAAAATAATCACGTAGATTAAACCATGTACGAGTTGCCTAAATTGTAGTGGTGGCATGACTTTGAAAACCGTGGGACAAGCAAGGAGCAAGCAAAATTGAAGGAAGATCATTTAGTTTTTTGTTTTTATATTTTTTTCTCCCGTTGGAACGCACGGGCACGTTTCCTAGTAACTTAAAATTTGCGGATGAAATTGAGGGGAGAAGAGGAGAATATCTTGGTGAGGCGATTAGGGAAGAAATCCCCTAAGTTTTTCTTCAAATCTTGGGCTTTTGAGTGAAGATTGGGGAAGAGTGAGCCCTAGCCGCAGCCGCCGCCGTTCTAAGTGGTGAGTGGTGAGGAAAGGAAGGAAATGGAGAAAAGAGTCGGGCTGGGCCGACCCAGCACCGCCTTAAGGGCTTCAGGTGTGCGGCGCCAGCCACCATGGCACGGCACAGGTGGGTGCGGCGCCTCCCCGACTGGCGCCGCACTTAAGGTGCTGGGGCCCGCGGAGCCAGCATGGCAGAGCGTGCAGCGCCATGTCGAGTGGCGCATCAGGCATGTATGTGGCGCCAGACCCGACGGCGCTGCATGCGGGTGCCAGCGTGGCAGCTGTGCGCGCCGGACCCCAGCCGGACAGCGTGGCAGGCGTGCGGCGCCATCCTAGCTGGCGCTGCACAAGTGGTTGCGGCGCCGTGCGGGCAGGAGTGGCAGAAAAGAGTTATCCAGTTTGAATTTCTTTTCGAATGGGGTTAATTTTTGAATTTCTTACGACTTTAGGTTATTTTTATTTAATTTACCGTTTGCGGCATGCTTGAGAAGACGCTACGGAATTCAGGACTGTGTTGGGATATTATCCCCCGGTTACTCCCGTATGTAAATTTTAGATCTAAAGAATAGTCACATTAATTTTAGGTGATTATGTTTAACGTGGTGCTTTATTAGTCAATATATATCGTGTCAAACAGGTTACGTAACTAATAATAATCTTCTATTAAGTCCTAATCGTAAATTTTATATCTAACCATCAAGAGTAATTTAGATGATGTGGATCAACTTGGTGTCTCAGAAAACACTCTTATATTGCTTTTAATATATAACTAGCACAGTGGCCCTCGCAAATGCGAGTGCGACATCTTTATTTTTTTTATAGTGGCCAAGAACTATTCATTGTTTGTGGATATTCACAATTTGCATTTTGGGGTTGAAAATAATGTGATTCCTGGTCATGAAAAATATGTCACATTTGTTGTAGATATATTAAAATTTATTATTTCCACTAATTTTTATCAATAAAGAAAAATAAGGAAATTCAAATGCAATTTTGTACAACGTAAATTATTCAAAAGAATAGGTATTATATCAGTCTTTTTTCTCTCCACTTAGTCTAGGCTCTGCTCACATGTATTTTTCTCGCCAACTTGAACGACAGTAGTTTCATCATGTTAAAAGCAGTCAGTTTATTGTGTGATTATAATGATTAGTCGCTTAGATATTTAGAAGGTTCAATGTACTTCTAATTAAACAATCTGTATAGAAAAATCCTTACTCGAAAGAAAAACTAACAATAAAATTGAGGGAATAACTTGCATTTTGTAGGTTCATGACCCACCTCATCTTAAGTTCCATGTTTCAGAGCTTTGTTTTATGGTATCATATCACTTGAGAAGTCTGATGTTCTTTTAGACAAGCGGAAGTTAAACCCTGTATTATGAATTATACTAATGGGTAGATTATCATAATTAGAGATATCAAGTGACTTGCTATATTCACTTCATTTAGTTGATATGTTCTGTGTGCACAACTGGAAATGCAAGAGACAATCAAGCCAAACTTCCCTCCTAACCACGTGGCATCAAACTGTTGTGTCACCATAAGAGAATAAACTAACATAAGCAAGGCCCAATAAGCGAATAAATTATTTTTATCAGAGATGGCATCAATTCCTTGTTCCTATAAATTACACTCATACGCCATTTTTCTGAAATCCTAGTCACACCGAATTTGTTTATGTGCCTAGAAATTTCTATGTTGAACAACTATTTAGTTTATTTAAACAGTCCATGAACCACACGCCTCAGATGCGGGTTTCCTGTGTTACACATCACGCACTAAAATTTTAGGAGTATTTGTTTTTTCTTTGCCTATTTTCCCCATATCCACCAGGTGTGTTTTATGCATTATTTATTTTCTACATAATCAATATATTATTGCATTAAAAGAAAATTATGAGGTCTAAGCGATTTGTACATCCGAGCAAACTTTTGGTATAAATATTTACACCAGTCATCATTGTTGATAAGACCTTATATGTCACCAAGGAAGATGAAATGTATTATATTTTGTATGATTATTCAACTTTGCAGCTTCCACTTATCCCTGATAATTGGTATATTTCCATCAATAATTTTTAGTAAGTTCACCAACAATTAAATTAATGTATGGCTTGCATCTAAACCATGTTGTTGTTCTTCCACCAGTCTCAAATGATTATTAATTTTGCAACATAATATATCGAGGTGTTTCCCCATAGTGATATATTAGGAAACACTTTATTACTCACTCTCTAGACCTCGTCATAGTTCGCTCTTTTTCCTCCAGCCCATAATGCTATACATGTTTGATATGATTAATGACTCTTTAATTGATTCTTGCTTTATCGTTTACCCGTACACTCATGTCACCCTATTGATCTATTCGTGTGATACTCTTGCTTGCACGCATTGCATATTTGCCTCTACCTTTCGTAATATATTATGTGCCTTCCATGTGGTCCTTATACGAATTGGTGGTTCCTAATAAACTACTTCTTGGTTTGTTTCAGCCATTGTGATCCTTGCACGATACCACCCATTCATGCATGCCTCTTCTCATCTTCATATATGTACGCTCGAACTTGCATCTACCAAACTCAGTTATTCTTATACACTTAAATTACATGCGTGTATAACTCAACTATTCATACCCATCATTATTGGATATGGTTGTCTTACTAAATTAGAACACATTGTTCTCCTATACATGCGTCTTCTTCCATGTTCTCTTGACCAAAACACCTCAATATGATTCGAGTTGATGTTATATTTTTTCATTTAGTGATTTTTCCCAAAAGCTTGTGCTCATCGTACTCAAACTTCCCATGACACTTGTTAATGGAAGAAATCATAATTACATGTGAATATTAACATGTGAGTTATATACAAAGCTCAGTCATATTACTTGATATGGAGTTCTTACAAAAACAAAATCAAAATTTTCTCTCATTTTATTATTTTGAATTTAATAAAGAAGATGAGAAAAAACAAATAGTAATAAGTGTTATATAGCCATGGATTTATATGATAGGCTTGTAATATTCATCCACCTTATTAAATTTTTTATACTCACTCCATTCTAAAAAGGATGTCATGGATTTGTCTAAATTTGTATTTATCTATACACTAAAACACATCTAGATACATGTGAATCTAGACAAATCTTCGAAATCCTTTTTAGGACGGATGGGGTATATCGATTATAATTTTAGCCTAGATGAAAAAATGTGATAATATATTTCCAACAATTTTAATAATATAATGATATCTAGATGTATTAATATGATATATAATATGTATATTTCTCATAATCGGTTGCAATACGTGAGGCATAATCATGTGATATGCGAGTGGTCTAGTATGACTCGCATATATCACCATGATCAATAATACCCAAGACTCACCCTCTGATTTGACAAAATATATTAACAATTGAATTAACGCACGCTCTATTTTGCCTTCAGCCAGTCACCAATTTTGTGTATATTTCTCATACTCAGTTGCAATACATGATACATAATCATGGGATATGCGAGTGGTCTAGTGTGGCTCGCATATATCACCATGATCAATAATACCTAAGACTCACACTCTCATTTGACAAAATATATTAAAAATTGAATTAATGCCGCTCTATTTTGCCTTCAGTCAGTCATCAATTTTGTGATGCATCGGCCGGACTGGCAGAGTTGTTACTCTCATTCATTCATCTCAAAAAGTAGTTAATTTTTCTAGTCGATATTTTTTATTTACTACTCTCTTCGTCTAAAAATAACTGACTTGAATTTGTCTAGACATATTTTAGTTTCTAAATTCATTTAAACATAGACAAATCTAAGTCAGTTATTTCTAGATAGAGGAAGTAATATTTTTCCCATTATCATTACTTTGCATGCGTGTACTACTTACGGATTTCTAAGTTTTTTCTTTTCTTTTTGACATGTCCTTTTTTTTGTGGGTAACTTTTTGACATGTCCTTTGACTTTGACGGAGTCTTAGTTGCCCCATCGTGGTTTACCGTGTATGAATATGTTCTTAGTGGCTGCAGCCGTCTCCGCCTACTTTTCCTTTCCTTTTTAAACCGGACTCCTTGGTGTTGTTTCGTGCCTTCGTGACCAGCTAGATCTCCGTTAATTTTTGTGATGTGGCCAAATCCGTTTGGGGCATGCATGTATGTGTGGTTAAGTACCGTTGCCTACACGTGTGTTTATCTTCTAAATACGTGACACAGTTGACTATTGTTTGTACCAATCTCTTTCTACGTAATTTTTTAATCTTTAAATCATAACCATAAATTGTAAATCTAACGGTCAATATAATCTGAGTGATGTGGATCAACCAGGTGGCTCGAAAAACCCCCTTATATTGCTTTAAGTATATAATAGAAATAGATAAATAATACTCCCTCCGTCCCAAAATAGATGTCTTAAATTTATCAAAATTTGGATGAATCTAGACACTATTTAGCATATAGATTCATCCAAAATTTAAAAAAAGTTAAGACATCAATTCTTGGACGGAGGGATTAGATAGATAATAAAACAGATTAAGAATTAAGAAATGTTTGGACGACCGTGGCATGCGTGCAGCCGGTAGGTCATCAACGCAGGTCGCGTGCATGCGTGCTGGGTCGTTGGAGAGCATAGGCCGCATGAACACTATGTCTGGATACGAGAGGGGTATAAATGTTGGCGTGCAATTCACAACATGTAGTAGTAGTACTGTTGGAGTAGTGTCCCCTTCCCGTCCCGTCCCGTCCCGTCTCCTTTGCAGCCACCGCCATGCCGCGCCCTTTCCCGCTGCTCGCCGTTGTGGTTCTGACCCTCCTCTGTTTTTCCTCTAGCCTGCTGCTGCACGCTGCAGCCTTCTACTCCCCTAGCAGAAGGCCTAAGCCTCCTCCTGAGATCGACCTTCCTTTCCTGCTGCAAACAATCCAACACACACGCATGATCACGCAACTCAACGTAGTGTTTAGCGTCACAGACTCACCCATGCAAATCAACAGGCACGTCGTGATGCAAAAGCAGACCATTTACAACACCCCTCCCGGCAAGTGGGTAACACCCATCTTGCACGGTTGGGGTTCAGACAAGATCAAAGTATTTCTTCGCCATGACAATGCCTACTTTCTGGGGTTTAGGATGGTAGGCGCCCCTGGTGGCGTAACGCTTTTCTGGAGGGGCAAGGAGCACATGTATCCAGGGTCGGTGGCGCTGCCCCTTGGTGAAAATTACGGGGAACTCGTCGGCGGCCACATGCAGCTGGCGTATGTGGTGCTGGGGAGGAACGCCACGAGAGATGCCGTCTCTATTCTTGCCCACTACCATCTCGGGACCGTATCAAACCATGACCTTGGCCTTGCAGCAGCAACCATCTGCCTCACCCTGAGTGAGTCGATGCGCATCAAGCCCATTCAGTTGATCATATCACGAGGATGGGATTCCGAGGGCGGGGTGACAATTGGGGAGACAAATGCCATGTTCACAGTTCTGTGGGGTCCAATCTCCCATATTCTGGAGTACCACAGTTTGTCTGGCAGGTGGGATACTGGTGGCCAATACCAAAGGGAGTTGAAAAAGGCCGGAGTGGTGACAAGGGAGGACGCGTTGGCCGTGGTGCACATGCTAGTGCGGTCAAGGAAACTCGACATCTGAACAAGTTAGTACTAGTAGTACTTCTGGTGGAATAAAGAGTAGAGGCACTTTGTCCTTGTGGTGGAATAAAGAGTAGCAGTAGTAGTACTAGTAGAATAAAGAGTAGTAGTAGTAGTAGTAATCTTCTTAGTAGTAATAAATTTCGGCGGCCCTTTGGTCATGTAATAAGTATACTGTAACTAGTAGTTCGGTGCAATAAAAGTCCGTTCAATTTCTCAGTATTGATTGTTAAACACCATGTGCTGTTGTTCTCTCTCTCGTCCTCAGGGACAAGAATTCAGTGTTTTCTTATGATTGTTAAACACATACTACTAGTACTACTAGTAGGAAACTAGCATCTGAACAAGTTAGTACTAGTAGGAAACTCTTCTTCTTTTTTCCGCCAAGGAGGAGGAGTAGTAACGAACGAAGCATCAGCACCGCCAACCCACTTCTTCTCCCCGGCCCCCACTCATTCCCAACGACCACCTCCCCTCCGACTCCGAGCCCCGGCCGTCCGGGGACAGCAGGAGGAGCGTAGCCCTAGGCCGCCGCACCGCCGACCCCTCTTACCCGGCGACGGTGATTCCTTTTCTCTCCCGCCTTATTATGCCTCCACTCCCTCTCCCCTGGAATCATCTTCCCCTCCTCTCCCCTCCCTTGCTCTGCATTTTCCTTTGAGACTTCCACAGTGGCCTCTGTCTCTACCCCTTTCTTCCTCCTCCACACCTCGCGCCCGCGGATCCGTATCCATTCCCTTACTCTCGCGCGCACCATATTTTTGGGATCGAATAGAGCGTCTTCTTCCTCAACATATGTTTCGTTTTGGAGGTTTCATCCATTCCATCTTATTTCCTGATTTTCTCTCCCCGGAGTCATTGTCCACGGAGATACACTTGGGCGATTTTCTTTTTCGCGATGCATTTCGTAATTCGTTGTGGATAATCGACACGCCCTAATCAATTTAGGTGATTGATTCACTGGAATCACCTTAAAGCGTCTCAACGGCAGCACAGTCGATTTTGTCCTCGTCTCATTTTAGGGGGCTTGTTCCCCTTGCAGCTAGATTTTGTACCTGATGAACTGTGTTAAACACCTGGGGGTCAGTGGCCTCTTTCTTTTTTCCTTTGTGTGGGACTGTAAATTCAAGGCGTAGTTACCAAACAGAATACGGTTTTTTTTTTCCTTTGTCTTTTTTATTTTCTCATACATTGTTTTCATGACACTTTTGGATTTCTTTTTTAAATCATGGCATTATGGTCCATCCATCCATGTAAAGATTACTGGGTCGTCTTCTAGGCTACCAGAACAATTATGAAAGAACTACTATCGAGGGTGTGAGTAGAGTACATGTGTTTCTATAAATGTTTCTTTTTATATACACTGAAAAGCTGTGGGTATTCATCTTATTTTTCCTGGGGATGAAGGTTTTCTTCCAACAATTTGTTTATTCCTGCAGACAATTAGCACGAATTGGATTGATTAAATGGTGTTGTGTTGGGGTGGTTGTTAATGGGGAGGAGATGCTACATGGCGATGTGTTCTCAATCTGATTAGGATTCAGGCGTGAATTAGGATCGTTAGTGTTAAATGGATATTTTTAGGGGGATTTGATATTAGATGGTGTTTAGGGAGGCAGTCTCTAACCTGCCATGGTTTTTCGAGTTTCGTTGAATCAATCAGAGGGTTTGTATTTGAGTTAGTGGAATCAGTTTGGCGTTTCAGAACAAGCACCAGAAGCATTTTTCCGAGAGATTAGATGTGTACCAGGGGACTGTGTTGAACACCTGGGATCACATCACAGCTAGGTTTTCTACTTGTGTTAGTTTAAATTCTAGGCTTAGTTTACCAAACAGAAAAGACCGAGTGTCTTTTTGCTTGCGTAAGTACATTCAACGTAGCTACTCTTTTGTCGACATGGCCATATGTCTGCATCAGGATGCAACAACTCATGTCTATTTTTTTTTCCCTTAGTCCACTGTAATCACAACTGTGCGTGGTTAGAAGTAAGTAGTAAGAAGCAGGAATCATGTGGGTAAGAGTTGGTTATGTGAAGCACCAAATAAGGCACGTCAGAAAAGCAAAGACAAATCCGTGAAGTAAACTATCAAAAGGTGCCTTTTGCTTTGTTCTTATTGATAATGGGGACATCCTGATTACAGAAATAAGTAACATTATTTTTTTCTTTCAGTACCAAAATTCACAAATAGTCATTTGTCTCATTCTTCAGTCCACTACTAGTCCTGTCTTTCTTATCTGTTATTGGTTGCCTGTGTGCATATCTATCTTCAAGGATGTGCTCTACTATTACTCAGATCCATTCAGCTCATAGACGTCTCAGCAATCAGCATTTTAGAGTTGTTGCAAACTTCTGCACTTAACCAGTACTGATTGTAGAAATTACAAACATAACTTAGTTTGTGATTATAGTACTGAATGCTCAGTCCAGTGTGTGAGATTTCTTGTTAGAATTTTGCAGGAGTTCCGAACTTGGAGCATCTTGTTGGATTAGCGATGAAGACTAAGACAAAAACACCAATCACAGAGAAGGCAAGTGTGATTGTCATGGAGTTCTTGTTGATAAACCATCTAGTAGATTGCTCAATCTGTGATCAGGGTGGGTAGTGTGACCTCCAGGATCAGTCCATGGCCTTTGGGGATGACCATGCTCGTTTCACCGATATGAATCGGTCAGTTGTCGATAAGAATCTGGGCCCCTTGGTGAAGATGTACAAGGTGATGTTTTGATGCTTCTTGGTAAATTTGTATAGGTATCCACTAAATAATTTCATGGCTATTTTCTTATATCAATGTTTTCAGTACTGCATGTGCTTCATTTTATAGCATTATAGGGTTAAGAGCTTATTGTCAAGACTTTACTAGAGTTGATCCGGGATCAACTACGTTTCTTCTAACTTATTCACGTGCATAAATACGGGCATTCTTGCTGGTTCTTAGTTTGTTCTGTCACTTGCAATCATGTGTTTCTCCATGTTTTTCTTTCTCTATTACTGTAATGCATCATGCTTTGTAGAAATTGTTCTAGCTACTTCCGCAAGCTCATTTTTTTACGTTTGCTGGGTATGTAATTTTCAAATTTCTCTGATTTTACAGGTGTGTCAGGTTTGCATCTGAGGTTGCTGGTGTTCAGGACCTGGGTTTGTTATGTCGTTGCAGTGGTGAAGAAATTGGAACATATGTGGATAAACTTATGACAAGTGAGTTTTTGTAGTATTTTTTTTTCTGTATCCCGCACTTACATACATAACGCTTTTTGAAGGAGGAACTAAATTGTTATTAATTTTTAAATACTTACCACATTCAATAGATATATAGACCAAAGCACCAAATCAGATAGACGAAATGAAAAAGTACTTGCTAGCTTAGGCTCCATCTTAAGAAACTAGGTGTTCAAGCAAATCTGTATACTCGCTGCATATGATAGGAATAAGGCTTGCAGAAACTTTTCTGTGCAACATCACCGAATATTATTCTTATAAACAGCACACCTTAGATGAGATAAAGATATAGTAACTACAGTACATAACATTATTCCGCAAGTGGAACCAGAGTTTTCGACCACATAGCTCATGCTTGGTCTTCTGTCCCTCCTCCTTTGCACACATGATACTGCTATCTTAAGCATCACAGTTGCTTCTGAATAGTTGAAATCTCTATCCAGGCTGTAGTCGGGAAAGTCCAAAAGCCATGACTGATCTTCTTCGCCTGGCCGTCTCTCTTTAAGAATTTCAGTAGAGCATCTAAAAGCCATTTCAACCTCCCCCTTGCCTTCAACCACCCATCTGGAAACGTACGAACCCCCTTCACTGACTCAAGAAGCACTACATCAGCCTTACCAATGACTGGAAGATTTGGAGCTCATTCTCTTGCAATATACCTGCTTCTTAATTAGGGTTACCTGAGTCGGCAGTGGTCTTTACTGCTCACTGTTTGTACTCCTATCACATAATGCACTTATCAGACTTTCTAGCTTGTTTAAGCTGTAGTGATTGTGAATGGGTTGTTTGCTAGGGCAACAGAGTGGACAACTTCACTGTAACTATATTTTGTCGCATTTATCTCTGTTTTGTTTTAAGTTTGGTGGTAGTGGCTCCCTATCTGTTAGGATGTTGTTACATCTCTTTTACAACTTATAATCTTGGTTTCTCTCTCAGATTTAATTAACACCATAATTCTGAGCATCGAGTAGATTGAGTCAATGTCCTTGCTCTTTCTTGATTTGATGGTACCTTTATCTATTTAGACATGTAAAAAGTTCAATCTTGGGCTGCTATTTTTTACTGTATCAGCTACAGTTGCTTGTCTGGCTAAATTTCCTACGTGCTGTGTTTCAATTTTTTTTCTAGGATATAGAACCGTGGATAAATAGTATTAGTATTGTGGAAGATAACTGCAATCTTCTAATGGATTTTTTGTTTCGCTCTTGTTGTTCACCAGTGCCCATGTTTGCTAAAAGGTGTATGGTTTGATCTAGACCAGAGATTGCTTTCTTATGTGCTGGCAAAACATGATAAGCAGGTGCTGAACCTCACCGTTCATGGATGAATTTATCCCGTATGTGATAGAGATGAGGGCACCTGCTACACTCATCCACATATGCATCCGGGGACCCCTTCAGTTTAAAACTTTAAAGTATCCAGATATCTCCTACATTGAAAAAAAAGTAGATATACAATTACAGAGTGCATATTTCCCTTTTTAGTCATCACACGGACTTGCCATGTATTGACATATGAAGCTCTCTTCTCTAGTAATATGCATAGCACATGATATACGCCCCTTGGTTTGAAGGGATATGTGTAAACCCAGTAGCTATATATGAGAAGCAAAGAAACTATTGTTTAGTCCATTTATTTGTATCTGTAAATTAGTAAGTAGAAACACCTATACAAGTGTGATGTTTGATGATTCAAGTTTCTAAACACGATTCAGTACGTAAATGATTATTTATCTTGAAATAATTCATTTCCATAGGAACGGGTCGAAGCACATATATACATCTCAAGATCTGCGTTTGTCGACAAATTATTTCTAAAGGCTTTGGTGTACTATTGTTTCTTGAAGAGTATTTTTCCGGAAGTTCCAGATTAGGAACCAGCATCGAGGGAACATGCATGTCTAGATGCCATTGAGGAACTCTTATACAGTCTAACAGATCATCAAAACAACAGTGTTAGGCGAAGACATGGACGGATCCTGATATTGCATTGGAGTAAATGCGTGTATTCGATATACTTCAAATTCTACTTGCAAGACTTCTTTCACACACGAGGCTCCAACATGTAATGATCATGCACTGTAGACCTTTTTAAGTGGCTTGTTTCTTGAAATGGAATCCCTAGATTTTTTCCAATTAATTTTGTGATTTTCTTGCCAATTCATTAGACCATGATGCAAACGAAGAAGGCTTGCTTCTTGAAATGGAATCCCTAGATTTTTTCTTGTCAATTCATTAGACCATGATGCAGACGAAGAAGGCTTGCTTCTTGAAATGGAATCCCTAGATTTTTTCCAATTAATTTTGTGATTTTCTTGCCAATTCATTAGACCATGATGCAAACGAATAAGGTTGGAAATAAGTGGCAAGAGTTTTTATTTCTCTTTTCAGGGGATTGTTTGTATAGTTGAGAGAGATATCCACTTTTGGCATTAAACTTGTCTAGGATGAGCACTTGTCAGTAAAGTCGTGAGATGTTAAGTGACAAACTGGTCAGAATCATGACAGCACGTAAACGTCAGTGACCAGCACACAACATCTGGTCGCTAACTGGTCAGAATCTTGACAGCGGTGTTAAGTGACGCTGACGTGGCATGCTGACTAGGCTGCTGTTACCCGTTTTTTTGCGAAAAATAGTCCCTATATAATCATGTATTGACCACTCCAGTCCGAGAGGTACGCTGCCTTGCCGTGCATGTGCTCGCCAACATCTCTGAATCCGCCCTACTGATATCGACTATAGCTCGTCTGCTGCATTGGAGCAGCAGCTGAATCATCGTGATGTTAGCGTGAACCATGATGTTGAATGTTCGCACGCCACGCATGGAGCAGTGCAGCCAATGTTCTGAACCATCATGGCTTCTGTGAGACCGTGGCTGGCGCCTACAGCTGAAACCGTCACGATACGCGCAGGCGCTGCATTGTTCTGTTCCGCTCGTGTTCCGGTGCGGCGCTGTTCCGCCCGTGTCGTCCTGGATCTCGAAACCACGCGCGGCACAGGCACAGCGCGGCGGGTCTGCGCACGCTCGTGCACCGGCATGGCACAGAGGAGGAGGTTCGGGTTCTTCGCTGCTGTCGTGGTCCTGTCCACGCGCGCGCGCTGGCGCGGTGCGGTGCCCCGCTCGGGTCGACGCTGTCGTCGTGCCAACTGTGGCCGAGGATGTGCGCACCCGGCGCGGCGTCGTTGGACATCACCGTAGTCGTCGCAGTGGTTCGGGAGGGCAGACGGGCACCACCACGACGACATGAACTCGATCCGTCGCAGCTGCGCGTTGGCTCTGGTTCGGAAGGCTCGGCGCGGGGTACGTCGTCTTGTTCGTCAGGACCGCGCGCGGGCTTCCGTTCAAAGCGAGGCGCCGCTCGACCTGTCGCGGTCGTGGTCGTGGACACGGCCCTACGCGCTCACACCGTCGCATGCCACATCGAGCCGACGTTCACGCCACGCGCCACGGCAACGACGTCGTCGGAGCGCTCCGCCGTGCACAGCCACGGCCGCAGCGGTTAACCGTGCGTGCTGTACAAGTGCGGCCACATCGAGAGAGACCGTGGTGTCTGGCGGCGTCAGCTCCATCATCATCCAGGAGAACATCACGGCCGCGTCCTCGATGTTGTAGGCCTTCCGGCACCTGCCCAGCCGCCTCGGCGCATCGTTGACATGATTTAATAACGCAGCGGCGCAGGGCGGCCTCGTCATCGCCGCCCATGCCAAGAACGGCGCCACGGCGCAGGAGTCATTGCCGTGCCGTTTGTGCGTCCAGGGCATCCCACGCCGCGCGCGTTATCTCTTGCATGCCTCTCTCGGCTCCACAGCGTCGACTAATAAGTAGACCGCCACAGTACTCCTTATCTTCTCCGTTTTCAGTGCGTTCGAACGGCCTCGTCGCCCCCTGCCTCTCACCAGTCCCCAAAAGAATCGCTCCTCCGGTACCCTCATGTAGATAGGGAGAATACCGATGTCATGCCCCTCATGTTGCTGCTCGACGCCCTCGACTGCAGCTCAATGGCAACGATCATGGCACGGAGCTTGTCTAGCGCGTGCAGCAGGTCCCTGTGGAACGCCGGGTCAGTCGATGGAGAGGATGTGACGCGGATGGCTCCCGTTCGGACATGCTAGCAGCCGTCCCGCTCCATGTTTTATCCCCAGATCTTGATCCAAGGATTAACAAGAGAAATATGACAGAGGGAGAGACGAATTTTGGACGAGATAGAGATGAGAGCTTAGACTGTTTTCCATTTAATTCATCGATGGTTTTTCAGTTATAAGTTGAGGGCCAAATTGCCTAAAAAAAAGTGCCACATCACCGATGCCAAACGAAAAATTTGTGGCACCAGCTCCACAGCGGAGGGCACCGATCGCTGTAGAAGTAAAATAGATGGATCTTTTCTTTGGCGGATGCACCACGCGAGAAGACAAGGGTTGCCCCATGCAGCTTAGTATTCATTTTCTGAACGTGGCATCGGAGCAAGTAGGAGTATCGGTACTCACAAATTTTTTCGAGGCATCGGCTCTGCGGCTGTGTAGGGCGCCGGTGCCATTTTTGAAAAGCCAATTTGCACAGAGGAAAACATACGCTGTGGAAGGGAAAATGATATGATTCCCCCCGGGATCTCGTCGTCGCGTCCCCCGGGTCTGAAACCGTTCGATCTGTTCTGATCCGGCCGTTATTTTTGCGCCACGTTGCTCTCTTTTTTGCGGTTGCTACACCGCTCCGGAATATACGGGTCGGGCGGTTCCTTCCTCCCTCGCACGATTCGAACCGCGGAGGAGAGGCGACGGAGAGGCGACCGAGGAGGCGACCGCGGTGCGCCGCCGCCGAAGCCTTCATCGTCGACTGCCGCGCGACCGCTGTCGAGCGCCGACCGCTGACGACCGCGGTTCGTGCTCGCCTGGCTCTGCTCCCTCTCTCCTCTCTCCTCTCTAATCTCTCTCTGCTCTGTTTCCCGCAGAGTAACTCCCGAACGCCGCCGTCCGGTTCATCCTCGCCCGCCGCCGACCGCTGCCGAGCGCCGCCGCCCATCCTCGGTTTGTGCCGCTGTCCTCCCCTCTCTAACCTCCTCTCTCTGATTTTGCGCAGGAACCCTAGGTGGCAGGAGGTGATGGGACCGCCGCCGCCGACGAGCGATGCGGCAGGATGGAGCACCTCCGGCGGCGCAAACGTTGAGGTGATGACCCGGCGGCAGCCGCCGTTCTGTCCTCGCTTCCATTTTTTGCTATTTTGCTACGGGGATTTTTGCTACTTGCTACTCTGTGTTTTGCTACTCAGTAGCATGATTAGTACTAGGAGTATGATTAGTTCATTCATACTCCACATTGCTACTTGCTACTGTGTTGTGCCAAGCTACTGTGTTGATTAGTACTAGGAGTATGATTTTTTATCCCAGTAAGGAAGATTTGCTAATCCTAGTACTTATGTTGTCTCATGTCCTTGAAGTTTTGCTAGTCCTTCCTAGCAAGCTACTGTTGAAGATTTTCTAATCCTAGTACTTATGTTGTCTCATGTCCTAGTACTACTGTTGATTAGTACTAGGAGACATGAGACCTAGCAAGTAGCATGATTTGCTAATCCTAGACAGGAGGAAGATTTGCTAGTCCTTCCTAGCAAGCTACTGTGTTGATTAGTACTAGGAGTATGATTAGTACTAGGATTTGCTAGTCCAGTAGTTTTGCTACTTGTGCATTGATCCCAGTAGTTGCTACTCTAGTGTATATGTTTGCTACTTTAGTTCATTTTTTTGCTACTCTAGTATGATATAGTGTACTGGGATTTGCTACTCTAGTATGATATAGTGTATATCCCAGTAGTTGCTACTCTAGTATGATATAGTGTAGTGGGATTTGCTACTGGGATTTGCTACTTGATACTGGGATTTGCTACTGCAGTAGCATGATTAGTACTAGGATTAGTGCTAGGACTATGATTAGTACTAGGATTTGCTATTCCAGTAGTTTTGCTACTTGTGCATTATGATTTTGATCCAGTAGTATGATTAGTAATCCCAGTAGTTTTGCTACTTGATACTTGTGCATTTTTTGTAATCCCAGTAGTATGATTAGTAGGACAATGTTTAGTAGTTTTGCTATAACCATACATGTTTCTATTTTCCTTTTGCTGCAGGTTGCTGCTGTTGATAAGAGCAAAAAGGGCAAAAAGGTTGTTGTGAGCCGCAAGAAAGTTGGCGAGGGAGCGAGTAATGTCAAGGAGGATATTTGGATGTCGAAGGACCGTTTTGGTGCCAAGCGTTTGAGTATCCTTGCGGACAACCTTTCTCCAGCCAAGAAGCAGATTATTCAGTCAAAGAGTGCATTTCGAGCATTGTTGAATGTTGCACAGTTTAGGATTCCTAATGAGCTTACGGATTTTGTTGCTGCACATACTTCTGCTCGTCTCCGTGAGTATAAGCTTCGGAAGAACCAGATGGTGTTTACCACGGATATGGTGAGGAAAGTGTTTGGAATCCACTGCGGGAGCAAGCCTATTGATATTTCTATTACTGGAGGTGCAGAGCTTGATGATATTCGAGCCCTCTACCATGGTGGGAAGAAGAGGGCAGAGTTAGCAACTGCTATCAATATCTTGAATAATTGTGCTGATACAGATGAGGAAACCATCATTCGCACTTGGGATCTTGTTTCCCTGGCCACTGTTGTTGCTCCAAAAAGCTCGAACCATGTTAACTTGGAATATGTTGGTCTCATGGCTGATCCAACCAAAACAGATGAGTATGCTTGAGATGAGCATTTGTTGGGTTTGTTGATGCAAACTGTAAGCAATATTCAGAAGAAGAAGAAGAAGCAATCACATGTTCTTCCAAAGGACTGTAGCAAATTTGAGTTTTGGATAACTGGCCCATTCATTCTTCTTGGTGTAAGTTATATCCCATCTTTTATATTTGTGTGTAGCGGTTTGCAGCGTTTGTTTTGCTACTACTAACTTTATTTGGGCTCTTTTTGTAGATTGCTTATATGGATCATTTGGATTTCCCACTCTGCGATCACATGTTTGACAAGTCATTGCCTAGAGTATGCTCTGTCAAGACCAGTGACTTCACTTTTGTTGTACAAAATGACTCGGATAGGAAGATTTTATCGAACAAAACTGTTTTCGGCAGGCGAGATGTAATGTTCTTTACATCACCACAAACATTCTATTCTTTCGTTAATCCTCTTAATGTTAACATTACTTTTTATTGTGTGTAGTTCCTCCCATTGTCTGCAACACCTTATGGTACTGCTCCTGGTTATGATGATTTCAACAAACCTGCTCCAGTGGAAGATGTTGATGTTAATCCTTCTGCTTCATTGAATGAATGGCTAAATTTCCCTAGCAGCCAGGATTTGCAGGTATGAAATTGCTACTGTACTGTTATGTGTTTGCTACTTCAGTGCATTTGATTTTGCTACTTAGCTACATTGCTCTGCTACCTCCTTTTGCAATCAGTGAACATGTATTATAGGTTTTGCTACATTAGTTTATAGGTTTTGCTACTTTAGTTTACAGGTTTTGCTACTTTAGTTTATAGGTTTTTCTACTTTAGTTTACAGGGTTTGCTACTTTAGTGTATAGGTTTTGCTACTTTAGTTTAGAGGTTTTGCTACTTTCGTTTACAGGTTTTGCTACATTAGTTTATAGGTTTTGCTACTTTAGTTTACAGGTTTTGCTACTTTAGTTTATAGGTTTTTCTACATTAGCTTTATGAATTTGCTAATCCTTATGCGTTAGCCTCGGTGTTAGGGTACCGAGGCGGAGTCGCCGTCGACGCGATAGCGACGACGGGCGACGATGCCTCGGTACCCTAACACCCTTCGAGGTTTCATCGCTCGTACGACGCGGTAGCGTCAACGGGCGACGAAACCGAGCCGCTGGACTAGAGTTTACACTTTATGTATGTTGACGACTTAGGGTGGGGGTGGTGGATAAGTTACCCCAAATTATCTACCCGTATGCAAAAGAAGCTTAATAGAATTTTATTACACCATATTTTTCGAGGATTCGTCGCCCGTACGCCGCGATAGCGGTGACGGGTGACGAATCCGAGCCACTATGCTTAGAATTTCATCATTTATCTTGTCTCTGGTTTACTAACTTGCTTATAATGTTTGCTAACAGGTTCCCGCTCGTTTCAAAACATTGTATGAGAAGCACAAGGCTATTTTTGAAGCAGATGTTGATGTGACAATGAAGAACCTTTCTGCTGGATTGAAGCGCATGCAGGCTCAACGCATGGCTGCCCTTTTGGTTGATGTTGAATCATCAAGTAAAGAAGAATAAGCTGGACCAAGTGTTGTTTTCCAACCAAAAGTACAGCAGATGATGATGATCAGCTGCAAGATGATGATGGTTTAGAAACTGAGGATGATGAGAAGCTTTATGCTACATCGGAGCCCGAGGACCATGGTGTTGCTGCTTCTGCTAAGGATACTAATGGTGATGCAGATGATGATGTGGAGCAAGGTGGTGTTGCAGATGCTTCTGTGGAGCAAGGTGGTCCTGTAGCAACAAAACATGCCGATGTTCCTCAAGCAGCAATAATCATTGATTCTATGAGCAAGGGAGCTGATGCTACTGAGCAGCCGGATGTTGTTAGCCCTGACAGGTCTCCAATTCACAGCCCCAGGAAGGATATTTCTGATGAAGCTTGGGCCAATGCTCCGGACAAACCCCCGTTTGATCTTTTCGAGCCTAGGACCGATGAGTATGCAGAGTTTTGCATTTCACAGTCTCTCCCAACTTCCTGTGATGCCCCAACCGCTGCTGTGACCACTGCCTCTGATGCCTCTGAGAGTATTCCAGCATCACCTTCCACTTTGGTCGATCTTGCACATTTCAGCTCTACTGAGCCTGCGACACCTGTTGTTCCCATTGCACCTGGTATGAACATTTTATTGTAGTTTCTTAGATATGCTTCCGCTTGTTTGCTTCTTAGATATGCTTCCGCTTGTTTGCTTAAGACACAATTGTTTTCTCTTTTTGCAGTTGTTGTTAACATTGAGTCAAGTGTTAAAGGAGATGGTAGCTCGGGTTTGTTGACACATGAGAAGAAGGCAAGGTTTAAGAGGGCTGCCAAGGAGGAGCTCACACCTCCAAAGTTTAAAAAGATGAAGGTCTTTGAAGATGTAGAACAAACATACTCCACATTTGTGATGAATGGTCGGAAATTCAAGGGCCATTCGAAGGATAGGGCACCGTAAGTTTATGTTTTTTGCTACTCTGAAGTAATGTTTTTGCTACCTTACATCTAGCTGATTGCTACATGTGTCAATGTGTTTTGCTACTTACTTTTTTCACTTGTAGGATATAGTTTTCCATTTAATCTTCTACAGCTTGAACTACCTGCTACCTTATTTCATTTTTTTTGCTACTTTACATTGAACTGTTTGCTACTTTAGTTCATAGTTTTTGCTACTTTAGATTGAACTACCTGCTACCTTAGTTTATTCATTTTGCTACTTTACATTGAACTGTTTGCTACTTTAGTTCATAGTTTTTGCTACTGTACATTGAATTATTTGCTACTTTAGTTTATTGTTTTTGCTACTTTACATTGAACTGTTTGCTACTTTAGTTCATAGTTTTTGCTACTTTAGATTGAACTGTTTGCTACTTTAGTTTATTGTTTTTGCTACTTTACATTGAACTGTTTGCTACTTTATGTAAAACTATCTACTACATGTGCATTCCTTTATGCAGGCCAGATTGGGCGGTATTATACTTGCTACAGAACTTTCCAAACATCGCTTCGGCCGCGCCAAAATCTAGATAGTGAGTTGATGAATGTTTGGATTGAGAAATTTAACCATGAGTCGGACATTGTTTGCAAGAAAAGTGCACGGAAGAAGAGGAAGTACGCTTTCACGCAACACTTTGTGGTAAGTAGCACTTTTCTTGATCTTTTACTTGCTCAATATGCATATGACAGGTACTCTGCTAGCATTTTGCTACCTTTTGTGTGCTTGCTGAACCAATATAGATAGTAGCAAATTTTACTTGCTTTTGCTGCTGCCTCATACTACTTTTTATCCTCAACACAAAACAGGAGAAGCTTATTGTTGATCCAAAAGCATTCAATGCTGAAGCATGTATGGATGAGTTGAAAGAGCAGAATGCAAAGTTCAAGATTTTCAAGTGTGACCTTATGAGTTAACATCCTTGCTTCCTATCTTGTTCATGTTTGCTTTCTATACAAGATGCAAAATATTAATTCATGTTTGAATGTAGCTATACTTTCCTATTGTGAAGTTCAACCATTGGGCAGTTCCTGTATCAACCTAGTAGAAAAGCAGATGCATATTTTTAATTCAATGAAAGGGGCCAAAGATGCTAGTGTGATGGATGATTGTGCACGCAATCTGGTTAGTAATCCAGCTACACTTGTTCATTGTGTTTGCTACATTTATAGTTGGGCCTTATATTTGCTGCATATCATTAACCATGCAGTGTGTTTGCTTTGTTTTCCAATTCGCAAACTTTGCAATTCTTGTGAAGCAATCAAAACTAGCAGACAATATCAACTTCGACACTTATCTGCTAACCAATCCTGATCACCCGCAGCAAACTACCATGTAAGATTTTGCTCACCTTTTTTCAATCCTTGTCCTGATCACTAGTTTCAACTTTTGCTACATTATTGTTTTTTAATTGCTACCTAAGTTTACAACTCTTGCTACTTTAGCTTCCTACACTTGCTACATCAGTTTCTACTTGTTTTTTACTAATCTATCTGTTTGTTTTTTGACAGATTTGATTGTGGATTCTTCAGCATGCTCTTCATGGAAAGCTTCACCGGCAAGGTCATGGCGGAGTTCGACAACAATGATATACCACTTCTAAGGAAACTTCTTGCATCTGATCTGATTGAGGCAAGGCAAAACAAAGGATCATTGCTACAGCTGATGGAAGAAGAGTTACAGAAGAAGCGTAGTTAGGTTGAAACTAATGTAATCGTTGAAACTGATGTCGTCCTTGTGATATTATTTTGCACTTTGTAATGGTTCAAACTGATGTAATCGTGAATGTTCGTTGCTGCAGCATTTGTGGATTATCTTTTGTGGATAGGTTATGTTGGATGGATAAGTGCTACATGTTTGGAATGGTTTTATATATAGCTTTTGAAGTTTGGAATGTTGATTAGTGTCTTCTGAAGCTTCAAATAGTATGATTGCTTTGATAAGTTCTGTACATGCTACATACATGCTGCAAAAATGCTAAATATGAGTATTTACCTAGACATGCTATCAATTTTGTTTGGCCACCCCAGGTGTTAATTTGCTACATCTGTGTAGCCATATTGCTACATGCATAGAAATGGTGTGCTACCCAGGTGTACAAGATTTGCTACTAGGTTTAATGTAGCAAATATACCTATGACATTCATTCATAAGAACAAGTTTTGTCTATGGTAGCAATTTTATATATAAAATGCAGGTTGTATGCTCCAAAGTGGAAATACTTTTGCTACCAACAATATTCTGTCATATCACAAAATTCATATCTTGTATCAAGATGATGCTACATCTATACTGTATGTATGCTACATAGTAATGACAAAAATGCTACTCTCTAGTAGTACATATAGTTTCAACTCTATTTTCGCAGCATTCCCCGCAATCAATGCTTCCATGGAGACGCATTGTTTCACGGTGTGACCTTCTTCATTGCAGTATGGGCATTTTTGCTTTCTTGGCTTCTTCTTCTTCGGCGTTGCACCAGTTTGCTTCTTCTTTGTCTCTTGAGCTTTTTTCCTTCTCTTGGCATTTGCTTCATCACGAAGCTCAACCAATGGTTTGTTACGCTTCGACTTGTCGGTTGGTCTTCCTTTTGGATTTACCCTCGCAGGGTTCTTGAGCATGCTACTCGGAGCATCATTACGTTCTTCTTCTTGTCGTTGATTGTTTACACCATGCTGTGGAGGAATAATTTGCTCTTGTAGCAAAATTTATGTCCCTCCTCCTTGCTGCTCTACTTCTTGCTCCTGTGTAGCATGTTATGTGTTCCTCATATTTGCTACAAGACGCTTCGCATCATCAATCATCTTGAAAACAGCAACATATGTTTTATCAGTGAAGCAAGCATCCGAAGCGAGTTCATTCATCTTTCTGCACAATGCATTGTACTTGAGAGTATTGGTTCCTGGGATCCCAAATCTGATGGTATTTGTCCCGGGATCAGGTGCAGGCATTGTTGCTGCAGCAGACCATCTTCGTAGCATGTATCTCTCTGGAATTTGCTGGACATTCAAGTGCACCATCACCCTCACTATGTGCGGGCATATAAGGCCACACATCTCAAATGTGTTGCTACATATGTAAGTATTTCCTGCTACCATGTAGCACAAACATGGACAACAATGGTGGAAACCTAATCTAGAGCTTACCGATGGTGCTGGAGGTTCTTCCTCAGGATTTTGATTGAAAAACACTGGAGGATTTGTGTGCTTGGCTAGATTAGGTTGCTGCGCTCGATTGGAGACATCGGCGTTGGCCGAATCGGAGCGCCGCCGGGTGAGAGGATTTGATCCCCCACTAGAAGCTACGATTGGCGGCGGTATAAAGTGGTGAGGCTGACCAGGAGGGGGGTAGAGTATGGTCCCTCGAATATGGCTCATCTCCGGCGGCCGGCGAAGGAGATCGACGGCGCAGTCTCCTCCGTCGTCCTCACGGGCGCCCGCACGCGCGACTCCCAGTTTGCCTCTGTTTTGCTACTCTGAAGCGGTTTCTGCTGCGACGTAGCAAAAGTGGGCGGGTGTTCCACTTGACGGTTCGATCGGACGGTTTAAAAGTTTTGATTGGACGGCTCCGGACCCGGGGGATCGGGGACAAATATCCCCCGGGGGACGCGTAGCGCTGTCCCTGTGGAAGGCCAGCCTACGCCCGCAACACATGCACACATGGGCCCACGGCCAGCTCACAATGGACACGCATTACACATCTAACACACTCCTTCTTAGACCAGCCACACTGCTGAATCAATTCAAAGCAAAACGTGTCAGAGTTTGGAATCGCTGTGTTTTGGCTGCAGCCTGCGGTGTATAGCATCGCTTTGGCTGACAATCCTAGAACCCACTATACAATAGAAAACTACTTTTGCTAACTCTTTTAACTCATAATCTGTCTATCCTAATCCTATGTGTGTGCCAAGCTTTTACACCAGCATACGGTTAGGTAGCTAGGAACCGAACCAAGTATGTGGTTCGCTTTTTTTGTCAGGTGTGTTGAATCGATTCCCCATATTGTATGAAACCGGTCCAATAAGTCTTTTGAATCGCTTTGTTCTTACAGTGTGGCTGGTCTTACTCTCAGCCGTCGCTTGCCCGTTGCTTCGTCAGTTAACTTTAGAACATCTTGAGACACCGTGGCCTCTGGTGGACGCCTAACTATCTCCGATGTCATGGCATGTCTGACATTTCCGTCCGCTTGAGAACTAGGTTGTCCCCGGACTAGTGTTTCTGGGTACGTGCTCACAGCACCGTATCATTTTCCCAAGTAGCCATTGAGGAAGGTAAGGAGGGCCATTTTATTACCATCTGAAGTGTGAATCGAGGCATACCCGGATGGCTTGGTAGTGATGATACTACCCAGCCCGCCCACGTTCAAGCCTCCGCGCTCGCAAACACGTGTTGTACCACAATTACCTCTATCAGTACCAGCGCTGCGGGTTTCTTCCCTGTACGGCCAATCATTACCAGCTGAAGTAAAGCAGTATTACCCCTCTTATCAACATGCACTCCATGATCTCCTCTGATTGCACATGAAGAATAACCAACTCAAGCTGAGATGGCAATTGTTTGTACATTGCAGTGTGATCCAGCACATGTTTCTTTAACTGCAAGACATCAAAAACAGGGTGTACCCTATCGGAAGTAGGAAATTCCAGTTTGTAAGCCATAGTCCCCACTTTCTCCAAAATTGTACAAGGACCAAAGAATTTCATCGAGATTTTTGAATATGGTCGATTCACCACTGTTTTCTGAGCATAGGGTTGTAACTTGAGATTACTTTCTCCCCCACTTGAAATGTTCTCACAGGTCGGTTAGCATCAGCATACTTCTCCATATGATCCCAAGCCTTCTGAATGTGCCTAGTAGTCAAGTCTCTATATTGTTCATGGTCTGACACCACAGTTGAAGCTTATGTGGATAATGTAGTTTCTCCCGCTGGTAGCGTAAGTATATTTGGTGTAATGTCATACAATGCTTTGAAAGGGGTAGTGCCAATAGTTGTGTGATATTTCATGTTATACAAAAAAGTCAGTTGATGGTAACCAATTGGACCATTGATGGCTGTGAAAATAGTCATATTTATTCACGTTTAAATCTTATATTAAATCAAGCAATTGACAAAATATCTCTCTAGACTTTCTACTGATGACTAATTATTACAAAGGTGTGCAAATCTTTCTTTTGAATTGTGATGTCTAGAAAATCACTCTGATATGGCGAAATCTGGAGCAATCAAGGGAAAATCACACGTTGCCAACTCAACCAACTCAACCGGGGTCGAAAGGTGGCATCCAGAAGTGTTAACGAGGGTCGGTACAGGTGGGTCCTGCCCATACGTTCGCATGTACCACACAACGGTGGCTTCGCCGGGTCAAACCAAGCAACTTTCATGAAAGTACGTATATTTTAAAAATTCCTAGCCGCCATAGAGAGAGCCACCATTTGCAGATTGCATCTGAAAATACACCGAGGAAGATCCACCGCTTCACCACCACCATAGTTCATCATATCCATCTTCATCCATAGTCATAGCCATAACTTGTATTTAATATCTCCTCGCCGTTGGCGACTTTGTAAGGATATTTGGTTTTGATCTAAGTAATTGTACAATGTTTTCTATCCTTGATCTTATTATGAGTGAGTAGTCCTCACGGGCTGCAGGTTGGGAAATAGCCTCACAGCGATTATATGCATCTAATTACATGGGAGTATTGTGTGGTGATTGTATAGGAGATTTGTATTTATATCATTGTCTATTACCTAAATCCTAGGACTTGTCAGGTATCCAAGACCCCGACGATTGATCAAAGTTTGAGGTGAGACGTGTGAAAAGTGGTGCCTATGTGTGAAACCAAGTGACAAGGGGAGTATAGTAGTCGTTTAGTGATTCATTTGGGAACAACTACAACAACATCATCATTAATCCTAATGGGGTCTATATTTTACTTAATAATTGTTCATGGCTTGGTGCTTCGTTGTATAACGGTTGGACTAAGAGAATTTATACTATGCCTGTGGCTCGCAGGGGGCTCTAGTATTTGTAGATCTGCTGCCCATAATCCTATCTATATTAGATCATTTACACAAGAATGTGCTTACTATTACATTTATTCCATATGTATGCATAGCTACAGGTGAAACCTTAATCCTGGCCTATCTCCATCCATTGATACAACCCCGATAACAAAAGCAAACTAGAAAGGTCCGGTAAATGAAGATTGAAGTAAACTAACAAGTCTTATAGACGCTCCTCAACCTACCATAATTGTTTCCCAAGGTTTGATTAAACCTAGGACTTCTAGGGTAAAAGCTACTATACTCCATTCGTAATTCAAATCGAATGTATCAACACTTTTTCTGGTGCTGTTGCCAGGGAAGCAATTCGCTATCCTGATCAATGAGGTTACTAGAGACTTTGTTAGTTAGTTTTAATTTTTTCATTTATTTATTTTTATTAGTTTACTTTCTTCTATCAATTGACCCTCCCCCCCCCCCCAAACGTTACCTTTTTATTGTTTATCTTAATCTAAAAAACCTAAAAAAATAGCACTATGGCACAAAATAAGTTTGGGGAATATGCTACCCCTAATGATGATTTTATGCGTGCACCTATCACTTAGCCCTCTGTCACATCGAATAATTATGAAATAAAGTCTAACTTTTTGAGTTTGGTTCAGTAGAACCAATTTGAAGGCTTAGCTTCTGAGGATTCAGATTTATACTTAAATACATTTATTAAGATGAGTGTGGATTTGCTGTCACAAGGGATAGCTGCCCCTCCCCAGCCTACACCGTACGATTCGTGTTGAGATATGAACAAGCATCTGGCTATAATTTGCTGTGTTGCCGAGGATGTGGTACTAATCGGTGATTAGAGTGTGCTTGGACTGTTGTGTCTTGTTAGTAGTCTGTATGCATCGCTTCGGGTAGTGTTGCATATGTGCAGAGCATCGAAGCTCGTCTTTTTGTTAGTACGTTGTTTTTTTTGTGTCACCCCGTGCCAGCTACATGTGTCCCAAGAGTAGACAATGCTAGACAGGGATGAATGGAAGTGATGTATTACAGTCTCGGAATATATCCTGTGCTGGGGATGTAGACAAATCTTTTTAGCGGATACCACATTCATTGTTTCTAATAGTCGATAAGATTTTAGACATTTTGTCCGCATTCTGTGACGGTTTTTGTGAGCATACCACATTAGTTCGTGCTACAGTAGCTTGTACCGGACTCGCGGTACAGGGCACCACGTACTATTCGCATGGTGAATTGTTGACCCGTGGTAAATCTTCGCGCGCCGGGGCTTGAGCTGTTGTACAAGCCATGGTAAGGCCGTGTTAGCAAGTATATTATCACAGGTGTGAGAGACACGGAGTAGCATAGCCGAGCCATCACTATCATGTCGCATGCATATAGAATTCGAGACGCTGACGAATTAGGCCTGTATCAAGTAGCTGCACCCACCTGTTGAAGATATGCCCAAGAGGCAATAATAAAGTGGTTATTATCATATCTTTATGTTTATGATAAATGTTTAAATCCCATGCTATAATTGTATTACCGGAAACATTAATACTTGTGTGTTTTGTAAACATAAAAGAGTCCCTAGTAAGCCTCTTGTTAAACTAGCTTGTTGATTAATAGATGATCATGGTTTCCTGATCATGACATTGGATGTTATTAATAACAAGGTCATATCATTAGAAGAATAATGTGATGGACACACTCCTGTAGTAAGCATAGCGTAATATCAAGTCATTTAGAGTTCGTTTGCTATAAGCTTTCAAATACATAGTAACCTAATCCTTCGACCATGAGATCATGTTAATCACCATCACATGATGGATGCTTTGATGACATCAAACACCACTTCCATAACTGGGTGGTTATAAAGGTGGCATTAGGTATTCTGAAAATATGTGTTGAAGCACATGAATCAAGAGTGGGATTTGTCCATCCATATAACAAATAGATATACTCTAGGCTTGCAAGCATGTGACTAGGTCACAAGGGATGTCATATCACAGAACGACTAAAGAGTACTTATCGGTAACGAGGTTGAACTAGGTATAGAGATACCGACGATCAAACCTTGGATAAGTAAAGTATCGCATGACAAAGGGAATCGGTATCGTATATAAATGGTTCATTCGATTATGAAGTAATCATAGAAATATGTGGGAGCCATATGAATTTCCAGATTCCTCTATTGGTTATTGATTAGAGAAGTGTCTCGATCATGTCTGCATAATTCACGAACCATAGGGATACACACTTAAGGATTCAATGTTGTTTAGTAGATATGGAATATGAGTTGGAGATCGAATGTTGATTCAGAGTCTCGGATTGGATTCGGGACATTACGAGGAGATCCAGAATGGTCCGGAGAATAAGATTCATATAAGAAAAGTCTAATTCCGAGGTTCGGAAATGTTTTTGGTGTTTTTACCGAAATCTTCTAGAAGGTCCACCACCATGGAGGAGGGGTCACATGGATGCGCCATGCCCTAGTGGGGCATGAGGCATGGTGCCCTAGGTCAAGTCGGCCATGACTAGAATGTGGCAATCAAACTCTAGTTTGAATAGTTAAAGTCTAGTTTGAAAAGTCAAAACCTAGAGAGGTTTCCCTCTCCCTCCCCAAGCCTCTGGCACCAAAGGGGAGTTGGGGGAGGACTCGGCCTCCCCCTAGCCGCCTCTCCCACCCATAAAAGGAGGGGGTGGGGAGCCCCTTAGCCCTCACCCCAAAACCCTAGTCCGCCCCACCTCTCAAGCTGCCGGCGCCCTAGCCCCTCTCCAAAGCCGCCGCCCTCTTCCCCTCGGTGTCTTAACCCTAGCCACCAAGGCCCTCTCTACTCCATCATACCTGCTCCGGCTTAGGCGAAGCCCTGCAGGATCTACTCCTCCACCTCCACCACCACACCGTCGTGCTGCTGGAATCGTGAGGAGATCTACAAACTCCGCTGCCTGATGGAACAAAGGAGAGGAAGGTCTTCATCGAGTATCAAACGTGTGAACAACTATGGAAGCGCTGCCGGAACGCGACGCCGGAAGGATCGTCTTCGCGATCTTGAGATCGGCAAGTGAACGACTACATCAACCACGAGAATCTGATCTCATTAAACGTTTTGGATATTCGAGGGTTAGTACTCTTTGAACTCGTTGCACCGATCTTATAGATTAGATCTTGGCTTTTCTGTGTTCATGCGATAGAATTTTTTTATTTTCCATGCTACGAATCCCTACACCACCTGGTCTGATCCTGCTAGCTTGTCTCCACAAACATGCTTATTGTCCTCGTGAGCTTTGTTTGTGCATGCCCGGTCAGTGATTGGCTTCCATGTGCGTATGTTTTTCATGTCTCTGCTCGATCCAATGCGCGCAAAATATTAAATTGCTTTTCAGCTTTGGCGAAAAAAATCGCTATATCCCGCCATAATTGTTCTCTATAAAATGGAGGTTGGGTGCTATAGCACCGTCACATTGACATGTGACACCAATTCTAATTGTCCAGACAACTCCGCTTTGGAAGAAATCCACCACGTCTCAATTCTTAGTATATTACGGTACAAAAGAAGGATTTCTTTGTGACGATCAGAACGAATAAAACAAATGGTCTCACATCGACATATACATGCATGCTAAAACAAATACAAACTCTGGCTGTTCTGACATACACGTGTAAAAATCAGACTATGTTGGCCTCATCTAGCGCATGCACTCCCCTAGGCATTGAGACAAAAAACATGTATATAGAGGAGATCATGTGTTGGTGGAGAGGTCTTGTCCCATGCTACTGCCTCGATCTCGTTATCATCTTGTTGCTGTCATATGTCAGCTTTATTACAGATGTGTTAATCAACTATCCTTTTTAAGCTGTTTTAGCATGTATCTCAACGACGCTTATTGGATGGCATATGTCAGAGGGCGGCAATCCCCCTGTGCAGCAGACTATTTTCCTTATTGATATATACGATATGATGCGTATAAAATATGTTGACCATAGTATGGTCAAGCTATGTTATTTTCTTTCTCACTTAGAGAAAATACAAAATATTAGTTGCTACCTTTGCCTAAAAGCACTATTACTTCTTGGGAGGAATGCATTAATATTTCCATGACTAAGTTTCTTCCTCCAGCTAAGACTATGCAACTTCGATCTAACATTAATGGCTTTAGGCAGTAAGATCGCGAGCCACTAGCACTTTCATGGAAGAGGATGAAGGAATCCATAATGAGCTGTCCTAGCCATGTGATGGAAGAATGGTTAATTCTTCATTTATTTTATAATGGTCTTAATCCTATGTCTAAATCTATGCTTGACACCGATACATGAGACACTTTCATGGGAAAGAAAGTAAATGTTGCTAAACAACTTCTTGATGATATGCAAAGCAACCATGCCCAAAGGCATGTAGAAAGATCCTCCTCAAGAAAGGTGAATTCCATCACCGAGGAGAAGAACGGAAAGCTGATACGTCGGAAACGTATCTATAATTTTTTATGTTTCATGCTTGTTTAGTATCTATTTTGCTTTGCTTTGTCTTTCTTTGAGGTGTTTTTATATCTTTTCTAAAACTAACCTATTAACAAGTTGCCACAGTGCCAGTTAGGGGTGGGCATAATAAACCGAAATCGAACACCGAAACCAAATTAACCGGAACCGAAACCGAATACACCGAACCCGAATTAGCCAAAACTAATTTCGGTTAGTAAATATGATTAACCGAATTTATAAATATTAATTCGGTTTTTACTCTCAGTTAACCGAAATAACCGTATAAACCGAAAAATATACGTGACAGAGCTAAATATATTTGTGATTCTGTCTCAGGCGTCCATTACTGTACGTAGATACTAGCTCATGCGACAAAAAGACATGCATGCAAAAGCTGTAAGGCAGCCCATGCATGTACGTATGTCTTCAGTCATATGTACGTATATGTTCGTGGTTTAACAGCTCATGCATGTACGTATGTCTTCAGCCACATGCACGTACATGTTCATGGTTTAACTGTCAGTTGTGTCTATAAATTTTGTTGGAAGCCTTTCAATTGTTTTCCTGTTTCGGATATAATCATGTATTTTAGCTGAACTTTCAACATATACAATTTGTTGAATGTATACGACTTAGAAGATAGACATCATTTTTTTGAACGAGCAAGATAGACATCATGCTTATTATGTTCTTTTTCTACACATGCGTTTAAGACATCAGCTAGCCATGTATTGCTTTCAGGTACTCGCCGACCTGGAGGTTGCTTCCGATGCGCCGATGACTGGTTTAGCTCGTATGGATCTACATAAATTATGGCACAGTGTTGTTATTTTCAGAAGTTCGGTTCATAACCGAACACCGAACTGAATTGTCCACTAACCGAACTATCGATTAATTAGAAAACCGAAATAATTTCGGTGCCTATTTTGTAGAAACCGAATTATAGAAAAACCCGAAAAACCGAACCGAATTAACTGAAAAAACCAAATGCCCACCCCTAGTGCCAGTTGCCTGTTTTCTTCTGTTTTTGGTTCCATAAAGGTAGAAAATCAATATTCTCAGAATTGGATGGGACAAAAGCCAAAGTCAATAACTTTCCGTGAGGGACACGAATCCAGAAGGAGGGACGGAGAGGCACCAGACGGTGGCTAGACCCCCCTGGGCGCGGCCAAGCCTGGCCCGTGCCTGGGGAGGGTGTGGGCCCTCTGGCAGGCTCCTCGGCCTCCCCTTCGCCTATAAGAAGCCTCCGACCCAAAAACCCTAGGGCATCCAGTAGAAAGCCACGAAAACCTCCATAGCGCCGCCGCCACCAAAGGGGAGATTCGGGGACAGAAAGTCTCTGTTCCGGCACCCTGCCGGGACGGGGAAGTGGCCCCGGAGCCATCTCCATCGATCTCCATCGCCATCTTCAACACCGTTGTTGATTCCCATGATGAGGAGGGAGTAGTTCTTCCTCGAGGCTAAGGGCTCTACCGGTAGCTATGTGTTCATCTCTCTCTCTATGCGTGATCTTGTTGTGGTCATGAGCTTTGTAATCAAGTAGATCTACCTTGCTACTCAAGTGCTTCATTAGATCTTTGCTCTCCCCATGTGTGTGGAAGTGACAGCGTGCACGCCCTGGTGGCACATCAGTTTGAGTCTACATAAATACTCTTTGTGCTTTACTAGATCTATACTTTTCCCTATGTGTGTGAAAGTGACAGCGGGCATACCGTGTGTGGCACTTTGGCTAGATTGAATATTTGTTATGAGTTATATTTGGAGTTGGATGTCTCTATGAAATTGTGGTGTTTGTTGGAACCATCTAGTGCTCAAGGTGACAGTGTGGGGTTATCTAGATTGGGGAAGGCGGACTTTGAGGTGTGCTGTTATAGCCCTACCTTGGATTAGAGTGTCCAACCGGAGAGTAGTTAAGAGTAGTATCATGAAGAGAGGATATTTATATGAGAGAGTATTCACTAGTGAAAGTATGATCCCTAGGCCTTGTTTCTAAACATTGAAACATCGTTTGCTACTAGATCTGTTGCATGTTTGCTTGCTTCCTTCAATTTGCCTTTAGTCTGTTCCTCCACACCATCAGCTCTTTTCTGGCACCGTTACCCCACGTCAACAACAAGTTAGAAGCTATTTTTTGGCACTGTTTCCACTTATATTTCACTATCTCTTCGCCGAACTAGTGCACCTATACACCTGACAAGTGTATTGGGTGTGTTGGGGACACAAGAGACTTCTTTTATCTTGATTGCAGGATTGCTTGAGAGGGAATACCTTTGACCACTTCCTCCCTGAGTTCGATAAACCTTGGGTAATCCACTTAAGGGAAACTTGCTGCTGTTTTACAAACCTCTGCACTTGGAGGCCCAACAACTGTCTACAAGAATAGAAGTGCGTAGACATCAAGATCTTTTCTGGCGCCGTTGCCGGGAGGTAAGGTAAAAGGTACTCACATCCTTCGGTGTGAGTGCTCGAAGTTATTTCCTTTAGATTCTGCAGTTTTGTCTTTTTGTTTCTTGTTTTCACTAGTTAGGCTTAATGGAAAACAACAACAAAATTAGAGATCTTTATAGTGTTTATCTTGAGTTAGGACATGAGGTGTTTGAAGAGAAAATTAAAAAACCTATGGAACTTTATTTGTATGCTAATAGCAATGTTATTAGTCTGAATTCTTTGGACACTATTATTGCTAATGCTATGGAAACATCTAAGCTTGGGGAAGCTACTTTTTATGAAAATGGTCTTTTTAGTCCCCCAACTTTGGAAGATAGCTATTCTATTGCTTATGATGATACCAAACCTCCAATTTATGATGATTACAATGATGAATGTGATATTTTCAGTCCACCTACTATTGAGGAGAAAATTTATTGTGATTACAATATGCCTCCTATATTTGATGATTATGGTGATGAGGATATTAATGATAGCTATTTTGTTGAATTTGCTCCCAATACAATTAATAAGAATGACTATGCTTATGTGGAGAGTAATAATCATTTTTTGCACGTGGATCATTGAAAGCATACTGATGTCGCCTAGAGGGGGGGTGAATAGGCGATTAAAACTTTTCCTAGAGTGGCTCAACAAAGGAGGAATAAAACTAGTATTTACTTTGTTAAGCACAACCTAGAACAACTAAGGTTCACCTATGTGCACCAACAACTTATGCTAAGCAATACAAGCAACAAAGTGATAGCAAGATATATATTACTTCAAGCACGAAGGCTATCACAATGTAAAGTGCATACGTAAAAATCTCGGGTATAGAGATAACCGAGGCACGCGGGGACACCGATATTTTACCGAGTTCCTCCCAACATGGAGTACGTCTCGTTTGGAGAGTGGATGGTATCAAACCACCAACGCCACAAATGGCCTTCCTTATTCTCCGGTGAATCTCACCCCAACGGGATCGATCCACGCTTCCACTATCGGTGCACTTGTCGGTGGCAACCGGAACCTCTCACAAGGTTGGGGCACTTCTCCACAACTTAATTGGAGGCTCCCAACAAACGCCACAAAAGGCCTCAACAAATTCCACCAAGGCTACAATGCCACCAAGGCCACAAAACCGTCTAGGGTTCCAAGAACCCAAGAGGGACAAGCTCCAATGAGCAACTCAAACCAAATCCTCCGAGGAGAACTCAAACCGATGCACCAAATACAAATGGCAAGAACACCACAAAGATGCTCAAATCCCTCACGCTCAAGTTTCAACAAAGCTACTAAAGCTATTGGGGGAACAAGAGAGGAGGAATCAAAGAGAGACACACAATCCCCCAAAATCTAGATCCCCAAAGATGCACTCACAAAGAGATGAATCAGTTAGGTCAAAACGTGGGTCTAGATCTCCTCTCTCTTCCACTCAAATATGGGCAAGAATAATCGGAGGGAAAAGATTCGGCAAGCTTCAAGATCTAGAGCAAGTGTGGACAAAATTTAGCCTAATAGATAAGAGAGGAGCTACTCGAACTCAAAATGGGCAAAGGGTTAAATAGAGGCCCCAGTTTTCTGTCAGTTGGAGGCAAAGAAACGACCTATACCGGTAGTACCGGACTAGGCCGGTAGTACCAGCCAGCACACACAGCAGCAGCGCATGCGAGCAAACCAGCAGCGCTGCGCGCGATTGGAGTGGGGCCAGGCAGCACAGGGGCCAGCACAACAAGCGGTAGAGCGAGCGAAGCAGCAGCTCGTGCGGGATCCAGGCGGGCAGCTGGTCAACGCTTAGCTACAGCGTGCCTTGCGGCGAGCGATGCGGCAGGCGCGGGAGAGCGCGCGCATGCGCGCGAGTGAGAGAAGCGGCCAGGGCCGCGGGAGCCAAGCAGCAACAGGCACAGCGTGCCAGCGCGGGCCCAGCAGCGCATGCAGCCAGGCGCGCACGCGAGCGTGCGGTATGCCAGAGGAGGGAGCGGGCCAGCGCGAGGCGAGGCAGGCCAGGAGGGAGCTGCGCGGGGCCAGCTAAGCTGGGCAAGCCGGATGGGCCGGCCGGTAGTACCGGCCCACCCGGGCGGTACTACCGGACCGGTCCGGTAGAACCGGAAGCAGATGCCGGGCCAGACTAAGAGCGAGCGGGCTGGGTCAGACGCGTCCAGTACTGGGCCCGGTAGTACCGGACGGCCCAGTAACACTATTTTTTCTTTTTCTTTTTAGAATTAAAACGACAAATATTCAAACGGCCATAACTTTTAAACGGTAGCTCCGATTGACCCGATTCCAATTGCGTTGGATAGAGGACGACAAGTGCTACCCTATAAAAAGTGAAAATATTAGTTATGACCAAGTGAGAAAGTATCAAGTAGAATAATGTGGGATACCTTACTTGGTGAGAAACCGAAAAACCGCTAAGATCAAAATCGCAACAAGATACAAACGGAAGATCCGATTTTGATGAACAAGAGCTTGTTATGGAGATTACCACAAGCTCTATATCCTCACATGGATAAGACCAAATAATAAACAAATACGATGATGCAAGTATGCAAAGGTTTGAGCTCTCTCCGAACGATGTGACCGAATTACTCATACAAGAGCCCCTCTTGATAGTACGGATCTATCCTAAACCCGGTCTCCCAACAAACATGAGACCGGCAAAAGGGAAAACCTATCAATATTATACCTTTGCCTTGAGCATTCCACTTGAGCTCGATGTAGACGGTCTTGCCCTTCTCAAGATGGAACGCCTTTCTTAATTTCTCATCATCGACCTCGCATATTGATCTTGCACAACATATCTTCTTTGCATTTCATCAACCTTGAAGCCAACACATGCTCCAAGCGATGCCAATGGACAAATCCTACAAGTATAACTTAATACACACATTAGTCCATAAAGATTGTCATTAATTACCAAAACCACACATGGGGGCCCAACATGTTCTTTCACTCATGATAAGAATGTTTTCTGTGATAGTTATATTGTTAATTTTATTCATGATGCTACTGAAAGTTATTATGAGAGAGGGAAATATGGTCTTATGTATCTCAAAATATTAAGTTTCCCCTCTTTATGTTGAAATTTTTGAAGTTGCATTTGTTTTTCTTTCCTATGCTTGTTGCTTTGTGCTTTCATGACTTGTTTTTGTACAAGATTCCGATGCATAGGAAGAGGGTTAGACTTAAATGTGTTTTGAATTTGCTTCTTGATGCTCTCTTTGACTTCAATTCATATTTCTTATGTGAGCATCTTCTCAAACTATCAAGCCTAACTTAAAGGCGTTAAAGAAAAGTACTTGTTGGGAGATAACCCAAGAGTTTTCTTGAGTCTTGGAAGTTATTACTTATGTAATGACCTCTCCTTATCCTTTTTGTTTGATTTTTATGTGAAGAATAACCTCTAATGAGAGGGAAGTTAGATTTGGGGAGTTGCTGTCCTGAAACAGATTTCTGTCCTCCACCATAAAAATTCGTGAGGAGTATCTGTAAGTCAGATTGAGCTTAAAATTTACGAATACATCCCCCAGTATGTTATATAACTTTCGTTAGTTCAACACGTTTTTATTTGAGCAACAGAAAGTCTTAAAAAAATCAGTTTCTACCTGCTGGTCTATTTTGACAGATTTCTTCCATTATTTGCATTTGCTTCTTATTGATTCCTTTTTGAGTTCTCTTTTGGGGAATTGAGATTTTTGAAGGAGTTACTACAGAAGCTTGTGTTTTTAGTGAAACGTCTTGCTGTTCCAAAGCTTTTCCAGAGGTCTAATATCTTTTGAATACACTAATGTTGCTAATAAAGATTGTGTAAAGTTTTGTATGAAAGAAAAATTTTAGGTGTAAAGAAAGAATGATATAATGAGATGAAGAATGGACAAAATCTCAAGTTTGGGGATGCCACCCCGGTGTCACCCCAAGAAATATCCAAGAGGTACAAGCGTCAAAGCTTAGGGATGCCCAAGGCATCCCCTTCTTCATCAATAAAATCTTAGGTCTTTTTAGACACTTCGTTTTTATTGTTTCATGCATTGTTGTGTTATTCTTGGAGCGTCTTAGTTTTTGTTTTGGTTTTGGTTTTCGTTTTCTTAGTTTGCTTGAGTAAGTTGGTTGGATCCCACCACACTTCTTTTGGAGAGAGACACACTCTGTTTTGATTGCCTAGAACACTCTAGTTTTCACTCTTATTGTTCTGTGAGTGTTCACTTTTGCTAGCAGTGCATTCAGCCCTAGTTTTCTTGTGCTTTCTGCTTAGAACTTTTAGTTCTTATTTGGGTATTTGTAAGACAAGATCACTGATATTTATTAATTATTATCTTTGTGAGTTGTTTCAAATAAGTTGTTTGGTGTTAGAAAAGAGTAGGAAGCTTCATGCTTAAGTGGTACAAAAGGGAGCTTGTTCTGACTATGGCGTAGACTTTATCATGTCATGCTAGGTGTTGTTTGACCATATGCTTAGTGATTATTGATGTAGCATGACTTGTTCCAAACAATTAGGATTGCTTAATGTGCCTTGAAGGAATCATGCGTTGTTTTAGCATACAAAAACATAGTATTGTGGTATTCTCCTTTGATGCTTTGTTTGGGTTGACTTGGCACATGCTCACACCATGTTATGACTATGACAAGTCACCATAGCCTCTATGATCATTTAGTCCTCGACTTGTGGTACCACTTTATGCTTTGATTAGTAATGTTTTGTTGCTCTGCATGATTATGGCCATTATTGCTCTCTTAGTTGGTTGCTCCCAGTCTTTTGCTAGCCTCCACTTGTATGAGTAAGCTCTACTCATGCTTCCAACTCCCAAGAAACCAAGTTATTCCAAAGTGTCCACTATAAATTCCTATGCATGGTGTGTTACACCATTCCAAGTATATTCTTGTTTTCATCTATCTTCCAATTAAAAAAAATTTATGTGAAAACTTAGTGATTAAAGCCCTCATAAACTTGATGGCACACTTTATATTCTTTGCCCCTAATAAACTTGAACCATTGTGACATCCTTGTTGTATATGCTTGCACTTATACGTTGGAATTAACAGAATCGTGTTGTCACAGGGAACGTTTTCAACATTGCACTTGTACTTTGTACTCAGTTGATATCATGCTCTTTTGTCTATGGATGTCACCGGTGTGAAATAAAGAGGGAACTTGTAAGTCTATGGAGTTTGTATTCTGTGTTAGAGAAATGCCTGGGCCGCTAGCCTAAGCCATGCCTAATCATGGTGAAAACTTGCAACATCATCATAGTGAGCTATCTATGAAGCATCCTCAATAAAAACATATGCATATGGTAAATAAAAAGATTGTTGAGATGCTCATTGTCTGCTTGCCTTGTCATTTTGGTTATGGGAAAACTCATGTACCATGTGCAAGGGGTACCCCGTTGGCGGTTCTCTATGATATGCAAATACTTACAATGACAAGAACTTATAGGTGACTGAAGTTGAGTTTCATGAGGTGTGGCCCTCGTATTCAAGGGACTTGAGATTGCCAGCTTATACTTTGTCAAGCATATACTCCATAGTTTGTTCACTTTAACCTTAATCACTTCAAGATGCTTATGATAGGGGCAATGAGGGCTGAAAGCTAACAAGTACCATAATTTTTGGAAGCTCTTTTTGAAACTTGAAATCCCTGCTTCCCTTTGTGAAGGGTCTTTCTTCCACCATTATATTGAGTATCCACCTTCTACCTTTATGCACCATTAAGAGAGCATAGTTGTCATTCTATGTGCAGTGTTCCAAAGCTTATTAATTGATGCATATTGTGATATTATTTGTTTTTGTGCTATTTGTTTCTAGTCACCCTTGTGAACTTTGAAGGTGTCCTATGCATCTATTTGCTACTCTATGAGGGACAAGCTGATTGCCACTATGCCATGTTTTATGTATGTGAAACAAACAAACGTTTTTCAATGCATGTTATTCATGATCTTTGTTTGTAGCCTTTCATGTTGCATGCATAGTTACTTTGTCCTATTTGTTAGAACTCCATCTTTCATGCACATGTTTAGAGTTTTTTTATCCCAGATTTCAATGCTTGCAAATGGTTGGATCTTTATTGTGAGGGTGCATGTCACCTAAAAAATTATTCTTTTATCACTTACCTACTCGAGGACGAGCAGGAGTTAAGCTTGGGGATGCTAGATACGTCGAAAACGTATCTAAATTTTTTGATGTTCCATGCTTGTTTAGTATCTACTTTGCTTTGCTTTGTCTTTCTTTGAGGTGTTTTTATATCTTTTTTGGAACTAACCTATTAACAAGTTGCCATAGTGTCGGTTGCCTGTCTTCTTCTGTTTTTGGTTCCAGAAAGGCAGAAAATCAATATTCTCGGAATTGGACGGGACAAAAGCCAAAGTCAATAACTTTCCGTGAGGGACACGAATCCAGAAGGAGGGACGGAGAGGCACCAGAGGGTGTCCAGACCCCCCTGGGCGCGACCAAGCCTGGCCCGCACTTGGGGAGGGTGTGGGCCCTCTTGCCGCCTCCTCGGCCTCCCCCTTCGCCTATAAGAAGCCTCCGACCCAAAAACCCTAGGTAATCCAGTAGAAAGCCACGAAAACCTCCACAACGCCGTCGCCACCGAAGGGGAGATTCGGGGGACAGAAAGTCCCTGTTCCGGTACCCTGCCGGGACGGGGAAGTGCCCCGGAGCCATCTCCATCGATCTCCATTGCCATCTTCATCACCATTGCTGATTCCCATGATGAGGAGGGAGTAGTTCTTCCTCGAGGCTAAGGGGTCTACCGGTAGCTATGTGTTCATCTCTCTCTATGCGTGATCTTATTGTGGTCATGAGTGTTGTAATCAAGTAGATCTACCTTGATACTCAAGTGCTTCATTAGATCTCTGCTCTCCCCATGTGTGTGAAAGTGATAGCGTGCACGCCATGGTGGCACTTCGGTTTGAGTCTACATAGATATTCTTTGTGCTTTAATAGATCTATGCTTTTCCCCACGTGTGTGAAAGTGACAGCGGGCATACCGTGTGTGGCACTTTGGCTAGATTGAATATTTGTTATGAGTTATATTTGGAAATGGATGTCTCTATGAAATTGTGGTGTTTGTTGGAACCATCTAGTGCTCAAGGTGACAGTGTGGGGTTATCTAGATTGGGGAAGGTGGACTTTGAGGTGTGATGTTATAGCCCTACCTTGGATTAGAGTGTCCAACCGGAGAGTAGCTAAGAGTAGTATCATGAAGAGAGGATATTTATATGAGAGAATGTTCACTATTGAAAGTATGATCCCTAGACCTTGTTTCTAAACATTGAAACACCGTTTGCTACTAGATTTGTTGCATGTTTGCTTGCTTCCTTTAGTTTTCCTTTAGTCTGTTCCTCCACGCTATCAACTCTTTTCTGGCACCGTTACCCCACGTCAACAACAAGTCAGAAGCTATTTTTTGGACCGTTACCACTTGTATTTCACTATCTCTTTGCCGAACTAGTGCACCTATACACTTGACAAGTGTATTGGGTGTGTTGGGGACACAAGAGACTTCTTGTATCTTGATTGCATAATTGCTTGAGAGGGAATACCTTTGAACACTTCCTCCTTGAGTTCGATAAACCTTGGGTAATCCACTTAAGGGAAACTTACTGTTGTTCTACAAATCTCTGCACTTGGAGGCCCAACAACTGTCTACAAGAATAGAAGTGCGTAGACATCAAGAGCTTACATCAAAGGTAGATGAGCTATTAACTATTCCGCATCGCTATTTTTTTGCCCGTTGGTTAGGTACCACCGGAAGTTCCACCCTCCCACCGGAAGTTCCGGCCAGGGTCGCGAATGTACCCAAACGGCCAAATCTAGGAGCCATTTAAAAGGGGCTCCTCTTCCCCTTCATGGCAACTAGATCTTTTCTTGGTTCTTGGATTTATCTCTCTCCTCCATTGTTGACCTTGAAGAGCTTGACCTCTCCCTTTCCCCCCTATGATTCTTGCATCCTTTTGAGGAATTTGAGAGAGGAGATCTAGATATATAATTCCTCCAAACCAAATCCCTTCTTTGTGACGGAATTATTGGGATCTAGATCTTGGAGAGTTGTGTGTTCTTCCTCCTGTATTCACCCAATAGCTTTTGTAACTTTGTTGGAATTTGGGAGTGAACGACTTGCCTTTGCATTTGTTGCATAGGTTTGAGTTCTCCACGGAGATTCGGCGAGTACAAGCTTGTGAGCTTGTTACTCTTGGGTTCTTGGAACCTTGGACAGTTGTGTGGTTGGTGTGTTGACTTCTTGTGGTCTTTTGTGGTCTTGTAGCCGTTTGTGGCTTTATTGCCTTTTTCGGCTTTGTTTTTTGGGAGCCTCCAATTGATTCGTGGAGATAGCCCCAACCTTGTACGGGTTTGGTGACCTCCCTCAAGTGTCTCTTAGTGGATCGTGAGTAGGCCTTTGTGGTGATCCCACAAGAGAATAGGGTGAGCCTGTTCTGGCATCGATGAGTTGTGTGCCTTTGCATCCGGGGTGAGGCCTGGTGTGACGCCGGGTGAGCATCGAGCCACTTGTGGCGTTCGAAGAGCATTGCACCATCGCACCTCTCCAACGGTGACATAGATTTTTTGGAAGTGAACTTCGGAATAAAAATCTTGGTCTCTGCGTCCATCTGTTATATCTCAACCGAGCACTTTACTTATGCATTTTACATTGTGATAGCCTTTGTGCTTAAAGTATTTCATCTTGCTATCACCTTGTTGCTTGTATTGCTTAACATAGGTTGTTTGTGCACTTAGATGAACCTAGTGGTTAGGTTTTGTGCTCAATAAATTAAACGTTAGTTTTTATTCCGCATTTATTTGATACTAAACCATAATATTTTTAAAATCCTATTCACCCTCCCTCTAGGCGACGTCCTTTGCACTTCCAGCGTTGGTGAAGCCGATGAAGAGGTTGATGGAGCCGATTGGCACCATGGCGGTGTTAGTGACCGGACGCTAGGCCGACACGTAGCTACTCGGTAGGATCTGAAGGAACCCGTCGGTAGCGATCATGTGACCGGTGGAGAAGGGCCGGCGAATCGGAGTGTAGGGTCTCGCCGCAGATCTGAGACTTGACTAGCCAAGCCCCACAGTGGGCGCCACAGTCGTTGGAATGGCCACGCCAATTTCTATTTGGGGTAGTGATTGAGTCGATTGAGGGGAAGGGCGAGTATCCATCTACGGATCAAGATTGGATGCACACAAGGATTTACCCAGGTTCGCCCCTCATAGGTTAAAGACCTACTTCCTGCTTGATTGTATTGAATATGAGTGGATTACTCGGGTGGCAAACTCGGCGATTGGGCAACGAGTCGCTTGGATGGGGTAAGAGCATATCTAGCAGAGCCCGTAAAAACACGAACTGAAAAACTGGAGTTCAGTTCACCGAACTCGTGTTTACGGGTCAAAAAATGGCTGGCGCAGAACAGAGCCCATAAACCAAAACTGTAAAACAAAATATTCTGCGCCAGCGGCTTTCGAACCCGTAAAGGCAGGGTTTATCAAAGAATTTGCATATAATCAAAGAAATGACACAATCAAATCCAAACAACTCATGCATAGTTCATAGTGCAGACATCAAATGACACAATCATAGCAAATAGTTCATAGTTCACCATCTCCTCTCACCGCCGGCATCAAACTGAGCCACCACCACTTGCCTCTTCACGAGCTAGTCTTCGTCTCTCCATGATATCCGCCGAGGCCTCCTTCCACCACTCCATCTGTTGCTCATTCATGTCCTTTGTGTTCATCATCATGATCTCCCTCTCTTCGGCCAATAGTTGCTTCATTGCTTTGTCCTTCTTCATTTCAATCCTCATCTCCTCCAACTTGGCCTTGTTCCTTGCTTACTATCGGTTGGCTTCAACCTTGGCAAGACTCACCTCTTTCTTCTTCTCGATGATGACAAGCTTGTTCTCCAAAATATTGGTCGCTATCACCTCCTTGGACTTCATCATTTGATCAAACTTGTCCCTCAACAATGCTGCCTCCCCCTCAAGCTTGAGCCTCTCCTTGGCCTTCTTGTTTCCCTCTGGCTTGTCAATGTTCTGACCCTCCTTCTCGTCCTAGGTATCGTCAAGCGCAACCATTGCAGCTTTCTTGGGTGCTACCTCTTCGTCCCTCAATTACCACTTGGGGAGGTGTTGAAGCACATCAAAGCAATGACGCATGGTGAAGCTCTTGCCCTTGCTACCGTCCATGTCTCTGTACCTCGCATTGGCAATGCGGTCCTACATTTGCAAAATCAAACACAAATCATCAATATGTGGTCACCAAAGCAAAACTACAATTGTACAAACTAAATTTGCGAGCAAATTCGCTCACATATTCATCCACAGTTGCGCCGCTAGGAGGATTCGACACCACTTGGTCCATTGTTGTTGCCCACCGGCTGCAGGCCGGTTTGATCGCGTCCCAACGTCCTTGGAGGGATCGGTACGTGCGATCGATAGGATGGCGAACACGCGGCATTAGTTTATGGAATTTGTCCTCGATGTGTTCCCAGTAGCGCTTCCCTCTTTGATCGGTGCCGGAGACTGCATCTATCCCATGGCGGCCCAAGCTCGGCACAAGGTGGCGTCTTCTATTTCCGTGTAGTTGTTCGCCCGTCTCTTCTTCCTCTTTCCATCAGCCTCCACCTCGACCACACCCTCGTCCCCTTCATCTTCTTCCCTGGCATCCCCTTCTTCCCCTTCATCCGCTTCGTCCTCATCTTCGCCCATCCCAACGTTGAACGGAGCGAGTGGGGTAATGTTTACCTCGCCCAACATCTCCATCTACGAGGTGTTGTCGTTCCTAACAGTACGCAGCCTCAATATCTACTCGCAATGAAAATCGAGGAAGAGTTTTAATTTGTATCTTGTTGACCCGCCGTCGAGCATGTCCTGGGCTTCGTTTGGGGTGGCTTTTGGTGGCGGCGGCATTGGTGGGGAGGGGAACGGAGGCGGGGCGCCACGGCTCGTCGTCGCCTTCACTTTCGTCCTTCTGGGCGTCGGTTTCTTCGTTCTAACACAGGTTGCCTTCGTCGCGACCGCCGGGACATCAGCGCTGGCCGCCGCGACACCGGCTTGCGGGACCACATGCGTTCCCGCGCATCGCCGCTTCACCACGCTCGTCGACGGTTCCGTGGTAGCGACGTCCACGGGGGTCACGGGGGTCGCAAGGGTCGCTGGGGTAGTTGGTGTAGCGGCAGAAGCACCGACGACCGTGGGAGAGGGTGGCGGGGCCTGTGAGATAGCAATGGCGGCCGACTGGGTCGATTCGAGACTCATGGTGGCGAATCGGACGACGGCGGCGCAGAGGAAGGTGAGGGCGCGCAGATCAGCGACGGCGGCGGTTGGGAGGAGCTGAGACTTCCCTCGCGTGCAAACTAGGGATTTTGTTCGGGCTGCGTTCGGTTCGCTCCGTCGGCCCCTACAAATACAAGCCGAGTATGGGTTTCGGTCTCGACCGGAATATGTTTTCCAGTTTCGCCTCGTTTACGGGAACTGATCGACGTTATTTTTCAGCCCGAACCCGTAAACTGGCGGTTATTTTTCGGTTTTGGTCTTTTACGGGCTCTGCTAGAGATTCTCTAACTAATAGATCGTAAGTGTAATGACTACCCTAGATAGGTTTATATAGGATCACCTCGCTAGGGTTACAGGATTACAACCGAGTTAGTTAAGGTTTTAGAGATTTTGACCTAATCCGATTGGGCCTACCTAGACTTGACCCACTCGACGTAGTACTGGGCCAGCCGAATCCATCATCTGGGCAATACCCCGATTGGTATATCGCTATCACATGTGCTCTTGCAGGCATCATACAGCAGGCATCATACATCCAGCGAGCCGAGCTTGTCTATCAGCGACAGTTGGAGCTGCCCAGCCAACCTCGCCTCCATCTCCTCCATCACACCCGCGATATACTGAATCTGTTGGCTAGGCTTGAACGGTCGTCGCAACGTCTTCTGAATCAACCAAACAATACTGGTACGATCAAGAGAGTATGACGCACGGATCAGACCGACGAGACCTCTCATACCAAGGGTTATATCCCCATCTCGATTTAAGGATTACAAGACAAATAGGATGAGGAAAAGGCGGATTTTGGATGAGAGGTAGAGCGAGAGGGATGAGAGTTTAGACTATTTTCCATTTAATTAATTGATGTTTTTTCGTTTACAGTTTACAACAGCGCCCGCAACACAAGCACACTTGGCCCCACGGCCAGCTCATACCGCGGCCAACTCATAATGGACAAAAAGCGATATTCTTCTGGTTTCCAACTCGGAGCAAAATCGCCTCCCAACCGTTCCCTCCTCCTCAACGAAATAAAAAGAAAAAAAATAAGTTACGAAATGCAGTAATTCTTCTTTATTTGTCTAATTAATTGCAATTAAACTCGGCTCAACGAATAAAAATAAATCATAATACGATTATGTCGAGATTAGTCTATTCTATATATCTAGAATATATAAAGGTATAATACAATAAAAAAATACAAATCAAATTCAAATATTATCATATGATAATGGAATTAAATACGCGTGTCTAGCGACAGGCGGCGGCGGATTCAGATCTCCTTCGGCCAAGGCCTTGGTCCCCTCCCCCTCCGCTGCCGCTCCGGCGGCAGGAGGGGGAAGGGATCTTGTTTCTTCGGTCTGTAGTTAGGGTTTGTCTTCTCTGGTGCGTCGTTGGGGTGGTGGGAGCGGCGCCCGGAAGAATAAATCTGCCTCAACTCTACTCCCACACCGGCGGCGACCTTTACGACGGCGTCTCGGAGTTGATGGCAACGTGTGCTTGTCGATTGATAGGGCAAAGGTGTCCGATCTTTTGATGAGATGGCGATAATCGATTTGGTGGAGTTCGGGCTTGACGATCCGACTACACGTGCGAGCACGAGCGCCAATGCAATCGCTAGGCCAATCTCCTGGAGGTTACCGATCCTGCGTGAACACGATCAGCCTGACCAACGAGGGTCTTAATTCCTACCTGAAATCGAGAACAAGTAAGAACCAATATTGCAATCAAGATATTGCGGATTAAGAGGAAAGCTTTATTGAAGAGGTGGGATCCTGAATAGGGGCGAAGTACAAGAGGCCTCTGCGACGCTCGAGCCTTGGCGAAGTTGCGACTATGGCTAACTTAATGTCTAAACAAAATCCGAGTCTAGGGGGTCGGCTATGGGGAGTATTTAAGGACGAAAAGGTGGGGTTTCGGCCAGCCATGGAAGTGGTGGCTGAATCCAACCCTAAAAGTCCTTTTCCCCTCAAATACGGACTCTAAAAAGTGGCTAATTAAAATCCTGCGAAAATTACATGGGCCTGGCCCAAAATAAAGGTGTCGCAGCACCATATTAAGCTATGGACGAATTCGTAAAGTATTGATCTTGAATATTTTGTCCAAGCCTTCTTTCTTCATTATGGTGGCCTCAAAGTTCTGAAATCTTCATCCGTGGCCTTCTCTTGGATCATCACATGCTTGCTGCCATCTCCATGCATGGCCATGCTCCAATGCTTGTCCCTCTCATCCATGCTTGGTCCATCATTCCTAAGAGTAAGAAATATATCTGATTTAGGCAGCATCATATTCTCATGTATGTGAGGAATAGTTCCAAGAAACGAAAGTACCTGATAGTTAAGTTGTTTGGCACGAGATCTTGTGATGGGTCCTTGTATGTGTGGTGCTGTAGGTACAACGGTTGTATCAATAGTAGGGATGTCCACATCATGCTCCCCTTCTTGAATTGAAGTCGTCCTCGACGCAATCTCATCTTCCTCACCAAAGTAAGGCTTCAAATCTGCAATGCTAAATGTAGGACTAACCGTACCAAAGTCTGCAGACAACTCAAGTTTATATGCATTATCATTGATTTTCTCTAACACCTTAAAGGGACCAGCAGCACGAGGCATTAACTTAGACTTGCGTAAATCAGGAAAACGATCTTTACGCAAATGTAACCAAACAAGATCGCCAACATCAAACACAACATGCTTTCTCCCTTTATCCCAGCAAGTTTATACTTAGCATTCATGTGTTCAATGTTATCTTTAGTAGTCTTATGCAAGTTTAATATCATTTCAGCGCGTTGTGTAGCATCCAAATTATGTTGCACCGAAGAAGGTAAATGCAATAAATCAATAGGTGCACGAGGAACAAAACCATACACAATCTCAAATGGGCACATCTTTGTGGTAGAATGCAATGAACGATTATAAGCAAATTCTATATAAGGTAAACACTCTTCCCACAATTTTAAGTTCTTCTTTAAAACAGCCCGTAACATAGTAGACAAAGTTCTATTTACTACTTCAGTTTGACCATCAGTTTGGGGATGACATGTAGTACTAAACAACAATTTAGTCCCCAACTTAGCCCATAAACATCTCCAAAAGTGGCTAAGAAATTTAGTATCATGATCAGAGACAATAGTATTTGGCACACCATGCAAACGAATAATTTCACGAAAGAACAAATCAGCAATATGCGCAGCATCATCCGTTTTATGACAAGGAATAAAGTGTGCCATCTTAGAAAACCGATCCACAACAACAAAAATACTGTCCCTCCCCTTCTGTGTTCGTGGCAATCCCAAAACAAAGTCCATAGAAATATCCTCCCAAGGAACACTAGGAACAGGAAGAGGCATATATAAACCATGTGGATTAAGGCGAGACTTAGCTTTTTGACAAGTAGTGCAGCGTGCCACAAATCTCTCAACATCTCGACGCATACGTGGCCAAAAGAAGTGTGCAGCAAGAACATCCTCCGTCTTCTTGACACCAAAGTGTCCCATCAATCCTCCTCCATGCGCCTCCTGTAACAACAAAAGACGAACAGAGCTATCTGGAATGCATAGTTTGTTAGCACGGAACACAAATCCATCATTGAAGACGAACTTGTTCCAAGTTCTACCATCTCTATAATTCTGCAACACATCTTTAAATTCAGCATCATGCACATATTGTTCCTTAATAGTTTCCAATCCAAATATTTTGAAGTCAAGTTGAGATAACAAAGCATAACGGCGTGACAAAGCATCAGCAATAATATTATCTTTACCCTTTTTGTGTTTGATAACATAAGGAAAAGACTCAATAAATTCAACCCACTTTGCATGACGACAATTCAACTTAGATTGGCTACGAATATGCTTCAAAGATTCATGATCAGAATGAATAACAAATTCCTTAGGCCATAGATAATGTTGCCAAGTTTCTAATGTCCGAACCAACGCATATAATTCTTTATCATAAGTAGAATAGTTCAGACTAGCCCCACTCAATTTCTCACTAAAATATGCAACAGGTTTTCCCTCTTGTAATAACACCCCTCCCAAACCAATTCCACTAGCATCACATTCAAGCTCAAAAGTCTTAGTAAAATCAGGAAGTTGGAGTAAGGGAGCATGTGTTAGCTTATCTTTCAATATGATGAAGGCCTGTTGTTGTGCATCGCCCCAAACAAAGGGCACATCCTTCTTGGTAAGCTCATTCAGCGGCGCGGCAATTGATCCAAAGTCTTTGACAAAGCGCCTATAAAAACCAGCGAGACCAAAAAAACTCCTCACTTGTGTGACCGTCTTGGGCTGCGGCCAATTCTCAATAGCTTCAATCTTGGCTGGATCCACTTCAATACCCTGTGATGTAACAACATAGCCAAAAAACGCAACTCGATTGGTGCAAAAGGTGCACTTCTCAAGGTTACCAAACAAACGTGCATCACGTAAAGCATTGAAAACAGCACGTAAATGGTCCAAATGATCCTCTAAAGATTTGCTATAAATCAGAACATCATCAAAGTAGACTACCACAAAACGTCCAATGAAAGCACGTAAAACTTCGTTCATTAATATCATGAAAGTGCTAGGTGCATTAGTTAAACCAAACGGCATTACTAACCACTCATATAAACAGAACTTAGTTTTAAATGTTGTTTTCCATTCATCTCCTAATTTCATACGAATCTGGTGGTAACCACTACGCAAATCAACTTTAGAAAACATGGTAGAGCCACTCAATTCATCAAGCATGTCATCTAAACGTGGAATAGGATGACGATATCGAATAGTAATATTATTGATAGCTCTACAATCAGTACACATGCGCGAAGAACCATCTTTCTTAGGTACCAAAATAATAGGAACAACACAAGGGCTAAGGGACTCACGAATATGATCTCTGTCGAGTAGTTCCTGAATTTGGCGTTGTATCTCCTTTGTCTCCTCTGGATTGGTTCTATATGGCGCGCGATTGGGCAACGTGGCACCAGGAATTAGATCAATTTGATGCCCAATTCCTCTAATAGGAGGTAGTCCTGGTGGCAACTCAGCGGGAAAGACGTCCTCATATTCCTGCAAAAGGTTAGCAACAGCGGGTGGCAAAGAAGGAGGCATATCCTTAAATGAAAACAAAACCTCTTTGCAGACAATTGCATAACATTGAGTATTGTTTACATCTAGTTCAGCAATATCAATTTTATTTGCAAGCATACATGGACTCTTCAAACGAATTTCAGTAGCATGTGTAGAATCAGATTTAGTGTTCTTTGGTGGTATAAAATCTGCAGCAACAATCTGATTCTCACTTTTATTTTTCTCCTCAGTTTTAGCTCTACTAGCTCTAGCAAGATCATCTTTTAAAATCTGTTCGGGAGTCATAGGTTTTAGACCAATTTTCTTTCCATCATGCATAAGAGAATAGTGATTAGTTTTGCCATTATGAACAGATTCTCTATCAAATTGCCATGGTCTACCAAGTAACAAAGAACAAGCTTACATAGGTACAACATCACAATCAACAAAATCAGAATATGTACCAATAGTAAAATGCACGCGTACCGTTCTTGTTACCTTGATCTTGTGAGAACTCTCAAACCATTGGATGTAGTATGAATGTGGGCGTTGTCTTGTTGGAAGCGCAAGCTTCTCTACCATGTCAACACTGGCCAGATTATTACAACTCCCTCCATCAATGATGATCCGTATAGCTCTTTCCTTGATAACACCACGTGTTTGGAACAGGTTGTGGCGTTGATCTTGCTCAGATTTGCTCAATTGCACACTCAACACACGTTGTGTAATTAAACTCTTGTATTGATCAGCAGCTTCAGCTCCCATTACCTCTGGCTCATCATCAGCATCAGAATTGTCTCCATATCGAGCAGAAATAAGGGCTAGTGTATCTTCATCAAAGTCACTCGCTGAATCGTATTGACCATCTTCTCGCACCATCATCACACGTTGTGTTGTGCACTGTCTCTCAATATGACCAAAACCCCAGCACTTGCGGCATTGTATATCCTTTGTCTTACCCGTGAAAGCCATAGAAGATGCACTACGAGCAGGAGCATTGGATGATGGTGGAGGAGCAGCTGGAAATCTTGTGGTGGCCTTGGATGTGGTAGTAGCTGGAGGCGAATAACGAGGAGGCGCTGATTGTCGGGATGTCCAAGTGGATGTATGACCTGCAGAATTATTAGTCCTCCTCCATGGTGTTTGGCGATCCTGCACTTCACGTTTAGCTTTGCAAGCAAGATGAAACAAACGAGTGATAGAATTATATTCCTTATAATCTAATATGTGCTGAATGTCCTTGTTTAATCCACCAAAGAAACGTGCAAGCATTTGTTCATTAGATTCAACAAGACCACACCTAACCATCCCCGTTTGCAATTCCTGATAATACTCTTCTACAGAATTTTTCCCTTGCTCTAAGCGTGTCAGATTCTTTAGTAAATCACGTTGATAAGTGGGAGGTACAAAACGAACACGCATAGCAGTTTTTAAAGCAGTCCAAGTACTAGGAATAGTAGTAGGATTTAAACGACAATACTCAGACCACCAAAGGGAAGCAAATTTAGTAAATTCACATGTAGCAGCACTAACACGCATATTCTCAGGATATTGTAAGCATGCAAAACGTTGTTCTACTTCCATCTCCCATGTAAGATATGCATCAGGATTATATTTACCCTCAAAAGATGGAATATTTAATTTAAGCTTTGCAACATGATCATCATCATTACGTACCGGTGGGCGAGCGTTGCGGTAGGAATGTCGGGGACGACCAGCAGGTACCTGTGGAGGTTGTTCAACCTCCTCGTCAAACAGATCGTCGTCGGGGTCGTAGTAGTACCCGTCGTCTGTCCCCAATGTCGCAGCAGCAGCCGCGGCAGAAGTCTGAGGAACGTCAGTCGCAGCAGGAGCCGCCGGGGGTGCGGCGGCAACCGAACCAGCAGTCCGACCCGTGATCGGAATGCGCCATGTGTGGGTGCCGGTGCGGGTGCGGGCAATCGGTTCAAAAGCTCCTTGAACCAAACGTCAAGCTTGGCGTTGAAGGATTTCTCGAGTCCATCGATCTTGTCCACGGCGTTGGTGAGCTTGGTGTCAAACTCCCCTAGGCGCGTATCCATGTCTTCAGCGCGACTGACTAAGAGCGCGGAGAAGTGAGCATGTAGTTCTTCGTTCGTCATGGTGGCAGGGTTCCGCGAAGTATCTGTCATGGTTAGTCCTTAAAAAGCACAGGTATATACTACAGGAATATGGTGGAAGTCACGCGTAATCCGTCAAGAAATATACGAAGCTCTTACAAGTTCTTACCAAACAGCAGGAAAAGGCGATGTGCAACCACGAGGATCAGTGGGTCCAGAGATTGAACCAAGCGATTACCAGGAGTCGAAACACCGCACGTGGAGAGTATCTGTGGAGCTCTGGGAAGGCTTAGCAAAGGGGTTAGCAATTATCAAAACAGCAATGCAAAAGTTGAAAGAATGCTCAACGACGGTACTGTGCTGGTCCTAGGCTAGACCGTACTAGAGACGCGAGCCTAGATCACCAACGATGTCACGACGCGACACAACAAGCACTGTATGATGATATAGCACCCTGAAAAGCGATCCGAGATGCAGAAAATCACTATGATGGCGAGTGTCTAGAACTGATCTACGGGGTCTAAAAAGAGGTTAGCCCCCAAAAAAAATTCGAAATTTTTTATTTTGCTCCGAAAAGCGCGCAGGCGCCAAAAAAATATCGCTATAACGGCCGATGGAGAAAAGTGATCCCCGGGGTCGAAAAATAGTATAGCCAGGAAATTTTTTCGGAGGCGGTTCCAGACTTTTTTTTTTGCTCTCCTTCTGGACTTACGACCGAACTCTGAACTCGATACGGACTTTAGCTAAACCGGAAACAACAAAGAAGGAAAGTAAAAAGAAATAGCTAGGAACAATAACTCTACTCGGACCCGTACCACAACAGGAAACTGATTGGATCTGTGTCGCGGTAGGAAGGCGGTGGCGGAGTATTAGGGTTTATGGTGGTAGGGTATATGGCGGCGGAATATGGTGGTGGAATATGGTGGCGGTGATCGGCGAGTGTGGCGGTGACTACTATGATCAGAACTCGAAACTCTAAGGGACAAGACACTAAGACCAGCAACTCGACGCGACGAAGTAGACACAAATTCAACAATGCAAAAACTGAAAAGATAATGCGAGGCGTAGATTGGTTATGGGATGGATCTAAACTCTAACTGTGTTTTTGGATTTTTCGTGGGTTATAGGTAAAAACAGATCTAATCTATGAAAAACAGTAAAATCTCACCGAGCAACCTGAAATCTGATACCACTTGATAGGGCAAAGGTGTCCGATCTTTCGATGAGATGGCGATAATCGATTTGGTGGAGTTCGGGATTGACGATCCGACTACACGTGCGAGCACGAGCGCCAATGCAATCGCTAGGCCAATCTCCTGGAGGTTACCGATCCTGCGTGAACACGATCAGCCTAACCAACGAGGGTCTTAATTCCTACCTGGAATCGAGAACAAGTAAGAACCAATATTGCAATCAAGATATTGCGGATTAAGAGGAAAGCTTTATTGAAGAGGTGGGATCCTGAATAGGGGCGAAGTACAAGAGGCCTCTGCGACGCTCGAGCCTTGGCGAAGTTGCGACTATGGCTAACTTAATGTCTAAACAAAATCCGAGTCTAGGGGGTCGGCTATGGGGAGTATTTAAGGACGAAAAGGTGGGGTTTCGGCCAGCCATGGAAGTGGTGGCCGAATCCAACCCTAAAAGTCCTTTTCCCCTCAAATACGGACTCTAAAAAGTGGCTAATTAAAATCCTGCGAAAATTACATGGGCCTGGCCCAAAATAAAGGTGTCGCAGCACCATATTAAGCTATGGACGAATTCGTAAAGTATTGATCTTGAATATTTCGTCCAAGCCTTCTTTCTTCATTATGGTGGCCTCAAAGTTTTGAAATCTTCATCCGTGGCCTTCTCTTGGATCATCACATGCTTGCTGCCATCTCCATGCATGGCCATGCTCCAATGCTTGTCCCTCTCATCCATGCTTGGTCCATCATTCCTAAGAGTAAGAAATATATCTGATTTAGGCAGCATCATATTCTCATGTATATGAGGAATAGTTCCAAGAAACGAAAGTACCTGATAGTTAAGTTGTTTGGCACGAGATCTTGTGATGGGTCCTTGTATGTGTGTTGCTGTAGGTACAACCGTTTTATCAATAGTAGGGATGTCCACATCATCGATCCTTCGGATCGGCAGCTTGGTCCTCTCGTCGTTCTTTGGATCTGGCGAGATCTGTTTCTCGAAGTGTCGCCGGTGTTTGTCGTTATCCATGGCAACACTAGGGCTGGGGCGAGATGGACGCTCTGGAGCGAGGATGTTGGTCCGGAGGTGGTGGATTGGCCGTTATTCCCTGACTTCGTCGGTGAGAGGCGGTAGATCTTGGTCCAAGACAGCACGGGGACGTTTCTCGGTCGACGTGCCACAGCGACATGTGTCTCGCTGCTTGCAGCAGGCCTGTTCATCGACTCACAAAACCTCGTTGGTGATGGTGCTTTCTTGGATCTGGCAATGGTGAAGGCTCATCGTCTCTTTCAGCGTACGTCTAGGCGGCGTTGGACGGTGGCGGCAGCCGCTAGCTTCGGCGAGTGCAGGAAACCCTAGAGATAGTTTTGTATTTTTCTATCCATTAGACGTACGTATGTAATGTTTTCGGGACAATCATTTTTCTTCTAGTCTATTTTTCAGTTTCCACGTGGGTTCTTGTAACTTGTTTTTCTATCAATGAAAATTTGTGGTTGCTTTAAAAAAACTCATAATGGACACGACACGACACAACTAACACGCGCCTTCTTACTCTCCGCCTTCGTCATGCTATGTTCCTTCGTTAGTTAACTTCAGAACATCTTCAGATACCACGACTTCTAGTGGGCGCCCGACTATCTCCGACGGCATGGCATGTCTGACAGCCCAAGTCCCTCGACGTCATCGGCGACCATCAGAGTTGCTGCTCTCACGTGTTTCTTGACGCGCCCTCGGGATCGAGCAGTCCGAACACGAGGGACCGCAGGATGACGACGGCCACGGTATGCTTCACCACCCGGGTATGGCCAAAGCCCAGCTCGGACGCCACGAAGACGATCACCGATGCGAGCCACCTGTTTGATATACCCCATAGGGACGAACGGATCAAAAGAAAAAAAAACTTTAAGAGTGTTATTCGGCAAAAAATGGATCAAAAAGAACAAAACTTTAAGGGTGTTCTTCGGAAAAAAAAAAGACTGCCTCGTCATTAATCTAACGGCGACCGTGACGGGGTAACCAAAGTGCACACTCGTGGCAATCATGTAGCACCAAAGTGGCGTTTTTCTCTTCTAGGAAAATGCTTCGCAGTCACCATAAACACCTTGATGAAACCGTACGTGCTTCACTTGCAAAATTTACTCACTTCGTTTCAAAATATAAAATATTTTAGGACCGTAAAGCAAATATATTTAGACTTTTTTTAGTGCGTAGATTCATACCAAATCTAAATGAACCTACGTACTAAAAAAAAGTCTAGACACATTTGTTCACAAAGCTAAAACATGTTATATTATAAAAACGGAGGGAGTCCACCCTATACCTAGGTTAGGTCATCTTAGTGTGAGGACTTTTAGCTTCACACTAATTAACCTGAATCATTCCTCTTGTACGTGCACATTTGCGTCCATGCATTATGCATGTTATTGCAACTCCTCACCAGATCGCGTGAGCAACATCATAGGAGGTAGGGTTAGAGAGAGTTAAGCTTTTTCCTGAAGCTTCGATGACCTTATCCTCTTGCCATCCACTAGACAAAACATACAATTTACACATTAGCCTTCCTACCTTTCTAATATATGGCCAAGGTTCTCCAACACTTCCCCTCAAAATGGGGAAAATATATCAATTAGCCCCATCTTGTCACAAATTCTCATAAAAGACACAACACTAACTCCTTTGGATAATACATCAGCTAGCTGATCTGCAGATTTAACAAAGCTAACCCGAAGTGCCACCTCATCCAGTTTCTCTTTAATGAAATGCCTATCAATTCCAATATGCTTTGTTCTATCATGATGGACTGGGTTGTTGACTATATTAATAGTAGCTTGATTATCACCGTAGAGATCGAGAGGTGCATCATCATACACGTGAAGTTTAGTCAACAATATCCTCAACCACATCATCTCACATAATCTTGATGCCATTGATCTAAATTCTGCCTCTATCGTGGATCGAGCAACAACACTTTGTTTTTTCTCCTCCAACTAACGAGGTTGCCGCCAACAAATACACAGTAGCCCGATGTTGACCTTCTGTCATCTAAACATGCATTCCAGTCAGCATCTGTGTATCTCTCTATTCTCATGTGCCCATGATTAGAAAAAAGAATCCCCTTCCCAGGACAACCTTTAAGATATCGCAATATTCTTTTTACGGCATCCAAATGACCAGACCGGGGATCATGCATATATCGGCTTACAACACTAACGACATATGCAATATCTGGCCTCCTGTGTGATAAGTAAATTAAACAACCAACTAATCTCTGATATTGATACTTGTCTACTAGATCACCCGAGTCTGATAGAATATGATCATTCTTCTCAATTGGTGTTGCCACTGGTTTACATCCTGTCATCCCTGTCTCATTAAGCAAGTCAAGCACATATTTTCTTTGTGAAAGGTAAATACCTTGTGCCCCGTATGCCACCTTAATTCCTAGGAAGTAGTGAAGATAACCCAGGTCCTTGACTTCAAATATTCTTGCCAATGTCCTCTTCAAGCGCCATATTTCCTCATCATCATCCCCTGTAATTACTATGTCATCAACATACACCACAAGTATAGCAATTTTATCATTTTGTATCTTAAAGAATAGAGTGTGATCAGCATTGCTTTGTCGATATCCCAAAGAGCAAATTTCCTTTCTAAACCTTCCAAACCAAGCCCTTAGTGATTGTTTAAGTCCATAAAGAGACTTCTTTAGTTTGCATACTTTGCCTTCAGTTTCACTACTACTAAATCCCGGAGAAATCTCCATGTAAACCTCCTCCTGCAAATCTCCATGAAGGAAAGCGTTTTTAACATCCATTTGGAATAATTTCCACTTACGATTTGATGCTATTGAGATCAGTGTTCTAATAGTGTTCATTTTTGCTACCGGAGCAAATGTTTCATCATAATCTACTCCATGTGTTTGGCTATACCCCTTTGCCACTAAGAGGGCCTTATATCTTTCTACTCTTCCTTCCGGTGTGTGCTTGACAGTAAATACCCACTTGCAGCCCACAATCTTCTTGCCTACTGGAATTGGGGTAAGTACCCAGATATTATTTTTGTCAAGTGCTGCCATTTCTTCCAGCATTGCTGCTCTCCATCTTGGATCCTTTTTTGCCTCCTACCAATCATGTGGAATAGGTGTTGCAGAATCTAGAGCAGCTATAAACGATTTATAACTAGGACCCAATGATGAATATGAAACATGATAAGAAATATTGTATGGAGCCAGCTTTGACGGCAATTTTCCAACTGTAGTACGAGGTTGCTTTCTATGGGCAATTGGGATATCTAGGTCATTATATGCAGAAGGGAGTGTACCATCGCTTATAGAGGTTAATAACGGAGACTGGGATGAAACAGGTGGAGATGGAAGTGCACCATGTGTGCTAAGCTGCTCTTGGGCTTCGAGATCTTGCCTCAAAGGAGTATGCTCCTCCCCCTGCATCTGATATTACCCCTCGTTTTGCTTTCTATGTTTATACACTTGAAGGTTATGTTCTTCATTTAGTTTTGGACACATTCCGTCATTTGGTATACCTTGTTGCTGCTCTTGTTCTTGTTCCAGTTCTGGTTCTACTGTACCCTTATCACCATCGTGCACCTCTCCTGTTGGTATTCTCCCAACAATCATTTTCCTTGGCGCTTGATAATCTTCTTCTTCTCCTTTATCCCCCCTGTCTCAGAGTCTGCATCTAAGACATCATTAGAAAACAAGTCAGGGAAAACATTAGATAGATCCGTTGGTTCCCCATAAAATGACTCATGTTCTCTGAAAATTACATCCATGCTCACAAACATTCTTTTTTCTTAAGGACACCAGCATTTGTACCCTTTTTGTTTTCCTGAGTATCCAACAAATATACACTTTAAAGCTCTAGGATCTAACTTTCCAACACTTGGTCTATAATCCTTCACAAAGCAAACACAACCAAACACTTTTGGTGGGACGACATATGTAGTCCTACCTGTTAGACACTCAATTGGAGTCTTATAACCCAGCACTCTAGACGGCATTCTATTCATCAAATATGCAGCAGTCATCACTGCCCCACTCCACAGAAACTTTGGGACATTCATGGCCATCATTATACAACGTGTAATTTCTAATATATGCCTATTTTTCCTCTCTGCTAAACCATTTTGTTCAGAGGTATTCGGACATGTAGTTTGATGAAGAATTCCAAAGTTTGATAAATATTCATCAAACTCCTTATTTACATACTCAGTGCCATTATCAGTACGGAAAACTTTCACACATGCATTATATTGAGTCAAGATTAGTTTATGAAAATCCATGAAGCATTCAAACACATCACTCTTGTATTTTAACACATAAACCCAGGTGGTCCTAGTGCAACAGACAAAGGAACGATATCCATTAAGATATAATACTCCACTAGGTTCTCATACATCTGAATGGATAGTTTCAAGTGGTACAGTACTTCGATTATCGAACAAAATATAGGAGCTTCGAGTTTGTTTCCCATACTGGCAAGCATCACACACTAGCTTCTCCTTATTAACTCTATTATAGAGCTCAGGATAAATACGACCCAAAATAGCAAAAGAGATATGCCCTAGCCTATGATGATGAATAAGAAGCTCTTCTTGTGGAGAGTGGTCTGAAGCAGTAGCAACAACAGGCAACATATTATTATCCAAGTAGTATAGCCCATCACGCATGGTCCCCGTCCCAAGTCTTCTTCCAGTCCCAAGTTCCTGAAATAAACACCATGTTGGAAAGAATATAGCAGCACAATTTATCTCTCTTGTAATACACGAGATAGATAACAAGTTTATCGGGAAGGAGGGGACATGCAAAACAGATGAAAGAGGCATATTTGGACTGCATATAACTGTCCCTGAACCCTTAATAAGTTGAGATGAGCCATCAGCCAGTTTTACATGTTGTTTCTTTGGGTCGGGAACATAATCAAGAAAGTCTCCAAAAGATCCGGCCATATGTCTAGATGCACCCGAGTCTATTAGCCATGTAGCATCAAAAAAATTGTGCTTCAGAGTATCAGAATTGTTACCACCAAAGTTAGCAGAGGATGCAATTGCAGGCGATGTAGAAGATTCAGCAGATGATTTGTCACCTAGGGACAACCCTTTGAATTGACACCATCTCTCCCATTCATCAGCTGTCATATCAACCTTCATAGTACACAATGCTTCTTCAGCTGCTACACAAGTATTGACTCTGCCTCCCAACCGTGAACCCTGACCTCTAGCTCCACCACGTCCATAAGGAAGACGCCCACGGCCTCTTCCGCGCCAATCTTGTCCTCTACCCCTGCCTCCTCCAAACAATTCAGGACAAGCATTTTTTAGATGTCTTGGTTGACCGCATTCAAAACATTTCCTTTCAATTGCAATTGCTCTTGGTCTTTGGTAGCCCACTCCTTCTGAAGCAAGAAAGGTTGCACGCCTATGTGATGCACCTTGTGTGGTTGACCCTGTCAACTCCAACTTCAGTCGGGTCTCCTCGCTAATTATTGCAGAGATTGCTTGTTTCGAACTAGGTAATTTTTCAACGCCATACAGTGCAGCTCTCCTATTTTCAAACTTGGAATTGAGCCCATTCAGGAAGTCTCTCACACGCCTTTTCTCTGTCCATTTTCTGAACTTCTCAATGCACTTTCCACACTCCAGATCAATTGGGTCATAGTAATCTAGAGCAATCCACAACCTCTTTAGCTCAGACATATATTCAACTATAGATTTTTCACCTTGGTACAACTCTTGCAACTCTCGCTGAATTCTACAAGCAAGCATCTCATTTCCAACCCTAGAAAAGGTGCCTTTCAAAATCCGCCAAATTTCGGATGCTTCTTTAATCCTCTCAACCTGCTTGGCAATTTGAGGTGACACTGAACTCAACAACCATGCTCTTACCAGTGCATTAGTCATCTTCCACTTTTGTCCCTCCTTTGAATCTTCTTCTGCTGGCTTTTCGACCATGCCCAACATATAGCCTTCTAGTTTCCTTGAGACTAGAATTTTCTCAGCATGCTCAGCCCAGCTCGCATAACTCTCAGATCCTTTCAACTTTACATGAGGCATCTACAAAGGATGAATCTCCTCTTTGATATCACCATCTGGCCTTGAGCTTCCTCCTTGTTTGCTGAGTGCATCAAACATGGATTTGTACCTCTCATCCATTGCTTGCAGGATTGCAGCAAGCTCCCCCGACGTGACAGCCAATGGTTTGTCTGATGTGTCTCCCATTATCACCAATTACTCCTCTCCACAGGTTTCAAATGAACCAACAATCAAAAAAGAAAACCATAGCTTCACACCTCACCTGAAATCTTCACCACAACTAGAGCCACAATGCAACCTCACCTTGCCTGACTTGGATCCAGCCAATACAGCCACTGAAGGAGAGAGATTCTCGACTTCTCCCACCTTCTTCTCACCACCACGGTCTTCAATGGATTCCTTGTAGATCCCGCACCGACCCCCACTGCCACCAGGACCAGGCTGTCGTCAATCAGCACAGACCAGGGAGCGCCCCAGCCGAGTGCTCTGATACCATATTGCAACTCCTCACCAGATCGCCAGTGAGCAACATTACAGGAGGTAGGGTTAGAGAGATTTAAGCTTTTTCATGAAGCTTCGATGGCCTTATCCTCTTGCCATCCACTTCTTTATAGACAAAACGTACAATTTACACATTAGCCCTCCTACCTTCCTAATATATGGCCAAGGTTCTCCAACACATGTCAAGGTGGTCTTCACTCTTCCGTTGCTACTTCACTGACTATCCGGCTGTGTGCAGCAATGCCCGTCGGTCAGTCACGCCGAGAACAGCTTGGCCTCTTCAGGGCGTTCCGGCATGTAGTGTTGTACCAAATGCTACTGCCACAAGGAAACTCTCTCAACATCATCACTCTCTTTGAGTAAATTTGATTTCAAGTTAAATAAGTACCTCTGTTATAGAAGAATTAGTCCTTTGGAACAAAAGCATGTATCTGGGTATGTACAACCTAATGAAAAACAGAATAGTGGAATAATCATGTTTCTGGGTATGTATCCGGCGTGTGCAGGAACCAAGTGGAGCCAGTCGGTCAGTCACGCCAAGAACAGCTTTCCTCTTCTTCTATAACAGAGGTATTTAACTTAAAATCAAATGTACTCCCAAAGAGTGTGATGATCTTGAAAGAGTTTCCTTGTGGCAGTAGCATTTGGTACAAACACAACGCCCTGAAGGGAAAATATTTTTATGGGACCTGGTCCACAAGTGGACCAACTTATATGATTGACACGTGGCAATTTAGATCTAGAAAACGGTTTCAAATTCTGTTTTTTTCTTTGTTTTAGACACGTGTCATTTGCTGAAATTGGTCCACGCCTCTAAATCCGTGGACCGGGTCCCATAGAAATATTTCCCGAAGAATCAGTCCTTTGGAACAAAAGCATGTATCTGGGTAACCTAATGAAAAAACAGAATAGCTAGCCAAGCACCCCAAAGTCCATTCATATACTATAAGAGATCCAGCCAGACGAGTCACGAGTTTAGCACCAATGTCAATCGAAGGTTCATGGGATATATGCACTGAATCAGTAGTTGCTTTTTTCCCATCCCAAATGTAATTCTAGAAGAACGCTTTTTACAGGCACCATAAACACCTGCCTGGATTAACCCCTACGTGCTTGACTTGCAAACAAATCTACTATTTTACTTAGTTTAGGGTCTTCTTAGTGCGAGGGCCTTCTTAAACTCGGATCAGCCTAAAACCATTTCCTGCTGTACGTGCACATCTACATCTGCATCAAAGCATGTCAAGGTGGTCTTCACTCTCCAGTTGCTGCCACAGACCGTCCGGCACGCGCAGCAACCAAGTGGAGCCCGTCAGTCAGTCACGCCGAGAACAGCTTGGCCTTTTCAGGGCCATCCGGCATGTACATGGCGATGTTCATGGGTTCCATGAGCAGCGGCAGCAGCTCGTCCTGGATGCAGCTGTACATCTCCCCGCAGAGCGTTTCGAGGATCTTGGCCACGTTGACCACCTCCTGCTTCATCCGCACAATCTCCTCGTCGGGAAGCGCCGAGATGTTCGTCACGAGCACCTTCGACAGCTGCTCCACGTGGCGTTCCAGCTGCTCCTGCTGGTTCTCGAACAGATTCTGCGCCGGAGCCAAGCTGCGCTTCTCTGACGGGTGTGCTTTCAGCTCGCCGCCGAACATGTAATAGGCAAACGCGTATGACCGCGACACTACCTTCCGTGACCGCAGGAGACGCTGGTGCGCCTCGATGAGCCAGTCACCGTCCCTGAGCGTCCTTGGTCGCACGCGATTCGACTCCAGCCGTTTCACTTGTTCTTGGACAGCCGGCCCCAGCTTCTGCTGCTGCTCCTTGTACGAGTCCTCATGGATCTTGAACCGGTTGCAGTAGTGCGTGTACCGCTCTAGCTGCCGCCTGCCGGTGTCCACGCTCTGATCGCTCTCCTTGAAGCGGTTGCAGCTGTGGCCCTCAATGCTTGTCCATGTGTGCGTGCGCCCCGTGGGTCCACCACATAGGTAGCTGCATTTATATAAAAAAAACTAGTGAGGTAACATAAAAACATCCTTCAGAGAACTTTGAGTTAGCCGGTTGAGCCACTGCAACAAGCATGGACAAGAATGAAGGAATGGAAGTTATCCCAAAGGCAGGCAGTTCCCAAATCGCTGATCGGGCAGTCGACCTCACATGTTTTCACCAAAATATGTTCTAGTAGTTATCACCTGGTATGCCCACCTGCCAGTACCCGACATGTAAAAGAGCTTACCACAAACTCTGGCCACAGGTGCACACGACCAGGTTGCAACCGTCACGCTTCTGAATCGGCTTGAAGCACTTGGGGCAGCTCTTGGTGTTTTTGACGATCCACTTGATGTTCTCTGATTCGCCCTGGTTCTTGATGCTCCATTTCTTCCATAGGGTGCATGGGCATGGTGAGTGTTCCTGCTCCATGCAGTTGAAGCAGAAGCTGACACCGCAGGGGCACTTCACCTCGCAGTCACGATCACCAGTGCCCACGCGGATTGCGCGGCCACAGTGCGGGACGCTGGGGCACCACTTCACAAAGTCATTGTTCTCGAGATAAGACTCGAGAAGGAAGCGATCAAAGCGCCTGGCTGCATCAGGGTACTTCTGGCCAAGTAGGCGCCGCACAATGCCCTCCTCGCAAATGGCAAAGCACTTCACCTCCATGCAACGAATCTGCTTCTTGCCACTGTCTATGGCTGCATTGAAGTGCTCTGTCCAACCTGAACAAAGAATTAAAGTATCACGGTAAGAAAATGTACATGTGTTTTGCAGACAAAGGTCTTTCAAATCTTCTGCGTTTTTTGAAAGCTTAGGAACTAGGAAGTTTGATGATACCCCCTACGTCCATAATACAAGATGTTATTGCAACCTACTAACTCCTATATTGCTTGTAATAACATCCTATATTACGAGACACAAAGGGAGTATCATTAATTGATGAATGCTAACAAGTAAAATAAAATAGGAACTAATGTAAGGTTCTTTTATTTTGCATTTATGCCCGTTATGTCGACCCTGTTTTTGTACTTGCCCTTGTTTTTTCGTAAATTATGATTACGAGACAGTTTGTTTTATAAGATAGTGTGGTTCAAGAAATCCAAAATGCCCACATGACAGGCAACTCCTTTCTCCACACCCTTCTTGTCTGCCACGGCAAGGGCTAAGGGACGGAGATGGTCCAAGGAAGATATGGACGCGTCGCCATGTTTTGAGAAGAGCTGACATGGTTGATCTGGTCAAACCACAATGACTGCACGGTAACGGAGAAAATGGCGGAACCAAGATACACTCTAATGGAATAGCGGCAAAATCTAAGATGCAAAAAAGAAGTGAGGGCAAACTACGAAACAGGGTTGCTGCTAAGTGGCATAAATGAAACTGATCAGTAATTATACAAATCAGAATAACTGCATAACTTAAAATAACAGGTGTAACCAGAAGATAATTTCTAAGGAGCAGGTGTGAACTCACAGTCATTGCAGAAGTAGTGTCCACAGTCCATAGTTGATACATTAGTTAGGGACAAGTCATCATCAAAGCAGACATTGCATTTGACACTTCTTGAGAGTTTTATGCTACTCTTCTCCTGCAGCACAATGTCTGCTTCCTTGAGCATACGGTCTCGCCCCTTCCTGTCAAAATAGTCATAGATGCGATCTATCTGCCACCGGTGGAAGATGAAGAGAGCACGCGCATGGTGCTGCTTTATGTTGAGCAAATTCATCACCGTTGACAAGTCTTCTTGCTGTGTAGGTAGAGCAGATAAAGAAAGCTTTTGGTGAACCACGAATATGTGTAGGACGGGCAGAATCTGAACTATGTAATCATAAGAAATGGCCAGCACAGCCCGTTACCTGTGCAGCAGAAAGGGAGTCTTCTGTAATGGCCTAAAAGTAAAGTTATATATGTTAAAATCTTTAGCAATCATAAGAAATAAGAATCTTCTATATAAATATTCTAGCACAGTTTGCTAATCTTGAGGCATAACTCCCAGAAAATGCAAAAAAATGTACAAATAATTTTAAAGAAGATCACTTTGAGCAAATCCTGAATATTTTACTGTAAAGATCAAAGCTCTGGTAACAGACAGGAACTGAACTAGTATGTCATGACCGTGTGTACGCCAACTAATCACCGGGCTGGACCCAGCGCATCGAGGCCTTTAAATATCAACAATACAGAGGGCAACGAGGAGGAGGATGAAATCTCTGAACCCAACTCTCTCTCTCTCTCTGATATTTTCTCTCAAACTTTTCCTACTTTTCCCCTTGTATCTCTCCCAACTAGCTTTGCTACTCTGAATCCCACTATAATCTGCATTCCAATCGAAAGTGTAGGCTGGGCATAACATTTGGTATCAAGAGCAAGGCAGTGAAGATCACCCTCAATGATTCGCAGGGCATCTTCAAGAAGCTCGCGGGCGACTGCGACAATGCCACCAGCAGCATAGATAGTGCCCGCCAAGTGTTCGACGCTGGGTTTGAGCCCCAACGTCAGTGAGGAAACGGACGCCGACCAGGAGATTGTGGACAGCCGTGTCAACGACACCAGAAGCCTAGTCGAGGTGGCGCCCACCAGGTCGATGGTTGGCTATAGACCCACCATCGATGGCATAGAGGTCGTGGCTTTGTCCCCGCCTCGGTTGATCCAGCGGTTGGGACAGAATGGCGAGGCACGCTCGAGTGCCAGCAGTGTATGGCTACACTGAGCACTTGATCTGCTCCCCTTGGTCATCACCCAGTGTCAGAAAGCTCGGCGCCAACCGTGTTGATGATCCCAGCAACCTCCACCCCACCTTGCTCACCAGGTGCTCCATGTGGTGTTTCGTCATTAAGGACGACAAGCAGACTGAGGCTGCATTGTGTCCATGACCATTCCAGTGCCTGCGGGAGTCTCGATATCCCTGTTCGTGCAGCCGAGTGACACCCTCCAGCCGGATGCACTGGGGCTCTTTCCTTCACACGAGGTGCTCGCCGAAATACTCGTGCCGACCGGCACTGCTGTTATTGTTGCGAGCAGCATCGGCGACTCAGCAGCACCCACCAAGTTAGAACCAGTTGATCTGCACCAAGGCATCAACTACATCCATGTTTGTGACTTTCCGCGGCTATGGGTGAGCACGACGTCGTCTACATCAATCTGGGCATGGTCTTCCTTGATTGTTGGTGTGCCAGCGTACCCTCCGGATCAGCCCAGACTACCGCTGGACCGTCCGCTGCCATGGCCTCCGTGGAAGGTGCCGTTCATGCCATGCACGTTACATGGAACGACATGGATGCTGCCAGTGCCGTCACGCCCACTAGAAGCTTCAACAACAACCTCACCTTCATCTACCAGAACTAAACAGGAGCACCACCCCCTGCTCTGGCTGCTGCTGGCACTATGGCTTATGGCCAAGGTGAAAATCTGGGAGGGAAGAAGGGTGTGTGCAGATCATCTACCTCACCGTGGCACGCATTGATGCCTCCTGCTGAACAGGTGCTGGAATCAGCTTCTCAGACATGGACAACAACCATTGAGACACTCCCAGACTGCCTGAGTGTAGGCATATGCAAGACCGACACGCCATACAGTCTTGCCTTGGTGAATGTGCTCTCTGTGGCAATTCTCCAAGACTTGTTCCCTGGCTTCAAAATGCCATCTGCAGCTCTATGCTTGAGCATATCCATCGCCAGACTTTGTGCCAGTGGTGCAGAACTACGCAAGTGCACCTAGTATTAGAGGAAGTGATTTCTGACAGTCTGAGTTCCTTCAGCTCCATCAGCATTGGCATGACCACAATATGCCTGGTATTTTTACATTTTTGGCACCATGGAGGTATGGTGGATTCAGTCCCGGAGGCACAGTAGCTAAGTCCAAGAGACAACGATACTCTGCAGGTAATCAAGTGCAGTCTATACTCAGCTTATATCCATCAATTTACCTTGGGATCCAGGCGTTCACAGCCAGCTGATTGGTGAAGGGGTATTATCTGAGTTGGTTACAACGACTTTGGTTGATACTGTGAGGGCAAGTAAATTATGCAGCAATTCTGACCATTGTTTGCTCCAAGAAGGCACGTTAATTCAAAAGATTGCATGCAAGGCCTTGTCATGGGAGTATGCTATGCGTGGCAGAATGGAACATCAAGACAACGTTACAGTACAATTGCTTTGCATGCATCAGATAGCACATAACTACAAGATGGAACCCTATCGGGAAGAATTTCAGGAACTCTTGGTTCGCCAGTCGAGTTTTGCTACATTGCACATCAAGAAATTTGTCATGGAGAGTTGGATACGATCTCCAAGTGCACTCCATGGGATCCAGGTCTCCAGTTCCGACAAACAGCTCAAGATTCCAAGCTGTTTCGAGCACTGGCTTGGGGACAAGGAACTGAAGATGGGGGTAATGTCACGACCGTGTGTACGCCAACTAATCACCGGGCTGGACCCAGCGCATCAGATATCAACGATACAGAGGGAAACGAGGAGGAGGATGAAATCTCTGAACCCGACTTTCTCTCTCTGAACTTTTCTCTCAAACTTGTCCTACTTTTCCCCTTGTATGTCTCCAAACTAGCTTTGGTACTCTGAATCCCACTATAATGTAAGTTCCAATCGAGAGTGTAGGTGGGGCATAACATAGTAAGTATTAGCAAACCAAGTACTGTATCCATAATATACTTGATGCCTTTGCCTTGCAGTTATACCTTACTTGTATGGTGCTTAAAGTTACATATAGTAAAAAGAACTATACATTCAAGAAGGGAAGCTGTGCATGCCATGCTAGCTTGTTCTATATAAAGTGCGATTTATTTTTTTACTAAATGAAAAATTGTTGAAGAAAATGCATATCGTGGTACAGGTTTTTATTGTAGTTATTTTGGGCGAAACTGGGAAGTTGTACGAAAACGATTAACCCTCTGCAAGGTTGAACTAGAAGTTCCTACGCCTAAGCCGGAGATTCCAAACCGAGATAGCTATGTGGTTTCACACCTAAACCGGAGATTCAATGTGACCCAAAATATTGTTTCGCACTGGAATTATGCATCAGAAGGCATTAACTGACGCAAACCCCATCCTAGCGGAAGCCGATCTGGTAAGGAGCTGAAGGGACCTGACTGACGGCTGCTCCGCGGAAGCAGCACATTGCAGAAAGGAGACAGCAGAGACTCCCAGAGCAGAGTGCAGAGACGCGTGATTAGTCTTAGGAGAAAAAATAAGGGGGCGCAAAATTCGGCCAAGCCTGGCGGAGGACCGGGAGCACGAGGATGCTGAAATCCCCCGATCTCGCCGAGGCGGAGGCCGCAGAAATCAATCGAATGGCAGGGAGGGAGTCTTCTGGCCGGAATACTCACCCAGCAATCGGCGCGGCGCTCCCGCAGCGGCGGGTCCTCCTCGAGCAGGCCGAGGTCGTCCTCGTCCGCCTCCACCGCCAGTCCGTCCCAGTCCGCCGCCGCCTCCTCCTCCTCCTCCTCTTCGCCGTATTCGTCCTCGCAGTAGAAGAATTCTTCTTCTTCGCTGGCCATGGTGGCCGGTGGGAGTTTGATCGCGGCCGGCGGGGTGCTGAGGGGAAGAAGGGGGGACGAGGGTTTTTCCGGAAAGGCTTCGGGGGGAGGTTTGGCACCTCCGGCTTCCGTGTCCTGCTTTTTTCGCGATTTGGCTGCCTTTTTTTTTTGAGTGGATCGCGATTTGGCTGGCTGTTTAGGCTGAAGTCAGTCCAGCGCCGCGTGGATTTAATGAAGCTAAAAAAGGCCACTCGAGAGCCGAGAGGGGAGTTTGGGTTCTGATTCGACTCGAACTTGTGTATTGGTGAGATGATTCGTTCTGTAGAAGGAAACGATATACTGTGCTCCTTCCGTTTATTTATATATTCCTCAATATACTCTCTTGGCTCCAAATTAGATGTCTCAGATTTGTTAAAATTTAAATAAATCTAGATACTATTTAGTATAATGGTCACAAAGATGTCTTACCTCTAAATCCGCCACTTAATTGAAGATGCTTTTTATTCACAAAGATTAAAGCAGCTATATTGCGCTCACCAACATACAGGAACTTTGGCCACATGATATTTTTATTAGGACAGCGTTATATGCCCCGGCGTCAAAAATCCTGATCCTCGCTGACATGTGTACTTTTATTTTTTGTCCAAAATCCTGCTTTTGCCACTATGCAGCAAACCCTCTCTCTGTTTTACTATGTAAAAAAATACACAAAAAGTAAATAAAAAAGATACTACAGAAAAAAGATGGAGGTTTCGTCGGAGACTTTGTAAAAAAAAGTTGTGCTACTGTAGCAAAATCAACTTTGTTGAAGACCTCATAGTAAAAAGTATTATTATAAAAAATCATGGAATCGATTGTAGCAAAAGAATGTACTATTGTAGCATGATTGCAACAATTTTCCGCACCAATGTAACAAAAAAATATAAAAATGTTTAACAAATCCTAGAAAATGGCAGCACCGTCCCATAGCTGCACCGACAATTGAAGAATCATCAACCCTGCTGGTAGCACCGTCGCCACGCCTTTGCATTAACGATGGTTGCAGCTTGTAGGAACGATAACATGTTGTCGGATCACCAGTTGTCTGGCCTTGTAGGTTGTTGTGTTGCCCGGTATACATCCTCGGCGATGTCGGCTCCAATGAGAGGTTGCGCCGGTGATGGGGGTGGTGGAGAGGAACAGAGGCGATGATAGAAGCATGCTTGATGGGCGGCGTGGTGGGGGAGCATGGGAGCCGCTCCGGGAGGAGCCGCTTGTCGACAAGAGCGGTTCAGACATGCAGACATATAGAAGAAATCGGCAAGAGAAATGATTGGTTGGAAGAAATTTGGGAATAAGGTTTTAATGTGCGGGGCCCAACATCACGTAGCATGTGATAGAGGCGGGCGCACGCGTGAGTTAGCACCGATGATGGATCGCCCGGAGGGGGCAATCATTTTCCTTTGTATTAAGGAAATATAACATGTTCTTTTTTTTGCGAAATTCCTCCGATCTATTAATAATCATCAACAACAGTACAAAGAGTTCTAAAAGTAATAAAAATTACAGATAGGTCAATGTGTAGGGGTTGGTAGCATGGAAAACAAAAAAAATCTACCACATGCACACAAACAAGCCAAGATCTATCTACTAGATTGTAGCAACGAGTCGATTAGAGTACTCACCCTCGAAGATTCCAAAACGGTTAACGAGAGCAGATTCTCGTGGGTGATGTAGCCGTACACTTGTCGATCTCAAGATTGCGTAGATGATCCTTCCAGCGTTGCGTTCTGGCAGCGCTTCCGCAGTCGGTACACGTTCGGTATTCGATGAAGACCTTCCTTTCCCTTGTTCCGACAGGCAGCGGAGGTTGTAGTTCTCCCTCGTGATTCCGGTAGCACGACGACGTGGTGTCGGAAGTAAAGGGAATATCCCGAAGGGCTTCGCCTAAGCCGGTGCGAGTTATGGTGGATCTAGGGTTTCCGTCAATCTAGGTTTAGAAGGCCGGAGAGGAGGAGGAGGAGTCGGCGGCGGCTAGGGCGACGACGACAGGCCGGTGGCTGCGTGAGGCGGCGGCGGCTTGGAGGTGGGGAGGGCTGGTTGTGGTGCTTTGGGGCAGCCCCTCCCCTCTATTTATGAGAGGAAGGGAAGCTTGGGAGAGGGGAGTTTGAATCCTTCCCCAAACCCAAGTTGGAGAGAAAGAAGGACTCTTTCCTTCTTTCACTAGGAAACCATTGTTCCAGTTTGACTTTTCAAACCTGTCTTTTGACTTTCAATTTAGAGTTTTATTTCTCTCTCGCCAATACCCAACCAAGTGACCTAGGACATGATCCAATCATTCCACTTATCCATGACACATTCATGAATCATTCCCCTTTCGGTCCGGTGAACCTTCTAGACCCTTCTAGAACCTCTCCGATGAAAACATCGGAATTATTTCCGAACTCCGGAATCAGACTTTCCTTATATGAATCTTATTCTCCGGACCATTCCGGATCTCCTCGTGATATCCCAGATCCCATCTGAGACTCCGAACAACATTCAGTCTCCCTATTTACATTCGATATCTACTAAACAACATCGAATCCTTAAGTGTGTCTCCCTACGGTTCGTGAATTATGCGGACATGACCGAGACACTTCTCCAATCAATAACCAATAGAGGAATCTGGAAATTCATATGGCTTCCACATATTTCTACGATTACTTTGCGATCGAATGAACCACTTACATACCAATTTCCCTTTGTCTCGCGATACTTTACTTATCCGAGGTTTGATCGTCGGTATCTCTGCATACCTAGTTCAACCTCATTACCGATAAGTACTCTTTTCTTGTTCCCATGATATGTGATCCCTTGTGAGCCAGTCACATGCTTGCAAGCTAATTGGATGACATTCCACCGAGAGGGCCAGAGTATATCTATCTGTCATATGGATGGACAAATCCCACTCTTGATCCATGTGCCTCAACACATACTTTCCGAACACTCAATGCCATCTTTATAACCACCCAGTTACGGTGTGGTGTTTGATGTCATCAAAGTATCATTCCGGTGATGGTGATTAACATGATCTCATGGTCGAAGGAATTAGGTTACTATGTATCAGAAAGATTATAGCAAACGAACTATTGAAATGACTTGATCTTTATGCTACACTTATTTATAGGAGTATGTCCATCACACCATTCTCCTAATGATATGATCTTGTTGTTAATAACATCTCAATGTTCATGATCGGGAAACCATGACCATCTATCAACCAACAAGCTAGTATTACAAAGAGGATTTACTAGGGACTCTAATTTAGTTTACAAATCACACAGGTATTAATGTTTCCGGTTAATACTATTATAGCATGAATGTAAACATTTATCATAAACACAAAGATATAATAATAAACACTTTTATTATTTCCTCTAGGACATATCTCCAATAGTCTCCCACTTACACTAGAGTCAACTAATCTAGATTACATGGTAATATATCGAACACCCATGGCGGTCTAGTGCTGGTCATGCTTTGCCCTCGTGAGAGGTTTAGTCAACGGATCCGCCACATTCAGATATGTCTATACTTTGCAAATCTTGATGTCACCATCTTGGACATGCTCTCGAATAGCGTGAAAATGCAGCTTGATATGCTTCAACTTCTTGTGTTAACTTGGTTCTTACGCATTGGCTATGGCGCCCATGTTATCACAGTAGATAGACATTGGGTCCAGCGCACTTGGAACCACACCGAGCTCTGTAATGAACTCCTTCATCCATATCGCCTCTTGTGAAGCCTCCGAAGCAGCTATGTATTCCGATTCAGTTGAAGATCTCGCCACAACGCTTTGCTTTGCACTCCTCCAGCTAACTGTTGCACCATTCAAAGTAAATACGTATCCAGATTGAGATTTAGAATCATCTGGATCGGTGTTCCAACTAGCATCAGTGTAACCATTAACAACGAGTTGTTCATCACCTCCATAAGAAAGAACCATATCCTTAGTTCTTCTTAAGTACTTATGGATGTTTTTGACCGCTGTCCAATGATCCACTCCTGGATCACTTTGATATCTGCTAGTCAAACTAACAGCATATGCAATGTCGGGTCTAGTACATAGCATGACATACATAAGAGATCCTATGGCTGAGGCATAGGTAGTCTTACTCATCCTTTCTCTATCTTCCGTCGTTGCAGGACTTTGAGTTTTACTCAAGGTCGTATTGGGCAACATGGGCAAGAACCCTTTATTGCTATCTTCCACTCCAAACCTCTTTAGAACTTTGTCCAAATATGTACTATGTGACAATGATATTAGGCATCTCGATCTATCTCTATAAATATTTATGCCTAATATGTAAGCTGTTTCGCCAAGATATTTCGTTGAAAAACTATTATTCAAATATTGCTTGACACTATTAAGAAGGTCTACATCATTCTCAATCAACAATATGTCATCTACATATATTATTAGGAATGCTACAGAGCTCCCACTCACTTTCTTATAAATACAAGCTTCTCCATAAGTTTGTATAAAACCAAAACTTTTGATTACCTTATCAAACGTTGATTCCAACTCCGGGAATGCTTGCTTTAATCCATAAATGGACCGTTGAAGTTTGCATACCTTGTTAGCATCTTTAGAATCGACAAAACCTTTGGGTTGTACCATATACAACTCTTTATCAATGTCTCCATTGAGGAATGATGTTTTGACATCCATCTGCCATATCTCATAATCATAATATGCAGCGATTGCTAACATAATCCTCACAGACTTTAGCTTCGCTACTGGTGAGAAAGTCTCATCGTAGTCAACTCCTTGAATTTGTCGAAACCCTTTTGCGACAAGTCGAGCTTTATAGACAGTAACATTACCATCAGTATCTGTTTTCTTCTTGAAGATCCATTTGTTCTCGACAGCCTTCCGGCCATCCGGTAAGTCCACCAAAGTCCATACTTGGTTTTCGTACATGGATCCAATCTCGGATTTCATGGCTTCTTGCCATTTATTGGAATCTGGGCTCATCATCGCTTCCTCATATGTCTCAGGGTCATCGGTGTTGTCCACCAACATGACACTCATAACGAGATCATACCAATCTGGAGTGGTACGAGTTCTCGTTGACCTCCGAGGCTCTGTAGCAACTTCAACCGAAGTTTCATGATCATCATCATTAGCTTCCTCTCTAATTGGTGCAGGCACCACAGGAACTTCTTCCGGTGCTGCGCTACTCGCAATTTCGAGAGAAGGTTCGACAACCTCGTCGAGTTCTACTTTCCTTCCAGTCACTTCTTTCGAGAGAAATTCCTTCTCTAGAAATGATCCATTCTTGGCAACGAAGATTTTGCCTTCGGATCTATGATAGAAGGTATACCCAATAGTTTCCTTCGGGTATCCTATGAAGACGCATTTTCCGCTTTGGGTTCAAGCTTGTCCGGCTGTAACTTCTTTACATAGGCTTCGCATCCCCAAACTTTAAGGAACGACAATTTAGGTTTCTTCCCAAACCATAATTCATACGGTGTCGTTTCAACGGATTTATACGGTGCCCTATTTAAAGTGAATGCGGCTGTTTCTAATGCATAACCCCAAAATGATAGCGGTAAATCTGTAAGTGACATCATAGAACGAATCATATCTAAGAGAGTTTGATTACGACGTTCGGACACACCATTACGCTGTGGTGTTCCCGGCGGTGTCAATTGTGAAAGTATTCCGCATTTCTTCAAATGCTCGCCAAACTCGTAACTTAGATATTCACCTCCACGATCAGAACGTAGAAATTTAATCTTCTTGTTACGTTGATTCTCTACCTCACTTTGAAACTCCTTAAACTTCTCGAAAGTTTTGGACTTATGTTTCATGAAATAGATATACCCATATCTACTCAAGTCATCCGTGAAGGTAAGAACATAACGATAACCACCGCGCGATGCTACACTCATTGGACCACACACATCGGTATGTATGATTTCCAATAAGTCCGTAGCTCGCTCCATCATACCAGAAAATGGAGTCTTAGTCATTTTACCCATCAGACATGCTTCGCATCTTTCAAGTGATTCGAAATCAAGTGATTCAAGAAGTCCATCGGAATGGAGTTTCTTCATACGCTTCACTCCAATGTGACCAAGACGACAGTGCCACATATAGGTCGAGTTATCGCTCAATTTCAAACGTTTAGCTTCAATGTTATTAATATGTGTATTACTACAATCGAGATTCAATAAGAATAGACCATCTATCAAAGGTGCATGTGCATAAAACATATTACTCATATAAATCAAACAACCATTATTCTCGGATTTAAACAAGTAACCGTCTCACAATAAACATGATCCGGATATAATGTTCATGCTCAACACAGGCACCAAATAACAATTATTTAACTATAAAACTAATCCCGATGGTAGATGAAGAGGTAGCGTGCCGACCGCGATCACATCAACCTTTGATCCATTTCCAACACGCATCGTCACCTTGTTATTCGCTAGTTTCCGTCTATTCTGCAGCACCTATTTCGAGTTACAAATATGAGCAACCGAACCAGTATCAAATACCCAGGCACTACTACGAGTACTAGTGAGATACACATCAATAACATGTATATCGGATATACCTTTATTTTTGATGTTGCCGTTCTTCAAATCCGCCAAGTACTTAGGACAATTCCGCTTCCAGTGACCCTCTCCCTTGCAGTAAAAGCACTCAGTATCAGGCTTAGGCCCAGCCTTGGCCTTCTTCGCCGGTGCGGTAACTTTCTTACCGCCCTTCTTGAAGTTTCCCTTTTTCTTAGACTTGCCTTGCTTCTTGAATTTGGTGGTCTTATTGACCATCAACACTTGGTGCTCTTTCTTGATCTCCACTTCCGCAGATTTTAACATGGAGAAGAGTTCAGGTAACGACTTGTCCATGTTTTGCATATTGTAATTCATCACAAAGTTCTTGTAACTTGGTGGTAGTGATTGGAGGACACGGTGAATCCCCAAAGAATTAGGAATCACTATACCCAAGCTATGAAGCTTGCTTGCGTGCCTAGACATCTTAAGCACGTGCTCACTGACGGAGCTGCCCTCTTCCATCTTGCAGTTAAAGAACTTTTCAGAAGCCTCATAACTCTCAACTGCCGCGTGAGCCTCAAATATAATTTTGAGTTCACGGACAATATCATGTGGGTAATGGTTCTCAAACCTTTTCTGAAGCTCCGATTCCAAACCATACAATATAGCACATTGAACTATGGAGTACTGATTCTTCCGAGTGAGGAAAACATTCTTCACCTCATCGGTATCATTAGCTGCAGGTGGATCACTGATGCGTGTGTCTGGTGTTGACGTGGAGCACTTCGTTGGAAACCCCAAGATCAAGGTGTGAAGAGCAAACGGCAAGTTTTCCCTCAATTGAGACCGAGGTTATCGAACTAGAAGGAGGAAGGAAACGTCTCAAAGGTGTTGCAAGCAACGTGGAACCTGCACAACACAAACTCAAGACTTTGTCCCAACGAATCAGTGAGGTTGTCAAGCTCACCGGTTTATTGTAACAAAGGATTAAATGTATGGTGTGGAAGGTAATGGTTTGCAACAAGTAAAAATGTAACAGTGGAAGATATATCAATGGTAAAGATTGGACCGGGGTCCATAGTTCACTAGAGGTTCTCTCCTTAGATAAACAACATGGCATGAAGGGTAAACAAATTACAGCGGGGCAATTTGTTGGAATTATGCCCTAGAGGCAATAATAAAGATGTTATTATTATAATTCTTGTTCATGATAATGTTTATATTCCATGCTAGAATTGTATTAAGCGGAAGCTTTAATACTTGTGTGGTTTGTGAACAACACCGTGTCCCTAGTACGCCTCTATGGACTAGCTCATTGATCAATGATGGTTAAGGTTTCCTAACCATAGACATGAGTTGTCAATTGATAATGAGATCATATCATTGGGAGAATGATATGGTGGACAGACCCAAACTAAGCGAAGCAATTAGATCGTGTCATCATGTTCGTCTTTGCGAAGCTTTTCTTATGTCAAATATTGTATTCCTTAGACCATGAGATAATACAACTCCCTGGTATCGGAAGAAAGCTTTGAGGTCATCAAACGTCATCCTATGAGAGGGTGATCATAAAGGTGTCTCTCAGGTGATCAGAAAGTATCTGTTGGGTTGTATATATCGAGATGGGATTTGTCCCTCCCAAGTCGGAGAGATATACTTCGGGCCCACTCGGTAATCGATATCAACACCGCTTGCAAGCATGTGGTTAAGGAGTTAATCACAAAGTGATATCGGATTACGGAACGAGTAAAGTACTTGCTGTGAACGAGATTGAACTAGGTATGACGGTACCGACGATCGAATCTCGGGCAAGTAAAATATCGCGAGACGAAGGGAATATATATATGGGATTGATTGAATCCTGGCATCGTGGTTCATCCGATATGATCATCGATGAATGTGTGGGAGTCAATATGGGTTTCCAGACCCCGCTGTTGATTATTGATAGAAGATCATGTCTGCATATTCTCGAACCCGCAGGGTCACACACTTAACGTGTCTCGACGTTAGGATAGATTGGATTATTGGTTTATGAGTTTTTGTTCGGAGTCTCGGATGGCATCCGGGACATCACGAGAGGTTCCGGAGTGGTCCGGAGAATAAGATTCATATAAGGCAGTGCAGGCTTTGGAGTTCGGAATTGTTCCGGGTTAATCGGTATTGTACCGGAAGCTTCTAGAACCTTCCGGAAGGGGACCAACGTGGCCCCACCTTCCGGGAGGGGGAATGGGACTATGAGGGAGTGCCCTGGCCGCATTGGGCCAGGGGCACAAGGACCCATAGGGCCCAGCCGGCCAAGAGAGGTTTAAACTCGAGATAGACCTTCTAGAAGGGGGGGGGTTTCCTTGCCTCCCACTCCTCCTCCTTGGGGCCGCCGGTTTGGATTGGGGGAGGGGCTAGGGCTGCGCCCACCCCTCTATATATAGAGGGATGGGGGCACACCACCCCCTACACCTTCCCCTCCAACCCTAGCCGCCCTGCTGCCCTCCTCTCTCCCTCCCGACTGCTTGTAGGCGAAGCCCTGCTGCAGAAATTCTACACCAATTGCACCACGCCGTCGCGTTGTAGATCCAACCCATCTCTCCACCATACTTGCTGGACCAAGGAAGGAGGAGACGTCGAGGTGCCGCATGTGTGCATCTCACGGAGGCATCGCCACTTGTGGTGCTAGATCGGATCGGATCGCGAGGAGGAGAAGCGAGTACGACTACATCACCCACGTTCCGGCGAACGTTCCGCTGTGCGAATCTTCAAGGGTATGAAGATCTAATCCAATATCTCTTGTTGTTTGCATCTCCTAGATTAGATCTTGGCTTCCCTGTGTTCGCATCCGTAGAAAATTTTGATTTACTATGCCGCAAAACCCTTCAGTGGTATCAGAGCTAGATCTATGCGTAGATGTGTTTCACGAGTAGAACACAACATGGTTGTTGCGGGCGTTGATGTTTTCTGTTGCAAGCCTCTTGTTTGTGTTCTTCTTATGACGCGGGATAGTGAGATTGAAGCGGTCTAGGCCAACCTTACGCGACGTCGTTCGCGAGACCGGCTCCGCACTTGACGTGTGGCTTGTTCCACACATGCGGCTGGTGGATGTCAGTTTCTCTCACTATATTTGTCATGGGATTAACACCGGAGTTTGGCAACCATAATATCACCGTTGTGGCTTTCCGTAGGTAAGAATCGTTCTTAGCATCTACTCCCATAAGCCACGTAAAACATGCAACAACAAAGTAGAGGCGTCTAACTTGTTTTTGCAGGGAGTGTTTTCTGTGATATGGTATGGCCCAAGATGTGATGTGTATAATGTATGCGATGATCATGTTTTGTAATGTTTCACGACTTGCATGTCGATGAGTACACAACCGGCAGGAGCCATATGGTTGTCTTTATAATTGTGTATGACCTGTGTGTCAACTTCTTATGCGCCATGTAATAGTTTCACTTTATCGCTAAGTAGTTAGCAATAGTTGTAGTTGCTATTCGTGGTGGAGGCAATCATGGTGGAGGCAATCATGGTGGAGTGATGGAGATCATGCCAGAACGCACAAGATGGAGATCATTGCGCGAAGATTGGCTATACCATGTCACATAAAGTTATATGCATGTGATGTTTATCCTTTTATGTATCTTATTATGCTTAGATCGCGACGGTAGCATTATAAGATGATTCCTCACTTAAAGATCAATATAAAAACGGTGTTCTCCCCAAGTATGCACCATTGCGAAAGTTCGTCGTGTCCAAGCATCACGTGATGATCGGGTGCTATAGACTCTACGCTCACATACAACGGGTGCAAGCCAGTTTTGCACACGCGGAAATACTTGGGTCTAACTTGACGAGCCTAGCATGTACAGACATGGCCTCGGAACACAAGAACCGAAAGTTTAAGCATGAGTCATATGAATGATATGATCGACACTTCGTTGTCCACCATTGAAACCACATCTCTTCTCTTGATGATCGGATTAGGTGTGGTGAATTTGGATCGTGTTCACTAAACAACTTGAGGGATGTTGAATTTAGTGGGAGTTCATCTAGTAATTTGATTAAGTTGAACTATTTATCATGAACATAGTCTAAATTGTACTTGCAAATACTGTAGATCACATGGCCAAGTCCAACTTCAACTTCAACGTTTTTGCTGAGATAGAAAAGCTTAGAAACAATGGGTCTAACTTCACCAAATGGTTCCGCATTCTGAGAATCATTCTCGCTGGCGGACAAAAGGACTATGTCCTTGAGAAAGCGCTAGGTGACGCCCCTGCTATAGATGCGCCGGCTGATGAAAAAGCTGTTTATCAGTCGCGCAAGGATGATTATGATTTGATTAAAATCGCCATATTGTATGCTATGGAATCGGATCTTCAAAATCGTTTTGAGGAGTTCGCCGGGCCCTTTGAGATTCTCGAGGAGCTGAAAAACATGTTTCAGACTCAAGCCCGTTCTGAGAGATATGAGATCTCTAAGAAATTCTTTAACTACAAGATGGAGGAAGGGAGTTCCGTTAGTGAGCACGCCATTAAGATGACGGGCTACACTCAACGCCTTGAGCAACTGGACTGCAAGATTCCAGAGGAGCTCAAGATTGACACTCCTAGCTACAAAAGTTTTGTAGTTGATCACAATCAGATTGGTTCCACTGATATGATCACTGAGCTCTTTGCTAAGATGAAAGCCGCGGAAGTGGACATAAAAAAGGATAATCATGTGTTGATGGTCAACAAGCCCACCTTCAAGAAAGGTAAGGGAGCAAAGAAGCCCTTCAAGAAGGGCGGTGGCAAGCGCACTGCCCCTGCTGAGAAGAAGCTCAAGTCTGGTCCAAAACCGGACACTGAGTGCTTCTATTGCAAGGACAAGGGTCACTGGAAGCGCAAATGTCCGAAGTACTTAGCGGACAAGAAGGATGGCACCATCAAAGGTATATTTGATATACATGTTATTGATGTTTTCCTTACTAGCCCTCGTTGTAGTTCCTGGGTATTTGATACCGGTTCAGTTGCTAATATTTGTAACTCGAAACAGGAGCTACGGAATAGACGGCGGCTTGCGAGGGATGAGGTGACAATGCGCGTTGGCAACGGATCAAGAGTTGATGTGATGGCCGTCGGCACGCTCTCCTTAGTTTTACCTTCGGTATTAGTTTTAAACCTTAATAAGTGTTATTATGTGCCTGCGTTGAGCATGAACATTATTTCTGGATCGTGTTTATTGCAAGACGGTTATTCATTTAAATCGGAGAATAATGGTTGTTCTATTTATATGAGTAACATCTTTTATGGTCACGCACCTCTTGTGAATGGTTTATTTCTTCTAAATCTCGAAAGGGATGAAACACACATCCATAACATTGAGGCTAGGAGATGCAAAGTAGATAGTGATAATACTTATTTGTGGCACTGTCGTCTAGGTCATATTGGTGTAAAGCGCATGAAGAAACTCCATTCTGATGGACTTTTGGAGTCTCTTGATTTTGAATCATTTGACACATGCGAACCATGCCTCATGGGCAAGATGATCAAAACCCCGTTCTCCGGTATGATGGAGCGAGCAACGGACTTGTTGGAAAGCATACATACCGATGTATGCGGACCGATGAGTGTTTCGACGCGCGGTGGATATCGCTATTTTCTCACTTTTACCGATGACTTGAGTAGATATGGGTATATCTATTTAATGAAACATAAATCTGAAACGTTTGAAAAGTTCAAAGAATTTCAGAATGAAGTGGAGAACCATCGTAACAGAAAGATTAAGTTTCTACGATCCGATCGTGGAGGTGAATATTTGAGTTACGATTTTCTCACGCATCTTAAAGCAAGTGGAATCGTTTCACAACTCACGCCACCCGGAACACCACAGCGCAATGGTGTGTCTGAACGCCGTAATCGAACCCTATTGGATATGGTCCGATCAATGATGTCTCTTACTGATTTGCCGTTATCATTTTGGGGTTATGCATTAGAAACCGCTGCATTCACTTTAAATAGGGCTCCATCTAAATCCGTTGAGACGACACCGTATGAACTGTGGTTTGGTGCTAAACCTAAGTTGTCGTTTCTTAAAGTTTGGGGATGCGAAGCTTACGTCAAGAAGTTGATGCCGGACAAGCTCGAACCCAAAGCGGAGAAATGCGTCTTCATAGGATACCCTAAGGAAACTATTGGGTATACCTTCTATCACAGAACCGAAGGCAAAGTGTTTGTCGCAAAGAACGGTTCCTTTCTTGAGAAGGAGTTTCTCTCGAAAGAAGTGAGTGGGAGGAAAGTAGAGCTAGACGAGGTTATTGAACCTTCTCTTGAATTGGAGAGTGGCGCAGCACCTGAAATTGTTCCAGTGCCGCCTGCACCAACAATAGAGGAAGCTAATGACAAGGATCATGAAGCTTCGGACGATGCTGCTACTGAACGTCGCAGGTCGACAAGGTCGCGTGCCCCTCCTGAGTGGTACGACAACCCTGTCTTGACTGTCTTGTTAGTAGAAGACAGTGAACCTACGAACTATGAGGAAGCGATGATGAGCCCAGACTCTGAGAAATGGCTAGAAGCCATGAAATCCGAATTGGGATCCATGAGCGAAAACCAAGTATGGACTTTGGTGGACCCTCCTAGCGACCGAAAGGCCGTTGAGTGCAAATGGATCTTCAAGAAGAAAACGGACGCGGATGGTAATGTTACCGTCTATAAAGCACGGCTTGTCGCAAAAGGTTTTCGACAAGTTCAAGGTGTTGACTACAATGAGACTTTCTCTCCCGTAGCGATGTTTAAGTCCATTCGGATTTTATTAGCAATTGCTGCGTTTCATGATTATGAAATATGGCAGATGGATGTCAAGACTGCTTTCCTCAATGGCAACATTGATGAAGAGTTGTATATGATGCAATCCGAAGGTTTTGTCGATCCTAAGGATGCTAGTAAAGTATGCAAACTTCAGCGTTCCATTTATGGACTGAAGCAAGCATCTCGGAGTTGGAACCTTCGTTTTGATCAAGTGATCAAGAGTTTTGGATTTGTTCCAAATTGCTACGAAGCTTGTATCTACAAGAAAGTGAGTGGGAGCTCGGTGACGTTTCTGGTACTATATGTGGATGACATATTGATTATCGGAAATGACATCAACATGCTTAACGATGTGAAGAGTTATTTGAACAAGTGTTTTTCAATGAAAGACCTAGGTGAAGCTGCTTATATATTGGGCATCAAGATCTATAGAGATAGACAAAGACGCCTGATAGCTTTAAGCCAGAGTACATACCTAGACAAAGTTTTGAAAAGGTTCAGAATGGATAAGGAAAAGAAAGGTTCGGTGCCTATGTTTTCAGGTAAGATATTGAGCAAGGCTCAGTGTCCAGCTACGGTAAATGATAGGGAAGCTATGAGAAAAGTGCCTTATGCCTCGGCCATAGGTTCCATCATGTATGCCATGCTATGTACTAGACCGGATGTGTCCAATGATCTTAGTTTGACGAGCAGATATCAAAGTGATCCAGGAGTGGAACACTGGACAGCCGTGAAGAACATCCTAAAGTACCTAAATAGGACTAAAGAAATGTTCTTAGTCTATGGGGGTGATGAACAGCTTGTCGTAAAAGGTTACGTCGACGCTAGTTTTGACACCGACAAGGATGATTCCAAATCTCAGTCAGGATACGTTTATATTTTGAATGGAGGAGCTGTGAGCTGGAGAAGCTGCAAGCAAAGCGTGATCGCGGGATCTACAGTGGAAGCGGAATACATGGCTGCTGTAGAAGCGTCAAGTGAAGGAGTTTGGATCAGAAACTTCATCACTGAGCTTGGCGTGGTTCCAAGTGCATTGGACCCACTGGAGATATTGTGTGATAACACTGGCGCCATAGCACTTGCTAAGGAACCAAGATATCATCCAAAGACCAAGCATATCAACCGCAAGTTTCATATAGTCCGAGATTATATTGCAGATGGAGATCTGAAGATTAGCAAAGTACATACAGATCTGAATGTCGCAGATCCATTGACTAAACCTCTTCCACGTGTAAAACATGATCAGCACCTCAGTGCCATGGGTGTGAGATTGTTGCCAAATGTAAACTAGATTATTGACTCTAGTGCAAGTGGGAGACTGTTGGAATTATGCCCTAGAGGCAATAATAAAGATGTTATTATTATAATTCTTGTTCATGATAAAGTTTATATTCCATGCTAGAATTGTATTAAGCGGAAACTTTAATACTTGTGTGGTTTGTGAACAACATCGTGTCCCTAGTACGCCTCTATGGACTAGCTCATTGATCAATGATGGTTAAGGTTTCCTAACCATAGACATGAGTTTTCAATTGATAATGAGATCATAACATTGGAGAATGATATGATGGACATACCCAAACTAAGCGAAGCAATTAGATCGTATCATCGTGTTCATCTTTGCGAAGCTTTTCCTATGTCAAATATTGTATTCCTTAGACCATGAGATAATACAACTCCCTGGTATCGGAAGAAAGCTTTGAGGTCATCAAACGTCATCCTATGAGAGGGTGATCATAAAGGTGTCTCTCAGGTGATCGGAAAGTATCTGTTGGGTTGTATGTATCGAGATGGAATTTGTCCCTCCCAAGTCGGAGAGATATACTTCGGGCCCACTCGGTAATCGATATCAACACCGCTTGCAAGCATGTGGTTAAGGATTTAATCACAAAGTGATATCGGATTACGGAACGAGTAAAGTACTTGCTGTGAACGAGATTGAACTAGGTATGACGGTACCGACGATCGAATCTCGGGCAAGTAAAATATCGCGAGACGAAGGGAATATATATATGGATTGTTTGAATCCTGGCATCGTGGTTCATCCGATATGATCATCGATGAATGTGTGGGAATCAATATGGGTGCCCAGACCCCGCTGTTGATTATTGATAGAAGATCATGTCTGCATATTCTCGAACCCGCAGGGTCACACACTTAATGTGTCTCGACGCTAGGATAGATTGGATAATTGGTTTATGACTTTTTGTTCGGAGTCTCGGATGGGATCCGGGACATCACGAGAGGTTCCGGAGTGGTCCGGAGAATAAGATTCATATAAGGCAGTGCAGTTTTTGGAGTTCGGAATTGTTCCGGGTTAATCGGTATTGTACCGGAAGCTTCTAGAACCTTCTGGAAGGGGACCAACGTGGCCCCGCCTTCCGGGAGGGGGCATGGGCCTATGAGGGAGTGTCCTGGCCGCATTGGGCCAGGGGCACAAGGCCCCATAGGGCCCAGCCGATCCTAGAGAGTTTAAATCGTTTAAACTAGAGATAGGGTTTCTAGAAGAGGGGAGAGTCCATGCCCCCCACTCCTTATCCTTTGGGCTTGGGGGAGGGGCTAGGGCTGCGCCCCCCCTCTATATAAAGAGGGGTGGGGGAGCACCAACCCCACACACCTCTCCTCCAAACCCTAGCCGCCTTGCTAGCTTTCCTCTCTCCCTCCCGACTGTTTGTAGGCGAAGCCCTGCTACATAAATTCTCCACCATATACACCACGCCGTCGTGTTGTAGATCCAATCTATCTCTCCACCATACTTGCTGGTCTGAGGAAGGAGGAGACGTTGAGGTGCTGCACGTGTGCATCTCACGGAGGCACCGCCACTTGTGGTGCTAGATCGGATCGGATCGCGAGGAGGAGAAGCGAGTACGACTACATCACCCACGTTCCGACGAACGTTCCCCTGTGCGAATCTTCAAGGGTATGAAGATCTAATCCAATCTCTCTCGTTGATTGCATCTCCTAGATTTGATATTGGCTTTCCCTCTGTTCGCATCCGTAGAAAATTTTGATTTACTATGCCGCGAAACCCCTTCATTTGGATAGTAGGACATTAGGCTCTAGGGTTGTTTTGCAAAGGCCAGATTTATCTCTACTAAGTTCAGAAGCAAGAGAGATAATTGAAGTTTATAACAACTAAGTGGGAACTTGTATCTCATGTCACAACTCTGTTGTGGTCAAGTCAAAGTCTCAGTTCATTTCACAAGTCATTTTGAAAAGTCTGACGGGCGAACAGTATGGCCACTCCAACTGTCCATAACCACGGACGCGGCTATTCGAATAGTTTGACACTCTGTAGAGATTATACACTTTCACCACAACATTCGATACATCCGTCAGGAACAAATCCTGAATTCACCATACTCAGTATGCGGATAATCAATCCTAACCTTTCAATTACACGCCCTAGTATAAGCACCTCTCCTGTGAGTTTGGCCTCCCAACCATGACCAACTGTCATCTTGGGTACTGCACATGTGGACAATCTTCACAAAGTAGCCTCAGCTCATACCTTGGCCGTGAGGGAACTAATAACTAAGGTATATAATTTTCCAGTCAAGCCCTACCCAATCTTCGGGTATTGTGGTTGTACGATAAAATTGGAATGGTATTGCATCCAGACAGCCATCAGTTTTATAAAGGGCTAAGGCTCATGCCTCAACATTTTCATCACCAAACTCATCAAGTGTTCGGAAACACATGTCAAAACATCTTAGTAGAATGATCCATCATTCTAAGGTTTTCATAACCATTTTCACCAAGTATTCCCATCTAATGTTGATCAAGTTTTATGCTTAGCACTAGCATCTACAAGTGGGGTAAGCACTAATGAGTGGTGGTAAACTATTGGGGTTTAACTGAGTTTAATCTCATGCCTTAGGATGACATCAAGATTATCTAGCTTAGGCCAAATTTTATGCTCTTTATGCAACCTTCAATTATCCTTCTAGTATCTACCATTTATTCTAGTAAACTCTAAGTAAGAGCTTTGATAAAGAAATAAAGTAATAAACTTGCAAGTAAAACTAGGATTGGTTATCAAGGGGTTATGATCATATATGCTTTAAGGCATATAGTGGGCATGGTAGCAAGTATTGGCTTGCAAGGTTAACTTGTATAGTAAGGCTTGCTAAGGTAGAGTATCTTGCAAGTGTTAGTTTGCCTATTTCAACTTGATTAGTAAATCTTGCCTTGTGCAGAGCAGTGGTTGAAGTTCTCCTCGGCTTCCTCTTCGTAGTATCCTCCTTCCTGCTCGTATCCTTGGTCGGTACTAGCGTCTATAAATAAATACGATGTACTCAATCACCAAACAATACTTAACTACTTGCAATCATCACACCAAAGGTTCCTATAGATGATCTAGCATCATCACTAACATTACAAGATTAAAGCTTGGTTTAATTCCTTTTATTTTTAGAAAAGTAATTTCTACTCATTGAAAAATTACTTAAGATTTAATATTCTCCAAACCAAATATGGGATCATGTTGACACATGTCATCTCCACATATTTTAGTCCATGGGAATGTGATTTAAAGTGGTGTCACAATTTAATAAGGTTTTACCCTTTTATTTTAATTAATTAAAATAGCTAGAAATTCCTATGTAGCATTCTTTTATTATTTGAACATTATTTCTGTAAGTAAACCTATATATTTTTATATATTCTGAAAGGTATGGTCAAATGTGATTTTTGAGAGTTGGAATCAACTCAAAAGCTATTATGGTTTTAATTTGAAAAATGTTTGAATGCAGAAAAGCTTCTACCTTGTTATTTTTACCAAGGGTGATCTACAGATCAAAATTACTTGCATCCAACGGGCTTGGATTCAGCATTTCAAGACCTTTCTAACAAAATTAGTTTCATTCAGTTTGGTGCACTGAATCGATCTGGGTTGATTTTTTGAAACTAGGTACAGAAGTGTGTTTGAAATAAAATGGAAAAGGTTTAATTCAAATAACTGGGCTGCGCGGGAAAGGTTAACGGGCCGGCCTGCTAAGCACAGCGCTTCCGCGGGCTGCGTAAGTGGCTGTCCCCATGCGTCAGTGAGACAGGGGGTGCAAAGCGGTATGGGGCGATGTGGTGCGTTTGATCTGGTTCTAATCCAACGGCTGAGGGTCATCGTGGACGTTAGGCAACGCCGGCGAGACAGAAACCTAGCGCGGCCAGTGGGGGTCGTTGGGGGCTCACCAGGGTTCGGGCGAGGGTCGGCGAGGCGGGCGAACGACGAAGTTTACAACGGCGAACCTCCTGGTACCGGCAGCTTCTCCTGGGGCGGCTCCAATCGCTGGCTCCCTTCTTCTCCAGCAGCGGCGGGCTCCGGTGAAATTCTGGCGCTGTGCTGCTCGCCTTGCTCCGGGAACGGGGTGGCACGATCAGTGAGGAGAGGGGAGTGAGATGGTGTGCTCAATTCGGTGTGGGGTGGCCTCTATTTATAGTGGAGCGAGGGGACCGATGGGGCGCAAGGTGAGCTCGCCGTGGTCGTCGGTACAGACGGCTATCGGCGTGGGCGATGGTAGGGGGCGGTGCGGTGCTCCCTGGCGATGCTCAACGACACAGTGGCGAGACGTGGGGCGGTGCGGCTTGGTCGGAACGCGACGGTGCTCTGCGCGTGCCCGACGGAGAATTTAATGGCGCACAGCACGCGTGGTCCGCGCGGCGGCGAACGAGCGTGTCTGCAGGGTTGCTGGGACGGTGGTGATCACGTATGCACGTGGCGAGGGCGGCGCGCGGTCTGTGGGCATCGTTCGAGCGTGGCGCACGGGGCGTGCTCTCGGCATGGTTGCTGGCGAGGTTGGCATGGTTCGTGCGTGTGGTCCAGTGGCTGGCAACGTTCGGGCGCTGGACAGGGAGTGGCGGTGGGATGTTGGCTTGCTCCCAGACATGCTGGCTAGGCTGGTTTCTCCTCCTAGCTTGCTGTCGACATGGGGTGACAAGGGTGCATTCGGCCTGCTCACCATTGATGGCAATGCCAAGCTTACAGTGATGCTAAGGGTGTGCAATTGAGCTAGATGATCTACTAAAACCTAGTTGTAACCAGAGAGGGAACAAGTTAGGCTTCAATCACTGCTCACAATAGTGTTTGGATTTTGTTTGATTTGTGTCTGCCAAGTGTTTGATGAAATGGCTGCAAGAACTCAAGTTTTGAATTTTGAAAAGATTTTTGGTGGGTGTGCTAGGTTGGTGCTGGTGAGTTTGCAGATGCTTGGGTTTTGAAAGTTGAGCTTGTTTGAGTGGTTTTTGAAAAAAGTGGGATCTTCTCATATGATAAAGATTCAATTTTGAATTGTCATTTAAACTATGCATTTGAAAGTTTCTGGATGATCACAAAGTGGGCCTTGATACTTTGTTATGAGTACAATCAAGGGGTGCAAAGATCGAAAAAAGTTTATGTTAAGTTCTGAAAGTTTGAGACAGCCAAAGTAGGCATGGGAGTTAAATTGGTCAAAATGGCCATTCACTCATTTAGCTTTGTTTTGATTTATTTGTCTTTGAGAAAAGTTTGGTAATTGTTTAGATGATGTTTATTTCACCTAAGCATCCATTTACAAGAAAAGGAACACACAAACAAGTTGGTTCAAAAGAATTCCAAATGAAGTGCATACTCACATGCATGCTTCCATATTTTTATTTAGCAAAGTTTTTGTTAACCCTAAATTTGATGATTAGAGTTTGATGATCCAAGTTTAGTATTTTTGGGATGTTACAGAGAGCATAGTTGTCATTCTGTGTGCAGTGTTCCAAAGTTTATTAATTGATGCATATTGTGTTATTACTTGTTCTTGTGCTACTTGTTTCTAGTCACCCTTGTGAACTTTGAAGGTGTCCTATGCATCTTTATTGCTACTCTATGAGGGACAAGCTGATTGTCACTATGCTATTTTTTCTGTATGTGAAACAAACAAATGTTTTTCAATGCATGTTATTCATGATCCTTGTTTGTAGCTTGCCATGTTGCATGCATAGTTACTATGTCCTACTATTAGAACTCCATTCTTTTATGTACATGTTTAAAGTTCTTTGATCCCAGCTTTCAATGCTTGCAAATGGTTGGATCTTTATTGTGAGGGTGCATGTTCACCTCAAAAATTATTCTCTTTATCACTTACCTACTCAAAGACGAGCAGAAGTTGAGCTTGGGGATGTTGATATGTCGGAAACGTATCTATAATTTTTGATGCTCCATGCTTGTTTAGTATCTACTTTGCTTTACTTGTCTACACTTTGAGGTGCTTTTTACATGTTTTCTGGTACTAACCTATTAACAAGCTGCAACAGTGCCAGATGTCTGTTTTCTGCTGTTTTTGGTTTCAGAGAAGTTAGTAAATAAATATTCTAGAAATTGGACCGTGGGGAACAAGAAGTCCAGAGGAGAGACGAGGAGGCGTGCCAGGGAGGCTAAACCCCCTAGGCGCGGGTGGGCCCTACCCCGCGCCTGCGTAGGGTTTGCCCCCTCTGGCCGCCGCCTCGGCCTTCCCCTTCGCCTATAAGAAACCCCCGATGCAGAAACTCTGAGTACCTGATCAAAAATCCATGAAATCGTCTGTAGACGCCGCCACCATCGTCCCTAGATCGAGGGGATCTAAAGCTCTTCCCGGCACCCTGCCGGAGGGGAGATCATCCCGGAGGCCTTCTTCCGGTATGATTCGTGAGTAGTTCCACCTTGGACTATGGGTCCATGTAGTAGCTAGATGGTTGTATCTCCTCCTTTGTGCTTTCATATATAGATCTTGTGAGATCCATTCATGATCAAGATCTAATCTATTTGTAATCATGCATGTTGTGTTTGCTGGGATCCGATGGATATTGAGATTATTATGTTGGTTTGATTAATGGTTTTGTCTTTATGATTCTATCATGTCTGTGTTGTTTGTGATCTTGCATGCTCTCCGTTGCTAGTGGTTATCTTGGCTAAGTAGTTGTTAGTGACTCCAAGAGGGAGTATTTATGCTCGATAGTAGGTTCATGCCTCTAGTTTCCAAGGGAAGTGAAAATAATCTCTTCGGTTGTAGATGTGCTGTTGCTACTAGGGAGAAAACAACGGTCTCTTGTTCATGGAACACGTGGACTATTTACCTTACACACTTTGCTTAAAGAAGTTGTCTCTTGCTTGCAACTTAATACTAGAGGGGGTTCGGATGATAACCTGAAGGTGGACTTCTAGTCATAGATGCAGTTGGATGGCGGTATATGTATATTGTTGTATTGCCCAATCAACCTCATGAGATCTTTCTGACTAGTAATTGCATTGTTATGCCTTGCTCGGTTCCTGACAATTGCCCCGCTGTAATTTGTTTTCCCTTCATGCCAGGTTGTTTATCTAAGGAGAGCACCTCTAGTGAACTATGGACCCCGGTACAATCTTTACCATGATACATCTTCCACTATTACTGTTTACTTGCTACAAACCATTACCTTCCACACCATACGTTTAATCGTTTTTACAACAAACCGGTGAGCTTGACAACCTCACTGATTCGTTGGGGCAAAGTCTTGAGTTTGTGTTGTGCAGGTATCCGCATTGCTTGCAACACCTGTGTGACGTTTCCTTCCTCCTTATGGTTCGATAACCTCGGTGTCAACTGAGGGAAGACTTGCTGTTGTGCTCTTCACACCTTTCTCTTGGGGTTCCCAACAAGACTCCACATCAAGCACCAAGTTCTCTGGCGCCACCAAGGAGTCATCAACGCCACGCCGGTGATGATGGAGATCATGTTCGTTCTTGAAGATGGAGATCGGAAGCACAAGAAGAAGTCCATATCATATCACATATTATGAATTGCATGTGATGTTAATCCTTTTATGCATCATGTATTGCTTAGTTCATGAAGGTAGCATTATAAGATGACCCCTCTCACAAAATTTCAAGTTATAAAGTGTTCATCCTTAGTAAGCACCATTGCTAAAGCTCGTTGTTTCGAAGCACCACGTGATGATCGGGTGTGTTAGATTCTGCGAGTGTATACAACAGGAGCAAGCTATATTTGCTCATGCGGAAGCTAAGGTTTGATCTTGACGAGCCTAGCATGTACAGACATGGTCTCGGAACACGGATCACCAAAAAGGTAAAGCATGAGTCATATAGTAGATATGATGAACATGTTAATTGTTCGCCATTGAAGATACATCAAATCTCGTGATGATCGGTTTTGATGTGGTGGATTTGGTTCGTGTAATCACTAAAACAATGTGAGGGATATTATTTTGAGTGGAAGTTCACCTAGATTAATTTAACTGTTAATTAGAACTCAATTTGTCATAAACTTAGTCTAAACTATTGAAAATATGTTGTAGATCAATGGAGGCCCCTACCATCAATTTTAATGTGTTCCTAGAGAAAGAAAAGTTGAAAAACAATGGAAGCAACTTCGCGGATTAGATCCGCAATTTGAGTATTGTCCTCAATGCTGGTAATTTGACCTATGTGCTGGATGCACCGCTGGGTGACTGATATGTTGGAAACGTATCTATAATTTTTGATGTTCCATGCTTGTTTAGTATCTACTTTGCTTTACTTGTCTACACTTTGAGGTGCTTTACTAACCTATTAACAAGCTGCAACAGTGCCAGATGCCTGTTTTTTGCTGTTTTTGGTATCAGAAAAGTTAGTAAAGAAATATTCTCGGAATTGGACAGGACAAACGTCACGTCAATAACTTTCTGTGGGGAACAAGAAGTCCAGAGGAGAGCCCGCGCCTGGCTAGGGTTTGGCCGCCCTGGCGGCCGCCTCAGTGTCCCCCTTCGCCTATAAGAAGCCCTCGATGCAGAAACTCTCAGGACCCGATCAATATTCCACAAAACCGTCTGTAGCCGCCGCCACCATTGTCCCTAGATCGGGAGGGATCTGAAGCTCTTCCTGGCACCCTGCCGGAGGGGAGATCATCCCAGAGGCCTTCTCTCTGGTATGATTCATGAGTAGTTCAACCTTGGACTATGGGTCCATGTAGTAGCTAGATGGTTGTATCTCCTCCTTTGTGCTTTCATGTATAGATCTTGTGAGCTCTGTTCATGATCAAGATCTAATCTATTTGTAATCATGCATGTTGTGTTTGCGAGGATCAGATGGATATTGAGATTATTATGTTGGTTTGATTAATGGTTCTATCTTTATGATTCTATCATGTTTGTGTTGTTTGTGATCTTGCATGCTCTTCGTTGCTAGCGGTTATCTTGGCCAAGTAGTTGCTAGTGACTCCAAGAGGGAGTATTTATGATTGATAGTGGGTTCATGCCTCTAGTTTCCAAGGGAAGTGACAATAATCTCTTCGGTTGTATATGTGTTGTTTCTACTAGGGAGAAAACAACGGTCTCTTGTTCATGGAACATGTGGACTGTTTACCTTACACACTTTGCTTAAAGTAGTTGTCTGTTGCTTGCAACTTAATACTGGAGGGGGTTCGAATGATAACCTGAAGGTGGACTTCTAGTCATAGATGCAGTTGGATTACGGTCTATGTATATTGTTGTATTGCCCAATCAACCTCATAGGATCTTTATGGCTAGTAATTGCATTGTTATGCCTTGCTCAGTTCCTGTCAATTGTGAAGGGTTTCGCGGCATTGTAAATCAAAATTTTCTACGGATGCGAACAGAGGGAAGCCAAGATCTAATCTAGGAGATGCAAACAACGAGAGAGATTGGATTAGATCTTCATACCCTTGAAGATTCGCACAGCGGAACGTTCGTCGGAACGTGGGTGATGTAGTCGTACTCGCTTCTCCTCCTCGCGATCCGATCTGATATAGCACCACAAGTGGCGATGCCTCCGTGATATGCACACATGCGGCACCTCGACGTCTCCTCCTTCCTTGGTCCAGAAAGTATGGTGGAGAGATGGGTTGGATCTACAACGCGACGGCGCGGTGCAATTGGTGGAGAATTTCTGCAGCAGGGCTTCGCCTACAAGCAGTCGGGAGGGAGAGAGGAGGGCAGCAGGGCGGCTAGGGTTGGAGGGGAAGGTGTAGGGAGGTGGTGCGCCCCCAGCCCTCTATATATAGAGGGGTGGGAGCAGCCCTAGCCCCTCCCCCAATCCAAACCGGCGGCCCCAAGAAGGAGTGGGGGGCAAGGAAACCCCCCTTCTAGAAGGTCTATCTCGAGTTTAAACCTCTCTTGGCCGGCTGGGCCCTATGGGTCCTTGTGCCCCTGGCCCAATGCGGCCAGGGCACTCCCTCAGAGGCCCATGCCCCCTCCCGGAAGGTGGGGCCACGTTGGTCCCCTTCCGGAAGGTTCTAGAAGCTTCCGGTACAATACCGATTAACCCGGAACAATTCCGAACTCCAAAAACTGCACTGCCTTATATGAATCTTATTCTCCGGACCACTCCGGAACCTCTCGCGATGTCCCGGATCCCATCCGAGACTCCGAACAAAAACTCATAAACCAATAATCCAATCTATCCAAGCGTCGAGACACGTTAAGTGTGTGACCCTGCGGCTATCAGTAATCAACAGCGGGGTCTGGAAACCCATATTGACTGACACACATTCATCGATGATCATATCGGATGAACCACGATGCCAGGATTCAATCAATCCCATATATATATTCCCTTCGTCTCGCGATATTTTACTTGCCCGAGATTCGATCGTCGGTACCGTCATACCTAGTTCAATCTCGTTCACAGCAAGTACTTTACTCGTTCCGTAATCCGATATCACTTTGTGATTAACTCCTTAAACACATGCTTGCAAGCGGTGTTGATATCGATTACCGAGTGGGCCCAAAGTATATCTCTCCGACTTGGGAGGGACAAATCCCATCTCGATATATACAACCCAACAGATACTTTCTGATCACCTGAGAGACACCTTTATGATCACCCTCTCATAGGATGACGTTTGATGACCTCAAAGCTTTCTTCCGATACCAGGGAGTTGTATTATCTCATGGTCTAAGGAATACAATATTTGATATAAGAAAAGCTTCGCAAAGACGAACACGATGACACGATCTAATTGCTTCGCTTAGTTTGGGTCTGTCCACCATATCATTCTCCCAATGATATGATCTCATTATCAATTGACAACTCATGTCTATGGTTAGGAAACCTTAACCATCATTGATCAATGAGCTAGTCCATATAGGCGTACTAGGGACACGGTGTTGTTCACAAACCACACAAGTATTAAAGTTTCCGCTTAATACAATTCTAGCATGGAATATAAACATTATCATGAACAAGAATTATAATAATAACATCTTTATTATTGCCTCTAGGGCATAATTCCAACAGTCTCCCACTTGCACTAGAGTCAATAATCTAGTTTACATTTGGCAACAATCTCACACCCATGGCACTGAGGTGCTGATCATGTTTTACACGTGGAAGAGGTTTAGTCAATGGATCTGTGACATTCAGATCTGTATGTACTTTGCTAATCTTCAGATCTCCATCTGCTAATCTCGGATTATATGAAACTTGCGGTTGATATGCTTGGTATTTGGATGATATATTGGTTCCTTAGCAAGTGCTATGGCGCCAGTGTTGTCACACAATATCTCCAGTGGGTCCAATGCACTTGGAACCACGCCAAGCTCAGTGATGAAGTTCCTGATCCAAACTCCTTCACTTGACGCTTCTGCAACCGCCATGTATTCCGCTTCTACTGTAGATCCCGCGATCACACTCTGCTTGCAGCTTCTCCAGCTCACAGCTCCTCCATTCAAAATATACACGTATCATGTTTGAGATTTAGAATCATCCTTGTCGGTGTCAAAACTAGCGTCGACGTAACCTTTTACGACGAGTTGTTCATCACCCCCATAGACTAAGAACATTTCTTTAGTCCTATTTAGGTACTTTAGGATGTTCTTCACGGCTGTCCAGTGTTCCACACCTGGATCACTTTGATACCTGCTCGCCAAACTAAGAGCATTGGACACATCCGGTCTAGTACATAGCATGGCATACATGATAGAACCTATGGCCGAGGCATAAGGCACTTTGCTCATAGCTTCCCTATCACTTACCGTAGCTGGACACTGAGACTTGCTCAATATCTTACCTGACAACATAGGCACTGAACCTTTCTTTTCCTTATCCATTCTGAACCTTTTCAGAACTTTGTCTAGGTATGTACTCTGGCTTAAAGCTATCAGGCGTCTTTGTCTATCTCTATAGATCTTGATGCCCAATATATAAGCAGCTTCACGTAGGTCTTTCATTGAAAAACACTTGTTCAAATAACTCTTCACATCGTTAAGCATGTTGATGTCATTTCCGATAATCAATATGTCATCCACATATAGTACCAGAAACGTCACCGAGCTCCCACTCACTTTCTTGTAGATACAAGCTTCGTAGCAATTTGGAACAAATCCAAAGCTCTTGATCACTTGATCAAAATGAAGGTTCCAACTCCGAGATGCTTGCTTCAGTCCATAAATAGAACGCTGAAGTTTGCATACTTTATCAGCATCCTTAGGATCGACAAAACCTTCGGGTTGCATCATATACAACTCTTCATCAATGTTGCCATTGAGGAACGCAGTCTTGACATCCATCTGCCATATTTCATAATCATGAAACACAACAATTGCTAATAAAATCCGAATGGACTTAAACATCGCTACGGGAGAGAAAGTCTCATCGTAGTCAACACCTTAAACTTGTCGAAAACCTTTCGCAACAAGCCGTGCTTTATGGACGGTAACATTACCATCCGCGTCCGTTTTCTTCTTGAAGATCCATTTGCACTCAACGGCCTTTCGGTCGCTAGGAGGGTCCACCAAAGTCCATACTTGGTTTTCGCTCATGGATCCCAATTCGGATTTCATGGCTTCTAGCCATTTCTCAGAGTCCGGGCTCATCATCGCTTCCTCATAGTTCGTAGGTTCACTGTCTTCTACTAACAAGACAGTCAAGACAGGGTTGCCGTACCACTCAGGAGGGGCAAGCAACCTTGTCGACCTGCGACGTTCAGTAGCAGCATCGTCCGAAGCTTCATGATCCTTGTCATTAGCTTCCTCTATTGTTGGTGCATTCGGTACTGGAACAATTTCAGGTGATGCGCTACTCTCCAATTCAAGAGAAGGTTCAACAACCTCGTCTAGATCTACTTTCCTCCCACTCACTTCTTTCGAGAGAAACTCCTCAAGAAAGGAACCGTTCTTTGCGACAAACACTTTGCCTTCGGTTCTGTGATAGAAGGTATACCCAATAGTTTCCTTAGGGTATCCTATGAAGACGCATTTCTCCGCTTTGGGTTCGAGCTTGTCCGGCATCAACTTCTTGACGTAAGCTTCGCATCCCCAAACTTTAAGAAACGACAACTTAGGTTTAGCACCAAACCACAGTTCATACGGTGTCGTCTCAACGGATTTAGATGGAGCCCTATTTAAAGTGAATGCAGCGGTTTCTAATGCATAACCCCAAAATGATAACGGCAAATCAGTAAGAGACATCATTGATCGGACCATATCTAATAGGGTTCGATTACGGCGTTCAGACACACCATTGCGCTGTGGTGTTCTGGGTGGCGTGAGTTGTGAAACGATTCCACTTGCTTTAAGATGCGTGAGAAAATCATAAGTCAAATATGCACCTCCACGATCAGATCGTAGAAACTTAATCTTTCTGTTACGATGGTTCTCCACTTCATTCTGAAATTCCTTGAACTTTTCAAATGTTTCAGATTTATGTTTCATTAAATAGATATACCCATATCTACTTTAGTCATCGGTAAAAGTGAGGAAATAGCGATATCCACCGCGCGTCGAAACACACATCGGTCCGCATACATCGGTATGTATGATTTCCAACAAGTACGTTGCTCGCTCCATCATACCGGAGAACGGGGTTTTGATCATCTTGCCCATGCGGCATGGTTCGCATGTGTCAAATGATTCAAAATCAAGAGACTCCAAAAGTCCATCAGAATGGAGTTTCTTCATGCGCTTTACACCAATATGACCTAGACGACAGTGCCACAAATAAGTAGTATTATCACTATCTACTTTGCATCTCTTAGCCTCAATGTTATGGATGTGTGTTTCATCCCTTTCGAGATTTAGAAGAAATAAACCATTCACAAGAGGTGCATGACCATAAAAGATGTTACTCATATAAATAGAACAACCATTATTCTCCGATTTAAATGAATAACCGTCTTGCAATAAACACGATCTAGAAATAATGTTCATGCTCAACGCAGGCACATAATAACACTTATTAAGGTTTAAAACTAATCCCGAAGGTAAAAATAAGGAGAGCGTGCCGACGGACATCACATCAACTCTTGATCCGTTGCCAACGCGCATCGTCACCTCATCCCTCGCAAGCCGCCGTCTATTCCGTAGCTCCTGTTTCGAGTTACAAATATTAGCAACTGAACCGGTATCAAATACCCAGGCACTACAACAAGGGCTAGTAAGGAAAACATCAATAACATGTATATCAAATATACCTTTGATGGTGCCAGACTTCTTGTCCGCTAAGTACTTCGGACAGTTGCGCTTCCAGTGACCCTTGTCCTTGCAATAGAAGCACTCAGTGTCCGGCTTAGGACCAGACTTGAGCTTCTTCTCAGCAGGAGCATTGCGCTTGCCGCCGCCCTTCCTGAAGGGCTTCTTTGCTCCCTTACCTTTCTTAAAGGAGGGCTTGTTGACCATCAACACATGATTATCTTTCTTGATGTCCACCTCCGCAGCCTTCAGCTTTGCGAAGAGCTCAGTGATCGTATCAGTGGAGCCAATCTGATTATGAGTCACTACAAAACTTTTGTAGCTGGGAGGGAGTGATTGCAGAACCCTGTCAATCTTGAGCTCCTCTAGAATAGTGCATTCTAGTTGCTCAAGGCGTTGAGTGTAGCCCGACATCTTTATGGCGTGCTCACTAACGGAACTCCCTTCCTCCATCTTGCAGTTAAAGAACTTCTCAGAGATCTCATATCTCTCAGAACGGGCTTGAGTCTGAAACATGGTTTTCAGCTCCTCGAGAATCTCAAAGGGCCCGGGATAGGTTTCAAAACGATTTTGAAGTTCCGGTTCCATAGCAAACAAAATGGTGCTCTTAATCACACCATAATCATCTTTGCGCGACTGATAGACAGCTTTCTCATCAGCCGGCGCAGTTGCAGCAGGGGGGTCACCTAACGCTTTACCAAGGACATAGTCCTTTTGTCCGCCAGACAGAATGATTCTTAGATTGCGGAACCAATTGGTGAAGTTAGACCCATTGTTTCTAAGCTTTTCCTTCTCAGCAAAAACGTTGAAGTTGAAGTTGGACTTGGCCATGTGATCTACAGTATTTGCAAGTACAATTTAGACTATGTTCATGATAAATAGTTCAACTTAATCAAATTACTAGATGAACTCCCACTAAATTCAACATCCCTCAAGTTGTTTAGTGAACACGATCCAAATTCACCACACCTAATCCGATCATCACGAGAAGAGATGTGGTTTCAATGGTGGACAACAAAGTGTCGATCATATCATTCATATGACTCATGCTTAACCTTTCGTTTCTTGTGTTCCGAGGCCATGTCTGTACATGCTAGGCTCGTCAAGCTAGACCCAAGTATTTCCGCGTGTGCAAAACTGGCTTGCACCCGTTGTATGTGAGCGTAGAGTCTATAGCACCCGATCATCACGTGATGCTTGGACACGACGAACTTTTGCAACGGTGCATACTTGGGGAGAACACAGTTTTTATCTTGATCTTTAAGTGAGGAATCATCTTATAATGCTACCGTCCCAATCTAAGCATAATAAGATACATAAAAGGATAAACATCACATGCATATAACTTTATGTGACATGGTATAGCCAATCTTCGCGCAATGATCTCCATCTTGTGCGTTCCGGCATGATCTCCATCACTCCACCATGATTGCCTCCACCACGAATAGCAACTACAACTATTGCTAACTACTTAGCGATAAAGTAAAGCTATTACATGGCGTATAAGAAGTTGACTCGCAGGTCATACACAATTATAAAGACAACCATATGGCTCCTGCTCGTTGTGTACTCATCGACATGCAAGTCATGAAACATTACAAAACATGATCATCGCATACAATATACACATCACATCTTGGGCCATACCATATCACAGAAAACACTCCCTGCAAAAACAAGTTAGACGCCTCTACTTTGTTGTTGCATGTTTTACGTGGCTTATGGGAGTAGATGCTAAGAACGATTCTTACCTACGGAAAGCCACAACGGTGATATTATGGTTGCCAAACTCCGGTGTTAATCCCATGACAACTATAGTGAGAGAAACTGACATCCACCAGCCGCATGTGTGGTACAAGCCACACGTCAAGTGCGGAGCCGGTCTCGCGAACGACGTCGCATAAGGTTGGCCTGGACCGCTTCAATCTCACTATCCCGCGTCATAAGAAGAACACAAACAAGAGGCTTGCAACAGAAAACATCAACGCCCGCAACAACCATGTTGCGTTCTACTCGTGAAACACATCTACGCATAGAGCTAGCTCTGATACCACTGAAGGGGTTTCGCGGCATAGTAAATCAAAATTTTCTACGGATGCGAACAGAGGGAAAGCCAAGATCTAATCTAGGAGATGCAATCAACGAGAGAGATTGGATTAGATCTTCATACCCTTGAAGATTCGCACAGCGGAACGTTCGTCGGAACGTGGGTGATGTAGTCGTACTCGCTTCTCCTCCTCGCGATCCGATCCGATCTAGCACCACAAGTGGCGGTGCCTCCGTGAGATGCACACGTGCAGCACCTCGACGTCTACTCCTTACTCGGACCAGCAAGTATGGTGGAGAGATAGATTGGATCTACAACACGACGGCGTGGTGTATATGGTGGAGAATTTCTGTAGCAGGGCTTCGCCTACAAACAGTCGGGAGGGAGAGAGGAAAGCTAGCAAGGCGGCTAGGGTTTGGAGGAGAGGTGTGTGGGGTTGGTGCGCCCCCACCCCTCTTTATATAGAGGGGGGGGGCGCAGCCCTAGCCCCTCCCCCAAGCCCAAAGGATAAGGAGTGGGGGGCATGGACTCTCCCCTCTTCTAGAAACCCTATCTCTAGTTTAAACGATTTAAACTCTCTAGGATCGGCTGGGCCCTATGGGGCCTTGTGCCCCTGGCCCAATGCGGCCAGGACACTCCCTCATAGGCCCATGCCCCTCCCGGAAGGCGGGGCCACGTTGGTCCCCTTCCAGAAGGTTCTAGAAGCTTCCGATACAATACCGATTAACCCGGAACAATTCCGAACTCCAAAAATTGCACTGCCTTATATGAATCTTATTCTCTGGACCACTCCGGAACCTCTCGTGATGTCCCAGATCCCATCTGAGACTCCGAACAAAAATTCATAAACCAATTATCCAATCTATCCTAGCGTCGAGACACGTTAAGTGTGTGACCCTGCGGGTTCGAGAATATGCAGACATGATCTTCTATCAATAATCAACAGCGGGGTCTGGGCACCCATATTGACTCCCACACATTCATCGATGATCATATCGGATGAACCACGATGCCAGGATTCAAACAATCCCATATATATATTCCCTTCGTCTCGCGATATTTTACTTGCCCGAGATTCGATCGTCGGTACCGTCATACCTAGTTCAATCTCGTTCACAACAAGTACTTTACTCGTTCCGTAATCCGATATCACTTTGTGATTAACTCCTTAACCACATGCTTGCAAGCGGTGTTGATATCGATTACCGAGTGGGCCCGAAGTATATCTCTCCGACTTGGGAGGGACAAATTCCATCTCGATACATACAACCCAACAGATACTTTCCGATCACCTGAGAGACACCTTTATGATCACCCTCTCATAGGATGACGTTTGATGACCTCAAAGCTTTCTTCCGATACCAGGGAGTTGTATTATCTCATGGTCTAAGGAATACAATATTTGACATAGGAAAAGCTTCGCAAAGATGAACACGATGATACGATCTAATTGCTTCGCTTAGTTTAGGTCTGTCCATCATATCATTCTCCAATGTTATGATCTCATTATCAATTGACAACTCATGTCTATGGTTAGGAAACCTTAACCATCATTGATCAATGAGCTAGTCCATAGAGGCGTACTAGGGACACGGTGTTGTTCACAAACCACACAAGTATTAAAGTTTCCGCTTAATACAATTCTAGCATGGAATATAAACTTTATCATGAACAAGAATTATAATAATAACATCTTTATAATTGCCTCTAGGGCATAATTCCAACACCAAAAACCCTTTTACTTGTTAGTATTAGTTTGCGAGTACTTAAAGAGTACTCATGGCTTTGTCCCTGGCTATTCCCGTGGCCAGACTATGAAGAGGAGTACCTGGAGGAGGGACCCCAGGAAGGTTACGACAACTAGGATCATCTCCCATCGTCAGAATTGCCTGTGACCCCGAAGATGGAGCTTTGCCTACGCTACCGTTATTATTACGTATTCTGCTGCTTGAAGTTGTATTAAGAACTGGATCATGAGATCCTTATTTGTGTAAGAACTTGTGTACGGTTTGTAATGGATGATGTACTATGGTATGCAATTCTGTTATGTCTCGCAAAAATGGTAATCCTGGGATTGCGATGTATGGCATAACAGGCATCTAGAATTAAAAATCCGGGTGTTGACACTCTCTTAATGGTGCCTAAAGGTAGAAGGCGGAGACTCAAATAATGGTGGAAGAAAGGCCTTTTTTGTAAAGGAAGCAGGGATTACAAGTCTCAAAAAGATCTTCCAAAAATCATGGTACTTGTTAGCTTTTAGCCCTCATTGCCCCTATCATAAGCATCTTGAAGTGGTTAAGGTTAAAGTGGCAAAGCTGGAGTATATGCTTGACAAAGTATAAGTTGGTAATCTCAAGTCTCTTGAATACGAGGGCTACACCTCATGGATACTCAACTTAGGGCCCATGCAAGTTCTTGTCACTGTAAGTATTTGCATATCATTGAGAACCGCCAACGGGGTACCCCTTGCACATGGTACAGGAGCTTTCCCATAACCAAAATGACAAGGCAAGCAGACAATGAGCATCTCAACAATCTTTTTATTTACCATATGCATAGCTTTTTATTGAGGATGCTTCATAGATAGCTCACTATGGTGATGCTGCAAGTTTCCCCCATGATTAGGCATGGCTTAGCCTAGCGGCCTAGGCGTTTCTCTAACACAGAATACAAACTCCATGGACTTACAAGTTCCCACTTCATTTCACACCGGTAACATCCATAGACAAAAGGGCATGATATCAACGGATTACAAAAGTACAAGTGCAATGTTGAAAACATTCCCTGTGACAGCACGGTTCTGCTAATCCCAACTTATAAGTGCAAGCATATACAACAAAGTTGTCTCAATGGTTCAATTTTATTAGGGGCAAAGAATAAAATGTGCCATCAAGTTCGTGAGGGCTTTAATCACGAAGTTTTCACATAACAAAATAGTTTTTAATTGGAAGATAGTTGAAAACAAGAATATACTTGGAATGGTGTAACACACCATGCATAGGATTTTATAGTGGACACTTTAGAATAACTTGGTTTCTTGGGAGTTGGAAGCATGAGACTCATACAAGTGGAGGCTAGCAAAAGACTGGGAGCAACCAACTAAGAGAGCATAATGGCCATAATCATGCAATGCAACAAAGCATACTAATCAAAGCAAAGAGTGGTACTACAAGTCAAGGACTAAATGATCATAGGGGCTAATGGTGACTTGTCATAGTCATAACATGGTGTAAGCATGTGCCAAGTCAACCCAAGCAAATCATCAAAGGAGAATACCACAATACTATGCTTTTGCATGCTAAAACAATGCATAATTTCTTCAAGGCACACTAAGCAATCCCAATTGTTTGGAACAAGACATGCTACAGCAATAATCACTAAGCATAATGCAAAAACAACACCTAGCATGTCATGCTAAAGTCTAAGTCACAGTCAATGCAAGCTCCTCTTGCACTTCAAGCAAGAACTTACTACTCCTTTCCAACACCAAGGAAACTTATTTGCAAAACAACACAGCGAGAACAGGGGTCCAAACTTACCTTATTCAAGAAAAATAAACAACCTAAGGAAATCAAACTAAAACTAAGATGCTCCAAGAACAACACAACTGTGCATGAAACAATAAAAGTGAAGTGTCTAGACAGACCTGAGCTTTTTATTGATGAAGAAGGGGATGCCTTGGGCATCCCCAAGCTTTGACGCTTATACCTCTTGGATATTTCTTGGGGTGACACCATGGTGGCATCCCCAAGCTTGATCTTTTGTCCATTCTTCATCTCATTACATCATTCTCTATCTACACCTGAAAATTTTCCTTCATAGAAAACTTCACACAATCTTCATTAGCAACATTAGTTTAATCAAAAGATATTAGACCACTGGAAAAGCTTTGGAACAACAAGACTTTTTATTAAAAACACAAGCTACTATAGCAACTCCTTCAAAAAGTTCAATTTACCTGAAGAGAACTCAAAAAGGAATCAATAAGAAGCAAATGCAAATAATGGCAGAAATCTGTCAAAACAGACCAACAGGTAGAAACCGATTTTTTAGACCATCTTCTGTTGATCAAATCAAGAAGTGCTGAACTAACTAAAGTTATCTAACATACTGGGGGATTTATTCGTAAATTTTCAGCTCAATCCGAGTTACATAGACTCCTTACAAATTTTTTGGTGGAGGACATAAATCTGTTTCGGGACAGCAACTCCCCAAATCTTACTTCCCTCTCATTAGAGGTCATTCTTGGCACAAAAAGGAAATAAAAAGGATAAGGAGAGTACATTACTAAAGTAATAAATTCCAAGACTCAAGGAAACTCTTGGGTTATCTCCCAACAAGTACTTTTCTTTAACGCCTTTAAGTTAGGCACAAGAAGCAAGAAGAATCAAGTATTTTCAAATGAGGAAGCATTAACATCAAATCTTTCTTTCAAAGGAGGAGCAAAAAGAAACTTATCTCTCCTCATAGGTAAGTGTTCAATACCTTTCTTGAATGGAAATTGATATTTTATGGTGCCTTCTTTCATATCAATGATGGCACCAACTGTTCTAAGAAAAGGTCTTCCCAAATTGATAGGACAAGAAGCATTATATTCAACATCCAAAACATAGAAATCCACAAGGACATAAGAATTATTAACCATAATTAGAACATCATTAATACTCCCCATGAGTTTCTTTTTAACATTATGATTGAGTGGGACATCCAAATAACAATCTTCTAATGGTGGCAAATCAAGCATTTCATAAATCTTCTTAGGCATAATAGAGATACTAGATGTAAGACCCCACCTTTATAAAGGTAAAGGTCCTTCTGATTGCAATGCTAGTCCCTGTATCAATAGCTAGCATCCACAGTTAAGATGTAATATCAAGAAACAAAGGTCATAATACAACTTTACAACCAGGAATAAAATAATTCATTACATCTTACATAGCTCATTTGGCTATCTCATTACAATGAAGCGGAAATAACTATATAGCATGGAGTCCTTCATCTTCAAAGTGCCACAGGCAATCATGTTGGTTGTAGACTTGTAATCCTAATCAACACACTTCACTAACATCAAACAAACCTGCAACATAATAAGTTACAGCCACAAGGGTCAATACATTTGAATTGTATTGGCAAGTGATACTATGGTAGTATAGTGGTAACTATCATCTATATGCATTTGGCTAAGTGGAGATTAGGCTTGCTTTGCTCAAAATATATTTTCCTTATCATTTGAAAACACTATGTTTTTGTTTGTCAAAATCACCCAAGGCATCCACCAATCAAAGATTGAAGATCCTTTAACCCTTTTTCAACCACAAGTTTTTAACTTAGAAATTGAGATCAGGAGATTCTCGATAGCTTCCATGTCTTGATGCTCAAATTTTCCATTGCCGGGGACTCGGCTAAGTACTTAGATTTTACTCTCTCGAGAGGTGGTGCACTTTCCCCACAAGACTCGACATGCATCGAGACAAGATCTTTCAGAAGCCTTCCCTTAGACCAGAATGGACGCGTTCCCAAACCTATCATCCCCTACCACCAACTTTCCATTTGGCTAAGTTATTGCAACCTATATGATCCAGGCAGAGCCCATAATGCCAAGTGGCTGCACTTGAAGCTTCTCAACATTTGACATCTCAAATCTCTTTGTTCCTGGGTGGCATTCCACAAGTGAGATACACAAGGTTCACCAGTCCCCTGGCCTTGTGTAACCACTCAACAAAAATCCATCCAAGCAATACCATTCCACCCAGGTGATTCATTCACTTAGTTGTTTTATTAAACAAAACACAAGTCCTTGACTTTGAAATATTCCATAGCATGAATATAATCCACCCTTGTTTTCTACTAGCTAGGCTAAGCATGATAGTAGTAGGAATCTTAACTTAGGAAATTCTACTAAGGCATCATCTACTAGGATTTTCCATGGCATAGCATACTTAGTAAAAATTCCATGCAAGTCTTACTTAGAAATATCACTAATGCATAGTGAAAATAATGGGACAAAAGTATGAAGCACCACTTGCCTTTTTGGTAGAGAATATAAGTTCACTCCTTGATCTTGCAATAGTCACACTCTTCAAATTTCAATACAATTCAATCAAGGCACAAATTCAATCTACCATTCAAGCAATTCATCACATAGAATAATAAAAACAAAGCAATGCATGCAAGCATTCCAAGGATTGTTTTATTTGGAAAAGTGGTTTCTAATAGGTTATAAACATTTTAAAACACCTATTGGTCATTTATAAAAGTGGCAAAACCATTTGATATTAAGTTAGTGAAAATGGCCACCTTAAATCATTTTTGTTTTGCTAGAATTGATTTAAATCAAAGTATTAATATCTAGTGTTAGCCAAAATGTTTTTAAACACTAATATTAATGCTTATGGTCATAATGTTTTAAAACAATTCCATTTGCAAAGGGTTTCATCCAAAATCCATTTTTAAATCAAAGCAACATTTTATTTTGTTGGAAATGCCTTTAAACAAAGCAATAATTCTCTAGAGTTAATCAAATAAATTTTGAAATCCAAAACATGGTTTTTAGGGTTAGAGAGTTTAATCCAAACCATTTTCAAAAGGTTTTACTCAAAAAGCATTTTTAAACCATATTCAATATTTTTATTTAGCTAGAATTTCTTTTACTCAAAGATTTATTCTTTAGCTTCACAAAATACACTTTTAAATCCATAAATTGGTTTCGATGGTCAGTAGGTTAAAAAAAACCATTTACCAAAGATTTTACCTTAAAAAAATTTCTAGAATAATTTTATATTCAAATTATTCCTACACAAGTTTCTACAAAAACAACTAAGTTTACAGAAGCAATTTACTAAACAAAGTACATGGTTGGATAGAATTCTTTTTGTTGATTCCATTGATATAAATTTTGTAAAATTTGGACGTGTAGATTTAAAGTTATACAATTTACAAATTCAAACATCTAATAGACATATTTCTGTTTTTAAAACAAACTACAGGGCACGCGTCACAACCTCATTGGCTGGTACCGGTTCGTAAGGATCGCGCTACGTGGAGCGTTGGATCTAATGGGAATCATGCGGCTCTAATCTAGCGTACCCTTTCGTTTTAAGTGATTCTATCATAGCCAACGGATCAAGATCTAACGGACAGAGACGAGATGGTCAAGATTGGGTGGCGCTGGCGACGGCGAGTGGCGACGGTGCGCTCAGGCGGTGGTGTTCCGTCTAATACAGGAAGCAAGGGGGATGGGGAATAAGCTAAACGGGTTCACTGGTTCGTGCTGATGCTCAACGTAGTCTCCTTTGGCCGAGGGGCGCTCGAGGTTGCCGTGGATTGCTCACCGGAGTCCGCAACGGCGTCGGGCACGCTCTGTTCGTCTTCGCTGGCGAGGGTACATGCAATGCCAAGGCACGAAAATGGTTGCATTAGCTGCGCCCAGAAGCGGCGAGTACGGGTGCATTCAGAAGAGGGGAAGGCGCGGAATTGGCTGGAGATGCTCGTCAGAGCAGTGGCGGAGCGAGAGGAAATTCGAGCGGCCCTGTGGTGTTTTGGCGTGGGCGAATGAGGGGAAAGGAGGAGGAGATCTGGGCGATTAAGAGGGTACGGTCACTGGGCGGAATCAACCCTGCATTGATACAAATTAATCGAGGTTTGATTAACAGGAATTAGCGACGGGGAAAGGAAGAACAGGTTGTGGCGGGTTGAAACGACGACTGACAAGTGGGGCAACGACGTCACTGAGTGGGAAGGGGGTATGGTGGGGTCGTCTTATCAGCGGCTGAGTGGGTGTGTCTGTGAGTGAGAGAAAACTATTCGGGGGGGGGGGGAAGAGGAGGTGGGCTCGCTGGGCTTAGTGGGCTAGCTGGGTTGGGCTGGCTTCTTTCCCTTCTTTTCTTCTCTGTTTATTTTTCTTTTTCTCTTTCTTTTAATTCTGTTTTGAATTTGCTCAAACAATTTCAACAACCATTTGAATTCAAATCTTTTACCAAACTTTCAGTAATTTTCTATTCTGTTCAAACATGTATTTTAAAGATAATTTTGGAATATTTCTTTTATTCCCACATGGTTTAATTATTTATTTAAAATGGTCATTTTGTCTTCATTTAAATAGGATTTTAATTATGTTGTACAAATTCTATTTAAATTCCAAATTTTTCCAAATCCTTTTCAGTAGGTTTTATTCATTTAATAGGGTGTTAATTAGTTCACTTTGAATAATTTGAAATATTTTTAATATGATTTATTAATCATTTAAATTGGGCAATTGTCTTTATTCAAATAAAATCAAATATGGTTTTAATTCCATATAATTTTATTTAAATGCTTCTTTTATTTCATTTAAGTTAATTAAATAACTTTTATTCCACTTGGGCAAATTACATTTATTATTTTCCCATGATTTAATTAATCATTTCTATTAGGGATTTTGTTTTTATTAAAATTAATTAGAATAAGGTTTAATCCCATATACTTTTATCTGTTTATTCTTCATCCCTTTATTCCATTTGGATTTGGATTAAGTTTATCTCATTTTCTTATGGATTTGGCCAAGATTTAATTTGGCTTTTAAGTATTCCTTATTTATTTCTTTATTTGTCTTACAAAATCCATATCTTTTTATTTATAGATCCAAATTTGGTGATTCCAATTTGTATAATTTTATTTAATATTTGTTTATCCTTTTAAATCTCTTTAGGATTATTTGCTCACCATTAGGTATGGATTTTAGATATGAGCTTTATTAGCTTTATAAATTTATTTTCTTTCATCTTATTAAATTCATAAGATTTTATCCATGGTTCCAAATTGAATGATATCAATTTCTATGGTTTTATAATATTTTTGTTTATCATTTTTGATCATTTATAAATGTTTGTTGATAAATTTTATATGGAACAAATCCATAGTCTTAGAGTAATCTTGGAATGATTTTCTTCCATTAGGGTTTTAGAGTTTTGGTTTAACTTTTCCAAGTGTTTAAATTTCAAGATTCATTCTTGATGAATGCATTTAACTTGATTTGGATTTTTGTTGGAATCCTTTTTGTTCAAAGTTTTTTCAGGTGGGTTTTGATGTTTCCATTTAAAAGCAGAAAGTTTCTTTTCACCCTAAATTTCAACAATTATTTATTTTGTTTATTTATTTTTCACATTTCAAAATTTGGAAAAATTTGGGATGTGACAGGCTACCACCCTTAAAAGAAATCTCGTCCCGGGATTTGGGAAAGCTTGAGGTTACAAGTTGGCTTCAAAACAACTAGGGTACTACCAACCTTAAAAAGTTTTCAACTAGATTACATCTTGGCTTACTTTGGATCTTGATGAAACTTTTCTAGACAGACATCTGCATAGTGTCCTTTGTTTCCACACTTGAAACATGTGACAAGGCTGAGATCCCTCATAGGCTTGCTTGTCTTGTACTTCATATTTTCTGGACAATTGCTTGCATAATGTCCTTGGTCACCACACTTATAACATGTGACAAGGTTGAGTTCTTCACGTATCTTCTCTGGACAAGTTGATATATAATGGCCTAGATCTTTGCAGTTGTTGCACCACACTTGGCTAATTTCCTTCTTCTTCTTCTTCTTCTTCTTCTTCTTCTTGGGTTTCTCCAAAGCTAGGAGTTCCTCTAGTTCATGCTCTTCATATCTCACCTCAAATGTGGGAAAGTCTCCTCGGTTCCTTAATCGATTCCTTGGATAATACCTATGTTTCCTATTTTGTCCATCAAGGTGATTCTTAATGTATGGAGGTGCAATCTGCGATTCGCCTTTGTCTTCATCCTTCATGATAGAAGTTGTTTCCTCATGGGGGTTTCCAAACTTTTGATGCACTCCACCTTGTTTCCTTTGTTGAACTATAGGATAGATGGGGCATTGGATAGGGACATGATTATTTCCTTCACATAGGAAACAAGTAACTTGAGATGTGGGGCATTGTTTAGTTGGATGTTTCTCTTCACAATTCGGGCATTAATGTTCATGCTCTTTGGAAGTGTGATCCATGTCTCCACAAATATTGCAAGATTGAGTTCCTTCTATAATATCATCCTTGACATCATTTTTGTCACAAACTCCTTGGGAAAGGTTGTCTTTCATGTTGATCATTTGAGTGGTCATCCCTTGCAACAATTGGGATTGGATTTCCAAAAACTTTTGCATGGTTGGGTCTAACTCATTGTTGTTGGCTAAAAACTGAGTTGTCATCTGATTGAACTGGTTTTGGTTTGCTAGTAGTTGTTCTCTCATGTGCATCTCTTGGTTGTTGTCACCATTCTTGATGTTGGAGTTTCTTGGAGTAGTCATCTGTTTGGGTTGGATTGGGATTAGAATAGGCAAAAGATTTTCAATGAAGAAGTCTAATCACACACGTCACAATTCACACAAGCAATGTGCAAGCAATGACAAACAAACATTCCACTCAAACAACAAGGTTCAAGCACATTTTAGGCAACAAAATATTTTGCTACACCACACAAGTTGGTGGGTTTGATCTAAACTAAATATGGTGGTCCAACTATATGGTTCACTTGAGATCATTCCATCCTTCTTAGTTGATTCTTGAGATCATGGCTTCCTTGGAAAAATTCTTGTATCTTGGTCACAAAGCTTCAAAAGTGATGATGGTTCCTTCTAGGTTGTGTTTCCTTATTCTTCAAGTCTTGAGTAATATACCTTGTCTCACTTGTAGTCTTTAGTGATTTCCAAGTTGAAGTCCTTGGTGAAACTAAAGTTGAAGTCTTTGATGATGTTGAAGTTGAAGTCATTTGAGTTGGTGAAGTCCTTTGCTCATGTTGAAGTCTTTGTTCATGTTGAGGTTTTGTCCATCAAGTTGGAATATAAGAGATGTAGAATCAAAACCAAAAAGGTTGAGGAAAGAGTTTACAAGATTGTTTGTAAATAAGTTTTGGAACAAATACAACTCCTATTTATCTAAGGGTTTTTGTCCAATCCTAGGGTTACAATCCTGCAGGCAACACAGTGCTCTGTGTAACACCCTCAGAATCGGACCTATGCAAGTTTTAGCGAAATACGCCAAACCCGCATAGAAACGATTCAAAGGTGCCCACCAGGCACTTTCGTGCGGGTGGAAAACGAAGTAATAACATTACACAACAGTCCTCGATGGGACCCACAGAACAAATATATATAACAACGACTCAAAGAGTCAAGAATACAGATATAATATACAAAGGTCCAAATCACCTTGAAAACGATATAGCGTCCAGCTACGGACAAGATGCAAATGGGGCTAAGAGCCCTGAAGAATAACCAATGGCGTCCATAACCCTGCCCAGGCCAAGCCGGAAGGGTAACCCTGCTAACGACGTCGATCTCAAAACCTGCTTAAACAAAAGGGGTGCCGACAAAGGGCAAAGGAAAAAGAGGAGCGTCAGTACTGAGGCCAGTACACGGCGAGGCTAGAATTCGGCGGTCCTCGCCTACATAGGTATGGTGGACTGAGCGGCAGCGGCAGCATGCACTAAACAACCTATAGAGACTCGATACAACTGGCGGTTATCAGAGAGGGGTAAGAATGACCTATCCGGATCCAACATGATACTACCATCAAACAAACCCATCCTGGTGTTTCCCCCTCGAGACCAATCGAGGAAGTCAACCGAGGAACTCACACAGTTGGCAGTTTTATTTAGTCAATTATAGTTGCAGCAATTACTAGTCAGGTTTAGATAGTCATCCTGATAAAGTAAGCAGTAGGCATTTTTAATTAACCATTCCGTTATAGTTGTAACACTTACTAATCAGATACAGATAGCATGATATAAACCCAAAACCCAGCAATTGTTGGTACTTTTATTCAGCCATTTCGTTGTAGTTGCAATACTTACTAGTCAGATACAATTGTCGCCAGCGACAACAAACAAGCAATTGTGGGCAGTATTAATTAGCCATTCCATTATAGTGAAGCTGATTACTAGTCATTATAAGTCAAATTTATAGCAGTAAACTTTAGTTATGCTTGTCTATGATCGAGATACTGTGCTCCAAGTCGTCCATATCCGCGGACACGGCTTTCAGAAAGTTTTACCCGGCCGGGGTGCACCAATAGCAACACACGCTCGATCAACCTCGGAAAAACCAAAACAAAACCCAACGAGGCTTTCACGACTGAACAATCACAAGATTCAGAAATATTTCAGGGGGCCACCCCTTAAGTAGATCCCGCAACGAAGCCAGCTGACTCCGAGACGGGCTCAAGGTTTGGGTAGACGGCTGTGAACGACTGGGAACCCGAAAGTGTGGCTGGGCTTGTCGACACCGCGGAATCGTGTCCCGATCCTAAACAGTACAGTGTGCTCCTCGCACTATTTAAATACAGAAAGTAGCATGGCATAAGTACAGGATCGTAAATAAAACCTCAAACTAGTTGTGGCCCCAAGAAATAAGACTGAATCAAGCTCTGGCTCAGGGGGATCCCATACTCCCCGAATGTGGATAGCGCGATAAATCAAGGAACAGGTATCAAGTACTCGGGGTCTTACGGGACACAAGTGGGCGTTCGGAAACCAAATATTTGCTATCACCCACCGATGCCTCTGCTTATTCAATTTTAGTTGTTAAACAGGAATTAAAGTGAACAATAAGTAAAACTAAGATCATCTCCAACAACAACATGCGGCAAGGCTCCAACAACTGTGGCATTTGACGACACGCAACAGCACTTGAGCAAACGACTACGACGCGCAAGTCCAACTAGCTACCAAACAACAGGTAATAGGATGTGGCCAAGGCAATATAGGGCTGCACGGTAGATCACGGGTACGGAAACTAAAGCATCGCAACACAGATAGCAATAGATCAACAGGAGGGAAGTAAATACTATAAAAGTAAGATAGGTAGAAAGGGGGAGATGCTCGCCTGAAAACATTGCCGAAGGGTTCATCCGAAGATCGGGGCGAAGCTCACATCAACTCAACGGCCTTATCCGCGAAGAACCAAAGCACTAGAAGAAACACCGGATGCGATATTTAATACAACGGCAGAAGATCGGCATGATGCATGTATGATGTATGGCATGGCAAAGGTGCGATGCAATTAGGTCATATTAAGCGGAACCGGGGTCCCGACAATTACTTAGATGGTTCAAGTTATTTATCTACCCTGCAAATTAAATGTTGTTACAACAAGGCAAAATAAGATACCGGTTCGCTACACAAGTTTAAATGAGGCCGATATGAGACTAGATTTGCCCGCATATGGGCCTCATATTTAATTATTAGGTGAATCGGCATAAGGCCCCCAACCAATGATATGCATGCGAGAAAGGCAATTAATATGCATCAAGTTGTTATTATATTATAAAATAGGGTTCTCGGAAAGGGGTCACACATTAGGGGTCTCGACGATCTTGGGCTTCCGGGGTTCGGGGTCCTGCAGGGTCCAGGGTCCGGTCTCGGGGTCCAGGGTTCGACGGGATCTACGAGGTTCGACGGAAGCGTTCTCGGACTCCGGGGTCTTCGGGTCATGTTGTCGGTCATGGCGTCCTGAAAGAAGTACTCGGCGTTTCGTGATGATCTTGTTGATTCCATGGCGGAGGCCTTGGCGCTTCGGATCGGCCTTCGGATCGGGGCTTCGGGGTCTTGGGGTTCCACCTTGATTATCGGGGACGAACTTGGGACTCGACGCCGGGTCTCCAGGGTCCCTGTCGGAGTGCTAGATGTTCCGTGATGGAGTTCTTGTCGGGGCTCCCGACTCCGACGCCGGGGTCGGTCTTGGAGATAGGAGTACTTGGCGTCCTTGAAGAAGAGCCTGGCATTCCGAGAGGAGGCCCTGTTGCTCCATGCCGTAGATGTTCGGTGTTCGCGTGCAAGATCTTGTCGATGGTCCTTCTAGTGTCGTTCGGGTTCGGGTTCGGCTTCTCGCATCAATCACCGGGTGGCTCTAACGTCGGTTGATTCTCGGGGGCACGAGCTGCTGCCTGGGATGCGTGCACAGAGAGGAGCCCAAAGGGACCTCACCGAGTGCGAGCACGCCGGCAGGGATCGGGCTCTCCGGCGAGGCGGCGGTTGGGCGCGGCCGCTGGTGGAGACGGCGAGCTCGGGCGGCCACGGAACCACAGGTGGCGGAGGCCGACGGAGGCGGAGCAGCTGCTGCGGTCGACGAGGGCGGCGGCCAGAGGGGGACTCGGCGCCGGCGGAGGCGGCGAGATGCAGGGGCGCGGGTCGGCGCCTGGGAGCAGAGGCGGCCGGCGACTGGGCCTGGGCTAGCACGGTGGAGGCGGCAGGATGAGGGCGCTCCGGCGACGGCGCAAGCGGGCGCGCGCGCGGACGGTCACCGGCGGAAGGAGGCGGTTATGGCGCGGAGCTCGAGGTGGGGGCGATGCCGAGGCGGGCGGCTGCGCCGCTGGCGGCCGGACGCGGAGGAGAGGGTAGGTGGAGGTTGGCGGGGCAGACGCCCGGCGGACGCGGGGCCGCTGAGGGAGGCCGGGGACGGCAGGGCCCGGCGGCGGGGCTGCGCTCGGGGGGGAAGGGTCTTGCGACGGGGCGCGGTTGGGGCAGAGCGGCGCTGCTCGGGTCGGGGGGCGCCGGCAGGGAGGTCGACGAGCGGGGCAGCGGAGGCGGAGCGAGGTTGAGAGGATGGGCGGCGCACGGCGAGCTGTGGCGGCGGGAGGAGCGACCGGGGCGCGCGCGGCGGCTGCCGGAGCGGGGAGAGGTGAGGGCGAGCGGCGCGCGGGAGGTTGGGGGAAGAGAGGAGGGAGAAACAGGGGGAGGCGGTTCGGTGGGGGTGGGTCCCGCGGTGGGACCGGCGAGCAGTGAGAGTGGGCGGGGCCGGCGCGTGGCCAGCGCGTGGGCCGCGCGTGGGGGTGTGTGGCCTGCGCGTGGCCTGCGCGTGGGCTGCGCGTGGCCTGCGCGGGGAGGCTGCTGCGCTGGCGTGCGTGCGAGGCGTGTGCTGCGCGCTGTGTGGGGCTGGAGTGAGGAGAGAGGGGGGCCATGTGGCGGCTGCTGGATGGTGAGGGAGAGGGGTGTGCTGATGTGGCGGTCAACGATTGGTTGGGATGATGTGGCTGCTAGGTGTGGGTAGTTTTCTGGGTAGCTGTAGGATTAAGAGCGGACCGATTGTAAAACCTGGGGGTGGTCGTTCGGGTCGAAACGGCCCGTTCGACTGCCCCCACTAAAATAATATAATATTTTATTTAATTTAATTGGAACGTTTGCAAACCGATAGCAACAAAACAAAAATAATCCGGAGGCCCGGGGTTTGCATTTGAATTAAGAGGGGGCGTTTGGAAAACACATCTGGCTTTGCGAAATAGTTTTTGACAAACAACATATGATGATGACGATGCAATGCACAAATTCAACGCGATTTTCTAGTAGTGGTTTTGCGGGATGCCACAATTCGACACCACTAACAATGGATCTCGCCCTCGAGATCCGCCTCATGGTTCCGGAAGGAAGGTCGGCGATCTGAATCTTCTCGCTTCATGTAGATCCTCGCGACACCACTAACAAGAGGTCGTTGTCCGTGATCGTCGAGAGAACACTCCGGAAAACAAAAGGTCGAAGGTAGAGGTATCAACAATTAAAGCCACCTCTAGCTCCGATGGAAAGGGGAACCGATGCATTCTCATCCACTTCAATGTACAAAAGCGAATAGAAGGGGTAGTCGGCATGGGGGCCAATCCATCACGCACCCAAACTATTACTCCGCACAATCAGTGGAAAGCATGCAACCATTCTCGGAATCAGACTGAAGATCTCGACAAGCGAGGTTCGGAACAACGGAGTGATGCAGAATAGGCATCGGATCTGGCGTAGATGATGTCGTCGTGTCGGGAAACACCGGAAGGCACAAACAAGGAACAAAGAACGGTAACACCGTAGACGGATTCCTCGGATAGCATGAAGACCGGTTGTAGCAACACCGTTATCAAAGGGGAAGCGAAACCCTAAAGGTACGACAGAACCCAACCACGAGAATTCCTGGACTCGAAGAAAAAGAAGAGAGCGGATTCAAACACGTAGAGATAAGAGGGAATAGCAGAGGGGTAAGGAGTAAAATCAGACCTAATCAGAACTATCCAACCGATTTTGCGAAAATAGTTTTGACACTTCTACTTCGGCCGTTAGCTAGGTTATCCTACAGGCTGGACTTGTGGGGTATCGCAACTGCTGAGCTCTGATACCACTCTGTAACACCCTCATAATCGGACCTATGCAAGTTTTAGCGAAATACGCCAAACCCGCATAGAAACGATTCAAAGGTGCCCACCAGGCACTTTCGTGCGGGTGGAAAACGAAGTAATAACATTACACAACAGTCCTCGATGGGACCCACAGAACAGATATATATAACAGCGACTCAAAGAGTCAAGAATACAGATATAATATACAAAGGTCCAAATCACCTTGAAAACGATATAGCGTCCAGCTACGGACAAGATGCAAATGGGGCTAAGAGCCCTGAAGAATAACCAATGGCGTCCATAACCCTGCCCAGGCCAAGCCGGAAGGGTAACCCTGCTAACGACGTCGATCTCAAAACCTGCTTAAACAAAAGGGGTGCCGACAAAGGGCAAAGGAAAAAGAGGAGCGTCAGTACTGAGGCCAGTACACGGCGAGGCTAGAATTCGGCGGTCCTCGCCTACATAGGTATGGTGGACTGAGCGGCAGCGGCAGCATGCACTAAACAACCTATAGAGACTCGATACAACTGGCGGTTATCAGAGAGGGGTAAGAATGACCTATCCGGATCCAACATGATACTACCATCAAACAAACCCATCCTGGTGTTTCCCCCTCGAGACCAATCGAGGAAGTCAACCGAGGAACTCACACAGTTGGCAGTTTTATTTAGTCAATTATAGTTGCAGCAATTACTAGTCAGGTTTAGATAGTCATCCTGATAAAGTAAGCAGTAGGCATTTTTAATTAACCATTCCGTTATAGTTGTAACACTTACTAATCAGATACAGATAGCATGATATAAACCCAAAACCCAGCAATTGTTGGTACTTTTATTCAGCCATTTCATTGTAGTTGCAATACTTACTAGTCAGATACAATTGTCGCCAGCGATAACAAACAAGCAATTGTGGGCAGTATTAATTAGCCATTCCATTATAGTGAAGCTGATTACTAGTCATTATAAGTCAAATTTATAGCAGTAAACTTTAGTTATGCTTGTCTATGATCGAGATACTGTGCTCCAAGTCGTCCATATCCGCGGACACGGCTTTCAGAAAGTTTTACCCGGCCGGGGTGCACCAATAGCAACACACGCTCGATCAACCTCGGAAAAACCAAAACAAAACCCAACGAGGCTTTCACGACTGAACAATCACAAGATTCAGAAATATTTCAGGGGGCCACCCCTTAAGTAGATCCCGCAACGAAGCCAGCTGACTCCGAGACGGGCTCAAGGTTTGGGTAGACGGCTGTGAACGACTGGGAACCCGAAAGTGTGGCTGGGCTTGTCGACACCGCGGAATCGTGTCCCGATCCTAAACAGTACAGTGTGCTCCTCGCACAATTTAAATACAGAAAGTAGCATGGCATAAGTACAGGATCGTAAATAAAACCTCAAACTAGTTGTGGCCCCAAGAAATAAGACTGAATCAAGCTCTGGCTCAGGGGGATCCCATACTCCCCGAATGTGGATAGCGCGATAAATCAAGGAACAGGTATCAAGTACTCGGGGTCTTACGGGACACAAGTGGGCGTTCGGAAACCAAATATTTGCTATCACCCACCGATGCCTCTGCTTATTCAATTTTAGTTGTTAAACAGGAATTAAAGTGAACAATAAGTAAAACTAAGATCATCTCCAACAACAACATGCGGCAAGGCTCCAACAACTGTGGCATTTGACGACACGCAACAGCACTTGAGCAAACGACTACGACGCGCAAGTCCAACTAGCTACCAAACAACAGGTAATAGGATGTGGCCAAGGCAATATAGGGCTGCACGGTAGATCACGGGTACGGAAACTAAAGCATCGCAACACAGATAGCAATAGATCAACAGGAGGGAAGTAAATACTATAAAAGTAAGATAGGTAGAAAGGGGGAGATGCTCGCCTGAAAACATTGCCGAAGGGTTCATCCGAAGATCGGGGCGAAGCTCACATCAACTCAACGGCCTTATCCGCGAAGAACCAAAGCACTAGAAGAAACACCGGATGCGATATTTAATACAACGGCAGAAGATCGGCATGATGCATGTATGATGTATGGCATGGCAAAGGTGCGATGCAATTAGGTCATATTAAGCGGAACCGGGGTCCCGACAATTACTTAGATGGTTCAAGTTATTTATCTACCCCGCAAATTAAATGTTGTTACAACAAGGCAAAATAAGATACCGGTTCGCTACACAAGTTTAAATGAGGCCGATATGAGACTAGATTTGCCCGCATATGGGCCTCATATTTAATTATTAGGTGAATCGGCATAAGGCCCCCAACCAATGATATGCATGCGAGAAAGGCAATAAATATGCATCAAGTTGTTATTATATTATAGAATAGGGTTCTCGGAAAGGGGTCACACATTAGGGGTCTCGACGATCTTGGGCTTTCGGGGTTCGGGGTCCTGCAGGGTCCAGGGTCCGGTCTCGGGGTCCAGGGTTCGACGGGATCTACGAGGTTCGACGGAAGCGTTCTCGGACTCCGGGGTCTTCGGGTCATGTTGTCGGTCATGGCGTCCTGAAAGAAGTACTCGGCGTTTCGTGATGATCTTGTTGATTCCATGGCGGAGGCCTTGGCGCTTCGGATCGGCCTTCGGATCGGGGCTTCGGGGTCTTGGGGTTCCACCTTGATTATCGGGGACGAACTTGGGACTCGACGCCGGGTCTCCAGGGTCCCTGTCGGAGTGCTAGATGTTCCGTGATGGAGTTCTTGTCGGGGCTCCCGACTCCGACGCCGGGGTCGGTCTTGGAGATAGGAGTACTTGGCGTCCTTGAAGAAGAGCCTGGCATTCCGAGAGGAGGCCCTGTTGCTCCATGCCGTAGATGTTCGGTGTTCGCGTGCAAGATCTTGTCGATGGTCCTTCTAGTGTCGTTCGGGTTCGGGTTCGGCTTCTCGCATCAATCACCGGGTGGCTCTAACGTCGGTTGATTCTCGGGGGCACGAGATTCTGCCTGGGATGCGTGCACAGAGAGGAGCCCAAAGGGACCTCACCGAGTGCGAGCACGCCGGCAGGGATCGGGCTCTCCGGCGAGGCGGCGGTTGGGCGCGGCCACTGGTGGAGACGGCGAGCTCGGGCGGCCACGGAACCACAGGTGGCGGAGGCCGACGGAGGCGGAACAGCTGCTGCGGTCGACGAGGGCGGCGGCCAGAGGGGGACTCGGCGCCGGCGGAGGCGGCGAGATGCAGGGGCACGGGTCGGCGCCTGGGCGCAGAGGCGGCCGGCGACTGGGCCTGGGCTAGCACGGTGGAGGCGGCAGGATGAGGGTGCTCCGGCGACGGCGCAAGCGGGCGCGCGCGCGGACGGTCACCGGCGGAAGGAGGCGGTTATGGCGCGGAGCTCGAGGTGGGGGCGACGCCGAGGCGGGCGGCTGCGCCGCTGGCGGCCGGACGCGGAGGAGAGGGTAGGTGGAGGTTGGCGGGGCAGACGCCCGGCGGACGCGGGGCCGCTGAGGGAGGCCGGGGACGGCAGGGCCCGGCGGCGGGGCTGCGCTCGGGGGGGAAGGGTCTTGCGACGGGGCGCGGTTGGGGCAGAGCGGCGCTGCTCGGGTCGGGGGGCGCCGGCGGGGAGGTCGACGAGCGGGGCAGCGGAGGCGGAGCGAGGTTGAGAGGATGGGCGGCGCACGGCGAGCTGTGGCGGCGGGAGGAGCGACCGGGGCGCGCGCGGCGGCTGCCGGAGCGGGGAGAGGTGAGGGCGAGCGGCGCGCGGGAGGTTGGGGGAAGAGAGGAGGGAGAAACAGGGGGAGGCGGTTCGGTGGGGGTGGGTCCCGCGGTGGGACCGGCGAGCAGTGAGAGTGGGCGGGGCCGGCGCGAGGCCAGCGCGTGGGCCGCGCGTGGGGGCGTGTGGCCTGCGCGTGGCCTGCGCGTGGGCTGCGCGTGGCCTGCGCGGGGAGGCTGCTGCGCTGGCGTGCGTGCGAGGCGTGTGCTGCGCGCTATGTGGGGCTGGAGTGAGGAGAGAGGGGGGGCCATGTGGCGGCTGCTGGATGGTGAGGGAGAGGGGTGTGCTGATGTGGCGGTCAACGATTGGTTGGGATGATGTGGCTGCTAGGTGTGGGTAGTTTTCTGGGTAGCTGTAGGATTAAGAGCGGACCGATTGTAAAACCTGGGGGTGGTCGTTCGGGTCGAAACGGCCCGTTCGACTGCCCCCACTAAAATAATATAATATTTTATTTAATTTAATTGGAACGTTTGCAAACCGATAGCAACAAAACAAAAATAATCCGGAGGCCCGGGGTTTGCATTTGAATTAAGAGGGGGCGTTTGGAAAACACATCTGGCTTTGCGAAATAGTTTTTGACAAACAACATATGATGATGACGATGCAATGCACAAATTCAACGCGATTTTCTAGTAGTGGTTTTGCGGGATGCCACACTCTGATACCATCTATAAGACCCCACCTTTATAAAGGTAAAGGTCCTTGTGATTGCAATGCTAGTCCCTCGATCAATAGCTAGCATCCACAGTTAAGATGTAATATCAAGAAACAAAGGTCATAATACAACTTTATAACCAGGAATAAAATAATTCATTACATCTTACATAGCTCATTTGGCTATCTCATTACAATGCAGCAGAAATAAGTATATAGCATGGAGTACTTCATCTTCAAAGTGCCATAGGCAATCATGTTGGTTGTAGACTTGTAATCCTAATCAACACACTTCACTAACATCAAACAAACCTGCAACATAATAAGTTACAGCCACAATGGTCAATACATTTGAATTGTATTGGCAAGTGATACTATGGTAGTATAGTGGTAACTATCATCTATATGCATTTGACTAAGTGGAGATTAGGCTTGCTTTGCTCAAAATATATTTTCCTTATCATTTGAAAACACTAAGTTTTTGTTTGTCAAAATCACCCAAGGCATCTACTAATCAAAGATTGAAGATCCTTTAACCCTTGTTCAACCACAAGTTTTTAACTTAGAAATTGGGATGAGGAGATTCTTGATAGCTTCCATGTCTTGATGCTCAAATTGTCCATTGCCAGGGACACGGCTAAGTACTTAGATTTTACTCTCTCGAGAGGTGGTGCACTTTCCCCACAAGACTCGACATGCATCAAGACAAGATCTTTCAGAAGCCTTCCCTTAGACCAGAATGGACGCGTTCCCAAACCTATCATCCCCTACCACCAACTGTCCATTTGGCTAAGTTATTGCAACCTATATGATCCAGGTAGAGCCCATAATGCCAAGTGGCTGCACTTGAAGCTTTTCAACATTTGACATCTCAAACATCTTTGTTCCTGGGTGGCATTCCACAAGTGAGATACACAAGGTTCACCAGTCCCCTGGCCTTGTGTAACCACTCAACAAAAATCCATCCAAGCAATACCATCCCACCCAGGTGATTCATTCACTTAGTTGTTTTATTAAACAAAACAGAAGTCCTTGACTTTAAAATATTCCATAACATGAATATAATCCACCCTTGTTTTCTACTAGCTAGGATAAGCATGATAGTAGTAGGAATCTTAACTTAGGAAATTCTACTAAGGCATCATCTACTGGGATTTCCCATGGCATAGCATACTTAGAAAAAATTCCATGCAAGTCTTACTTAGAAATATCACTAATGCATAGTGAAAATAATGGGACAAAAGTATGAAGAACCACTTGCCTTTTTGGTAGAGAATATAAGTTCACTCCTTGATCTTGCAATAGTCACACTCTTCAAATTTCACTACAATTCAATCAAGGCACAAATTCAATCTACCATTCAAGCAATTCATCACATAGAAGAATAAAAACAAAGAAATGCATGCAAGCATGCCAAGGATTGTTTTATTTGGAAAAGTGGTTTCTAATAGGTTATAAACATTTTAAAACACCTATTGGTCATTTATAAAAGTGGCAAAACCATTTGATATTAATTTAGTGAAAATGGCCACCTTAAATCATTTTTGTTTTGCTAGAATTGATTTAAATAAAAGTATTAATTTCTAGTGTTAGCCAAAATGTTTTTAAACACTAATATTAATGCTTATGGTCATAATGTTTTAAAACAATTCCATTTGCAAAGGGTTTCATCCAAAATCCATTTTTAAATCAAAGCAACATTTTATTTTGTTGGAAATGCCTTTAAACAAATCAATAATTCTCTAGAGTTAATCAAATACATTTTTAAATCGAAAACATGGTGTTTAGGGTCAGAGAGTTTAATTCAAACCATTTTCAAAATGTTTTACTCAAAAAGCATTTTTAAACCATATTCAATATTTTTATTTAGCTAGAATTGCTTTTATTCAAAGATTTATTCTTTAGCTTCACAAAATACACTTTTAAATCCATCAATTGGTTTCTATGGTCAGTAGGTTAAAAAAACCATTTACCAAAGATTTTACCTTAAAAATATTTCTAGAATAATTTTTATATTCAAATTATGCCTACACAAGTTTCTACAAAAACAACTAAGTTTACAGAAGCAATTTACTAAACAAAGTACATGGTTGGATAGAATTCTTTTTGCTGATTCCATTGATATAAAGGTTGTAAAATTTGGACATGTAGATTTAAAGTTATGCAATTTATAAATTCAAACAACTAATAGACATATTTCTATTTTTAAAACAAACTACAGGCCACGCGTCACAACCTAATCGGCTGGTACCGGTTCGTGAGGATCGCGCTACGTGGAGCGTTGGATCTAAAGGGAATCGTGCGGCTCTGATCTAGCATACCCTTTTGTTTTAAGTGATTCTATCGCATCCAACGGATCGAGATCTAACGGACAGAGACGAGATGGTCAAGATTGGGCGGCGCTGGCGACGACGAGTGGCGGTGGCGCATTCAGGCGGTGGTGTTCCGGCTAATACAGGAAGCAAGGGGGATGGGGAATAAGCTCACCGGGTTCACTGGTTCGTGCTGATGCTCAACGTAGTATCCTTTGGCCGACGGGCGCTCGAGGTTGCCGTGGATTGCTCACCGGAGTCCGCAACGGCGTCGGGCACGCTCTGTTCGTCTTCGCTGGCGAGGGTACATGAAATGCTAAGGCACGAAAATGGTTGCATTAGCTGTGCATAGAAGCGGCGAGTACGAGTGCATTCAGAAGAGGGGAAGGCGCGGTCGAACTTTACCTGGGGACGTCGTCGGAGAGGAGGCAGACGGCGGCGTCGCTCTGCCGTCGAGGTTACCGACGTTACAGGGCACGCGCGGCTAAACGAGCGGCACTAGGAGATGTGCAAGAGGCTAGGGAGTGTCCTCGTGGAGGCCAGGGAGCAAGGGGCGACGGTGTCTGGCCGGAATTGGCTGGAGATGCTCGTCAGAGCAGTGGCGAAGCGAGAGGAAATTCGAGCAGCCCTGTGGCGTTTTGGCGTTGGCGAATGAGGGGAAATGAGGAGGATATCTGGGCGATTAAGAGGGTATGGTCACTGGGCCGAATCAACCCTGCATTGATACGAATTACTCGAGGTTTGATTAACAGGAATCAGCGACAGGGAAAGGAAGAGCAGGTCGTGGCGGGTTGAAACGACGACTGACAAGTGGGGCAACGACGTCAGTGAGTAGGGAGGGGGTATGGTGGGGTCGTCTCGTCAGCGACTGAGTGGGTGAGTATGTGAGCGAGAGGAAACGATTCAGGGGGGAGAGGAGGTAGGCTCGCTGGGCTAGCTGGGTTGGGCTGGCTTCTTTCCCTTTTTTCTTCTCTGTTTATTTTTCTTTTTCTGTTTCTTTTAATTCTGTTTTGAATTTGTTCAAACAAGTTCAACAACCATTTGAATTCAAATGTTTACCAAACTTTCAGTAATTTTCTATTTTGTTCAAACATGTATTTTAAAGATAATTTTGGAATATTTCTTTTATTCCCACATGGTTTAATTATTTATTTAAAATGGTCCTTTTGTCTTCATTTAAATAGGATTTTAATTATGTTTTCCAACTTCTATTTAAATTCCAATTTTTTACAAATCCTTTTCAGTAGGTTTTATTCATTTAATAGGGTGTTAGTTAGTTCACTTTGAATAATCTGAAATATTTTTAATATGATTTATTAATCATTTAAATTGGGCAATTGTCTTTATTCAAATAAAATCAAATATGGTTTTAATTCCATATAATTTTATTTAAATGCTTCTTTTATTTCATTTAAGTTAATTAAATAACTTTTATTCCACTTAGGAAAATTACATTTATTATTTTCCCATGATTTAATTAATCATTTCTATTAGGGATTTTGTTTTTATTAAATTTAATTAGAATAGGGTTTAATCCCATATACTTTTATTTGTTTATTCTTTATGCCTTTAATTCATTTAGATTTGGTTTAAGTTTATCTCATTTGCTTATGGATTTGGCCAAGATTTTATTTGGCTTTTAAGTATTCCTTATTTATTTCTTTATTTGTCTTACAAAATCCCTATCTTTTTATTTATAGATCCAAATTTGGTGATTCCAATTTGTATAATTTTATTTAATATTTGTTTATTCTTTTACATCTCTTTAGGATTATTTGCTCACCATTAGGTATGGATTTTAGATAGGAGCTTTATTAGCTTTAGAAATTTATTTTCTTTCATCTTATTAAATTCATAAGATTTTATCCATGGTTCCAAATTGAATGATATCAATTTCTATGGTTTTATAATATTTTTATTTATCATTTTTGATAATTTATAAATGTTTGTTGATAAATTTTATATGGAACAAATCCATAGTCTTAGAGTAATCTTGGAATGATTTTCTTCCATTAGGGTTTTAGAGTTTTGGTTTAACTTTTCCAAGTGTTTAAATTTCAAGATTCATTCTTGATGAATGCATTTAACTTGATTTGGATTTTTGTTGGAATCCTTTTTGTTCAAAGTTTGTTCAAGACGGGTTTTGATGTTTCCATTTAAAAGCAAAAAGTTTCTTTTCACCCTAAATTTCAATAATTATTTATTTTGTTTATTTATTTTTCACATTTCAAAATTTGGAAAATTTGGGGATTTGACACTAGAACCAAGATCACATGAAGCTTTGAGATCAAAGTCATTCACTTGCATATTAATAATGGGTTCTCAACTATCTTCTACTTTCCTAGGAATAGAAGCTTTGTGTTTTAGCTTCTCTTCCTTAATCTTAACAGGAGCATCTGTAATGTGTTTGGTAAAGGCAACATGCATATCACTAGCATCAGCACTTCTAGCAAGCCTTTGTAGGAACACAATCACTTCAGAAATATTGCAACCATTAATATCAAAATCAAACTTAGCATCACTAGTAGTAGGATCAATAGGCTTAGGCATAGTAGGAGGAGGAATAGGAACTACTTGTGGTTTAGTGGTGATAGCGCACACACTATTGTTTCTATCAATTTCAGCTTCTCTTTCCCACTTAACATGGAGTTGAGATAACAACCTAACATTTTCATCAATAGTAACTTGTATGGCATGAGCAGTAGCAAAGGTGTTTTCCATAGTTTCAGGTTTAGCAGCCATTTTATTAATCAAGGAGGACTGAGCTTTAGACAAAGAGGATATGTTTTTCTCAACAGTTAAAAGCTTTTGCTCTATAGTCTTATTGAAAGTGGTTTGTTTACTAATAAAGTCTTTGAGCATGACTTCAAGTTCAGATGAGGCACTTTTAGCATTATTGTAGGAGCTTCCATAGGAATTTCCATTATTAGGAGGATAAGGCCTATAATTGTTGTTGCTACCAAAATTATTCCTATAGGCATTGTCGTTGAAATTGTTGTTTCTAATGAAGTTCACATCAACTTTCTCTTCTTGAGCAACCAAAGAGGCTAAGGAAACACTATTAGGATCTAGAGGAGCTTTCCCATTAACAAGCATATCCATAATAACATCCATATTTTCACTCAAGGAGGAAGTTTCCTAAACAGAATTTACCTTCTTACCATGTGGAGCTCTCTCAACATGCCATTCAGAGTAGTTTAGCATCATATTGTCAAGGAGCCTTGTTGCAACACCCAAAGTGAGGCCCATGAAGGTGCCTTCAGTAGCAGAATCCAACAGGTTTCTTGAGGAGAAGTTCAAACCTGCATAAAAAGTCTGGATAATCATCCAAGTAGTGAGTCCATGAGTAGGGAAATTTTTAACCAAAGATTTCATTCTTTCCCAAGCTGGAGCAACATGTTCACTATCAAGCTATTTAAATTTCATAATGTCACTTCTCATAGCAATAATCTTAGCAGGAGGATAGTACTTTCCAATAAAAGCATCTTTGCACTTAGTCCAAGAATCAATACTATTTTTAGGCAAAGAAAGCAACCATTCTTTAGCTTTTCCTCTCAAGGAGAAAGGAAAAAATCTTGAGCTTAATAACATCTCCATCTATATCCTTATACTTTTGCATTTCACAGAGTTCAACCAAGATATTGAGATGGGCAGCAGGATCATTAGAACTAGCACCAGAAAATTGCGCTCTCATCACAAGATTCAACAAAGCGGGCTTAATTTCATAAAAGGTAGCATCAGGAGTAGGTGGGGCAATAGGTGTGCTAAGGAAATCATTGTTGTTGGTGCTAGTGAAGTCACAAAACTTGGTGTTCTCAGCGGAATTCATTTTGGCAAAGGTGGGCAAGCCAAGAACAGCAGCGACAGGTAGAGCTGGAAGTAATTTTTTGTGTTTTTGAATAAAGAAAGCAAACCAAACTAGACAAAAAAATTGGGTTTTTTTAAAGAGGCAAACAAAACCAAGCAAGAGAAATAAAGCAAACTAAAAACAAAGTAAAGAGAAAGGAAGTGAAGGACTCCCCTTGTGAAGACGTCCTTAGCCTCCCCGGCAACGGCACCAGAAAACTTGTTGATGACTCCTTGGTGGCGCCAGAGAACTTGGTGCTTGATGTGGAGTCTTGTTGGGAACCCCAAGAGCAAGGTGTGAAGAGCACATCAGCAAGTCTTCCCTTAGTAGAGACCGAGGTTATCGAACTAGAAGGAGGAAGGAAACATCACATAGGTGTTGCAAGCAACGCGGAGACCTGCACAACACAAACTCAAGACTTTGCCCCAACGAATCACTGAGGTTGTCAAGCTCACAAGTTTGCTGTAACAAAGGATTAAACGTATGGTGTGGAAGGTAATGGTTTGTAGCAAGTAAACAGTAACAATGGAAGATGTATCAATGGTAAATATTGGACCGGGGTCCATAGTTCACTAGAGGTGCTCTCCTTAGATAAAAAACATGGCATGAAGGGTAAACAAATTACAGCGAGGCAATTGATAGGAACTGAGCAAGGCATAACAATGCAATTACTAGTCAGAAAGATCCCATGAGGTTGATTGGGCAATACAACAATATACATAGACCGCCATCCAACTGCATCTATGACTAGAAGTCCAGCTTCATGTTATCATCCGAACCCCCTCCATTATTAAGTTGCAAGCAACAGACAACTTCTTTAAGCAAAGTCTGTAAGGTAAACAGTCCACATGTTCCACAAACAAGGGACCGTTATTTTCTCCTTAGTAGCAACAACACATCTACAACCGAAGAGATTATTGTCACTTCCCTTGGAAACTAGAGGCATGAACTCTGCGGTGACCAAGCATACCACTGCATGATGTAGTACACTATAGTCGTTGACATAACACCAATGAAACACCGTTCACTAGTATTACATCCCTCAGAGTGGTACAACAGAAACACAGCAGGTCCAAGACATGACTATAGGTTACAACTCAACTCTTTACATAAGATCTAGAGAACTCTCTAGGTTAAAGAGAGAGAAAGAAACTTCTTACAAAGAAGAATCAGAAATAAACAACTCAAAAACTATCATACTATTAAGACTAGTATTTTAACTAATGGTCGGGTATTGCTACTATCGCAATACACTATAGAATTAGGTTCTATGGCTAGAGATTATATTCCTATATATCAGTAACTTCGTCTTTACTTGAGTTGATGTGGATGTTGACTTTCTTGCCTTTATTGAATAAATTTAGCCTCTGGCGATGATTCATGGAGCATAACTTGATGTAGACGTCGTCTTAATGGCTTCAGAATCTAGCAAGGGTTAAGAAGATACGTTGAGTACGAGCGTACTCAGCAAGTTCACTAGAAAAGGAGTGTTTAATGCACTATATCTACAGCGAGAGACCATAGGTCGTAGGCAATGCAGGTTTTCGTAAATATTTCTTCAAAGGTTGCTTTTATTCTGAAAAGCTATGTCCGTCAGCCTTCACGGGTTTACCAGAACTTTCATGGAGTTCCTTTCCCGCAGCGTTCGCAACTCCTTCCCGGAACAGGGAGTAACAAGTTACAGTTCTTACACTCTACAGAGGTGCGTTACTTTACCCATGAGAGATCAACTCCTTGTTGCACAACCGGGCAGCTTACCTGTCCACAATTGCATGTTGTGGGGCCCAGTAGATGATCCAAGCCAATCACGGCCCTCTCCGTGACCTCATATGTCTGCGTGATCCTTCGGGGCCGGCTCACCTCCGTTAAGCCCCTATCGGGAAGGCTAAAACCATGGTGAGTTCCCGAAGACTCTATGACCTGGTGCTGCCCTCGCAAGTGCCATACTAAATGGTCCATCAACTAAGCACCATCCATAGATAATCTAGACACCAAAAGTGTGGGGCATAAGGGTGCCCACCCATATGTTGGATCCGCACAAGGAATCACATCACGTTAAGGTCGTCTTGCCTCCATACGAGAGGAAAAGGTTACAACTAACTTCTCCGTCCCATTCCAAATATCATGGTTAACACGTAATATCCGACGCAAGAATCACTGTCGACATTGGTTGTTAAGTCCTAGATAATATGTTCCTTTACCACCAGAACTTTCATAGTAGGTTATTACCTCATGGTAAATATACTATAATCATTTTATTATGAAAATAGTGTTTTCTGACCTTTTTCAAATGCAGGTGATGACAACACTGGATTTGCAAAATACTTTATAAAAAATAACCAAAGGACATGAGCAAGTGTGAACTTGCCTTTTGTGATTGTAAGATTATGCACTCATGGTCTTCAAGACAATATAAGATCCAATATCTAAAATCAGCATCATTGGTCCGGTAAGGACTAATGTTTAAAGAAGCAGTATGCTTTTATGCATAAGTAATGTAATGCACTTTATAAACGCGAATCCCTGGGATAACGTTGTCCTAGGGTGTGGATACTGGTAATGGTATTTTAGAATGTGTTGTACTTTTAGATAAGCTTCACACTTGTGCTTCTTATTAAGGCTTGTGAGTATATGTGAATTAATAGGTAATTATAATATCATAAAACAATAAGATACAAAGTTGTGGAATGCTATTTAAAGATTACTTATATAGGAATTGTCTTATTTTCAAATTTGACTTTACTAGTATAAGCATTTATAAGGAACTCTAGGTACTAATACGCCTGATATACAAGTAAGGTTTAAAGCAATGTGATTATGGTTAATTGTCATCTGCTGACTATGATGAGAGTCTTCGAGTTTAGTTGTTAAGACTTGGGAATGTTATCTTAAGATTTGTTATTTGAAGTGGCAAAAAGAATAACATTTGAAGAAGAGTGTTCTTTTCTAAGGTCTAAACAATCTTTGTGGTTTAATCAAGTGTGATCGACGTTGTTTGTGTTTGAATAGTTTGGACTTGAGATGCTTTATAACTTAATGATAATATACCAAAGTTAACTATAAATCATATAATAAGTATTTTTAGCATTATATTTAAAGTCTTGTAGACTAAAGTTAACTTTAAAAAACATAGATGGTTTGAAAGTGTAATGCTTATGATATTTGTACCTTGTGTACCTTGTAAGGTTTCTTTAAAGTTACTTAAGAATGATTATTCTCTTATTTAAGTAGTGGTCTCTTTATTTTATAATGGAATAGTATCATTTACCCTTTTATAGATGAGTGATTATAGTTTATAAATCATGTAGTAATGTTACTTAATTACTTATAAGTTCACTTATAGTGTTTTGGTATGTTGATAAATTTGGGGTTAAAGTAATGGAAAAGATTTAATTTAGTTACAATTATTCTGTAAGGATTTTATAATGAATAAGAATCCTTTTTAGAAAATAAATTACACATATAGTTTGAAGGATAATTTAATAAACTTGTATTTATAATTTTTTGAATCATTATGGCTTTATACTATCAATATTTAAGACTAGAATTACTTATTAGACCTAAATTGGTAATTTTAGAAATATTAACAAATTTTATTTACCCTTATACGGATTAACAACTCGGGAAATAGGTTTAAATTCAAGTTATTAAAGTATTTAAATTTTTAATTACCTCAAAAGTGGAATATTACATTTTTAACATGTAGGTGTTATTTTTGTGATCATTTTGGTATATTACATTTATTTTTGTGATTTAAAAATAATAAGATATGATTTTTATAAGGTTTATTATTTTATAAATACTTAATAAATAATAAATACTTATTTAAGTGAAATAATAACGTATGATTATAGTTTTAAAGTATTGTTTTTATTTTTCCAAGATTTTTGGTATTTTATTTATATTTTTAACATTTACCATTATTAAAATACAAATTATCAAAATTTTATTACTTTTAAGATCTTTATTCAATAATAATTTAACAATAATATTTGATAAAAGTTTAATGTTATAGATTTTATTTTTATAAAAAATTTCATATGTTATACACATTTTTCTGAATTACAAAACAAAAGTTATTAATTAAACAAGATTTAATCATTTATTTCATTTCTGGAATATTGATATTTGAATTTATATTGTTTTATTAATTTCCTGAACAGAGAATACTTTTTGTACCGAGGTTAAACCTGCCCAAGGTCAGTGACCAATGGGCCTACGGCCACATCATTAGCCACGCGAGGCAGAGACTGGGTCAAACCGGCTGACTAGGCCAAGGGTGACGTTGGCATGACGTCATCGGAGCTTGATCCTCTCAGATCGATGATGGATCAAGTGATTTGATGCGCGCGCGGGGCTGCAGTGAGGCTTGTTGGAAATAGGACGATGCGAGGAGTCTAGGAGTGGTGGCGCCTCTAGCAAATGGTCGTCGGAGGATGGTCTACGGCGGTGGACAACGGCGGCAGTGTTGGGTGCTCGTGGTATGAACGAGCGAGAACGAAATACAGAGAGTAAAAGGCACTGGAAGATCCAGTGGCTCACCCTGGTTGCAGTGGTGGTGTCGGCGAGGACTGGTGCGGTCGGAGGCGAGCTCTCTGACGAGGATTCCAACGAACTGCCGCAAAGAGGAACGGCAAAATTCGCCCTCTCCAATGCTCCCCTTGATGCAAGATTCCACCCAGAGGATCTACGGAGGACGGGGCATCCCCATGGATACTTGGAAGAGAGTGGGGAGGTGCGGCACGACGGCGAGGCGAGCTAGGGTTTTGGCTCTGAGGAAGAAATCGAGAGAGATAGAGCTTCAAAGGGGGAAATGGGGATGAGGACGAGCGGGGACGTCGCTGTGGCGTTCTTATCCCCTCCTCCAGGAGCGGCGGCACGCATCGCAGCGCGGCGGTTGATCGACGGCGGAGCTCCGTCCAGCGAGCTGCTTCTAGTAGGCGAGGAAGACGACGACAACCTTTTTGCAGAAAACCCCCTGACACTTCTTTCCTCTCAACCCGCGATCCTTCTTTGGTCCCACCCGTTAGTCACAGAAGAGGACGAACTGGGTTGGCTGTTGGGCCTTTGTGGGCTGCATGTGGGCAACAGATAGGGGGATTTTATAATTTGCCACACTGTACTTTTCAGTTTTATTATTTGCCACACCATGTGTCACTGACATGTGGTGGTCAATGTGGCAAATAATAAATTTCTGAAGTAAAGCGTGGCAAATGATAAAATATTCCCAACAGATAAGAAGAGGGAAGTTGGGCCACTGCCAGGAAATGCTTTTTATTTGTTTTCCTTATATTTTCTATTTTGATTTTCAGATTTGTATTTAATCTATAATTTGAACTTTTCTAACATAGTTTACTTGCTGAATATTTGCAGCAACAATTTATTTTGATTGAGATTTATTTTGTAAATCTTAATGATAAATATTTTATATTTCTTTATTTTCTTTATATGAATCCATTTTAATATTTTGTAGAAGCCTTATTATTAATTTTATTTCTATACTAAACCATGGCTTAATTATATGATATTTCCTCATTTATTTATAACACTTAACTCTGGTTAGCTCATAGTTTGAATAGAATTTTTTATATAATGATCCTAGATCATTATTTGATGCATGATGTACAAAGGAAATTAATATGGTTAATATTACTCCCATTAATTTAGAAAATGGCAATGTATATATTCTATTAAGATAACATAGAAGTTAGGGTTTGAATTGTAAGTGCTTACCCTAGAGATTAGGGTCCTTAATTTACTTCTATTCTTTTGTTGATGTGAGTAAAGATTTAATGACTAAGCATATTGTCTACTGTTTGTGATCTTTAATGATATCACCTTTTAAAATAGAAAGTTACATCTAAAATGTTTTATGGAAAATAATTGATAAAAATATCTCCTAAACACATATGGTTAAGACAATTGGAAATGATAAAGATGTGCTTATGTGATTTGCTATGGGAAAATGTTCCTGTAAAGTGGTATGGAGACAAGATAATGGATCAATAACATGAAATGGATATGATGTTTGGTTTGAGATTTAGAGTTGGTTGTTTACCAAGAATTCCTATCTTCCATAATTCACAATTCTAGACTCCTGATTAAGGAATTCCTTACCTAGATATTCTACTCCTTCATATCCATCATCATGTGCTAACATGATGAGCTTTGATTTATAAGAATATTCTTATCCACCTTTTATTCTTTTAAACTCATTGATGAATCCAATGAGTTTGACTCTAAATTTCTTCATAATCTTCACTTATCCACACTTGGTTATATCAACCATTCTACTACTAATAATCTCCAATTCCAAAAGTGGTTACTTCTAACTTCATTCAAACTCTTCCTTAATCATTCATCACTAACATTACTTCTATAGATGATATCTAAAATTAGCATTACTATTCACCTCTTCTTAGTTGTTTCTTTACAGGCACTTAAATGTATGCTATGATATGGTCAAGAGTTGATAGATTAAGAATTTGTGAATCAATAGTTGATTACTCAACATTGATGAACAACAGATAATAAGATAGGGTTCCATAAGGATTGATATGGAAAGAAAGATATATGGTGAACGATCTTGACTTGGTTTCTTTCCTACTCAAACTCACTAAAGAGTTAAGGTTAGGTATTACCATGATAATCATAGTAAGAATAGATAAGAATAAGATAGGTCCATGATTAGTCATTACATTCTTATTACTTAAGTTGTAATCTTAACTTGGCATTTATGAGTTGTTGTGATGAATATTATGATATGATCCCCTAAGGATCAGATATTAATCATTTAAGCAATGCATTATGAGTAACAGTTTATTATATTTGATCTACTCTTAGATCAAATCATGTTTACCCAAATAAGGTTTTAGCAAAGGTCATATTGAAACTTATTGCAGTCTACTTGATGATCTACTTCAATTCCATCAGGTTGAGAGAAGCTTCAATCACTTTGACAAGTTTTGTTTAAAAGCGCAAAAATTATTCAGATTTTCTATGCATGAATGCAATGCACACACCTGGGTTCTGCTTATTTCTAAGCTCTAATGCTGGGATGTTACAAACCCACTATCGAGCATAACTACTCCCTCTTGGAGTCACTAGCAACTACTTGGCTAAGATAACCACTAGCAACGGAGAGCATGCAACATCACAAACAACACACACATGATATAATCATAAAGACAAAACCATTAATCAAACCAACATTATAATCTCAATATCCATCGGATCCCCGCAAACACAACATGCATGATTACAAATAGATTAGATCTTGATCTTGAATGGAGCTCACAAGATCTATATATGAAAGCACAAATGAGGAGATATAACCATCTAGCTACTACATGGACCCATAGTTCAAGGTGGAACTACTCACGAATCATACTGGAGAGAAGGCCTCCGGGATGATCTCCCCTCCGGCAGGGTGCCGGGAAGAGCTTCAGATCCCTCCCGATCTAGGGACGATGGTGGTGGCGGCTACAGACAGTTTCGTGGATTTTTGATCGGGTACTCAGAGTTTCTGCATCGGGGGCTTCTTATAGGCGAAGGGGGAGACCTAGGCGGCGACCAGAGGGGGCAAACCCTACCCAGGCGCGGGGTAGGGCCCACCCGTGCCTAGGGGGTTTAGCCTCCCTGGCACGCCTCCTCGTCTCTCCTCTGGACTTCTTGTGCCCCACAGAAAGTTATTGACTTTGTCCTTTGTCCCGTCCAATTCCGAGAATATTTCTTTACTAACTTCTCTAAAACCAAAAACAACAGAAAACAGGCATCTGGCACTGTTGCAACTTGTTAATAGGTTAGTACCAGAAAACATGTAAAAAGCACCTGAAAGTGTAGACAAGTAAAGCAAAGTAGATACTAAACAAGCATGGAGCATCAAAAATTATAGATATGTTTCCGACATATTAGGCGTCAAGGTTAATGGCACCGCTCCATGATTGTCTTTCACCAGCATTAACTATTACAACTACTTTGAATAATAGACACGCAGGTCTTAACGAAATTAAAAGACAACCATATGGCTCCTGCCGGTTGCCGACTTACAATAAGGAACATTGCATACATCATATATAATCACAATCATGGCCATATCACAACACATCACACCCCTGCAAAACAAAGTTAGACGCCTCTAATTTTCTTTGCATGTTTTACGTGGTTTGGGGCTTTCAATAAGTGTCGTTCTAACTTACGAACAAGAACCACAACGTTGATACTAGTATTGTCAATCACCCGTTGTAAATTGAATATTAACTATGTTGGGACAAACAGGCACCCGCAAAGCCACTTATGCAATACAAGTTGCATGTCAAGCGTGGAGCAAGTCTCATGAATGATGTCATGTAAGGTTAGCCCGGGCCACTTCATCCCACCATACCGCAAGATGCAAAGTACACAAGAAGCTATCGACAACAAAAGCATCAACGCCCATAATGACCATTGTGTTCTACTCGTGCAATAGATCTACATATAGACACGGCTCTGATACCACTGTAGGGGTTCATAGCATGGAAAACAAAAATTTCTACCGCATGCACACAAACAAGCCAAGATCTATCTACTAAATTGTAGCAACGAGTCGATTAGAGTATTAACCCTCGAAGATTCCAAAGCGGTTAACGAGAGCAGATTCTCGTGGATGATATAGTCGTACACTTGTCGATCTCAAGATTGCGTAGACGATCCTTCCGGCGCTGCGTTCCGGCAGAGCTTCTGCAGTCGGTCACACGTTCAGTACTCGATGAAGACCTTCCTCTCCCTTGTTCCGGCAGGCAGCGGAGGTTGTAGTTCTCCCCTCGTGATTCCGGCAGCACGACGGCGTGGTGTCGAAAGTAGATGGAAGATCTCGAAGGGCTTCACCTAAGCCGGTGTCAGTTATGGTGGATCTAGGGTTTCTGGCAATCTAGGTTTAGAAGGCCGGAGAGGAGGAGGAGTCAGCGGCAGCTAGGGCGATGGCGACGGGCCGGCGGCGGCTGGCGGCGGTGGCTTGGAGGTGGGGAGGGCTGGTTGTGGTGCTTTGGGGCAGCCCCTCCCTCTATTTATGAGAGGAAGGGAAGCTTGGGAGAGGAGAGTTTGAATCCTTCCCCAAACCCAAGTTGGAGAGAAAAAAGGATTCTTTCCTTCTTCCACTAGGAAACCATTGGTCCAGTTTGACTTTTTAAACCTGCCTTTTGACTTTCAATTTAGAACATTATTTCTCTCTCGCCAATGTCTAACCAAGTGACCTAGGACATGATCCAATCATTCCACTTATCCATGACACATTCATGAACCATTCCCCTCCTAGTTCGGTGAACCTTCTAGACCCTTCTAGAACCTCTCCGATGAAAACATCGGAATTATTCCCGAACTCCGGAATCGGACTTTCCTTATATGAATCTTATTCTCCGGACCATTTTAGATCTCCTCGTGATATCCCGGATCCCATTCGAGACTACGAACAACATTCGGTCTCCCTATTTACATTCCATATCTACTAAACAACATCAAATCCTTAAGTGTGTCTCTCTACGGTTCGTGAATTATGCGGACATGACCGAGACAATTCTCTGATCAATAACCAATAGAGGAATCTGGATATTCATATGGCTCCCACATATTTCTGCGATTACTTTGTGTCAACACCCGGATTTTTAATCCCAGATGCCTGTTATGCCATACATCGCAATCCCAGGATTACCAATTTTGCGAGACATAACAGAATTGGATACCTAGTACATCATCCATTACAAACCATACATAAGGTCTTACACAAATAAGGATCTCATGATCCAGTTCTTAATACAAATCAAGCAGCGGAAATACATAATAACAAAGGTAGCATAGGCGAAGCTCCATCTTCGGGGTCATAGGTAATGCTGACGATGGGAGATGATCCTAGTTGTCGTAACCTTCCTGGGGTCCTTCCTCCTGGTACTCCTCTTCATAGTCTGGCCACGGGAATAGCCAGGGACAAAGCCATGAGTACTCTTTAAGTACTCGCAAACTAATACTAACAAGTGAAGGGAGTTTTTGTAATAGGACACTAAGCTCTATGGTTGTTTTGCAAAAAGCCAGATTTACCTCTACTAAGTTTAGAAGCAAGAAAAGCTAGTTGAAATTTTTTAACACCTAAGTGGGAACTTGTATTTCATATCACAACTCTGTTGTGGTCAATTCAAATTCTCACTCCATTTCACAAGTCATTTTGAAAACATCTGACGGGGGAACAGTATGGCCACTCCAACTGTCCATAACCATAGACGCGGCTATTCAAATAGTTTGACACTCTGCAGAGATTGTACACTTTCACCACAACATTCGATACATCCGTCAGGACCAAATCCTGAATTCACCATACTCAGTATGCGGATAATCAATCCTAACCTTTCAATTACAAGCCCTAGTATAGGCACATCTCCTGTGAGTTTGGCCTCCCAACCATGACCAACTGTCATCTTGGGTACTGCACAGGTGGACAATCTTCACAAGGTAGCCTCAGCTCAGTCCTTGGCCTTGAGGGAACCCATACTAAGGTATATAAGTTTCCAGTCAAGCCCTACCCAATTTTCGGGTATTGTGGTTGTACGATAAAATTGGAATGGTATCGCATCCAGACAACCATCAGTTTTATAAAGGTCTAAGGCTCATGCCTTAACATTTTCATCACCAAATCATCTGGTGTTCGGAAACACATGTCAAAACATCTCAATAGAATGATCCATCATTCCAAGGTTTTCATAACCATTTTCCACCAAGTATTCCCATCTAAAGTTGATCAAGTTTTATGCTTAGCACTAGCATCTACAAGTGGGGGTAAGTACTAATGAGGGGCGGTAAACTAGTGGAGTTTAGCTAAGTTCAATATCATGCCTTAGGATGACATCAAGATTATCTATCTTAGGCCAAATTTTATGCTCTTTATGCAACCTTCAATTATCTTTCTAGAATCTACAATTAACTTAAGTAAGCTCTAAGTAATAGCTTTGATAAATCAATAAAGTAGAAATCTTGCAAGTAAAACTAGGATTGGGTTATCAAGTGGGTAGGATCACATATGCTTAAGGCATATAGTTGGCATGGTAACAAGCAAGTATTTGCTTGCATCAGTATCAGTATAGGCTTGTATAAGTATAGTATCTTGCAAGTGTTAACTTGCATATGTCAACTTGATTAATAAGGCTTGCACATTCAACTAGTAGTATTAGGCTTGCAAGTATTGGCTTGCCTTGTGTAGAGCAGTGGTTGAAGTTCTCCTCGGCTTCTTCTTCGTAGTATCCTCCTTCCTCCTCATATCCTTGGTCGGTACTAGCGTCTATGAATAAATACGAGGTACACAATCACCAAACAATACTTAACTACTTTCAATCATCACACACAAGGGTTCTATAGATGATCTAGAATCATCACTAACATTCAAGATTAAAGCACTTGCATTATTTATTTATTTTTAGAAAAGTAATTTCTACTCATTGAAAAACTACTTAATATTTAATATTCTCCAAACCAAACATGGGATCATGTTGACACATGTCATCACCACATATTTCAGTACATGAGAATGTGATTTAAAGTGGTGTCACAATTTAATAAGGTTTAACCTTTTATTTTAAATAAAATAAAGTGACTAGAAATGCCTATGTGGCATTCTGTTATTACTTGAACATTATTTTTGTAAGTAAACTCATATGTTTATATATATTCTTAAAGGTATGATCAAATGTGATTTTTGAGAGTTGGAATCAACTCAAAAGCTATTATAGTTTAAATATGAAAAATGTTTGAATGCAGAAAAGTTTCTGCCTTGTTTTTTTACCAAGGTTGATCTATAGATTCAAATGTTTTGAATCCAACGGGCTTGGATTAAGCATTTCAATATATTTCTAACAGAATTGGTTTCATTCAATTTGGTTCACTGAATCGAGTTGGGTTGATTTTTGAAACTAGGTACAGAACTGAGGTTGAATCTAAATAGAAAAATCTAAATTCAAATGAGTGGGCTGCGCGGGAAAGGTTAACGGGCCGGCCCAGTGTCACTCCGCGGCGCGGGGCGCAACTGACACGGCTGAGGGTCGTCGTCGACGATGAACTAGTCACCGGCAAGCTCGAACCCTAGCGGCTCAGTGAGGGTCGTGGGAGGCTCACTGGGGCTCAGGCGAAGGTCGGCGATGCGGGCGAACGACAAAGTCGACGACGACGAACTCAGGGGTGGTCGCGGCAGCTCCTGGGGTGGAAGAAATCGACGGCACCCTTCTTCTCTAGAGGCGGCCTGCTCCGGCGCAATTCCGGTGATGCGCTGCTCGCCTTGCTCCGGCTACGGGATGGAACGATCAGTGAGGTGAGGGGAGTGAGATGGTGTGCTTCAATGGGCTGGGGGTGGCCTCCTTTTATAGGCTCGACGGCGAGACCGGGAGGGATGGGCAGGCGACAGTGGCGACACGACTACGGGTGCTAGAGGCATGGCCGAGGGTGGCGATCGATCGGTGGTATCCTAACGATGCTCTAAGGTTTAAATGCGCGTGTAGGGGCGGTGGCAAACGGTCGGGAACGCGCGGTGCTCTGCGAGGCAGAGGCGGCGAACTCTGCGGCGAGCGGTGGCTGCGGGGTACGGCCGGTGAAATGAGCATGTCTGGCGGTCTCCTGGGACGGTGGGGTGCATGCTGGCGGGCGTCGAGAGCTCGAGGTGGTCGGGCTGCGTGGGAACGACGCGTGCTCTGCGGTGCGCGTCGGCATGGTCGACAGCAGCGCGGGCGCGGCGTTCCTGGCGGTTCTGGTTGCTGTCTGCGAGGCAGGGCTGGTCGAGAGGGGGCGGTGAGGCATGGTTTACCTTCCAGACAAGCTTGGCATGGCTAGTTCCTCTCCTAGCTTGCTGTCCACACTGGGGTGACATGGGTGCTCTCGACCTGTTCACCATTGATGACATTTGCGAGCTTACAGTAGTGCTAGAGATTAGTTATGGTTGTTAGATGATCTACTAAGGCTAGTGGTGTCCAGAGAGGGAACAAGTTAGTCCCAAAACACTGCTCAACATAGTGTTTTGATTTTGTTTGATTTGCATCTGCAAGCTGTTTGATGAAATGGACGCATGAACTCAAGTTTTGAATTTTGAATAGATTTTTGGTGGGTGTGCTAGGCATGTGCTGGTGATACTGTGGATGCTTGGGTTTTGAAAATTGAGCTTGTTTGAGTGGTTTTTGAAATAGTGGGATCTTCCCATATGAAATAGATTCAATTTTAAACTGTCATTTAAATTAAGCATTTGAATGTTTCTGGATGATCACAAAGTGGGCCTTGGTATCTTATTATGAGTACTATCAAGGGGTGCAAAGATCCATACATGTTTCTGTTAAGTTCTAAAAGTTAGAGATAGCCAAAGTAGGCATGGGAGTTAAATTGGCCAAAGTGAGCATTCACTTAATTTGTTTGTCTTTGGGAAAAGTTTGCGGATTATTTAGATGATGTTTATTTCACCTAAGAATCATTTTACATGCAAATAAACACATAATCATGGCAATTCAAAAGAATCCAAATTTTAATGCACACACATATGAATGCTTTCATATTTTTAATTTGAAATGTTTTTGTTAACCCTAAATTGGATGATTAGAGTTTGATGATTCTAGTTTAATATTTTTTGGGATGATACTAATTTTCCTTTTTCTCGCAATAGTTTACTTATCCGAGGTTTGATCGTCGGTATCTCTGCATACCTAGTTCAACCTCGTTACCGATAAGGACTCTTTTATCGTTCCCGTGATATGTGATCCCTTGTGAGCCAGTCACATGCTTGCAAGCTAATTGGATGACATTCCACCGAGAGGGCCCAGAGTATATCTATCTGTCATATGGATGGACAAATCCCACTCTTGATCCATGTGCCTCAACACATACTTTCCGAACACTCAATGCCACCTTTATAACCACCCACTTACGGTGTGGTGTTTGATGTCATCAAAGTATCCTTCCGATGATGGTGATTAACATGATCTCATGGTCGAAGGAATTAGGTTACTATGTATCAGAAAGCTTATAGCAAACAAACTATTGAAATGACTTGATCTTTATGCTACACTTATCTATAGGAGTATGTCTATCACACCATTCTCCTAATGATATGATCTTGTTGTTAATAACATCTCAATGTTCATGATCGGAAACCACAATCATCTATCAACCAACAAGCTAGTATTACAAAGAGGCTTTACTAGGGACTCTAGTTTAGTTTACAAATCACACAAGTATTAATGTTTCCGGTTAATACTATTATAGCATGAATGTAAACATTTATCATAAACACAAAGATATAATAATAAACACTTTTATTATTGCCTCTAGGGCATATCTCTAACACAATGGACCACCTAGCGACGACTACAAACACTGACACGAGCCGAAGGCGCGCCGCCGTCCTCGCCCCTCCATCACGGAGCCGGGCAAAGCTTGTCATAGTAGATCTTGTTGTAGTAGACAGATGGGAATTCGTCGTGTTAAGGCCCCAAAGGACCAGCGCACCAGAGCAGCAACCATCGCCAAAGATGACCAACGTAGATCGGAAGAGATTGACCTCAAAACGCACCAATGAAAAACGACTAGATCTCGAGGGATCTGCCGGACACACGACTCCATACGCCCTCCGTCGATGCTAGACGCACCAGGGGAGCGAGGATAGGACATGGAGTACCTTATTCTAACTTCAGGACGTAGCCGCCGCCTCAACATCCTAAAAAAAGACACTAAAAATAGTCTAAACAAAACACTGAGACCTCCCGCCGACGAGGGGCCATGGTCCGCCACGCCTCCAAGGCACTAAGCCGCCGGAGACGCGACGGACCGGTGGCGTCGCCGGTGGTGGTAAGGAACCCTAGATGGGTTTTGCCACCTCCTCTTGTGAGAGCCTCTCTCTAGGTCCGTACCGGTTCGGTGTGTGTCAATATAACATGTTATTTTGGCCTCTCTTCTTCCCCACAAACCCTGATAACCACTGGTATGTGATATTATATGTATCTTTTAAAGATGTTGAAATCTATAATTTCCAAACCATACACCCTAAAAATGATACGTTTTCACCTTTATGGGCTTCGCAGCCATAACTTTGAAACTATATCTCGTATGGTTATATTTAGACATTTTTCTAAAAAAACAATGTTCATATTGAAACAAGCGACTGTGTTCTACTAGTTGCTTTCCATTGTTGAAAGTCAGGTATAATACTTTCCAGCAATGTAAGCAACTTAGTTTTTTAAGTAAGCAATATATCAACAAGGGTTGACAACTTCGTAATAATGCAGGTAACTGAGCACCAATAGAAGGCAACAAGATCTTCAAAACCAAATCTCTAATGGTTAAGTACCAACCATTTTTTCAGGAAAAGGCGACTTTGTTATACTAGGGTTTTTTCACTGTTACTAAATTGTCTAGAATATATTAAAATAATGTATGCACTTTAATTTCCTAGATAGACAACGTAAAAATGATGGTCGGGCAAATTCATAGCTCATTAGCAAATTGAGAATCAACATTAAGCAAGTTAAGGTCAATTATTGACAAATTCGATATTTCATATTTGGAAGAAAGTTAGATTTCTAGCACACACAATACTTCTTGAGTATGTGGTAACTGATTTGTGGCGGTGGACAACTTTAATTTAGGAATAACAGCAGGTAATTTTAGTGTTCGAACAAGCAACTTTGTACTAAGAGCATCTCTAGCAGACACGAAAAAACGCAAACCGAAAACTCGTTCTCAGGTCGTGTTCGAGCTAGTTTTTGCTCGAAGAAGACGATGGCAAAACAGAAACCACAAATTCGAACAGTAAACACGAGATTTTTTTGAACATTCACGGGAGATTTCAAAATGCGAGCATAGTTCATACATAGTAGACGCGACCATATATACAAAACACGAGTTCAACCTAAATACTACAAGGGATCGGCTGTCTCCGCCGCTACCCTAGCATGTACACAAAATCGGGCTCACCGGAGCCCAGGTAGCGGCGGCGACGCTTCCGGCGGCGGGCTTTACTCCTCGTAGGAGAAGTCGAAGGCCATAGACCGGAGCTGTTGTTGGAGACGAGGTCGACGATCTCCACCTCCTTCCCGTGCGATTCGCGGTCGATGGCGAGCCCCTGCTCGAGGAGGATGCCGTCGATGAGCTCGTCGCGCTGAGCTCGACGGCCCTTCTCCTCTTCCTTGGCGATGCTCCAGTGCTGGATGACCTCGACCCAGCGGTCGAAGGAGGCGTCGTCGAGGGCGTAGTCGGCCTCCATGACGACGTGGCCCTCTAGGAGCTCCTCCTCCTTCTTCACTGACGGCGGTGGAGTCCTCGCGCGCGCGAGGAGCTCCCCTGCCCCCCGGCAGGCGCGGATGCGAGCGTCGAACTCCGCCGTCTTGCGTCGGAGGAGCGCGGCCGGCACCGGCGTGCCACACCAAGTGCAGTGGAGGGAGGCGCACTTGCGCGCCCCGTTCGAGCGCATGCACCGGCGGTGCTCCTCCTCCTCTGCATCGGTGAGGCAACGGAAGCGCGGCGTCGACGGTCCCCTCGCCTCCGCACTCCTCCTCCGCCGGTCCATCGCGTACTGGATCGGGCAGATCTGCTGTCGCCGGCGAGAAATTTCTCGCCTGTGCTTGGCGATTTGACTGGTGGTGCGCGACGGAGGCGTCGAGGGGGCGGTGGCGAAGAAAAGGTTCGAGACCTGGGAATCGAGCTCGGAACTGGGATTTTATGGGCCGAGAGGGTCGATTCCCAGGGACCCGAAAATTTTCCCTGATCGGGCCGTGTTTACGATGTCTGCTCAGGTCAGATTTCGCGGCCCGACCCGAAAACCACCGGAATTTTCTAGGTCTGGCGTTTTTTTGGTGCTAGAGATGCTCTAATAGTTGCCTACAATACTCTTGGTTTCCTAGCTAGACAAGTTAGCCACAATAGGTGGCAATTTGATAACAATTTAGGTATCTGGGCACCAATATAGCGGTAGGCAGTCTAGTAATGGTAAAAAATAACTAGTAATACAAAGTTGCTTTCTCCCGTACAAAAGTTGCATTTTAAAAATATTGAACGAAACATATTCAAGCGGGAATTACTTGTGAATATCTCATCACAAGTAATCCAAAAGTGAAAATGACTCATAATTCCAACACTTAATTCAGAAAGTAAAGATTTTGGAGAAAATCGCAATATAAGCATTGCATGCCATGTGGGCTATGGAGTGACTTTCTCCTTTTCATGTGTGATGATATGAAAGAGATGTGACCAGTTTGCTTCCAATGAGACCACGTGGATATTTCCTTTTCCATTTTAGGAACCACGATATAGGGATGGTTGATTTTTCTTAGGGTCTGGCAGAGAGGACCAACGGACGCATGTGAGTTTGTTAGATCACGTCGATAATTTGTACTTAGTCTTTTTTATCTACTCTCTTTGTTTTGAAATATAAGATGTTTTAGTTTTATGAAAAGAGCATCAAATCTAAACACTAGAAAAGTTTAGATACACTATTTTCACAAAGCTAAAATATCTTATATTTTAAAATAGAGAAAGTATCTTCCAATTTGCCTAGAAATTCTGAACAACATGCTTGTTTAAAAGAAATAGACAGTAAGGCCTTCCACAACGTTACTTTTTCAGCGGTGCCCAATCAAGTTTTGGCATCAATAGACCGGTGCTCTCATGCTGCAGAGCGGGTGCAAAAAAAGATTTTTGGGCACCGGAACAAAACTTGCTCCGATGCCACAAACCAAATTGCAGTAAACAATTAGCTCTATGGCAGCCATTCAATCCTTCAACCACCGTGAATCTGAGAACAAGGCCATTGTTTATATTTTACTAACTGAGTTTATTATCGTTGTGGGGTCCTAACTTTTCTGCATAGTGGTGCCCTCCATTGTGAGGATGGTGCCATAAGTTTTTCTTATGCATCGGTGGTGATGTAGCACCTTTTTGATCAATTTGGCACCGGCTAGACTGTGAAAAGGCCTAATAATCATTGGTGGTATACGTTTATAGATAAAGTAAATTAAGTGACCAGAGTCCAGGGCGTAGTCTTGCGTTATCTGTTTAGTTATGTAATAATAATACAATCATGCATATATCTTTAGGAAGACTTCGATTAAACTAGATTAATCTGCCATCATCATTATCAAATCTCAAGTTACCGCAACACATATATGTACGAGACGACGGATCTACGCGATAGAGTGAATGGTACCTTTTCTCGGCCTTGGAGAGAAAAGGTACAAGACATGAATCATTTGAGAGAAATTGATGACGAATATTTTTCTTCTAACACCATATGTGTTAGTTTATGGATGCACTCCTCGAAACAGGTTTTACGCCCTGCTATATTAATATATCAACCACCGATACAACATTCCGAACAATGCTAGGGTAGAACAGCACAAGCCTAGCCCAAACAAAAAAAACAAGAAGGAAAAGAAAATAGAGCCAACATCGGCCGTGCGACGAGAACAAAGGTAACTCGTCACCGGTGCATCCTCCGAAGAAGTACCACCACACGTCTAGCATGCTAAAGCGCTGTATACCAAGCATCATCTTCAAAAAGGGGAGTGACGATAACGACACTGCTGCCCGAAAAAGGTCGTCCTAGGGTTTCCCTCGGTACGCCACAGGAAGTGGCCGACAGATACACCCGGTGCCCTTCAAGAAGGACAGCGATACCCGAAGGCATCACCGCGTCAGAGTCAAAATGACAAGGATTTCTCCCGGCCTCCCAATAGACACACACTCTCGGACTCTTTGCAATGCTCCACCAGTGGCGGAGCCAGCACCCGGCGACCCTGGGCGGCTGCCCGAGCTCAGCTGCTCCGTCTCCTTTTAAGTTTAGTGCAAAATAGCTAGTTCAACCAAATTGTTCCTTTGGGCAAATGTTAATAAATCCGGGTGCACTAAGGCTTTGCCTAGGATCCATGAACGGACAAGCTCCGCCACTGTGCTCCACCAAGCTCGCCTCCCACGTGCTTGCACCACCACGGTCTTGAAGTCGCAATTGCCATCCCACCATGTGCCATGGAGCGAGGCTGGTAAGACCGAGAGAGCAGAAACTTCGGCTAGGGGGATCGGCGTGACCTCAACACGCGGGAGGGAATTATCTCCACCGCCAGAAGGCAGTAGCCGACCGTATGTAGCAGCAAGACATACCAGGCCCTCTGGCCCGACCGAGCCCAACTAGGCTCATGAAGTTTCGTCGCCGCATTGCAGCAAGGGTGCCACCGTACACACCACCCCTAGCACTAGGGCCAACTCCATCGTCCACTAGGGGATCCACCACCTCGGTGAATCCCAGTCGTCAAGCAACGGCTCCATCGCTCCCGAGTGCACCCGAGCTAGCCGGACCTCCGCCGGTCTGAGGATCGCCATCGCAAGACGCCTCCCGAAGCCGCCTCCGGCGAAGGGGCGCCCTTGCAGACCACCTTCTGGGGGCGCTGCCCCGGCATCCACGGACCCTCCTCCCCTGACCAGGCTCATTGTGTGACCTACGAGGCGAAGGGGGTAGGAATGGCTGATACGGGATGTCGGCAGCAACACAGCCGCTCGAAGGAGACCAACCTCCACCGCTAGTGGTGGTTGCCGTCCGGACGTGGTAGCAGGGGCACACCAGGCCCTCTGGCCCGCCTGGCCCCGGAAAGGGCCCGTAAAATCCCCATGCCACGCTGCTGCAGAGCCACCACAGCCGCCACCGCCCTCCTACACTCCTACACGTCCCACCCCACCACCCTACCTCCAAAAAGTGACCACACCGCGCGAAGCCCACCCCAACCCAGATGTGTATTTCTATGTATTTTATTATATTCTACTTATCACACATCGACATGTGTATATATTTGTGCAAACAAGACAACAACTCTCATACCAAGGAATGAACACGAAAAATAAGGAGGATCACGGCAAGTCAAGAAAATGGAGAGACAAGAGCGTTGGTGACATTATTTTTCATTACAAGGAGTATGCATCACCGACTCAAGCCTATGGAAGAGCATGGCGGGAGGCTGCATCTGGTGGGGGTAGTTGGCAGCCACAACCTGTTATGCAGAGTGGCCTGCTATCAAAGCAACGTCCTTTCTCTTTAAAATGTGAGCAACAATAAAGCTTTGGTGCCAGCTCTGGACATATGCACATTTCAATCTTGATGCTACCCACCTGGTCAGTGGTTTGAGCTGCGCGCAAATAAAAAGGTGTTAAAGTCAACCATATTCTCATGCTAAACTCTATACGTACAAAATTTTGCCCAAATTAGAGTGGAGATGGTAAGCTATCGATACATCTATCTATCTATTCTATTATCTATTATATACTAAAAGCAATATAAGGGGCTGTTTCGAGGCACCAGGTTAATCCACATCATCTAAATTAATTTTGATGGTTAGATCTAAAATTTATGGTTAGGATTTAACGGAAGATAATTAGTTACGTAACCTGTTGGACACGATATATGTCGACTTAAAAAGTACCACGTTATACCACATCACCAAAATTGATGTGATTATTAGATCAAAATTTACGGCTGAAATTTACCAGAGATATACCCTAAAAGAGTCTCGAACTCTGTAGCATCTTCTTATGCACGCCGCAAACCCTTGGCTCTGATCCAAGTGCTCCCCGATTGGTTTTTGCTCGCCGCAAACCCTTTGGCTACGATCCCAGCGCTTCCCGATTGGTTTTTCCACAAATGATAGTTTCGGGTTACCCTAGATTATCCCTACGCATGCGGCAGACGCTGCCAACGATGCCCTTTGCCGGCCGGCCGGCCGGCTCTCTTGGTAATGATTTACGCGCATGCGTATCATCTGGTGAAGTTCCAATCTGCTTTCCGCATATAGCCAGGCGAGCTCAATCCAAGGTTCGTTGCACGCACACATTCAAAATCTGAGTGCATGTCATAGGTTTCTTTCTCTTTTGACTACATCTCTCAATTTCCGTACGATACAACATGCAATCTACATAAAGATGGCCAGATGGATTTGTTTCAGTGGCTTTAGGTATATACGGACGTGGCACAGTAAAAAATAGTTTGCAATATAAGTATATGTCACGAGGATTTCTGTATCAGATACTAATCAATAGATACTAATCAATAAAGAGGTTTAGAGTGTATACTGAGTTCCTGACACGGTAAAACGGCATCATGCATAGGTTGTTTTCCTCTCGCGGTCCAAGATGATGGGTAATTAAGGCCGTGGACCTATTTTTTATGACCGAAGTTCACGAGATCCATTATATGTTGTTTTGCGATCATCTGGCCCAAAAAACACTGCGAATTGGTCGATTATTTTATCTCCCCGTCTCACCAAAAAAGGCACCAGTCTACTCTACCTGGTACTACATTTCGCTATACATCTATTGTTTCATTCAAGGTGTAGAGTAGATTCTATAATTCTTTTGGAAGTTAAACATTAGCTTTTATCTGTACATGCAGATTTCCAACATGAGTCTCTAATTTTCTTTGATGGTAGATTTCATGGTGGGATTGTACATGTAGAAATATGAGCAGACATGCATGTACAAGGTGGTGCATGAACAAAAAATTATACAGCTCAATGGTGAGTGCAACTAAATAATTTCTAAGATTTTTTCTCACTAACCATTTAATGTAGCAATCAAACTTTAAAACTGAAATTAATACATGAGTGGTAGCAATTGTTGACCAAATAATTATGATGGTTAAAGTACAACAAAAAATAATTAGTTTTATAATGGAAAGTAATGCTTATGTCTGTAATGTTATACTTAACTTCTCCAGATCATTATCATTTTACTATCCAATGAAACTACGTTAAATAATGCTCCGATGAATAATGATTCACTTAGAATTAGCCTCTCTCCAGATCATTAGCTTTGTCTTAACCGCCCCATGAAAATGTGTCTTCGATCTTCTAATACTCTTCACTCGCAAGCTATTACAAAGTAAGTATTCCCTCCATCTCAAATTGATTGAATCAACTTTGTCTAGATACACATGTTGTTTCAATTGATTATGTAGAGAGTGGGCAATTTAGTTTACCTCTTCTGTTAGTACTTTTTTGCATTGAGAGAGAATTAATATTTTTATTTTCCCATATGCACTCAAATTATCTTATGTAATAATAAATAAATCTACGTCCTAAATGTTTGTAAGAAATAAAAGGCAATGAAATGTATCCTACACAAGCGAAAGATTTAACCATTATATACTAAAAGCAATATTGAGATGGAAAAACCCGTGCTTGAAAATTGGATTAAAAGCAAATATTAGATATTTATCCGGTGGATCCCCTTTAAGTGATGAAACTGAACCGTTAGATTATTTATAATAATGCATATTTTTTAGGTGAACCTTTCCCATGCATGTAAACAAGGGAAACCCTGGCATGGTCGATATAAGGATCGAGCCTAAGAGGGTATATTAAAAGCGATTCAAGTCTTTTCAATTATGTCTTTATATTGTACTTTGTTCTCAATGGTTAGTTATCGAGAGTTCCTCTCACACATGAAGCTTTCACACCTAGATACAAATCTATAAAATAAGAAGATCATGTATGACTAGAAGACAAGCTTGTACTACAAATTTGCTTATATATTTTAAACTTTACATTCAGTTTGTCAAATAAATCAAGTAGGTTCTAGGCAATAAAAAAGGTTGCACCAAAAGAAGCTGGTCAAACAACACACGTTCTCAATGTCATTTTAGTTTCGTTATTAATTGGGGACCTAATTTTATTTCACGGGAACTGCGACAATTGGAGCAGGTCTAAAGGAGGTAAGATCACATGGGATAGATGGACATATGTCATGTTCGATTTAGTTGAGGAATAACATATGCCTTGTGAGGGTAGAGCGGGAAAGGAGAGCCCATGGTAGTTCCCGAGCATTCATTCGGCATGGTCGTTGGGATGAGGCTAGGGGCTAAGACTTGCTTGATTTTCCAGTTGATCATGATGAACATGCATGTAATCCTTACGTTTCTGTTTTTTCTAATGGTCTACCTACAATCTACTCCACTAAGACAAAACATACATAACTCCGAATGTCAAATGTCCTCATAGTACACCAATAAATATTTGTGTTGTCATTTGCATGTCTATCCATGTACAAATTGTTGTTATCCAATCAATTATCTTATAAATGAATCTCTCATGGCCTCGGTGTCATTAGGAACATTTCTTATCTAATCCACAATTCATACTTGCTCCAACCAAACCACCTCTCCCATAGTTGTCAGCTCAGAATGGTGTTTACACAATGAATTTTCCAAAGCTGATTTTTAGAAATCTACAACTCAACTGAACACATCATAAGTATGATGCCCTCGCATTTGCGAGGGCCACTATGCTAGTGTTGATAATAGTAATATTCGATTCAAACCGATTATATAAGTGGTGTACTTACCCTCTGAAAGAGTTGTGACGCATCCAAGAATAACCATCACCACCACAAGCATGACCGCCTTGCCTCTCTCCATCATAAGCTTGGAAATAGAGAACGGATTGATCTATCTGATTTTTTCCGCTCTATGTCTCACGAGTCACGACCATATACTTGCTATATGCTGCATATATACTTGAACCAAGATCCTATTTTTAGCCACAAGTAATTAGGCTCTTAATGCCCATTATTCTTGGCTGGATACTATGTGATCCTCCGTCTTTATTACTAGCAAGAATTTATTATGTCCTGGCTAGCCGATGATCCTCCTACACACGATACTAGTACTAATATTATTTGGCGATTTTATGTCATAAGTATGGATCTAGAAGATCCTCCATTATGTGGCTGACGCCCTATGATCTTTTGCTTTTGGTTTACGACATGGAAGTAACCTTTTACCGCTATCCGTGCTAGCTAATTTTGAATAAAAGAGCAATTTTTAAGAGTTTTAACCATAGTAAAAGATAGATAAAAACAGGCAGAATAAGATAAACAAGATTGAGAAAGATGTTGTACATCACACCAGAGGAACCGCCGGTCTTGGCGTTGGCACCGTCGTCAGCCATGTCGTCAAGAAAGAGGTTGCTGATGTCGGGAAATAAGTCGTCGTTGGAAAAGACGTCAATGCAGTCGCTATCCGTGAAGGAGTCCGTGATGAAGCCAGTAGTCGCGCCAACAACGCTCCCCAAAAACATTATCGCCCTTCTCCCGTATAGGACTCAAAGCAGTGGGATCTTGGGGGCCTACTGTCCCGCCTCGCGGTGCATGCCGCAAGATGAGACGAGGAAGATCTAGGTAGCGCAGTACTCTGAAACTAGAGGCGATATACTGAAGCGTGTCTGAGGAGAGGAGCGACCTCTCACTCTTATAGGCACGAGTAGGCAGACAAACTGGCAGCGTCGGAAGAGGAAACGAATATGTAACTTCCGGAGCCGAACAACCTCCACTAAGGTCGAATTAAATCTCTACTGAGTTTATATTAAAACACCCACTTACGCAGATTATCCAGATTATTAGTCCATTCATGCGCGGCAAAAAGAAAATAGAAGCTCTCGGCTCGAGGCATTCCCACGAGGCGAGGCATGGCGAGCGAGGAGGAGGAGGAGGAGCGCGCGTGTATACACTAGTGGAGAACGGGCCTTTAGTCCTGGTCCTAGAGGGCCTCTAGTCCCGGATTTGCAACCGGGACTACGGCATCGGGACCAGAGGTCCCAGCCGGACCGGGACTAGAGGCTCTGCACGCGAACCAGGACTAGTTATTTTCTGCCGCGGCAATATTTTACCAATTTGGCTCCTGTGGCAGCCGATGGGGGTTTCTGCTGTGGCAGAGTTTTGGGGCCGTTTTCTGCTGCGGAAGAATTTTGGGGTCGTTTTCTGCCGCGGCAGCCGATGAGGATTTCTGCCGCGGCAGAATTTTGGGGCCGGTTGTGCGACGATAGCCAAATGGGGGGTTCTGCGGTGGCAGGGGGATAGGTAGAGGAGGGGTTGTGTTTGGCGTAAAGTGAAATGCAACGAAGGAACCCATTACACACATCGTCATGATTATATAGATATAATTCTACATTACATATATATACAATTTGATTAAATGGAGATCATAACCCGTCTATTCGATTACACGGAGATCATTAAATCACGGGAGTCCCGAGGTATGGTATTTTCCTTCTGGGTGTATGACATGGTCAACAATAAATGTCGCCAATTCCTCTTCAATTGCTACCAAGCGCTCCCTTGGTTGGAGATTCTCCCGCAATCTTTACAACTATATATAAAAGGAGATCAATATGAATAGCAATAGTCATAACAAATATTATGAATGACACTCAACACAATTTGTGAATATATTGTTCACGTACTTCTACAATTGTCCCTTCGTCCCTCTCACTGACCTCCGAGCGAATGTACTCGCACACGAAGTATCCACACAAATTAGTCCCTGGTGGCTGCCTCTCACACTTTACGAGAATAGAATTCAATCAAAATAATCAAGCATGATATAATGGTATTAAAACTAAAATTCAAGAGATACACGGATCTAGCTCGTACTACTTACTTTTACATGATGAAAACTAAGCTCATCTTTAAATTCACCAACTGTAGCATTGGTGAAAGTTTTCCAAACCCTGTCCGGCAAAAAATAAAGAATAGATGAGTTATTAGTTACTTGATATCTCAGGATATGTATGAACTAAAGAGACCGATATAGTGCGGTAATGAATGAAATTACCTCTGGAGCACATCTTTAATGAATGTGTACTCTAATTCATCTCTCATTAGTAAGTCCTTGATTTCAACTCTTCCAGCGTCAACTTCAATGATTAGAAGAATCTAGTGATAGTTGTGCACGTTTATATATGTCAATAACTCATCAATTATACTGTGTAGAATCAATTGGATGTGTACAAGGTAGTAACACTCTTACTTGTAGTTGTAGGGAAACAATATTATTCATTTGTAATGTTGCCTCAATAAGACCCTTAGCAATTTACGCTTCATGTCCTTGGGATATTCCTTGAGCAATGCTTGATTAAACCGGTGTGGGTCAATGAACCCAGTGTCAAAGATTTTCTTTCGGTCACATTCATCGCTTTTCATTCTACATAATAGCATAGTGAAGATAATTACATGCAATGAACAACCTGAGTTAGAGACTTTATCATAGAAATAAATGAACCACTTACAGACAATAGGTAGCGAGGAGACTAAGGTCGAGGGCATCTTGTTTGAATAACATATAGAATTCCTCAAAATAAATTTGCAACTGGTCTTCACCATTAAAATACTCACTTGTAATTCTCATAAGCAGCGCTGACAATCGATCTTGTTCATCGCATGTAGAGACTTCCTCGTACCACTCATGCAGTCTTCGTATTTGAGTTGTTAGAAGGTCGTCCTCATTAGGTCTGATCAGAGTCTTCCCGTATTCATATCTCCATGCAAATTCCTCGTGTTTGGGGATATGCCCGCCTAGTGCTTGATCAACTGTAATACTAGCACCTTTGGCAAATTTCGTTGCTATAATATTCTGATGATCAATATTGGATAACACCTTGAGCGGGACGATCGATTTGTTTGCCTGCATTCCGAGTTGGGCAACTTCTCTTTTCCCGCTGCTTGCAGTAGTACTTCCTGGATTCTTCCTATGAATTCTCATCAGACATCGTTTATAGTCATCAGCCTTATTTATCTCATATTGTGATGGTTGCTCAAGAAAACCCTTAGCCCACTTTTTGGATTTCAGATCAAATATTTGCTTTGGCTCGAGAACTTTGGATACAAAGAAGGCTTTTACTTGGGCATCGTGGATCGCTTTGGTTTCCTCATCAGTCATCTCGTAAGGTAACTTGGGAGGAGGCGGCAGGATTTTCTTCGCCTTTTTACCTTTGGCTTTCTTTTGAGTAGTATTACTAGTTGACTGAGAGACCGCCTTCTTCGTGTGACACGGCGACGGCGGAGTGGGCTAACGCGGCGGCGGAGTGGGCTGACGCGGCGGTGTACTGACGCTATGGTGGTCGTCCCACTCCTCATGTGGACTTGTTGGAGGCGGCATACTCGGCTGACGCGGAGGAGACGGTGGTGGCCTGGGTGCAGAGCCTGGAAACACGTTGTATTTCTTGCGCCATAGAATGATAGAGCCCCTGACTTCTCCTAGTGTGCTATCATCTTCAGGTCCAGGGATGCCAAGTTGTAGTGATACATATTGAGGTAGAACCTCATCCACCCCAACGCGAGCATAGCCATCTGGAATCTTTTTGCAATGCCAGCGTGCTTCAGGTTCACAAGATAAAGCATAGCCGAGAGACGCCTTTATGGATAAGTTCGTCACTCCCACATGCAACTCACAGCTTGTCTTCTCAGTGATATTATCCACGGGATAGCGATCTATCGGATCGACCGTCATGGAAGCAACGCTGCTTCTCCGCTGAGATTGGCCACCGGCACTGATACGTCCATTTTGCATCACCATTCTATATCATAATTTGCCTCTATTCATTGATATATTTCATATTAAGAGGTGATACTTATGTCTTTTCATCGGTTTTTGCATGTTGGATGATTCTTGGAGGATGAACTGCCGGAGTCAGGATTCTGATGGAAAAAAGAGGTGTTTTGATGCAATTACGCGAAGATCAGAAAAATACCAGAAAAACTATGGAAAATCATATTTTCCCAGAAGACGAAGAATTCCAAAAGGGGAGGCGGAGATGGGCCACAGGAGGCCCACACCCCCCAGGCGCGGGCCACCCCCTGGCCGCGCCTATAGGGGGTGTGGCCCACCTGGCCCACCTATGGCTCCGCCCTCTCGCCTATATCTTCTCCTCGAAACCCTAACACATGGGGGCGACCATAGAAATATTCCGCCGCCTCTGCTGGGCGGAAAACACCGAGAGAGAAAGAGCTCTCCGGCAGACAGATTTCTGCCAAGGAAATTCTTTCCCGGAGAGGGGAGATCATCGCCATCAACACCATCGTCAAGCTAGACTTCATCGGAATCATCATCATCATCCACACCATCATCTCCACCAGCACCATCATCACCACTCCATCCCGCTGTAACAATTGTGTTGAATACTTGCATAGTTCGTAGGGGAACTTTCCCGGTGTTGATTACTCTGGTAGTTGATGCTTGTGAGTGGAACCATTGGATTATTGTTTATGTTCAGATTGTTATCCATTACCATATCATCTCTGATCTTGATCCATATGATGTCTCATGAGTAGTTCGTTTAGTTCTTGAGGACATGGGAGAAGTCATGTTATTAGTAGTGGATTTGTGTTGAGATATTATTCAATGGTTTAGTATTTAAGTTGTGGTGCTATTCTTCTAGTGGTGTCATGTGAACGTCGACTACATGATACTTCACCATTTATGGGCCTGGGGGAATGCATTGTGTATTTGTCTACTAATTGTGGGGTTGCCGGAGTGACAGAAACCTGAACCCCCATTAGGACACCATTGCACAAGGGAGAATAGGATCTTAGAGTTTAAGGATGTGGTTAGGCTTATACCTTAATTGCTTTCTTGTAGTTGTGGATGCTTGCAGGGGGTTTAATCACAAGTATGTATTAGTCCAAGTAAGGTCGGTACATTAGCACAGGTTCACCCACACAACACTTACAACACCAACGAAGGGTACTCAGCTATTTGAAGCGAAAGCACTTGACAAAATTCCCATGTGTCCTCTAGAACATTTGGTCCTTATAAGTATTTCCACCGGCTTGTCCTTTGCTAAGAAAGGATTGGGCCACTTGATGCAATTGTTTGTTGTCTTTATTACTTGCACTTTATTTCCTTGATTTATAAGAAAACCACTAAAAATCTGTTTGCTAAGTATTTACAGAGATTTCCTGCTCCATACCACTAGTCAACACCTTCTGCTCCTCGTTGGGATCGACACTCCTATTTATCGAAAGTACTACGATACACCCCTATACTTGTGGGTCATCAAGACTATTTTCTAGCGCAGTTGCCGGGGACTTAAGCGCTATTGAAGAGTGGACTGGTAAAGGAAGCTTCTACTGTGAGTATTGTTTTTATTTTTGTTTGTTACTTTGTTTCCAATATGGATAACCCACTTGATTTTCTGTTTGGGAAGACTACTACCCCTTCTAGGGGAGTAGATGAACCACCACATGTTGAGATAGATCCTTTTAAGATACCTACAAGTATTGTTGATCGTGTTATGGATAATTATTATTTAGGGGATGGAACTGTCCACCCTGGTGATCACTTGATTTTTATACATTAATTATGCGGATTGTTTAAGTGTGCAGGTATCACAACTGAACAGGTGAAGCAGAAGTTACTCTCTATATCCTTGAAAGGAAGAGCTGTAGAATGGTATACGCTGCTGAAGAATAGGCAATCCTTGGAATGGGAGGAAATAGTACCTCTATTTTATTCTAAATTCTATCCTCCCAGTGAAATTCATAAGGTTAGGAATCTGATATATAACTTTTGGCCTCGTGATGGAGAGATTACAGCTCAAGCTTGGGGGAGATTGAAGTTGTTGATGCTTAAATGTCCTATTCATGAACTCCCTAACAATATTATTATCAATAACTTTTATGCTAGGATTTCTCTTCATGTTAAAGATTTACTAGATGCTTCCTATGCTGGATCATTCACATGTATGAAGGAAGAAGCTAAGTGGGATCTCCTAGACCGTATTCAAGAGAACATTGAAGCTTGAGAGAATGACAAAGGAACAAAGTCAGGTATAAACTATGATTATGAATGCATTAAATCTTTTATGGGAACTGATAACTTCCGTGATATTAGTACTGAGTATGGTCTTGATTTTCAAGTTCTTGCAATTTTTTTAGGCCTTTGCATCTTATATTGAAATCCCAAAAAGGAGTGGGACAAGTACCATGCACCTTATAAATATATTGTTACCCATGTTCCTGCTAGCATTGAAGTTTGTATTGTTGATCCTATTTTGCCTGAACCTTATGTTGAGAAAAATACCTTTTCCTGCTAAGATAAAGGAACATTCTATCATAACTAATGTGATTAGCACAAGTACAAAGAAAACTATGGAACCTGATGAGCAAATAAACATTGAACCTGTGGTAGCCATTGTGAAAGATCTTGTCACTAAATTTATAGAGGATGAGCATATTGTCTTCTGTGAAGACGCTTCTAATATTGTCTCTCATCCTAGAAAATCTATAAAAAATAGTTTCCATGTGCTTCCCATTATAAATGGTGATCACTGCTATTATGGTTTATGTGATATTGGTGCTAGTTCTAGTGCTATTCCTTATGATCTTTACAGGGAGATTATGCATGAAATTGGTCCTTGTGAACTTGAGGACATTGATGTGGTTATTCACCTTGCTAATAGAGAGACAGTTTGTCCAATTGGAGTTGTAAGATATGTGGAGGTTCTTTGTGGTAAGATTAAGTATCCTGCTGATTTTCTAGTGCTTGGTTCTGAAGCTAGTAAAACCTGTCCTATTATCTTTGGTAGACCTTTCTTAAATACTTGTGGGGCTATTATAGATTGTAGGAAGGAGAAATTTTTGACTAAGTTTGATGGAAAATCATATGAGTTTAATTTTTCCAAATTTGCTAAAGCTCCTTGTGAACATAGCTTGCCTAATAAAGATTTCAGGATGGAACAACTTGCTTCTATTGATCCAGTTTATGACCTTGGACCTCTTTTTGATGATTGTAAGTATGATCATTTTGATGATAGAGTTGTTTCTTGTGACAGTCATATTGTCAACTTTATTCAAAGTGCTACTAAAAGTTATTATGAGAGAGGGAAACACGGTTTTATGCACCTCAATAATGTTAAGTTTTCTAGTTTTATGTTGAAAGCTTTGAAGTTGCATTTGTTTTGTCTTCCTATGCTAGTGGCTTTTTGTTTCAACAATTTGTTTTCTCATGATACTGCTTTGCATAGGAAGTGGGTTAGACTCAAATGTGTTGGGTATTTGCTTCTTGATGCTCTCTTTCGCTTCAAATCTTTATCTTCTATGTGAGCATTTTTTTTAAACTAAGGCCTAACTTAAAGGCAATAAATAAAAGTACTTCTTCGGAGATAACCCAATAGTTTTATCGAGTCTTGGAAGTTATTACCTTAGTAATAACTGCTCCTTATCCTTTTTGTTTTGGTTTTTGTGTCAAGATCAACTACTTTTGAGAAGTAGAGGAGTTGTGAAAAGTGGCTGTCCTAGGACATATTTTTTTGCTGCATTGTAAAAATTTGTGAAGGAGCTCAATACAACTATTGGAGCTGCATTTTTCTGTGCTTGTTCTCCAAGTTGTTATACAAATTTAATTAGTTTTGAACTTTTTTATTTGAGCAACAGAAGGTTTTCGAAAACATTAATGTTTACCTGCTGGTCTGTTTTGACAGATTTCTGCCATCACTTGCATTTGCCTCCTATATTGATTCCCTTTTAGATTCTTTTGGGTTTTTGGAAAGGAGTTGCTTTAGTAGCTTTTGTTTGATGGGTTTCAGTTGAAGTGTGCACCTAAAGGTTTATTGTTTTTGCATACACTAATGTTGCTATTGAGGTTTGTGTAAAGCTTTGTATGAAGGGAATTTCCAGGAGAAGGGGAAAAGGAATCTGCAGAGTTTGTCTTTAAATAGGTAAAAGTGGTGAAAACAGAAGGTTCGTGAAACCTTAATATTTTTATATTTTTGATGATTTTATTACATACAGAAGGTTACGAGATGAAATAGAGGAGGAAACGGAGCTCAGGGTGGCCACACCCACCCTAGGCGCGGGCCCATAGCTGGCCGCGCCTGCAGGGGGTGTGAGCCCCCTGAGCTCCGTATCCGCCTCGTTTTCGCACTAGTACCTTCCTTATGATTTGAAACTTCGTAATATATAACCCCTCGAATCCCTCGAGGTTCGTATATCGTGTTCTCGCCGTGTTTTCGTTTCAATCTGTTTCTGTCAGGAAGTCTTCTCAAGTTTAGATCAACATGGTCTCCGCCAACGACAAAGGCAAGAAGCTTGAAGAGGATGATCCTCAAAACCCCAAGTAGGAGGAGATCTTAGTAGGGGATGAAGAAGACATGGAGGAGGACGAGCATCCGGACACCCGCGCTACCGTCGCAAGCATTAGAGTGGTGGCAAACCCTACCAAGTTTAGGAGACAGCACAGATGTCTACAGGAGGGAAAGCTCCACGTCTCGTCTTCGTTCCACAGTCACTTTCTCCACGTACCAAGAGCCCCTTACATACTATTATACATGAGCAACAATACCAGAAGGTGCCTCAAGGGAATTTGTCCTCTGTTTGGGATCTGCCTCGTTCTAACCATGCAGGGAAGAAACATGTTAAGGAGGAAGAGTAGGGAAAGAATAACAAGGAATGGGATTCTTGGTCCGACATGATCATGAACTGCATTGAGCATAATTTGGAGGTGATTCGTACTCTAACCTTCGAGATTGAGGAATTGAGGAAACTGATTGAAGAGCTTATCAAGAGAACACCAGCACCACCAAAGGAGTAATTCGTTATCAGGTTTGGCATCCCCTTGGCTTGTTCCAAGCTTGGGGGAGTGCCGCGGTATCACATCATTATCTTTTATCTTTTACCTTTTTAGTAGATTCATATCTTTGGTAGAGAAGTTATCTTATATGTTAGTTTGCATTGTGGAAGTATCTCTTCTTTAGTTGGTTATCTATGTATCCCTTGGCGTGAGTACCTTTATGGAATATTAATGAGAAGTCTCATCTTTTACTTTTTGCACTTCTTATTTTAGTTTGCAATCTCTATTATGTGATTGATCTTGTTGATCAGTATTGGCATCACTTTGGGAGCATCAACTAAATCTAAATTGGTTTTGGCAAACCGAGGTCTGGTCAGTAGCACACTTTTTGATGGTTTGAAAGGAAAAAAGAAAAAGCTTACATGTATTTTATATCATCTGTTTTCTTTCTTGTTTGGCTCATAAGCTTAGTATTCTTTATTTAAGATCGTTTGTGTCTTCAAGTAAGATTGCATGTTTGTCTTTATCACTTGTAGGTTTGTTTGTTTCCTTCAACTCTTTTGCTTGCTACCCAGCCTTTCTAGCCAAAAACCTGTTTTGAGGAGGAATACTTCTCATGCATCCAATCCCTTTAAACAAAACCCGTGCCATTTGTGTCCACCATGTCTACCTATTAGCATTATTGCTATTTCAAGCAAATTCTCAAGCTTCATCTACCTTTCGAATTAAAATTTATTTTGTTATGTGAAAACTAGTTAGTAAAGCTCTCACAAACTTGATGGCACACCTTATTTTCTTTCCCCTAATAAACTTGAACCATTGTGTCATCGAAGTTGTATATGCTTGCATCTATACGTTGGGATTAGCAGAACTGTGATATCACGGGGAATGCTTTCAACACCTGTAAATACATACCTAGTTGATATCATGCTCTTTTGTTTGCGGATGTCGTCGGTGTGAAATAAAAGTGGAGCTTGTAAGTCCATAGAGTTATGTATTTTGTGTTAGAGAAACGCCTGGGCCGCTAGCCTAAGCCATGCCTAATCATGGTGGAAACTTACAGCATCACCGTAATGACATCTATGAAGCATTCTTCTTATAAAAAAGAGATACGAGATTCGGAAAAAAGGAGAAAGGGAGAAAAACACCATTCCCATGGTAAATAAGAAGATTGTTGAGATGCTTATTGATACGTCGGAAACGTATCTATATTTTTTGATGTTCCATGATTGTTAGTATCTACTTTGCTTTGCTTTGTCCACACTTTGAGATGCTTTTTACATGTTTTTTGGTACTAACCTATTAACAAGTTGCCACAGTGCTAGTTGCCTGTTTTCTGCTATTTTTGGTTTCAGAAAAGCTAGTAAAGAAATATTCTTGGAATTGGACGGGACAAATGCCCAAGTCAATAACTTTACGTGGGGAACACGAAGTCCAGAAGGGAGACGAAGAAGCAAACCAGGACAGCCAGACCCCCCTAGGCGCGGCTAGGGGTGGGCCTACACCTAGGTGGGGTGTGGGCCCCCTGGTCGGCTCCTCGGCCTCCCCCTTTGCCTATAAGGAGCCCCTTATGCCTAAACCCTAAGCACCCGATCAAATCTCCACAAAACCGTCTGTAGACGCCACCACCATCATCCCTAGATTGGGGGATCTGAAGTTCTTCCCGGCACCCTCCCGGAGGGGAGATCATACCGGAGGCCTTCTTCTCCGGTATGATGCTTGACTAGTTCCACCTTGGACTATGGGTCCATGTAGTAGCTAGATGGTTGTATCTCCTCCTTTGTGATTTCATGTATATATCTTGTGATCTCCGTTCATGATCAAGATCTAAACTACTTGTAATCATGCATGTTGTGTTTGTGGGGATCCGATGGATATTGAGATTATTATGTTGGTTTGATTAATGATTTTGTCTTTATGATTCTATCATGTCTGTGTTGTTTGTGATCTTGCATGCTCTCCGTTGTTAGTGGCTACCTTGGCTAAGTAGTTTCTAGTGACTACAAGAGGGAGTATTTATGATTGATAGTGGGTTCATGCCTCTAGTTTCCAAGGGAAGTGACAATAATCTCTTCGGTTGTAGAATGTGCTGTTGCCACTAGGGAGAAAACAACGATATCTTGTTTATGGAACATGTGGACTGTTTACCTTACACACTTTGCTTAAAGCAGTTGTCTGTTGCTTCCAACTTAATACTGGAGGGGGTCCAGATGATAACCTGAAGGTGGACTTCTAGTCATAGATGCAGTTGGATGGCGGTCTATGTATATTATTGTATTGCCCAATCGAATCTCATAGGATCTTTCTGACTAGTATTGCATTGTTATGCCTTGCTCAGTTCCTTTCAATTGCCCTGCTGTAATTTGTTTACCCTTCATGCCATGTTGTTTATCTAAGGAGAGCACCTCTAGTGAACTATGGACCCCGATCCAATCTTTATCATTGATACATCTTCCACTGTTACTTGTTTACTTGCTGCAAACCATTACCTTCCACACCATACGTTTAATCCTTTTTTACAACAAACCGGTGAGCTTGACAACCTCACTGTCTAGTTGGGGCAAAGTCTTGAGTTTGTGTTGTGCATGTCTCCGCGTTGCTTGCAACACGTGTGTGACGTTTCCTTCCTCCTACTGGTTCGATAACCTTGGTTTCTTACTAAGGGAAAACTGTTGCTGTGCTGCTTTACACCTTCCTCTTGGGGTTCCCAACGAAGTGCTAAACCAGCACCATCAAGACTTTTTCTGGCACCGTTGCCGGGGAGGCTAAGGATGTCTTCACAAGGGGAGTCATCCACTTATTTTCTCTTTACTTTGTTTTTAGTTTGCTTTGTTTCTTTCTAGTTTTGTTTGCCTCTTTCCAAAAAACACCAAAAAATTAGTTCCTGCTCTAGATGTTGCTGCTATTTTTGCTTGCCCACCTTTGCCAAAATGAACTCTGCTGAGAACACCAAGTTGTGTGACTTTACTAGCACCAACAACAATGATTTCCTAAGCACTCCTATTTCTCCACCTGCTCCTGATGCTACCTTTTATGAAATTAAGTCTGCTTTGTTGAATCTTGTGACGAGAGAGCAATTTTCTGGCACTAGTTCTGATGATCTTGCTTCCCATCTCAATAGCTTTGTTGAACTTTGTGAGATGCAAAAGTATAAGGATGTATATTAAGACATTATTAAGCTCAATCTTTTTTACTTTCTCCTTGAGAGGAAAATCTAAAGAATGGTTGCTATCCTTGCCTAAAAATAGTATTGATTCTTGGACTAAGTGCAAAGATGCTTCTATTGGAAAGTAATATCCTCCTGCTAAGATTATATCTATGAGAAGTGACATTATGAAATTTAAACAACTTGATAATGAACATGTTGCTCAAGCTTGGGAAAGAATGAAAACTTTGGTTAAGAATTGTCCCACTCATGGACTCACTGCTTGGATGATTGTCCAGACTTTTTATGCAGGTTTGAATTTCTCCTCAAGAAACCTGTTGGATTCAGCTGCTGGAGGTACCTTTATGGGCCTCACTTTGGGTGCTGCAACAAAGCTCCTTGATAATATGATGATTAACTACTCTGAATGGCACACTGAGAGAGCTCCACATGGTAAGAAGGTAAATTCTGTTGAAGAAACCTCCTCTTTGAATGATAAGATTGATGTTATTATGGCTATGCTTGTTAATGGGAAAGCTCCTTTAGATCCTAATAGTGTTCCCTTAGCCTCTTTGGTTTCTCAAGAAGAGCAATTTGATGTGAACTTCATTATAAACAACAATTTCAACAACAATGCCTATAGGAGTAATTTTGGTGGTAACAACTATAGGCCTTATCCTCCTAATAATTGCAATTCCTATCAAAACTCTTACAACAATGCTAGAAGTGCCCCCTCTGAACTTGAAGTCATGATCAAAGACTTTATTAGTAAACAAATCACTTTCAATAAGGCTATAGAGGAAAATCTTATAAATGTTGAAAAAAATATATCCTCCTTGTCTGAAGCTCAGTCTTCCTTGATTAATAAAATGGCTACTAAACCTGAAACCATGGAAAGTACCTTCGCTGCTACTCATGCCATACAAGTTACTATTGATGAAAATATTAAGCTGCTAGCTCAACTTCATGCTAGGTGGGAAAGGGAAGCTGAAATTGATAGAAACAATAGTGTGTGCACCATCACCACTAAACCACAAGTAGTCGATGTTCCTCCTCCTACTATGCCTAAGCCTATTGAGCCTACTACTAGTGATGCTAAGTTTGACTTTGATATTGTTGGTTGCAATATTTCTGAAGTGATTATGTTCCTACAAAAACTTGTTAGAAGTCTTGATGCTAGTGATATGCATGTTTCCTTTACTAAACTCATTAGAGATGCTCTTGTTAAGATTAAGGAAGAGAAGCTAAAACACAAAGCTTCTATTCCTAAGAAAGTAGAAGATAGTTTGGAACCCATTATTAATATGAAAGTGAATGACTTTGATCTCAAAGCTTCATATGATCTTGGTTCTAGTGTCTCTATTATTCCTAGGAAGATTTATGAAATGCTTGATTTGCCACCTTTGGAAGATTGTTATTTGGATGTCCCACGTAATGATAATGCTAAGTGATACGTTGGAAACGTATCTATATTTTTGATGCTCCATGCTTGTTTATTATCTACTTTGCTTTACTTGTCTACACTTTGAGGTGCTTTTTACATGTTTTCTTGTACTAACCTATTAACAAGTTGCAACAGTGCTAGATGCATGTTTTCTGCTGTTTTTGGTTTCAGAAAAGTTAGTAAAGAAATATTTTCGGAATTGGACGGGACAAACGTCAAAGTCAATAACTTTCCGTGGCGAACAAGCAGTCCAGAGGAGAGCCCGAGGGGCCAGACCCCCCCAGGCGTGGCCACAGGTGGGCCCGCTCCTAGCTAGGGTTTGGCCGCCCTGGCGGCCGCCTCGGTCTCCCCCTTCGCCTATAAGAAGCCCCAGATGTAGAAACTCTGAGGCCTGGATCAATATTCCACGAAACCTTCTGTAGCCGCCGCCACCATCGTCCCTATATCGGGAGGGATCTGAAGCTCTTTCTGGCACTCTGCCGGAGGGGAGATCATCCTGGAGGCCTTCTCTCCGGTATGATTCGTGAGTAGTTCCACCTTGGACTATGGGTCCATGTAGTAGCTAGATGGTTGTATCTCCTCCTTTGTGCTTTCATGTATAGATCTTGTGAGCTCCGTTCATGATCAAGATCTAATCTATTTGTAATCATGCATGTTGTGTTTGCGGGGATCTGATGGATATTGAGATTATTATGTTGGTTTGATTAATGGTTCTATCTTTATGATTCTATCATGTCTGTGTTGTTTGTGATCTTGCATGCTCTCCGTTGCTAGTGGTTATCTTGGCCAAGTAGTTGCTAGTGACTCCAAGAGGGAGTATTTATGCTCGATAGTGGTTTCATGCCTCTAGTTTCCAAGGGAAGTGACAATAGTCTCTTCGGTTGTAGATGTGATGTTGCTACTAGGGAGAAAACAACGGTCTCTTGTTCATGGAACATGTGGGCTATTTACCTTACACACTTTGCTTAAAGCAGTTGTCTGTTGCTTGCAACTTAATACTGGAGGGGGTTCGGATGATAACCTGAAGGTGTACTTCTAGTCATAGATGCAGTTGGATTACGGTGTATGTATATTGTTGTATTGCCCAATCAACCTCATAGGATCTTTCTGGATAGTAATTGCATTGTTATGCCTTGCTCAGTTCCTATCAATTGCCCCGCTGTAATTTGTTTACCCTTCATGCCATGTTGTTTATCTAAGGAGAGCACCTCTAGTGAACTATGGACCCCGGTCCAATCTTTACCATTGATACATCTTCCACTGTTACTTTTTACTTGCTACAAACCATTACCTTCCACACCATACGTTTAATCATTTGTTACAGCAAACCGGTGAGCTTGACAACCTCACTGATTCGTTGGGGCAAAGTCTTGAGTTTGTGTTGTGCAGGTCTCCACGTTGCTTGCAACACCTTTGAGACGTTTCCTTCCTCCTTCTGGTTTGATAACCTCGGTCTGAACTGAGAGAAAACTTGCTGCTTGCTCTTCACACCTTGCTCTTGGGGTTTCCAACGAAGTGCTCCACGTCAATACCGGACGCACGCATCAAGATTTCTGGCGCTGTTGCCGGGGAGGCTAAGGACGTCTTCACAAGGGGAGTCCTTCACTTCCTTTCTCTTTACTTTGTTTTTAGTTTTCTTTGTTTCTTTTTGCTTGGTTTTGTTTGCCTCTTTCGAAAAAACCCAAAAAAATAGTCTAGTTTGGTTTGCTTGCTTTATTCAAAAACACAAAAAAATTAGTTCCTGCTCGAGTTGCTGCTGCTGTTTTTGGCTTGCCCACCTTTGCCAAAATAAATTTTGTTGAGAACACCAAGTTGTGTGACTTTACTAGCACCAACAACAATGATTTCCTGAGCACACCTATTGCTCCAACTGCTCCTGATGGTATCTTTTATGAAACTAGCAGGGTGGCCCTCGCAAATGCGAGGGCAACATCATTAGCGCATTATTAGTAATCAAAAATAAGTTTGGAACTGTAGGATGCCCAAATTACAACTTTTTTTTCGAGATAAGCCTAAATTACAAATTAATTTACATGGCAAGGGTTGAAAGGTTGTTTGGTAATCAAATTTGAAGTCTTTCACTATGCCACAATTTGGGCTACGAATATTAGTACTACTTTAGATTGGATATTCCAAAACAATGTTTATATTGATCACAAAAAAACTGCCGAACGCATTACTTTTTTAGCTTTTACACTTATAATAGAAGTTTTGCTAAAAGTTGAAATTTCAAAGATTTTGTCATTGTGCCCAAAAAACGAGGGATTGGATGCGGCAAGTAACTTTACACATAACTAGCTGAATGCCCGTGCGTTGCCACGACCTATTTTTTATTATTATATGTGTAATTTCGCAAAACAAATATCACATTGTCAACATAAAATACATTTAAATATCTGGGTCACTTTTTAAAAATTTAATAATATCCATATTTCCTATATAAAATTTAAATATGGTCATATGGAACACCCATAGATGATCCTCTCATGACCTCTTTCGATTCCTTCAGAGTATTTTCATAAGATAAAAAATAGGATCATGTTAAAAAACTGAACATAGATAAATAAATCTATTGTCGAATATTGGCAGTAGAAATGAGAAGGGAAAGTAATACTCCCTTTGTTTGAAAAAAATTGTTATGAATTTGTCTAGATAGACATGTATCTACACTCATTTTAGTACTCTCTTCGGTATAAATTAATATTATCAGATTTGTCTGATTTGTATGTATCTAGCACTAAAACATGTCTAGATACAACTGAATTTAGATAAATCTAAGAATATTAATTTAGATTGGAGGAAGTATATAAATACACCCATGTTTAGAAAAATCTGTAACGGTTATTTTCAAACGGAGGTAGTAACTTGTCACATATAGTACTTTTACAATATTTTTAGAAAAAGTAATACAGTATCATATTTTTGTTGTAACTAAAATATAGACACGATTGAAGAGGACGAGTATAGTACCGTTTATCTTTTTATGTTGCACATCACCATCAAAGAGAGAGCGGATAGTAGCTTGGAGATAGAACTGAGATGCACATACAGCTCCTGCTCGGTTATCCACACATCGTCCTCCATATTCTGTATTGTGGCACGCCAAAGTTAAGAAAGAATGCCACAACCAAAAAAATCCTCGCCGCTCTAGATCTTGCTGAGCTAGTATGTGGGATTAGAGCATCTCCACTCGCCTACCCAGAAGGCCGATCTGGACGCCGAATTTCGGTCCGGACGTCGAAAACTGGCCCAGTCGCGTACCCAAGGACCTGTTTTTGGCCAGATTTCGGCCATTTTTGGTCCGGGCTACCCAGGCCGAAACCAGGTTTCCGGGTACGCCCTGGGAACGCCGGACTTAGCGATTTCGGCGAAGAAAACAAAGCGGCGCGTGGACCCGCCGAGTTAGTGACAGAAGTCGAGTCGTCGTCATCCTCGGAACCACGCGGCGACCGCCAGGCAATAACTGCCCGTCGCGTCGGCCACACGTAGCCGATTTATGGCGTCACGTCGCCGCCTCGGCTCCCGCGACGGACCGGTGGTCACTAACTTCCCGCCCTCGCCGCTTCACCCCTCCCGCCCTCGCGGCGCACCTCGGCCTGTATAAGCCGTACGCCTCGCCGGAGATCTTCGCATTCTCTCGCAGCTTCCCCCACCCACAAGCCCAACTCCGGCGAGCTCTCACCTCTCCCCATGGGCGAACGCTACCCCGGTGACGGCGCTGCGGCGAACGGCTTCGGCCGGCGCACCCTCCAAACTTGGGAGGCGCGCATGCTGTATGAGGCGGGGTACATGGCGCCGCCGAACACACGGATGCCGCCGGGGTGGACGCTGAGCGTCGGCGGCATCCCAATCCCGCCGGGGCCGACTCCGGAGGAGTTGCCGTACGATGTACAGGAGTACATTGCCGGCATGGACAACCCCGGCGAAGGTGTGAGCGCCGACGACCACGTCTACTGGGCGCACTTCTTCGAGGAGCGGCGCCAGCAGGAGCTCGCCCGCCACGAGGGGGCGTCGAGCGAGTCACCGCCGGCGCGCAAGAACTCGGCGGGGCGCCGGCGTTGGTGGAGTGCACCGGGGCGGACGCTCGCCGCCGTGCTGGAGCACATCAACCGGGGGAACACGCCGCGGCTGGGCTTCCCGTGCAATCCGCCGCCGACGGCCAGGACGGGCAGGCGTGCTCCTTCGGCGAACTGGGCGCCGAGGAGGATGGCGAGCATGAGCTCATCCTCCTCCGCTTCGGCGTCGCACTCATCCGGCAGCGCGCCGCTGCGCACGCCGACGGCAGTGAAGCGCGAAGCTGCCTCGCCGATGCGCTCACCGCCGCGGACACGCGCGCGGTATCGTCATCCGCGAGCCGTCTGCGCCTACGCCGCCAACAGGCCACCTACGCCTGCGCCGTCCCAAGACAGAAGGGTCGGCACCGACCGAGGACGCCGCCCTAAAGATGGCGTTGGAGCAGTCGCTCCGCGAAGCGCCGCCGCTGTCCCCGGCGCTGCCGCTCGTCGAGCCTCCTCGCCGGACATCCTGGAATGGTCCAGGAGGGACTGGGAGAAGGCGGAGCATCAGCGCATCCTCGGCCTGCAGCAGCAGGCCGAGGAGCAGGCCGCACGGCGTCGGGCGATGGCTGGGCGTCATCTCGCCTACCATGGCGCCCCGCTGTGCGTCCTGGACGACGACGACGACGCAGGCCCCTCCTACACGCCATGGAGGTGCGGCGGGCCAGGGCAGCTCCCGCCAGAACAAGCCGCCGAGCGACGAAGACAACGACGGCGGCGAGGATGACGGCCGCGCGGACCCCGACTACACGGCGTTCTACAGCAACTTCGGCATGTAGAACGGCGAAGGCACCGGCGACGCCCTTTTTAAGTTTAGTTATTACTAGTTTCGTTTAAATTTGATATAATCCGTCTATATTTCGCCCAATTTAATGAAAACAGCAGAAAACAGGCAACTAGTACTGTGACAACTTGTTAATAGATTAGTACCAGAAAACATATGAAAATCACCTCAAAGTGTGGACAAGCAAAGCAAAGTAGATACTAAATAAGTATGAAACATCAAAAAATATATATACGTTTACGACGTATCACCTAGCAAAGTAATACTTCGGTTTTTCTCTTTTCTTGGTTTTAGAAAAAAAAGAGTTTGACCTCTTTCTCAAATACTTAAAAAAAATCATAGTTTTGGAGGATACCTCAGTTTTGAAAGGGGGTCGCGCCGTCGGCGGAGTAGGAGGGGCTCGCGGCGCTCGGGACGACCGATTCGCGTGAGGGCCTCCTCGCGGAGGCAGCGCACTCCGTCGAGCATGTGGGCGGGGACTGGTGCCGCTTGGGTCGTCGTCCAGGGGCTGCGACGTGGGGCCCTACGTCGGAGCTTGACAGGGTGTGGATGTCAGTTGTGGAACATGGGAGGCATTTGGGGCTGGGTCGCGGGCACATGGCGGTGGTGCTGGTGCGCAGGGGCCGGCGGCGCGGGAGGCAACCAGTCGGTCCCATCTCAATAAAATTGGTGTCCATCACAAACTCGACAGCATACGAGACGAAAAATCTCCACATGGGACGCAGTCGATGGTAAGATCTCTTGATCCATATACGACCATGGAGCTCAGAGACATGAGTTCTCAGCGATGAAGATGGCAATTCATGAACAAATCCAGTCCTGGTAGTGTAGGGCGAGATGGGTTCACATGCTTGCGCCTGGCATAAGTAGGCGTTCTCGCCGGTATGAGGGGCAGCCGCTGCTGTTGCGGACCTCGCCGTGGATGTGTCCGGCGATGCGGGGAGGCAGTGGCGACGCATGTTCCCATGCTCTGGTCGACTTCTTCCAGGAAGTTTAGAAGTGATGCAGAGCTGCAATCCCATTAGAACGCAAAAGCGAGTGATTGGGTTGAAGCTGATAATCACGGCCAAGAGGGATATGCACACATTAAAGTCGGTGCTTTGTGACTGAATTTAGTTTTAGAATTGAGGTGAGCTAATATAATCCTATTACTGACTTAGTAGTTACAAAAATTGAGGTGTGCTTCGGTCCCCCCCTAAACTTAAGTTTCATGGGCCATCTTATTTCTTTGACCCGTCGAAACCCATATCGAGGCCGCGTATATCTCCGTATATGTGTACTCGGTCGAACTAAGTATAATCCATGTGCTGGACGGCTGATCTCACCTCTTATTATCGCGATCTACGTCTTTGCATGTCATATTTAATTTTTGTTGTTGTTGCTGTTATATAACTTACGATTTTCGCTTCTGCAGGCACATGAGTATTCGTGTACGGAGAATATACGTCTAAAAGGACCATATGGATTTCGGGTGGGTTCGTACGGTCCTGAAAACAATTGGTATGAGTTTTTGTTTGTCAAAGTTTGAAAAGAAGGAGGGAGGAGGGGGGAGGGGACCGAAGCAAAAGTGACAAAAATTAATAAAACATATATTGGTGAAATTTATACAGTGAGATTTAAAAAGTCCATCATATTGGTACAGACCAAACCGGATTTTGTTGAGAGCAACACAACTGAACATATAGAGAAACAAATTTCCACCGCCCATGCTATCGTAGTGGAGAAAATGGGGAAGCCCAAACTAAGGCTCGGGTTATAGTGTTATCTCGGTTTTCATGTTGAATCCAAATTGGACCGATGTTTTTAGTACAAAATCTTCCGGCCAGGACACAACATATATAAATACAGTATTAAATTTAAACATGTTGCTACACACGGTAATATTTAGCCTAGAGAAGCCATGAAGCAAGTTGCTGCAACACTTTAAGGTCTGCATCCTTAGTGTCAACAAGTCTACTCAGCTTTCTGCTAGATGGAATTTTTTCATTTATCCAAAAAAACCTTTAAGGATTCCATGGCATAACAATATTTAATCAAAATATTGAAGGAAGATGATTATGTGTTTTTTCTGTCCGTGGATTTTTCTCTCCCATTGCAACGCACGAGTACACATTGTTATAAGTTTTTCTGTTTGTGGTATAATTTTTTTAGCTGAAACAATGTTAATTTGTGTTGTCAATTGTATGCACGAGATGAGTTGCAGATTGCAGAGTACACTTTTAGGCTTCCTATAAAATTCACCCGTTCCACTTGCCAGCATTCAGTTCATAATTCTTCTGGCCGCTGGCAACTCATGTGTATCAGAAATTTGAATGTAGTAGGCCAAGAAGCTATGCCAAAGTCATTTTGTCTGCGAAGCCTGCTTAATTTGTGTAGGCACAAATGTATACCTTTCTTCAAATATCCATGAAACAACGTTATTTTTTCTTGTCAATTGTACGCTTAAGCCATTCACAATTCTCCATGTAGTATTTTAGTTAACGCTTAAGGTAAGCCAACGTCACTTCAGAATTTGTTCTTCTAAATATGTGAGAATTTTGGAGTAGCCAAGTTTTTTTAGATAACTAACACTACTTTTCTCATGAAACTAGTTTTTCGCCCAACTTAATGAAAATCGCCTTAGTTTGATGAATTTTAGCCAAACTTGGGGACTCGGCCTGGGTACGCGGATGGGTGAATAGGCGTACCCAGGCCGAAAACAAGTTCAGTCCGGCCGAAAAACGGACCAAATTTCGCCTTGGGTTAGAGATCGGGGTATGCGCCGCTGTCGTAGCCGAGGTCGGTGCTCGTCTGCTCACGGAGGCTGAGCCCACACAAAAAAGTCTCGGGAACAAAGAGACGGGCGTCCTTTTCTCTGGTTGTGAGTCAACAAAATCCACTCTCCCGACCCCGCCAATTCGATGGAATTTAGCCAGATTCGTCTTTCAAGAACATGATTCGAGGATCTAGATAGAGGGGAACGGGTCCAGTGTCATCCAATGGCGGCCATGGACCCGGGTCGCTGCCATCCCTTTGCCTGGTTGGATTGGAGGAGAGGAGCTTCTTGCCCCGCACGCAGCCTCCTCGCTCACTGCTCTCGTCCCCAATCTCGAGCCCGGCACACTCTCCCCCTCTGATAGCGCCCCACTCCAGCCCGAGCCACCATCCGACCTGTCCCGCTGCGTCGCAATTCCCCACCGCCAGGAGCTCATCCCCAACGCCCGAGCTCGCGCGCCGTCCAGGCAGCCTCCCCGTGAGGCCCTGTTTTGGCCGCCACCACGCGAGGCGCTGGGTGTCCATCTGCGTCACAATTCCTCTCCGCTAGGAGCTCGCGCGCCGTCGGGAAGCCGCCCCGTGAGGCCCTATTTTTTTCTGCCGCCGCCGCCAGGCGAGGCGCTGGGTTTGGGTTCGTCGGGACTCGGGAGAGAAGGAACAGATTTTTCAGCTTAACTAAGCGGTGGCAGTTCCTGTAATATGTCCAAACTCGCAGGGGCAAACTCGTCCAAGAAAAAGTCGAACGAAAATCTGTTGCGAAAACCACCTCTAAACAAATTATATAGTAGAGATAGAGATAGAGATTAGATCGACTAAAGAACACTTATGTAGACATACTATTATTGTTTAAGTTTATTTAAGTATGGATAAATAAATGTAAAAAAACTTTCAGCTCCTACGCTCAAAGTAGGTTGTTTTTGTTGTTGAAAATTATATAGAGTAGCAATAGATGTATAGTACGCACAACTACAAGCACTTTTACGGTACCCTGGTACTCTAGGAAGAGTACATGAATACCAACAAAATCTAACCCTTCATTTGAAATAGTATTACAGACCTTTCATCTAGAACCTTATGGCTCATCGTCCAACCATTCCAATTTCAGCGCACCCGTCTGTTTGTCAGTCTTATCCCGACGCATCTTGCGCTGTGGAATAGAGGCATAATACAATTATGTTTATGCAATAATTTGATCTATGATACGATGCGAAACTATGAGAAGTTGGAAATGGTTCACGTCACCGTGGTGATATTCAGGCACCGCACCCGCAATAATGGCCAACAGTACACTATTAGTACTTCCTCCGTTTCAGTTTGCAAGTCCTACGCGTATATCTAAGTTATCAATTTGACCTATATAATTTGAATTATATAATATAAAAATTATATCATTGAAAAATACAAAGTCTAAAGTTTTCGGTGATATATTTTTTGTAATATATACATCATACTAAGTTGCTCAATTTGACGACATAGATCTACGTGCACGACTTGTAAACCGAAACGGAGGGAGTACTACATATAGATCGCCAAGATCGTTTTTTGATTAACAAACAAATTGGTTGTTTATTCTAATTTGATACTTTCTCACACAAAGGTTGCTTTTGTGTCCATGGCGTCTCTGTCGTCGGATATAAATAGGCTATGTGAGTGGATTCGATTTGTTCTAGGAGCTAACCGGCATATGATTTTCTTTTTCCAGTCATCGATGTGACTCCCGTTGTGTCGTCCGATCCGTTTGTGCTAACTTGCCATGGTCATCGGGCTTGTACCTCCCGCTCCTACACTTGCATATGCGATGGCTCATGGCTCTTCACTCACAGCAGGTCAATGCGCCCGGCCCCAGCCACAATCTCTTTCTATTGAAGAAAACAGATCAATAACCAATATCGTAAAGAACATTAACGATGTAATTATATATCTTGATTACAATTTTACCCCAAGTAATGGTACTCCTAAGTTTTTTTTTTTTTTTTTTGAGAAGAACTCCTAAGTTTTCTGAGGTGGTACTACCGTGTGTCTGCGCTGGGGTATCGGGCCGTGTTATTCGTTGGATTGAAACAAATGGATGGGTCATATATATTCCAGGATATTGTAAAAGTTCTCACAACTAATCTATATATCAGAATTTCTTCTAGTATGTGATCTACACACAATAAAGCGACATTTTAAAACCATTTTTCTATTGTAGTACTATTGCCATTTAGATATTGATTTTACGTGAAAATTGCTATGTTAGCATTTAATTTATTCTTAATACTTCTAAGATAATTTTTCAGAAAAAATCCATGTGCATGATTTCTTTTTCTAATTCTTAGTATTCTACTTACCATTAAATAGTGAAAGATTGACTCCGCGTGAACAATCAAAAACAAAAAGTTGTATGCAGGGTCCCTGACAGATGAGATAACAAAGTTTTAGGGATGGACACAAATGGATAGCATGAATAAACACGCAATTGAAAGAAAATCATCATTACACCCAAGTTATTAACAGAAAAGTTGCATGCAGAAGTGTTTCATGTGTCAATACGTACCTGATTTGATTTCTTAATCTTGTTTTACATCGTTGGTTAGGACTTCTAGCAATTCAATTTCCTCCAGTTGCTTGCCCTCGCTCAGTGCATTGAAAATTGCATGTTTATGAGTGGATCTGTATCTACGCCGTTGTTGCTGCTCCTTTTATTTGAGAGAGTCATCAAACTTGCCAACGATTCTAGTCATAGCGGTGAAGACAGGAACACATGAAAATGGCTATCGATTCGATGAACCCCATAGGGCGCTGTCAGCGAGAGTTCATTAATGGGAACAGACAGACTAGCAAAACAGCAGTAGCCACATATACAATTCGAAAGACAAAAGAAAAGGTCAATATGTAAGAAGAACAAGAGCGAAAGAAAATGCAAGTGAAAGAGAATTGTAGGCCTCTTTTCTAAAAGCGGTGGTTCTCGTCGCCCTGTGCCTAAAGCGGGGTGGACGACAATGCTGCGGTCCGAGTCTTTATCGATCGGGTAGATCCATATGTTCTGAGGGAGAGACGAGGTGTAGCGCAGTTTGGTCAGCGCATCTGTTTTGGGTACAGAGGGCCATAGGCTCAATTCCTGTCACCTTGATGTGGTATTCACACAATGGGGCCGAAGGAACGTGGTTCATATTGAGCAGATCAAGAAACCCTTTTGATTCACAACTTCCAGCGCCCCGCCGGCTGCCATTGCTGCTTCTTTTACTTGATAGAGTCAGCAAATCATGCGAACAATTCTAGATATTCTAGCAGATCAAGGAACACTTTTGATTCACGGCGTCCGCCCCCGGCCGCACGCCGATGCTGCTTCTTTTATTTGATCCGAGTCATGGTATGTTGCCAACAATTCTGGTACAGGAGCAAGAACAGTAGTGTGATGCAAGTAGGAGTCCTAAATAGATGCGTGTGATTTAAACAACTACTAACATCAACCGGTCAAATCTCCTGCCATCTTATCTGATCTTATATGGTGCGGTTCGGTACGTGGTTCCCTTTCATAACCTGTATATACTTCAACGTGTCAAACGGGATTCTAAAGTTACGTGACGATTGTTGCGAAAGAAGTTAGTCTATCCCGTCGTCCTAAGTTCTGCACAAAGCCAAGTTTGGCCGCCAGCACCGTCTGGCGTCCCTAAGCTCGTCCTTGAGCCCGTGCCTCCCACATGCGTACGCAAGCGCGGCCACCTTCCTGCCCTGCGCCCTCGCAAAGCTCGTCTAGTCCGGTCGACAGATCCTTCGCATCCCCATTGACACTCGGTTGCCCTGCTCGATGTCTGCGAACGACTGCCGCATATACGGACCTTTTTTACTTGGCTGTGGCAGTGAATGTTATAACGAATTATCAGGGGCAAAATCATCTAAAAGTACGGACGGAAATTTCATAGGAGCGATGGCAGTTAGGCAGCGGCAATGCTGGTTGGTGAAGGAGGATAGAGAAAGAGAACCTGGCGGTGTTGGTGCTAATTCTCGCTCGTCTGTGTTAACGTGCTGGTCTTTGCCGTCCAGGTAGATGTCGTGGTTTTGGACAAAGGATCCGATCATGTTAGGAATAGAAAAAAGTCCTACTTAAATATATTGCTTGCCAAGACAAACAAAACTAGTGGAAGTCCTACTTCCGTGTGTCTCTTACCAAGACAAAGGAAACTCTTGCGCGTCTCTTACCAAGACAAAGGAAACTCGTGCGCAGCCTAGCGTGTTCTAAAAAATAGTGTACCTGTTTCCATTTAATGGTGGCATTATTGTAATACTTGGTTTGATGGGAGGGTAAACTTGTCCAAAAAAATGTAGGTACTACAAGAAACACTTCTTCCTTTATTATTAGGTATAGATATATATTAAATCCTAACCATAAACTTTAGATCTAACCGTCGAAATAATTGGGATGATGTGGATTAACCTAACGCCTTGAAAAACAATGTTATATTGCTTTTAGTATATAATAGATAGATTAAGCCTGCTTTGTTGAATCTTGTGATGAGAGAGCAATTTTCTGGTGCTGGCTCTGATGATCCTACTGCCCATCTTAACAGCTTTGTTGAGCTCTGTGAAATGCAAAAGTATAAGGATGTAGATGGAGATATTATTAAGCTCAGCCTTTTTCCTTTCTCCTATCTTTGCCTAAAAATATAATTTTTGGACTAAGTGCAAAGATGCTTTTATTGGAAAGTACTATCCTCCTGCTAAGATTATTGCTATAAGAAGTGACATTATGAAATTTAAACAGCTTGATAGTGAACATGTTGCTCCTGCTTGGAAAAGAATGAAATCGTTGGTTAAAAATTAACCTACTCATGGACTCATTTTTTGGATGATTATCCGAACTTTTTATGCAGGTTTGAACTTCTACTCAAGAAATCTGTTGGATCCTGCTGCTAGAGGTACTTTTATGGGACTCACCTTGGATGTTGCAACAAGGCTCCTTGATAATATGATGGTTAACTACTCTGAATGACATGTTGAGAGAGCTCCACATGGTAAGAAGGTAAATTCTGTTGAGAAAACTTCCTCTTTGAGTGAAAATATTGATTTTATTATGGCTATGCTTGTTAATGGGAAAGCTCCTCTAGATCCTAATAGTGTTCCCTTAGCCTTTTTGGTTGCTCAAGAAGAGCAAGTTGATGTGAACTTCATTAGAAACAACAATTCCTATAGAAATAATTTTGGTAGCAACAACAATTATAGGCCTTATCCTCCTAATAATGGCAATTCCTATGGAAGCTCCTACAATAATGCTAGAAGTGCCCCCTCTGAACTTGAAGTCATGCTCAAGGACTTTATTAGTAAGCAAACCACTTTCAATAAGACTATAGAGGAAAAGATTTTAACTGTTGAGAAAAATATATCCTCTTTGTCTGAAGCTCAAACTTTCTTGGTTAATAAAATGGCTGCTAAACCTGAAACTATGGAAAACACATTTGCTACTGCTCATGCCATAAAAGTTACTATTGATGAAAATGTTAGGCTGTTAGCTCAACTTCATTGCGAGGTGGGAAAGGGAAGATAAAACTGATAGAAACAATAGTGTGTGCACTATCACCAATAAACCACAAGTAGCTCCTCCTACTATGCCTAAGCCTATTGATCCTACTACTAGTGATGCTAAGTTTGACTTTGATATTGATGGTTGCAATATTTCTGAAGTGATTATGTTCCTATAAAAGCTTGCTAGAAGTCCTGATGCTAGTGATATGCATGTTGCCTTTATCAAACACATTACAGATGCTCTTGTTAAAATTAAGGAAGAGAAGCTAAAACACAAAGTTTCTATTCCTAGGAAAGTAGAAGATAGTTGGGAACCCATTATTAATATGCAAGTGAATGACTTTGATCTCAAAGCTTCATGTGATCTTAGTTCTAGTATATCTATTATGCCTAGGAAGATTTATGAAATGCTTGATTTGCCACCATTAGAAGATTGTTATTTGGATGTCCCACTCAATGATAATGCTAAAAAGAAACTCATGGGGAGTATTAATGATGTTCTCATTATGGTTAATAATGCTTATGTCCCTGTGGATTTCTATGTTTTGGATGTTGAATACAATGCTTCTTGTCCTATTACTTTGGGAAGACCTTTTCTTAGAACAATTGGTGCCATTATTGATATGTGTTGTCAAAACTCACCGGCGGGCAGCGACGAGCAACACGAAGAGCCGGGAGGCTCCCAGAGCGGCTGGTGGGCCCTGGTCCCTCGGGCAACGGCCCGCAAATCTTCCGGCACGCACGCGTCCTGTCTTGGTTCGAGGGCGTGCCACCTGACCTATACCTGGTCAGGAAGGTGATGGATTGCTCCGATTGGTTTCCTGCATGGTAAACAAGTATACGTAAAATTCGAGCCGTGATCGGCTCCCAGGTTTCCCTGTAAATCGGCTTTCAGAGCCGATTATCCCCATGGTTCTGCATTGGATCTATGATAACATGGGGTTTTGCTTAATTGCTACAAGCTAAATCGATCTACGACAGTTTAGTGTTTTCACCACGTGACCGGAACGTCCTACGCGTAATTGAGCCTGGTACGTACGAAAGATGAGGAGTATCAACTCTAGAGAAGGCCTAATAACCAACGTAAAGTTCATTACCGGAACATCCTTTCTAGAACGAATAAACCACATCCTTGCGCACTACTGGATCGTTCAACCCGTTTGTAAGGCCAAACCACGCAGATATTAAACTAAACCTTGACGAGCAAGGCACAACTATAACAGATCGAATCGGCTAAGCAGAAATCAAGCAAGATGCCACCTTTACACCCGGGAAAAGGTGCAAAGACGGCGAGATAGCTAGAGGTAGCATATTTAAGCAATCATAGTAAAAAGTACCGATGCTAGCCCTAACAAATCTGTGATAAAGGTGTTACTCGCCATCAACAAGGCTTCAGTACGAGTAACACCGGATAACGCATAAGTCGATACTGCCTAGATCGCAAGGTGCGATCTAGGCAGCATGGCACTTACCCGAGAAAAACCCTAGAAACAAGGGGTGGCGATGCGCCGAGATTGTATTGGTTGTGAACGTGATTGTCCTTCTTTTTCGATAACCTTAGGTACATATTTATAGTCCAGAGACTCTCTACTTTTGGAGTAATTTTACAACTCTATCTTTACCTAAACTGAAACGGAACCTAAACTGAAACAAAACCTACTATGATACAAGATACACGGGCAATTCAGCCCAAATCTACGCACTAGGCCGATCCAACAACACGTTGAATATATGTATCTTCTAAGCCCATCTTGATCACGGCCCATCTCCTTCGTAGGCCAAAATATGGCGATAACACATGCCCCCCTGGTTTTGGCAATGATAGTTCCAAAACCACTCTGTGTGTTTTTTTTCTTCTCTTGGGTTTTTTTTATCGGGTTGCGCGTTCGACAGAACGCGTGGCAAAACAGGACCGTCACGCTACCCCTTCATCATGATGCCATGTCTTCTCAACTCCTCCGCAGTGCATGATTTGACGATTTTGGCAGCGAAATCTGGGAAACTGCTATGGCATTGAACCGTTTCTCCACTATTCCCCTTTATTTAAATTCGCCTGAATAGTTCTCAGTCCCCATCTTCCTCCCGTAGCCAGAAAACCCTCTTTCTCCACCGGAAAAAACCCTTCTCTGCCATGGCCTCCTCTGCTTCCTCCGGTCTGTCCTCCCACGCCTCCAATAGCATTAGTGACCGTGAGCCGACTCCGGAGCATCCACCCACGGCCGCATACAGTACCTTCGCCCCACGATGGTGGGACGACAGGGACTGGGACTTTGCCGTCTGGTCGGAGGACGATGCGTCCCTGACAGACGGCGAAGAGAACCTTCAGTTCCTGGTCGACGGGGAGCTGGAGGCGAAAAGCAGTGACGACGCCTGGTCTTGGGACGGCGTCGAGTCCTCCGACGAGGAGGGGGGATCGGAGGAGGACTCGTCCTCCGATGAGTACCCGCCGACGAAGCGTTTCCGCGCCGGGTCAAGCGAGGACACCGAAGACGATGATGAAGACGATGAAGTCCCCATTGGCTTCTTCAGCAGCAGCAGTGGAGACGACGCCGGTAGCAGCGCCGAAGACAGCGCAGAAGACGGCGGCGACGACAGCGGCGACGATCTCGCCCTTTAGATTAGGAATTAGCAACAGTAGTAGTAGCAGTAGCCGGACCCCTTTTGTTATCGACCATCCCTTTGTAATCAATCATCTTCAAATGAATGAGAATCTGTTCTCCAAAGCCCTTTCTTGTTGTTTGCCCCTAATTTCGCCGATAGCAAAAATAGGTCGTTGCCCAAAGAGTCGATGACACCGCATCATACAGTCCAGTAGGTCAAATCGCAAAGAGCCGATGACCACCCATCGGCTTCTCCGAAAACCACAACGTTGACACCGTATGGTTCCATTGCACGCCCATCCTTAGTGTTATGAACGCCGGTGAAACTTTGGTCGCATCTTCCGGTACATCAAAGCGGCCACTTCTCGATCTGAAACGGTAATCTGTGAACCTTTTCAAAAATTGGCTATCTGCCCCAATTGCTCATCAAAAACGTGCCCTGAACGAACAACTAGCGACCAGCAAGGATGATGATGACGAAGCTGAAATCACCGAGTTGGACCGTGTCCGTGATGACGCTCTCCACGCCCTCAAGGCATTTCTTCAGTAGCTTGTATGTGCAGGCTGGCAACTGTTGGTAACTTATGCGAACCCTGAGAGTCGATGACCGTGCATCGGCTATATTATCATTTTTTTTTATTCGGCCGATTTTCAACATCGGCCCCCACATTTTATTGCCAATCGACTTACGTGCTTTTACTTAGCCGATCTCACGTATCGGCCCCTCAAGTCTTATTGTCCCATATCCCACATGCTTGGAAAATACTTCTTGAGATGTTGGCCGTTGACCGCCACTGGAAATTTTACACCGTCCAGCTGCTCAAGCATGTACGCATTCCCTCTTAAAACTTGGTCGACCTTGTACGGCCCGTGCCAATTTGGAGACCATTTACCATATGCTGCATCCTTAGTTCCCAAAGGCAACACAGCTTCCCATACCAGATCCCCAACGTGGAACTCCTTTGGCTTCACTTTCTTGTTGTAGGCACGAGCTACTTTGGCCTTGTTCTCTTTGATTTTCTCCAGCGACCACAGCCTAAGCTCAGTCACATCTTTAACACTGTCACTCATCAAAGCTGCATATTCTTCAGCCGTTAGCTCGTTCTGAAAAGTGACACGTCTCGATCCAGCCGTAATTTCCCAAGGCAATACGGCTTCTTGTCCATAGACCAGATGGTACGGAGAGGTTTTTATCGCTCCATGACACGACATGCGATAAGCCCATAAAGCCTCTGATAAAACCTCATGCCAACGCCTAGGATGCTCATCGATTTTCCTCTTGATTAGTTTGATAAGACTCTGATTGGACGCCTCAGCTTGCCCGTTTGCTTGAGCATAGTACGGAGATGACCGAATCAGCTTAATCCCTGAGTCCTCACAGAACTTCCTGAACTCGTGAGAAGTAAACACCGAACCTCCATCGGTTGTGATAGTCTGGGGAATCCCAAACCTATGAATGACGTGCTCTTTCACAAAATCGATAACATCCTTTGAACTTACTGACTTCATAGGGACGGCTTCCACCCACTTGGTAAAATAATCCGTAATGGCCAAGATCCACATGTGGCCCTTGCTTGACGGAGGATTGATCTTGCCGATCATATCCATGCCCCAACCTCGGAAGGGCCAAGGCTTGATGATGGGATTCATTGCTGATGCGGGCACCATCTGGATTTTTCCGAATATCTGACATGCTTGACACCCTTTGTAGTACTTAAAACAATCCTCGAGCATGGTAGGCCAATAAAACCCTGATCGCCTGATCAACCACTTCATCTTATGAGCCGACTGGTGAGTCCCACAGGCGCCTTCGTGTACTTCGTGTAGGAGCCGATTAGCCTCGACTATTCCCAGACATTTGAGCAATAATCCTTCCAGGGTCCTGTAAAACATGTCGTCCCCAATAAGCACATACTTCATGGCTTTGTACCTTATCCGTTTAGGTGCCCCCCGAGCCGAATCCTTCAAGTAATTGAAGATATCGGCTCTCCAGTCGTCAGCTTCCAGGAGCTGTACCTGAATATCGGCTCCCTCTGCTGCATCCTTGTAGCCTGAAGCCATCTGTGCAAGATCATTTGCCTCTATGTTTTGCGACCGTGGGATCCAGGTAAAGTTTATGTACCGGAACTGTGCCATTAGCTCACGGCAGTGCAACCAAAATGGGAAGAGGGACTCGCTCTCACACTTGTACTCCTCCGTGAGTTGGGAAATCACCAACTTGGAGTCACCAAAAATTTCCACTGCTTCCGCACCGGCTTCAAGGAGTAACTCCATTCCCTTGCGTATCGCCTCATACTCGGCTACATTGTTGGTGCGAAGGGTAGACAATCTGATGGAGAAGGAAAATGTTGCCCCCCGGGGCGACACGAGCAAAATGCCGATGCCACAGCCATCGTCACAAACTGATCCGTCGAAAAACATAGCCCACGCTCTTATGGACAGTGCTGCTATGTTAGTGTTGGTCCTCTCAGCAATAAGATCAGCCAGCGCCTGTCCCTTAACTGCTTTCGCGGGTTGATACCGGATATCAAACTCTGATAATGCAAACATCCATTTGCCCAATCGGCCTTTTAACATGGGAGCCGACAGCATGTGCTTTATGACGTCTGATTTGCATATGATGATGACCTCTGCTGACAGCAAGATGTGGCGCAGCTTGGTGCATGTAAAAAACAAGCAGAGGCACAACTTGTCGATATCAGGATACCTCGTCTCCGCGTCCAGCATCCTTCTGCTTATGTAGAACACGACGCGCTCTAGCCCATCATACACTTGTACCACCACCGAGGCGATGGATGTGTCAGCCACTGATAAATAAATGTAGAACGGTCTGTCTGGCTGGGGTGGAACTAACACTGGCGGCTTTGTCAGATACTCCTTGATCTCGTCGAAGGATCGTTGTTGTTCTGCCCCCCAGCTGAATTCATCATCAGATTTAATTTTCACGAGCCCCATGAACGGCTCTATCCTTCCTGACAGGTTAGAGATGAATCTCCTGACGAAGTTGATCTTACCGATGAGAGACTGCAGTTCTTTCTTTGTAGTGGGTGGCTTCATTGTTCGCACTGCCTCCTGACTCTTCAGGCCGATCTCAATCCCGCGTTCATGGACCAAGAAACCCAAAAACTGACCGGCTGTCACTCCGAAGGCACACTTCTTTGGATTCATCCGTAGGCCGAATTTTCTTGTTCGGTCCAGGACGCGTTGTAGATCGCCCAAGTGCCCTTGCGCTGAAGCAGACTTGACCACCACGTCATCGATGTAGATTTCCACCAGTTTGCCGATCAGATCGTGGAAAATATAATTCATAGCCCGCTGGTATGTGGCGCCAGCGTTCTTTAGTCCAAACGTCATGACTACATACTCAAATAACCCCACTGAACCTGGGACTCTGAATGCAGTCTTGTGTATGTCTTCTGGCGCCATAAAGATTTGGTTGTAACCAGCATTGCCATCCATGAAACTCAAGATCTTGTGGCCAGCCGCTGCGTTGATTAACGTCTCTGCTACCGGCATTGGATACTCATCCTTTGGGGTAGCCCTGTTGAGATCCCGAAAATCTATGGCGACCCGCCATCGGCCATCCTTTTTCTCTACAGGCACTATACTAGAAATCCATTCAGCATACCTGCATGGCCTGATTAACTTGGCTGTCAACATTTTCTCGACCTCTTTCTTGACTTCTTCCAAAATTTCGGCCTCCATTTGCCTTGCTCGCTGCTGAAACGGCCGAAATCCTTTTTTAAGCGGGAGCCGATGCTCAATGATGCTCCTGTCTAACCCAGGCATTTCTGTGTAGTCCCAGGCGAAGCAGTCTGGATATTGTTTCAACAGGGCGATCATTGGGCCTCGTAGACCCGGATCTAATTTCTTGCTGATAAATGTTGGTCGTGGCTTATCCCCAGGACCAATGTCGATCTCTTCTAGGTCATCAGCGGATGTGAACCCATACCCTAGCTTTCCGTCACCTGTCAGGTCGATGCTAAACACAGGGCAAGCAGTAGGTGAGGACAACAAAAATAATTTGGGCCGATTGCCTGAATCGGCCCCCTTTTTGATTGCGTTAGTCGAGGGTGGCTCACACCTTATTGTTTTACAATAGCAGGGCGTCTCCCTGCTACGACTACATGATCTGCTTGTCGTATGATCATTGCTTTCCATTTTTTGTGGCCGATTGCTAGGATCGGCCGTACCACGCATGATTGTGGACCTTTCTACTCTGTCAGGCCAGTGGATAAGACCAGCCTCACCCCGTTTTTTGTAGCTTCGATGCGCTCACAGCCGTCTAAACTGATTCCAGAGATCGGCTCTTGGTCTTCTGCTTCCCAGACGTTCATGCCAGCAATGGAAACCTCGATAGAATCGTCTGCATGGATGACCTCCACTTCATCTCCGTCCCACTGTATGAGGCACTGGTGCATTGTGGATGGAATGCAGCAGTTAGCGTGGATCCAATCCCTTCCTAGCAAGACGGCGTAGGTACTTTTGCTGTTCACGACGAAAAATGACGTGGGTATGGTTTTCCTGCCCACCGTCAGATCCACGTTCAGTACGCCTTGCGTTTCCGAAGACTGGCCGTTGAAGTCGCTTAACGTGACGTTGGTTTTGATCAGGTCCGCAGTGGAGCGTCCCAAACGTCGTAGCATGGAGTATGGCCTGATATTGACTGCTGCTCCGGTGTCCACCAACATCTTGCTGACAGGTTGCCCATTGATGTAGCCGCGCAGGTACAGAGCTTTCAGATGTTTGTAACCCTTCTCACGTGGCTTCTCAAAGATAACCGGCCGTGGACCGCAGTCAAACTGTGCCACTGGTAGCACATTGGTTCGTGGCGCGCAGAATTCTGCCGGGAGTACGAACACCATGTTTGTGCCAGCCGATGCCTGTGCATCGGCTTTTATTGGTTTGGGGCGCCACTCCTTCCTTGTCGCGCGGCCCTCCGTCTCCGCAGTCTGCTTTACTTTGACGGCCAGATCAGGTCGTGCTTTCTTTAGAGCGTGTAGATACTGCGCTTCAGCTTCCTCCAAGTTACGCAGCCGTTGCACTCTACGCTTCTGGGTGTGTCTGAGTCCATCGGGGCACCACCTTGGACGGTGAAACCTGTCTTCTTCTTTGTCATCCCTGGGCCTCTCGAGGCCCTTTGCTCGAGCGGACTCCCTGGGACGGCTCTGAGGTTGGAGAGGCCCTAGACGTTTGAACACTGACACTGGCCTCGTGCCCTCCTTTTGCTGTCCACATTCTGGGCAGTTGTCGACTGTAGGCAATCGGCTCATTCCCACGTCCCAGCAATGCTTGAAGAAGGGGCAATCCCAATGTTTGTCCGCGCCTTCCTTCTCTTTGGGCGGTCTCCTGGTGAGGTGCCCATATCCTTCATTGCCTCCACCGTGTTGGCGCCGTTGATCACGCTGACGCTCATACTTATTAAGGAGATGCGTGGAATGTGGCTTCTGATACCGCACCCTCCTCACCTGTTCCTCTGTTAAGTATCGCCCGTCATTGTGGTTGGGCCGGTCGCGTGGACCAGCCTTCTCTCTCTCTTTGCCCTGAGAGTGACCACCTTCCTCCTTGTACGTGTCATGGCGGTACCCAGATCCTGCCATATTAACTCCGAACGAAAAGTCCAGCTGGCGCCTCGCGGAGCGACTGAGTTCTATCATGTTGACGCCGGGAAACGGGTTCGTGTCCACTTTCATGGCGAACTGCCCGAGGATCAGGCGGCCTTGTTCTATTGCCATCTGGATTTGGCGACGCAGCTATTTGCAATCATTGGTGGTGTGGGTGAACGAATGATGCCACTTGCAGTATGGTCTCCCGTTCATCTCCTGAGCAGTAGGGATTTTGTGGCCTTCGGGTAACCTCAGTTGTTTCTCGTTCAGCAGTAAATCGAATATCTGCTCGGCTTTGCTCACGTCGAAGTCAAACCCTTTTAAAGGCCCCAGCTGCTTCACCCACTTGCAGGACACGGGGTCTGCCCCCCGAGCCCACTCAGCCACGGCCACCTCCTGGTCTTGTGTAGGATCATCTTGGTATAACTCAGGGTGGCGCTGTTCATACATCGTCAGTTTCTGGGCCATGTGCGCCAATGAGTTGTACTCCACTTGGAAAGCCAGATCCTTGATGGGTGCTAAGAGACCCAACACTGCCAGCTCGATTGCTTCCTTCTCAGTTAAACGAGCCGAGTAACATCTGTTCTTGATGGTCCTGAAGCGCTGGATGTATTCGGCTACCGTTTCTCCCCGCTTCTGTCGTACTTGCGCCAGGTCTGCAATGCCAGCCTCAGTAGCCTCTGAATGGTACTGGATGTGGAACTGTTCTTCTAGTTGCTTCCAGGTGCAAATTGAATCAGGTGGCAGCGAGGTGTACCACCCAAAGGCTGGTCCTGTTAGAGATTGTGCAAAAAATCTCACGCGCATTTGATCCGATGCCGAAATCATGCCTAGCTGTGCCAGGTATCGGCTTACGTGCTCGATCGAGCTTGACCCCTCTGACCCGCTGAATCTTGAAAACTCAGGGAGCTTATATTTGGGCGGCAGCGGAATCAGATCAAACTCGTTGGGGTACGGCTTCGAATAGCCGATTGTCCGTCGCTTCGGCACGAAGCCGAACTGGTCTCTCAGGATGGTGCTGATTTGCTCCACTGTTTGAGCTGCAGGGGCCAGATTCTCATGACTTGTTCCAGTGGCATACTTGGCTAGCCACGCCTGTTTGTCAGCGTCCATCCCAGACATCGTTGCTCCAGGAACGCCTGCTCCTGAAGATCCTGCAGCAGGAACCCCTGCCGCGGACACTCCTGCTGTTGCGATCTGGCTGGTGCGCGCCAGGTTGTTGCAGTCCGGCACGTAGGCGCATATATATCCGTGCGGGATCTCCTTGGGTGGCTCAAACAGGAATTGGCAATCGCCTGGATCGCCTCCAGCCTTGTAGACAATGTATGCCGCTGATCCTGGCGGTTCTGGAGCTGCGAGCGTGAATGGCAGTTGCGGCCTGGTGTGGAGCGGTCTTTCTCCTTGGTGGGTCCCTAAAGTGGGCCCGAACGGAGAGTACTAATGTTTCATGATCTCCTGAACTACGCGAACCGCGACCCGCTCGAAAGCGTTCACCAGGCTCTCAGAGTGGCGGTGCAGAGAATGAGCCACCATGTAGTTGACTTCTTGGCGTAGAGCTCTGGTGCGGTCTTCTGAAGGAACAGACAGATCTACCTCATCGAGAGCACCTTCAGGGGAGAATACCTTCCATTTGATGCCACGCGTACGGGTCCTCTCGAAAGAGCCGATGAGGTCGGCTTCGAAGAGCTCTTTAATCTCGTCATACTTCGCTTTGTGCTCAGCAGGAAGCTCGTCGTACGTGACTGGTGTGTTCTCCATCGCAGCGTCGGATGTTGATGTAGACGTTGTTGAAGGTCCCACCGGGCGTGCCAGAATGTGTTGCCTGTCAAAACTCACCGGCGGGCAGCGACGAGCAACACGAAGAGCCGGGAGGCTCCCAGAGCGGCTGGTGGGCCCTGGTCCCTCGGGCAACGGCCCGCAAATCTTCCGGCACGCACGCGTCCTGTCTTGGTTCGAGGGCGTGCCACCTGACCTATACCTGGTCAGGAAGGTGATGGATTGCTCCGATTGGTTTCCTGCATGGTAAACAAGTATACGTAAAATTCGAGTCGTGATCGGCTCCCAGGTTTCCCTGTAAATCGGCTTTCAGAGCCGATTATCCCCATGGTTCTGCATTGGATCTATGATAACATGGGGTTTTGCTTAATTGCTACAAGCTAAATCGATCTACGACAGTTTAGTGTTTTCACCACGTGACCGGAACGTCCTACGCGTAATTGAGCCTGGTACGTACGAAAGATGAGGAGTATCAACTCTAGAGAAGGCCTAATAACCAACATAAAGTTCATTACCGGAACATCCTTTCTAGAACGAATAAACCACATCCTTGCGCACTACTGGATCGTTCAACCCGTTTGTAAGGCCAAACCACGCAGATATTAAACTAAACCTTGACGAGCAAGGCACAACTATAACAGATCGAATCGGCTAAGCAGAAATCAAGCAAGATGCCACCTTTACACCCGGGAAAAGGTGCAAAGACGGCGAGATAGCTAGAGGTAGCATATTTAAGCAATCATAGTAAAAAGTACCGATGCTAGCCCTAACAAATCTGTGATAAAGGTGTTACTCGCCATCAACAAGGCTTCAGTACGAGTAACACCGGATAACGCATAAGTCGATACTGCCTAGATCGCAAGGTGCGATCTAGGCAGCATGGCACTTACCCGAGAAAAACCCTAGAAACAAGGGGTGGCGATGCGCCGAGATTGTATTGGTTGTGAACATGATTGTCCTCCTTTTTCGATAACCTTAGGTACATATTTATAGTCCGGAGACTCTCTACTTTTGGAGTAATTTTACAACTCTATCTTTACCTAAACTGAAACGGAACCTAAACTGAAACAAAACCTACTATGATACAAGATACACGGGCAATTCAGCCCAAATCTACGCACTAGGCCGATCCAACAACACGTTGAATATATGTATCTTCTAAGCCCATCTTGATCACGGCCCATCTCCTTCGTAGGCCAAAATATGGCGATAACAATATGAAAGAAGGCTGTCGTGGTATTGCCAACGAGTACGCCATGGAGGGGTCCTCACAGTGCGTGTTTAGAGACGTGGGGGAAGGCGGACGGTTGACGGGTACGAGGTAACACAGCTTACCCAGGTTCAGATCCCACAACGGTGGCGGAATCCTACTCCTGCTATAAATCACTATAAGGGCAATACGCCGAGTTACAGGGATTGGTTCGCTATGCGAGGTTATGTGAAGTTTTCTGAGATTGTGCCCTAAAGGCTCTGATAGGCCCGACTTATATAGTCGCCAGGTCCTAGGGTTATAGGGAAAAGTCCTAGCCGTACAGGTTACAGAGTCCTACACCGTTTATTACTAGTCTAGCGTGTCTTGTACTCCAAGGCTCCAGGTACGCTGGTGACTCCACCATAGACTTCCTTTATCCGGCATGGGCTTCCCTTCTGGATCCATCTAACTGGGCCGCCCAGCAAGCCATGGGCCATGCTACCAACTGTGGACCACCCGGGTTATCCGGATAGGAGACATGCTATGAGGATACCCATATAGCATATCCCCAACAGTAGCCCCCGGAGAACTCCGAGATCTTGCGTCGTCTTGCGTCTTCATGTTGAATGCTCCGTCTAGATGGATGTCGGCAAATCGTCAAGCAACATCTTGTAGTCCTCCCAAAGAACCCTGCAAGGTTTTCTCCGTCTTCAAATCATAAGTCGTAGAATTGCTGAATCTTCCATCGTACTCTTCCATAGCCGGACTGGATCCGTCCATTCCAGAATCTTATGATGTGATGGTTCATCTGCCTATGTCAGCTAGGGCGACGTAGACGTAGGTTAGCAACTCCTCGTAACTCACACATGCAGAGAACACAATCATGTCCACTTTTCCCGCGCGAGCGATACGAACCATTGGCGGCGACGGTTGGTACGTGGCGAAATTTCCGCACACGTCGTCTACGCGACAACCATTCGATCAAGATGCACGAATCTTGATGCTGGAGACCATAAATAGTAACTGCGGTGGAAAAATTACTTTTCACCTCATTCTCTCCTGCATCTTCTTCTTCCTCAGGCACGAAAAACCCTGACTCCCAATCTCACCAATCACCTCCGAACACACCCAATGGACAGCAGCAGATCATCCCCTTCGATGGCGGCGTCGGGCGAAGTCGACGAGCTCCGTCGTCGTGCCCCCAGAGGGCCTGGTCATCCCTAGGTCTGCGGTGGTCGAGGCCACCGGCGGTGACCATAATCTAGCGGCGCTGGAGCTGCTGGAGGAGGAGCTTGATTCGCATAAGGGCGACTGGCGCGGTTCGGACATCACGGACCGCGACATCAAAGAGATGATCATCAAAGGTTACCTTCCTGCGATGGAGGGGCTCGCCTGGCGGGCGGTGCTGGCTGGCGAGGTCACACCTTCTCCCCAAGCCAGAGAAAAGGTGTACCTCAAAGCACAGTTGGTACGCGGCGTCTCCCTGCCCATCTCTAATTTCTTCCTCGCTGTCTTGAATCATTACCGAGTACAGCCACAGAACCTTTCTCCCAATAGTATCCTAGCGCTTAGCAATTACGTGGCGCTTTATGAGGGTTACTTAGGGATTAAGCCTAGGCTAGATCTCTTCATATATTTCTTCACCGTCAAGCGCGAAGTCGGGGCCAGCAAGGACGAACTTAGAAATTGTGGCACCATTAGCTTCAAGATCCGGCATGGACGGCGCTTCCCCGACATCGTCGGCCATGAGTCCTGCAAGAATTGGCAGCGTACTTACTTCTACGGCCCAGATATCCCTCTGGTCGGCCAAGAAGTAACGTACCCGAACTTTGTCGATGGAGCAGCCGATGAAACTTCGACATGGAGATCCCAGGCCTCCCTTCCCTCCGACATCGATGCTTCCCGCGCTATAAGGCGGATAGAGTGGTTCGTAGAGACGGGTTTAACCGGACTGGACCTAGCCATGTGCTGGTTCATCCGGCGGATCCAACCTTTGCAGCACCGCTCGAAGCTGATGCACGAGTATTCCAATGATAGAAGGGATAGCCTCCGCATCTCCGAGGACAACTTCTCGAGCGACTCCGTCAGCTTCGCCTCAAGGACATCGTCAAGGTGAAGGACAAGAAGCGTGGCTTCGCCATCACCTACGACATGTTCGTAGAGAGAAAGTGCCCAAAGGTAACTGTATATCTTCCGTGTATGACATATACTCCAGTTCTTCCGTCTAACCATTACCATCTCGTCTAACACGGTAACTTTTCACTTAACAGCTTAGCGATCTAAAGGAGGATAGCATGGCTGTCCAAATCTATGATCCAAAGATGAAGGAAGTCATGGTCGTGTCCGACGACGATGTTTCGTTGTCGCGAAAACGGAAGAGCTCCACCTCTGACGCTGGCGACGGAGGCAAGAAGAAGAAAGTGGAGGGTGGAGCCTCTAAGAAGACTACCGCCGCCCTGGAGGCGGAGAAAAGAAAGGTTACTAGGATCCCTTTTGCCAAACCACCCCCTCTAGTGTAAGCTTCTTTTCTCTCTGACATTGTCCATTTTATGTCTTATTCCTGTACTTATGCATTTTGCATGTTTCAGAAAGAAAGCCACGACCAGCTTGAAGAAGACCCCGAAGACTTCGTGGGCTTCTAGAACCATCAAGGATATGCTGCATCGCGACGCATCTCCCGCCATCGCCCATGTCACTCCCATCGTCAAGCCTTCGTCCGTTCAGACAAGCTCTCAAGCCAAGGAAGCAGTTGGCCCTTCCGCCATGGAAGTGGACTCAGGCGCCTCTACCGAGCTTGCTATTGTCGGCGAACAGGCGACGCAGGAGAGTGCCGCACACCAAATGGCTGAAGCTCCAGCTAAGGATGCCATCGGTAGTGGTAAGGCGGTGGTGGAAGGTGGTACTCGCTTCGCCGCGCCCAACAAAAATCCAGGGAACTTGTGGGTCCAACCATTCACTCTAGAGTTCGATTCGCTTCTAATAAGAATTTACCAAATAGTTTTCATCGACACCCGAAGGCGGTGCCCCCGCACCCAAGAAAACCATTGAGTTTCCGAAGATAGTCTATCCCGTACTTACGCCGGGTAGCACTTCTCTGGTTCCTGGTGCAACGCCGACATCTCCGACGTGCGATCTAGAGGAGCTTCTTTGGCAAGCAAAGATCTTGCAAGGAAATAGTGTATCCTTCGGAAAGCTGCTGGCTGAGAGTGCTACCAACCTCAAGATCATTGCATTTGTAAGTTTTATTTGCCTTTTGCATTTCATATGATTATCCCACTATATCCCCCGAGGATTTAGATGGAAAACCATAGGTCTTTTGCGTCTAAATGCTCTAAGAGTGACTAAGCTAGAAAACTTCTCACTGTAGCCCCCAAGCATATAGGTGGGATGAATATTATGACTAGATGCTTTAAGAGTAGCATACGCAGTGTTTATAAATTTTGATACTGTAGCCCCCAAGCTTCTAGTTGTAACTGAATTAGTTCCGACTAAGCATACATCCGAGTTAAAAACTGTATACTGTAGCCCCCAAGCTTCTAATCAAAAACTGAAATAGTTCCGACTAGATGCTTAAAGAAAGACTAAGCATACTGCTAAGTTAAAAAACTCTCGCTGTAGCCCCCGAGCGTCTAGGTGGAAATTTTCCGGCTAGATGCTCCAAATAGACAAAACAACGTTTAACTTTCTTTTTTCCATAGAATGAGAATGCTCGAAGGGGCATGGCTAACGACAAGTACTAGAAGATGCGCGCGGACTTGGAAGCTGAAAAGGGTAAAACTGCCTTCTTGAAGGAACAGATCATCAAGAGCAAGCGTCTGTTTTTCCTTTCTTTTTCCGTACTCCAGCTTGGTCTTGTGCAATCTCCGAGTACTCACTGTGTACTGTCTTTTCTCCGACTTGCAGAAACCATTTCCAAGGCTAAGGATATTGTCGAGCAATCCAAGCACATTCAGCAGCTGAATAGCAAGAACAAGATCCTCAAGCAGGAGAGGAAGGACATGTTGAAGATGCATCAAGAATCAATGAAAGTCCTGCAGGACTCCGCCAACAAGGAGATGAACCGCTTGAAGGAGGAAATCACTGTCTTGAAAGAGCAGAAGAAAGCTGCTGATTAGCAAAATCAACGCCATCATGAAGCGTACAAGCTCCTCCACCAAGAACGGGACTCCATGGCGGATACCCTCTGGCAAGCTGAGGCCAACATCTTCAGTAAGTGATTCTCCGTCTTGGATTTCTGTAGTCTAGATACTCTGAATTTTTGAACTCATGTGTTCCTTTGTCGGAAATTCGCAGCTCCTATGGGTTTAACCCGGTCGCCTCCTCTGGCGAAGGAATGCATGGTCCTTGCCGGCAACTTCATCAACACCGCCATCGCGTAGAGCAAAGAGATTGCCAAGCCCCTCCAGATCAATATCAAGGCATCAGACTCTATGGCAAAGTTCTCGGAGATCCTGCACCGAGCCCCCGAGCGTATTACAAGATGGAAAGCTTCATGTGCACGGGCTAGTGCAAGGATGGCGTTGTCCATGGTCAAGGCACACTACGAGAATGCCGACATCGACACGGTAACCTCTAGCATCCCTGACGTAGATGACAAAGGCCAAAAGATAAACCACGAATCTATCTTGGCGTCACTCGCGGGTTATGACACCAGAGTCGCCAAGTTGGTCGACGTTAACGTCTTCGTGCCAATGAATACCATCGATGGCGGCAACCAAAGCTCCTCCGAGTCCCTCCACACTGCCGACTTCGAGGGTGACTCTCCTGCTGCCGATGATGTTGCTTCCAAGTCACCTGCGCCAGAGGAATAAAAAACAATTTGTAATATTTGTTTCCTCTGTAATGTGTATGCGGAAAAAACTTTGTGTTAACTTAATACGGAAGACAATGAGGCATGTACTGCTAATTAAGAACTATTTCTAGCATGTATATATTTTTTTAAGCAAGTGCTGGCTTATCCATTACTTTGGTTCTTATGCTTGGCTTTTCGTGAGTCGGAAGACTCGTTGTCGGAACCATGCGCTCAGGTGATGATGCCCAATGGCACCGTTAATAACCTAAGCACAAAATCGCCGACAATAAGTGCCAAAAGTCACTACTCCAGAATCCACATAAAAACAACAAAGAACGTGTAGACTAGAAAACTTAAGCTAACGCCCGTAGGCGGAATTTTCACAAGTGCAATTGGAAAGCTTGTGCATAAAGGTTTTATATGATCCAAAAATGAACACTAAAGTAGGTAAAAGACTCAGAAATATGAGTGAACCGAAGAGCTTTATTTCATTGATCACATACGAGGTACATAATTAGATAAAAAATGCTAAGTGTAGAAAGGACGTAGCTGTGCTATATTTGTCATGGGAATGGTCACGGCAGATGCTGCAATCGGCAGCGAGTAGTAGAACGAGGGGCAAGGGCGGCCAGCCATCTGCGGTGCGAGATGAGGGCAAAGACACAGGTTTTTACCCAGGTTCGGCCCCCCGGAGGGTAAAGACCTACTCCTGCTAGATTGTATTATGGAGGTGGTACAATGGGTGAGATCGGCGGCTAGGCGGCGAGTCGCTTGGGTGTATGATGGAACGTATCTCTACTCGCCCTATAGGGAGGTTTATATAGGCTCACCTCCCCTAGGGTTTACATATCTCAACCGATTCAGTTAAAGCTTCGGTACCCGTTTAACCTAATCTGACTGGGCCTATCTAATCACCTGGGCCTTCTGCTTCCAGTCGCTTGGTTCCTTGCTGGGCTTCAATCCAGTCGCCGTCTTGCAGGCCCACTCGCCAGTTCTTGGGCCAGTCGGAAACGTCCTGCTGGGTATACCCCGGTAAGCATATCCCCATCAATGTTCCATGGCCGATCAAGCTCCGGGTAGTCATCATCCGGGTCACGTCGCTTACGCTTATGATGCTCGTTGAGTCTATCCCTCAGTTCACGATTGTCAACAAGGTAGTAAGTACCATTGAGTAGCGCCTTGCTTATGATGAACAGTCCTTCCCATGGCGGGGATAATTTGTGTGACTTCTTCTGCTTAAGTAGGAGCACTAAATCCCCCTCTTTAAACGAGCGATGCCGAATGCAGCGACTATGGTAGCTGCGTAGCTTCTGCTGGTAGATGGTGGATCTTTGGCATGCCAAAACACGCTCCTCCTCGAGAAGGTCCACATCTAGGCGTCTGGATTCTTCAGCGTCATCTTCGTCGTAGGCGGCAACCCTTGGTGCATCTGAAGTATGTCGGAAGGTAGGATGGCTTCTGCTCCATATACCATGAAGTAAGGGGTGTAGCCGGTGGATCTGTTGGGTGTAGTTCGTAAACTCCATAGTACAGATGGCAATTCTTCCGCCCAGGCTCCAGCTGCTCTATGTAGCGGTGCCTCAGGACGGGGCTTTATTCCCTGCAAAATTAATCCATTGGCTCACTCAACCTGACCATTGGATTGTGGATGTGCCACGGATGAAAGGTCAAGTCAGATACCCTTCTCCCAACAATATGCCTCCACTTCTCCGAGTGATAAGTTGCTTCCATTGTCAGTGATAATGCTATGTGGGAGACCAAATCTCACTACTAGATCCCGTACAAACCTGAGGGTAGTTGCCCCGTCAAGCTTTCTAATGGGTTTAGCTTCTATCCATTTAGTGAATTTATCAACTGCTACTAGCAGATGCGTAAACCCACATGGTGCCGTCTGTAATGGTCCCACCATGTCTAGGCCCCAGTCCGCAAACGACGAAGTTATTGGTATTGTTCGCAATTCTTTAGCAGGAACATGTGGTTGTCGGGCATAATATTGGCATCCCATGCATGTCTCAACCAGCTTGTCGGCGTTCGCCTTCGCGGTCAGCCAGTAGAATCCTTGCCAGAAGGCTTTCACGACCAACGATCGAGGAGCGACGTGATGCCCGCAATCTCCGAGATAGATTTCGCGTAGGATTTCAATACCTTCTAGCTGGGAAACACACTTAAGGTATACACCAGTAGTGCTCCTTTTGTAGAGCTGTCCATTGATTATGGTATAGACCTTCGCTCGACGTACTATTTGCCGTGTTTCGACTTTGTCGTCGGGCAAAGTTCCGTGTTCGATATATTCCATGAACGGTTTTTTCCAAGTAGGAGGGACCTTTGCCACCATGTGGACGAAAGAGTCAACTCTATCCGGTTTGTCGATGCCTGCTCCCTTCACAGATAGTGTCTGTAGATTCTCTAGGAAAACTCCCGGCGGAATTCATTTGCGCCCTGATCCAAACTTAGACAGTAGATCAGCCGCCTCGTTTTGATCCCTAGGTACATACTTGACCTCGTAGCCCAAGAAGCACTTGGCTATTTCGTCCACTTCATCTCGATATGCCGCCATCATAGGGTTCCGCGCATTCCAGGTGCCAGCCATGTTGGGGATATGCTATATGGGTATCCTCATAGCATGTCACTTATCCGGATAACCCGGGTGGCCCATAGTTGGTAGCATGGCCTATGGCCTGCTAGGCGGCCCATTTAGATGGATCCAGAAGGGAGGCCCATGCCAGATAAAGGAAGGCTACGGTGGAGTCACCAGCGTACCCGGAGCCTTGGAGTGCAAGATACACAAGACTAGTAATAGACGGTGTAGGACTCTGTAACCTGTCCGGCTAGGACTTTTCCCTATAACCCTAGGACCTGGCGACTAGATAAGTCGGGCCTATGAGAGCCTTTAGGGCACAACTTCAGACAGCCTAGTATCAATTCATACAACCTCGCACAGCGAACCTATCTCTATAACTCGGTGTATTGCTCTTATAGTGATTTATAGCAGAAGTAGGATTCTGCCACCGTCGTGGGATCTGAACCTGGGTAAGCTGTGTTACCTCGTACCCGTCAACCGTCCGCCTTCCCCCACGTCTCTAAACACGCATTGTGAGGACCCCTCCATGGCGTACTCGTCGGCAATACCACGACAGTTGGCGCCCACCGTGGGGCAAGAGGCGCTTCAGGCTCTTCAGCGGGCGAGGACCAAGATCTTCGCGGGAATCGGCGAAACCCTAGCCATCGGCCGTGTTCTCTTCTCTGGCAATGTTCCGATCGTCCCTCCTGACGAGTTCTAGATCCCGACGAAGACGAACCCTACGCGATGTTCAATCGTTCCTATCGGAGACATCCACCTCTTCATCAGCGAAACCGACTCGGGCACTAGTTACCTGGGAGTCGGAGGAGCATCAAGGCTCGCACGGACCGCCTACGGGCTGGATACGTTCGCGGAAGGATCGATGTCGGATCTCTCTTCGGAGTTTGCTGGCAAAGATCGGAAAGCATCAAGGCTCGCATGGACCGCCTACGGGAAGGATACGTTCGCGGAAGGATCGATGTCGGATCTCTCCTCGGAGTTTGCCGGCAAAGATCGGAAAAATCCAAGGCCCACCCAAACCGCCCCTGTGCAGGATATAAAGGTGGAAGATCACTGCAAATCCGGCGGCTTCGCCCGTGCGTCTGGACAGCAGAGATCCAAGTTCGTCGGCATGGTTAACATCTTCGATCTGGCGCGCTGCGTTCAGAGAGAAGGCAAAAACCCCAGCGATTACCTGGCCAGGTGGCTCCGTATACGAGCCGATCTGGCCCACTACCCCGATGATAAAGCTTTATATCACTTCATGGAAGGACTGGACCGTGGCACGCTTCTCCGACATTCTTTAAGACGGCAGCAGGCAACAGGGCGTCTTACCCTCGAAGATATGGTGAGAACCGTCAACAACTACGCGGAAGCTGACGCAGCATCCCAGATGGCGCTTGCGCTCAGGGACGGAGAACCTCCGATTCAGCAACCGCCACCACCGCCTCCCGCCGCCATCGTCGCAGCACCACCACCACCTCCAGTCATCGTCGAGGCCGTTGCACCTCCACCGCCCATCATCGAGGAAGTCCTGGCACCCTCCGAATCTGTCATTGACGCGCTCTATGCTGATTTCAGTGCAGATTCAGAGGAGATAGATTTCAGTCCAGAAGAGCTAGACTCCGCTATGTAGGAGATGGAGGAGGAGTACTCACGCGATGAGCAAGCCAACAATGCCGTCACGTCTCGAGGGGTGTTCGTCACCATTGGGACGATGATGGATGAAGATCAACTCGGACGATCTCCGTCTACAGCGCTGGAAAAGGGGAAGGGGCCACTCATTGCTGCTGACGATGATCGCGCAAAAGTCATGCCTCCTCCGCCTAATCCAGTGTAGCAGCCGCAGGAACTCGGCACTGGCCCGAGCAACAACAACACCGCAAAATTGCCGCCTCCATCATCTACGTCTTCAGTAGCCCAAGTTACTCCAGCTGATAGAGTGATGTACGGCAATCTCCTCGTCGAGCCACTGACCGTTGCTCATATCTGGAATGTGACCCAGCTTGACGAGAAGCGCTAGCAGCTGCTGGAGGAAGCGCAAGCCATCGCGGAGCAAGGCGCTAAGCTAGATCGAGATCCGGTCAACGCGCAGAAGTCCATAGAGAAATCTAGAGCAATGGAGGCCGAGTACAAGACTTTACTGCAACAGCAGAAGGCTAAGAAAGCTCCGGCTCGCATCATCAATGATCCTGGTGTGCGGCGTAACCTAGGATGGTCCCCCTCAAAGCCGGCACAAGCCAAGCCATACATTGACAGTAAAGGCAAGTAGGTGATGCCACCCCACTCCTTAACCAGGCCGTCGCCAAGACCCTTCTGGAGCAGGATAGATCGCCTGAGGCAGTGGAACAGGTCTATGACCTAGTGGCCAAGGCGGAGAAGCAGCAGGAAAAGGCCACCTCCCAGAGGCTTGAGTCTGACCCAACGCTCTGCCAATCTAGCCAGTACAAGCCTCCAAGGGACAGATCTCCTCTTGATGTCGGGTCCCAGACGGTTTCATCAGAACAAAGACGGAGGGATGCGCGCAACAGGAAGGATGCTATCCCCATATCCTCCGACCACGGAGAAAAGGCCCGACCTCTTCGCCCATCGCCACCACCCCGATCCCCCCAACATCGCGAATATTACAAGGCTCACCATCGTACGGATATGCCCCCACCAAAGCAGTGTGGCATCGTCATCCGCGACAACACGGAGCAGACCCGTCATGACGGAGTGCGCAACCAAGGACACAAGAGTAGGTCATACCATGACCCCCCGCGTCCGACAAGCAACCGTGGCAGGCGTGAGGCGTCGCAGGAGGGTAACAACAAGAAGGCTAACCCACCGCCACCTCCGCCTCCGTCACCACCAAGAAGTCACCATGGCGGAGGAAGCCCGCATCGGTCACGCAGCCCATCCCCTGTTGATAAGAAGAAGAAGAGCCTAAAGCCGTACGACGCACGTTCGCGGATCGATAAGATCCACGAGGCCCGGGAAGGACCATACCTGGGACCATGTTGCTTTGGACCTGCAATACGGTCCGCAACTTACCCCGAAAGTTTTTGGATTGACAAGACCATCAAGCCCTATGATGGCACCGCCAAGCCAGCCACATGGTTGCAGGACTACGGCAACGTGGTAGAGATTGCCGGAGGCAACCCCAATGTCGCCATCAAGTACCTCCCATTAATGTTGGCGGGCACGGCCCGTCAATGGATCGATGACTTGACGGAGAAATCCATCTACAACTGGCTGGACATGCAAGAAGCGTTCACCAAGAACTTTGAGGGTACATACAAGCGTCCCTGCACTATGGGCGATCTACAGCGGTGCGTGCAAGAGAAATACGAGACATCTCGCGCCTACCTCTCCCCCTGGCTGGATATGAAGAATTCCTGTGCTGGAGTGCATGCTCAGACCGCCATGTCCGCCTTCATCGACGGGTTGGAAAGAGGCACGTTGCTCCGACATAAGCTGAAGCGCTTGCAGGACAATCACTAGCTTGATTTGAACCAGATGATTCAGTTGGCTAGTGAGTTCGTAGCCGCCGACGATGATGCTCGCGGCTCCTTGACGACAACAGCCGTTCCAACTCAAGCTCGGATGAACAGCAGTACAAAGCGAAAAACCGCTCCAGAAGAAAATCAATCTACCGACATGGTCGGTATGACTTTTGTAGGACGAGGTGATGGCGGAAAACGTGGACGAGGAAGAGGAGCTGGCCGTGGGCAGCAACGATGCAGCAAAACAACCTTGGCGCCGCTCCACGTTCCCCAAACCTACGAGGAGTACCGTGATATGCCGTGCCTCGTACACCTCGACGCCAATGGCAAGGCCACCCATACCAATCGACACTGCAAGTTCGTCAACGACCTCAAGGAAGACCCGGAGTCCGGCTACAAGCAAAGTCGGAAGAACAGACCGCGAGACAAGGGCAAGGGGAAGAAGAAGGAGGAAGAGTCCAAGGATTCGAGTGACATGGACGAAGACGTTGACCCCAAGCACGCCGCCAAGAGCGACGACAAGGGCAAGAACCCCTTCGCAAAGAAGGCTCCAGTCTACCACACTTTCCTTGGCACCCCCACTGTCCGACAACAGAAGACCTCTCTGATGATCCTGATGGCTACTCTCCCCCCCAGTTCCCTAGTACCTGCGCTGGTCGGAAGTTCTAATCACTTGGGACAGGACGGACCACCCAGACCTTATACCTACGGAGAACCAATACGCCATGGTCATCAACCCCTAGATTGACGGTGTGGAGTTCACCAAGTGTATGGTGGATAGTGGAAGCAACATCAACATCATGTACCTGGATAGACTGCATAAGTTGAACTTGATGGAGGCAAACCTAAGGCGGACCAACACCATCTTCCATGGCGTAGTTCCTGGTCGGGAGGCCCGATCCCTTGGGTGCATTACACTTCAGGTTGCCTTTGGCGATGTTAATAATTACCGCCAAGAGCACATGACCTTTGAGGTGGTCCCCTTCAAGAGCGTGTACCACGTCATATTCGGCCGCGACATATTCCACACGTTCATGGCCAAGCCATGCTTCGTCTACAACAAACTCAAGATACCCGGACCAAACGGTGTCATCACCGTATCCAGAAGCTTTACCAAGGCAAGGGACTGCGAGATCAATGAAGAAGCCATTGCAAAAGCTGTCCTCTACAGCGAAGAATTCAAAGAGATCCCGAGCAAGGTCAATGACTCAGAGATGCCCGCATCGAAGAAGTAGATTTTTGACTCCGCTCCTGCGTTCAAGGCCGCCATCGAGACCAAGCCGGTAGAACTTGTGGTAGGCGATGCCTCCAAGGTCACCGCCATTGGGACGAACCTGGATCCCAAATAGGAAAGCGCGCTCGTCGAGTTCCTCCGTGAGAATAAGGACATCTTTGCCTGGCAACCTGCCGACATGAAAGGTGTACCTAGGGAACTTGCCAAGCACAGCTTAAACATTGATCCAAAATGTAAACCAGTGAAACAACCTCTACGATGCTTTGGAGATGAGAAGAGACGCGCCATTGGCAAAGAGATAGCTAGGTTACTTAAGGCTAGATTTATCCGAGAAGTCCTTCACACCCAATGGGTGGCCAATCCTGTACTTGTCCCCAAAAAGGGAACCAATGAATTAAGAATGTGCGTTGATTACACCGGCTTGAACCAAGCATGTCCCAAAGATCCGTTTGCTTTGCTTCGCATTGACCAAGTCATTGACTCGACGGCTGGCTTGGAACTTTTGTGTTTTCTCGATGCATACTCAGGATACCACCAGATCAAGATGAGGAAGTCGGACCAATTGGCCACTTCGTTCACTACCCCATACGACACGTTTTGCTATGTCACGATGCCCTTTGGGCTAAAAAACGCAGGTGCCACGTACCAGTGGACAATGCAACGTTGCCTCCATGACCAAATTGGTCGGAACGTTCACGCCTATGTGGACGATATCGCGGTGATGTCTAAAAAGTCAAATGACGTAATCTCCGACTTAAAAGAAACCTTTGATAATCTCCGGAAATACAACATTATTCTTAACCGTAATAAGTGCGTCTTCGGGGTTCCAGCCGGCAAATTGTTGGGCTTCATCATTCCCCAACGCGGAATCGAGGTCAACCCGGAGAAAATCAAGGCCATCTTAAACATAAACCGTCCGACATGCCTAAAGGACATTCAATGACTAATAGGTTGTGTTGCAGCAGTTAGTCGGTTCGTCAGCCGACTTGGAGAGAAGGCCTTGCGCTGTACAAGTTTCTGAAGAAGGCGGAAAAATTGACGTGGACGGACGAAGCAGATGCAGCATTGAAGCAGCTCAAGGAGATTCTTTCCTCAGCGCCCATCCTTGCAGCACCCGAACCTGGAGAGCCCATGTTAATCTACATGGCGTCAACCAACCGGGTAATCAGCATCATCGTCGTGGTAGAGCGGAAGGAACCAGACTATGAGCACGGAGTTCAACGACCGGTTTACTATGTGAGCGAGGTCTTGACGGAGTCCAAGCAGCGTTACCCGCACTACCAGAAGAGAGCTTATGGGGTATTCCTTGCTTCTCGGAAGCTGAGGCATTACTTTCAGGAGCACCCAATCACAGTGGTGAGCAAGACTCCACTGTCCGACATTACCAACAACAGCAATGCTACGGGAAGGGTCGCGAAGTGGGGCATTGAACTTGCCGCCTTCGAGATCACCTACAAGAGACGCGACGCTATCAAGTCACAAGCCTTGGCGGATTTTGTTGCAGATTGGACGGAGATGCCAGAATCTACTCCGTTGCTGGAACCAGAGTACTGGGTGATGCACTTTTACGGATCAAAGCTGCTCAACGGCTCGGGGGCTGGTGTATTGCTACAGTCACCAACAGGAGACAAGCTACACTACGTTCTACAGATCCACTTCGAGGCTACAAACAACATGGCGGAGTATGAAGCACTCATTCACGGATTACGTGTAGCCAAGGATATTGGCATCAAGCGCATAGTTTCCTGTGGAGATTCCGACTTGGTTGCCCAGCAGGTGGCTGGCACCTGGAATGCGTGGAACCCTATGATGGAGGCATATCGAGACGAAGTGGACGAGATAGCCAAGAGCTTCTTGGGCTACGAAGTCAAGTATGTACCTAGGGAATAAAACGAGGCGGCTGATCTGCTGTCTAAGCTTGGATCAGGGCGCAAGCAAATCCCGCCAGGAGTTTTCCTAGAGCACTTGCGCACACCATCTGTGAAGGGAGCCGACATCGACAACCCGAATAGAGCTGAATCTTTCGTCAACATGGTGACTAAGGTCCCTCCGGCTTGGACAAAACCGTTCACGGAATATCTCGAACATGGAACTTTGCCCAACGACAAAGTCGAAAGACGGCAAATAGTATGACGAGCAAAGGTTTATACCATAATTAATGGGCAACTCTACAAAAGAAGCACTACTGGTGTATACCTAAAGTGTGTTTCCCAGCTAGAAGGTATGGAAATCCTACATGAAATCCATCTCAGAGATTGCGGGAATCACGCCGCTCCTCGATCATTGGTTGCGAAAGCCTTCCGGCAAGGATTCTACTGGCTGACCGCGAAGGAGGACGCCAACAAGCTGGTTGAGATATGCATAGGATGCCAGTATTATGCCCGACAACCACATGTTCCTACTGAAGAACTGTGAACAATACCAATAACTTGGCCGTTTGCAGTCTAGGGGCTGGACATGGTAGGACCGTTACAAACGGCACCTTGTGGGTTTACGCATCTGCTTGTAGCAGTTGACAAATTCACTAAATGGATAGAAGCTAAACCCATTATAAAGCTTGATGGGGCAACTGCCCTCAGGTTTGTCCGAAATCTAGTGGTGAGATTTGGTCTCCCACACAGCATTATCACCGACAACGGCAGCAATTTGTCACTCGGAGAAGTGGAGGCTTATTGCTGGAGAAAGGCATCCGACTTGACCTTGCATCTGTGGCACACCCACAATCCAATGGTCAGGTTGAGCGAGCCAATGGATTAATTCTGCAGGGAATCAAGCCACGTCTTGAGGCACCGCTACATAGAGCAGCTGGAGCCTGGGCGGAAGAATTGTCTTCTGTGTTGTGGAGTTTACGAACTACACCCAACAGATCCACCAGCTACACCCCTTATTTCATGTTATATGGAGCAGAATCCATCCTGCCTTCCGACATCCTTCACGATGCACCACGAGTTGCCGCCTACGACGAAGATTACGCTGAAGAATCCAGACGCCTAGATGTGGACCTTCTCGAGGAGGAGCGCGTTTTGGCATGCAAAAGATCTGCCATCTACCAGTAGAAGCTATGCAGCTACCATAGTCGCCGCGTTCGGCATCGCTCGTTTAAAGAGGGGGATTATGTGCTCCGACTTAAGCAGAAGAAGTCACACAAATTATCCCCGCCATGGGAAGGACCGTTCATCATAAGCAAGGCGCTACTCAATGGGTCTTACTACCTTGTTGATAATCGTGAACTGATGGATAGACCCAACGAGGATCATAAGCATAAGCGTCGTGACCCGGATGATGACTACCCGGAGCTTGATCGGCCATGGAACATAGCACAACTACGTCCTTTTTACACTTAGCATTTTTTATCTAATTGTGTACCTCTTATATTATTAGTGAAATAAAGCTCTCTAGTTCACTCATATTTCTGAGTATTTTACCTCCTTTAGTGTTCATTTTTGGATCATGTAAAACCCTTATGCACAAGCTTTGCGTTTGCACTTGTGAAAATTCCTCCTATGGGCGTTAGCTTAAGTTTTCTGGTCTACACGTTCTTTGTCGTTTTTATGTGGATTCTGGAGTAGTGACTTTTGGCACTTATTGTCGGCGATTTTGTGCTCAGGTTATTGACGATGCCATTGGGCTCACCTAAGTGCATGGTTTCGACAAATAAGTCTTCCGACTCACGAAAAGTCAAGCATAAGAACCAAAGTAATGGATAAGCCAGCACTTGCTTAAAAAATATATACATGCTGGAAGTTAGTTCTTAAGAAGAGGGAAATAAACAACCATTGTTTTCCGCCTTAAGTTACATCAACAAGTTTTTTCCGCATATACACCAAAGGTGAAACAAATATTACAAAGTTGCAGGTGACTTGGAGGCAGCATCGTCACCAGCCGGAGAGCCACCCTCGAAGTCGGCGCTGTGGTGGGACTCAGAAGAATCTTGGTTGCCGCTGTCGATGGTGTTCATAGGCACGAAGACGTCGATGTCCACCAACTCGACAACTCTGGTGTCATAGCCCGCGAGTGACGACAAGATGGCTTCATGATTATTCTCTTTACCATCATCGTCAACGTCGGGGATGCCAGAGGTCACCGTGTCGATGTCGGCACCTTCGTAGTGTGCCTTCAGCATTGACAGCGCCATCCTCGCGCCAGACCATGCACACGAAGCTTTCCAGCTTGTGACACGCTCGGGGGCTCGGCATAGAATCTCTGAGTACTTCGCCACGAAGTCCGATGCCTTGATGTGTATCTGGAGGGGCTTGGCAATCTCCTTGGCTTGGGTGATGGCAGTGTTGATGAAGTTGCCGGCAAGAACCATGCATTCCTTGACCGGAGGAGGTGACCGGGTTAAACCCATTGGAGCTGAAAATTCCGACAAGGAGCGCATGAGTTCAATAAATCAAAGTATCCAGACTGCAGAAATCCAAGACGAAGAAAACTTACTGAAGATGCTAGCCTCAGCTTGCCAGAGCGTGTCCGTCAAGGATTGTTTTTCTTGTTGGAGGAGCTTGTACGCCTCGCTATGGCGGTGATTCTGCTCATCGACGGCTCGCTTCTGATCTTTTAAGATCGCGATCTCCTCCTTCAAGCGGTTGATTTCCTCGGTGGCGGAGTCCTCCAAGGCCTTCATCGACTCCTCATGCATTTTCAGCATCTCCTTCCTCTCCTGCTTAAGAATCTTGTTTTCGCTATCCATCTATTGAATGTGCTTGGATTGCTCGACAATATTCTTGGCCTTGGTGATGGTGTCTGCATGTCGGAGAAAGAAAAGTACACAGTGAGTACTCGGAGAATATAGGCACAAAACCAAGTAGGAATGCGCATTAGAAAACAGACGCTTGCTCTGGGTGATCTGTTCCTTCAAGAAGGCATTTTTACCCTTTTCGGCTTCAAGATTAGCGCACATATTCTAGTACTGGTCATTTTCCATGCCCCTCCGAGCATTCTCGTTCTGTGGAAAAAAGGACGAAGTTAACCGTTGTTTAGTCTGCTTGGAGCATCTAGTCGGAAATTTTCCACCTAGACGCTTGGGGGCTATAGCGAGATTTTCTAACTTAGCAATATGCTTAGCTTTTCTTTAAGAATCTAGTCGGAACTAATTCAGTTCTCGATTAGAAGCTTGGGGGCTATAGTATAAAGTTTTTAATTTGGATATCTGCTTAGCTTTTCTTTAAAGCATCTAGTCGGAACTAATTCAGTTACAACTAGAGGCTTGGGGGCTACAGTATTGAAATTTATAAACACTGCGTATGCTAGTCTTAAAGCATCTAGTTGGGATAGTTCATTCCATCTAAATGCTTAGGGGCTACAGTGGGAGGTTTTCTAACTTAGTCACTCTTAGAGCATATAGATGCAAAACCTATGGTTTTCCGTCTACATCCTCGAGGGCTACAGTGGGATACTCATATGAAATGCAAAAGGCAAATTGAAATTACAAGTGCGATGATATTGAGGTTCGTAGCACTCTCGGCCAGCAGCTTGGCAAAGGATTCGCTATTTCCTTGCAAGATTTTTGCTTGTCGGCGGAGCTCCTCTAGACCGCATGTCGGAGATGTCGGCGCCGCACCAGGAACCAAAGCAGTGCTACCCGGTGTAAGTACCGGATAGACTATCTTCAGATAGACTATGGTTTTCTTGGGTGCGGGGGCGCCGCCAATGGCAGAAGTACCAGCTTCCACCACCGCCTTGCCGCCACCGATGGCATCCTTAGCCAGAGCTTCAGCCATTTTTTGAGCGGTGCTCTCCTGCGTTGACTGCTCGCCGACAACAGCGAGTTCGGTAGAGGCGCCAGAATCCACTTCCATGGCGGAAGGGCCTGATGCCTCCTTAGCTTGTGAGCTTGTCGGGGCAGACTTGGGCTTGACGGCAGGAGTGGCAGGGGCGATGGTGGGGGAGGCGTCGCGATGCAGCATGTCCTTGATATTTTGAGAAGCCCCCGATGTTTTGGAGGTCTTCTTGAGGCTGGTCGTGGCTTTCTTCCTGAAACGTGCAAAATGCATAAGTACAGGAGCAAGACAGAAATATAGACAATGTCGGAGAATGAGAAGCTTACACAAGTGGGGGTGCTTTGTTAAGGTAATCCCAGTAACTTTTCTCTTTTCCGCCTCCAAGGCGGCGGTAGTCTTCTTGGAGGCTCCACCCTCTGTCTTCTTCTTCTTGCCTCTGTCGGCAGCGTTAGACATGGAGCTCTTCCGCTTCCGCGCCAACGGAACGTTGTCGTCGTACACGACCATGACTTCATTCATCTTTGGATCGTAGATTTGGGCAGCTAGGTTGCCTTCCTCTAGATCGCGAAGATTTTAAGTGAGAAATCACCATGTTAGATAAGATGGTATTTGCAAGACGGAAGAACTGGAGTATATGTCGTACACGGAAAATAAATACCTACCTTTGGGCACTTGCCGTCTACGAACATGTCATAGGTGATGGTGAAGCCACGCTTCTTATCCTTCACCTTGACGATGTCCTTAAGGCGGAGCTTGACGGAGTCGCTCGAGAAGTTGTCCACGGAGATGCGGAGACTATCCCTTCCGTCGCTGGTATACTCGTGCATGAGCTTCGAGCGGTGCTGCAGAGGTTGGATTCGCCTGATGAACCAGCACATGGCTAGGTCCAAGCCGGTCAGACCCGTCTCTACGAACCACTCGATCCTCCTTATGGCCCGAGAAGCATCGAGTTCGGAGGGAAGGGAGGCTTGGGATCTCCATGACGAGGCTTCAGCGGTGGCTCCATCAACAAAGTCTGGGTACATAACTTGTCGGCCAGCCAGAGGGATGTCTGGGCCATAAAAGTACGTCCGTTGTGAATTCTTGCAGGACTCATGGCCGACGATGTCGAGGAACCGCCGGCCAGGTCGAATCTTGAATCTTATGGTTCCACAATTCCTAAGCTCTTCCTTGCTATGTCAGGCTTCACGTTTGACGGTGAAGAAGTACACAAAAAGGTCTAACCTAGGCCTTATCCCTAGGTATCCCTCACAAAGTGTGGCATCCCGCAAAACCACTACTAGAAAATCGCGTTAAATTTGTGCATTGCATCGTCATCATCATGCATTGTTTGCTAAAATTATTTTCGCAAGCCCGTTTTGTTTTATAAAACGCCCAGTCTTTTATTCAAACGCCAAACCGGGTCCCCGGAATATTTTGTTTTGGCCGCTATCGGTTTGCAGACGGCCCGTTAAATCAAATAAAATATTTATTTATTTTAGTAGGGGCAGTCGAACGGGCCAACCCGACCCGAACGACCGCCCCAGATTTTTAAAACGGTCTAACTACACCGCTCCTAAATACTAAACTCACCCACTAACCTACCCACATCCCTGGCCACCTCACCCCCTCCTATCAGCTCGCGCCACCTCAGCACATCCCAAACCCACACCAATCCTACGCTGCCACTTGTCCCTCCCTCTCTCTCCCTGGACCCTCTCACTACCAGCCCCCGCTGCCCAACACACCCACCCCACCCAATCACGCGACACACGCACGCATACACTGCACCGCACGCCTGCCAGCTCCCCCCTGCCTGGGTCCCACCACCAACCACCCCTGCCCACGCTATGCCTCCCTCTCTCCCCTGTTCTTCTTCCCCCACGCCCGCACGCCTCACCCCACCTCCTGCTCACCTCCGGCGCTCGCCACCGCCCCCTCCGGCTACCAACCGCCGCCGGCGCCCCCTCACCTCGCCTCCCACCGGCCGCCTCGACCCCGCCGCCTCTCTCCCCAAGCACCGCCTCCGCCGCGTCCCTCCATCTCCGCGCCGCCGCAGGCCCTCCGCCGCGACCCCCGGCCCGCCGCTGCCGTGCTCCACCCCCGCCTCCGCCGGCTCGCGGGCCTCCTCCTCCCCGCTAGCCGCTGCCTCCGCCCGCCGTGCCCCTCCGCCCCAGGGCCAGCGCGCCTCCACCGCCTCCGACCGCCTCCCCGACGTCCCCGCTCGCCTCCTTCCGCCGCAGCTCCCGCGGCGCGCCCCTCCTCCGCGCGGCCCGTACGCCGCCTCTCGCCGCTCCGGCCCCGGCCGCCTCCACCTGCGCGCCGCCTCGCGTCGCCCGCCAGCCCGTCCACCGCCCCGCACCCTTCTCCGCCGCTCCCCACCCTCTGCTCGCCGCGGCCCCCGACCCCAGCGCCTGCTCCGGCCGTGGCCGCGCCGCCGCCGGGCCTCGGCGTCCCCCTACGCGTGTCCCCGCCGCCTCCGGCGTCGCCTCCCCGCGCCTCCCCTGGTGCTCGCGGAGCCAGCGAGCGACCCGCGCGCGCACCTCCTCGCCGATGCGACGCCCCGCCTCTCCTCCGCCCAGGCCGTACCCCAACCTCGAATCGCCTGCCCCCGTCGAGCCACCGCAACCTGACCTCGTCGGCGTTCGCCCCTGCTCGCCGAGCCGCGGGACCTCTGTTTCCAAGTACACCATCGATGGATGAAGACGGAACCTTAGATCGACAACTAGGAGCCGAAGGAGTGCTATGAGGGAGCCGACAACATCGCCTTCACGGAACTCCAAGTTTTACTTCCCGGATTCGACGCCCCGAAACCACCACGAGGATGTGAAACGCCAAGGCCCGAACCCGATGACGCCGGTCTCACAAGATCTACATCACGGACGCGGAGAAACCCTCGGGCGCCAAGTACTGCCTCGGACGTCAACACCCGAACCGAAAAGGAACGCCAAGTCCGACACCGACAACCGAAACCCCGGTACCGGACAAGTTCGCCATCGACCTCGAGAATGCCGACACGAAACGACAAGACCGCCACACGGACGCCGGACCCCTGAACCCTGAGTTCCCCGAAGCCAAGACCGTCCCGACTCGAGGAACCGACAAAGCCCACGCGACGACAAGACCGGCACCGACCCGGAAGAATTCGACGCGCCCCCGGCGCCGAACCTAGTCCTGTTCCCCGGAGGCGACAAGTGCTTCATTCCAAACATCAAGACCTCCCGGGACGCCAAGATCTCCCTCGTGAACCCGAAGACCCCGAACCTCCCAAGATCTACGCTAAGGCACGACAAGGTCTACCTCACGGACACCGAGAACTTCCCTGAACGCCACGACCGTCGACATGACCGAGACCCCGGATGAGCCAAGACCTGACCCCGGAGGCCGAGAACGATCCCGTCGAACCCCAGATCCGAACCTCGCCGATTCGTCGAGCCCCCCTTTAATGTGTGAACCCTTTCCTCGAACCCGATTTCATAACATAATACAACTTGTCGCATATTAAATTGTCATTCTCGCATGCATATCATTGGTTTGGGGGCCTTATGCCGATTCACCTGATAATTAAATATGGGGCCCATATGCGGGCAAATCTAGTCTCATATCGGCCTCATTTAAACTTGTGTAGCGAACCGGTATCTTACCTTGCCTTGTTATAACAACATTTGAATGGCGGGGTAAATAAATAACATGAACCACCTAATTAAATGTCGGGACCCCGGTTCCACTTAATATGACCTAAATTGCATCGCACCTTGCCATGCCATACATCACGCATGCATCATGCCGATCTTCTGCCGTGTATTAAATATTGCATCCGGTGTTTCTTCTAGTGTTTTGCTTCTTCGCGGATAAGGCCGATGAGTTGATGTGAGCTTCGCCCCGATCTTCGGTTGAACCTTCGACAATGTTTTCAGGCGAGCATCTCCCCCTTTTCTTCCTATCTTACTTTTATAGTATTTACTTCCTTCCTGTTGATCTATTGCTATCTGTGTTGCGATGCTCTAGATTTCGTACCCGTGATATCCCTTGCAGCCACATATAGCCTTGGATACATCCTATTACCTGTTGTTTGGTAGATAGTTGGACCCGCGTGTCGTAGTCGCTTGCTCAAGTGTTTTGCTTGTCGACAAGTATCACCATCGTTGGAGGAATTGCCGCATGTTGACGTTGGAGATGATCATGGTTTACTTATTGTTCACTTTAATTCCTGTTTAACAACTAAAATTGAATTAAGCAGAGGCATCGGTGGGTGATAGGTAAGATTTGGTTTCCGACCGCCCACATGTGTCCCGTAGGACCCGAGTTCTTGACACCTGTTCCGAGATCGAGCGCGCTAACCACAGGTGGGGAGATATGGGCCCCCCATTGATAATTACCTGATTTCAAAGTATTGTACTGGGGGCCACAACTAGTTTGAGGTGTTTTACTATTCTGTACTTATGCCATGTTTACTGCTTTATTTACGTTTGTGCGAAAGCACGTGTACTGTTTAGGAAGCGGAGTGATTACGCGGTATGGATAGTCCCCGTTTGGGGACCTGCTGTCGCATACTGCCATTGTCGCAAACCCTGAGTCCGTCTCGGAGACCGGCCGACTCTGTTGCGGGTGTCGACTCGGTGGGGTGGCCCCCCGTGCTTGCTTTGGGTCTGGGAACGTCGTGACTTAGGACCCGCCGACATACCGATGGGTGTATGTTAACTGATCTGGCAAAAAGGGTCGAAGTGCCTGTGGATACTTTGGTGCACCCCTGCAGGGTTAAATCTTTTCGAGAAGCCGTGTCCGCGGTTATGGACGACTTGGAGCACAGTGCCTGATCATAGACAACTATAACTAAAGTTTACTGCTTTAAAATGACTTGTTTCCGATATGCTTAGTAATCAGCTTCACTACAACGAAATGGCTAAGTAAAAGTATCAACGACTGCTGGGTTTTGGGTTATCTCATGCTAATTGAATCTGACTAGTAAGTGATGCCAATATAACAGAATGACTAACTAAAAAGTGCCCACTGCTTATTTTATCAGGACGATTATCTAAAACCTGACTAGTAAAGTGCCGCAACTATAACTGAATAAATAAAACTGCCAACTGTGTGAGTTCCTCGGTTGACTTCCTCGTTTGGTCTCGAGGGGGAAACGCCAGGACGGGTTTGCTTGCTGGTAGAATCAGGATACCCCCGAATAGGTCTTTCTTATCCCCTCTGATATCCGCCAGTTGTATCGAGTATCTATAGGTTGTTTAGTGCATGCTGCCGCTGCCGCTCAGTCCACCATACCTATGTAGGCGAGGACCGCCGAATTCTAGCCTCGCCGTGTACTGGCCTCAGTACCGACGCTCCTCTTTTTCCTTTGCCCTTTGCCGGCACCCCTTTTGTTAAGCAGGTTTTGAGATCGACGCCGTTAGCAGGGTTACCCTTCCGGCTTGGCCTGGGCAGGGTTATGGACGCCATTGGTTATTCTTCAGGGCTCTTAGCCCCATTTGCTTCTTGTCCGTAGTCGGACGCCCCATCGTTTTCAAGGTGATTTGGATCTTGAACCGTATATTTGTATTCTTGACTCTTTGAGTCGCTGTTGTATATATATCTGTTCTGTGGGTCCCATCGAGGACTGTTGTGTAATGTTATTACTTTGTTTTTCCACCCGCACGAAAGTGCCTGGTGGGCACCTTCGAATCGTTTCTATGCGGGTTTGGCGAGTTTTGCTAAAACTTGCATAGGGCCGATTCTGAGGGTGTTACAGAGTGGTATCAGAGCGCAGCAGTTGCGATACCCCACAAGTCCAGCCTGTAGGATAACCTAGCTAACGGCCAAAGTAGAGTGTCAAAACTATTTTTGAAAATCGGTTGGATAGTTCTGATTAGGTCTGATTTTACTCCTTACCCCTCTGCTGTTCTCCTCTTACCTCTACGCGCTTTGAATCCGCTCTCTTCCCTTTCTTCGAGTCCAGGATTTCTCGTGGTTGGGTTTCCGTCGTACCTTCAGGGTTTCGTTTCCTCCTTTGGTGACGGTGTAGCTACATCCGGTGTTCTAGATGCCTGAGGAATCCGTCTACGGTGGTACCATTCTGTGTTCCTTGTTTGTGCTTTCCGGTGTTTTCCGACGCGACGACATCATCTACGCCAGATCCGATGCAGAGTCTGCATCACTCCTTTGTTTCCGAACCTCGCTTGTCGAGATCTTCAGTCTGATTCCGAGAATGGTTGCACTCTTTTCTACTGATTGTGCAGAGTAATAGCTTGGGTGCGTGATGGATTGGCCCCCATGCCGACTACCCCTTCTATTCGCTTTTGTACATTGAAGTGGATGAGAATGCATCGGTTCCCCCCTTTCCATCGGAGTTAGAGGTGGCTTTATTTGTCGATACCTTTACCTTCGACCTTTTGTTCCGGAGTGCTCTCTCGACGATCACGGACAACGACCTCTTGTTAGTGGTGTCGCGAAGATCTACGCAAAGCGAGAAGATGCAGATCGCCGACCTTCCTTCCGGTACCATGAGGCGGATCTCGAGGGAGAGATCCATTGTTAGTGGTGTCGAATTGTGGCATCCCGCAAAACCACTACTAGAAAATCGCGTTAAATTTGTGCATTGCATCGTCATCATCATGCATTGTTTGCTAAAATTATTTTCGCAAGCCCGTTTTGTTTTATAAAACGCCCAGTCTTTTATTCAAACGCCAAACCGGGTCCCCGGAATATTTTGTTTTGGCCGCTATCGGTTTGCAGACGGCCCGTTAAATCAAATAAAATATTTATTTATTTTAGTAGGGGCAGTCGAACGGGCCAACCCGACCCGAACGACCGCCCCAGATTTTTAAAACGGTCTAACTACACCGCTCCTAAATACTAAACTCACCCACTAACCTACCCACATCCCTGGCCACCTCACCCCCTCCTATCAGCTCGCGCCACCTCAGCACATCCCAAACCCACACCAATCCTACGCTGCCACTTGTCCCTCCCTCTCTCTCCCTGGACCCTCTCACTACCAGCCCCCGCTGCCCAACACACCCACCCCACCCAATCACGCGACACACGCACGCATACACTGCACCGCACGCCTGCCAGCTCCCCCCTGCCTGGGTCCCACCACCAACCACCCCTGCCCACGCTATGCCTCCCTCTCTCCCCTGTTCTTCTTCCCCCCACGCCCGCACGCCTCACCCCACCTCCTGCTCACCTCCGGCGCTCGCCACCGCCCCCTCCGGCTACCAACCGCCGCCGGCGCCCCCTCACCTCGCCTCCCACCGGCCGCCTCGACCCCGCCGCCTCTCTCCCCAAGCACTGCCTCCGCCGCGTCCCTCCATCTCCGCGCCGCCGCAGGGCCCTCCGCCGCGACCCCCGGCCCGTCGCTGCCGTGCTCCACCCCCGCCTCCGCCGGCTCGCGGGCCTCCTCCTCCCCGCTAGCCGCTGCCTCCGCCCGCCGTGCCCCTCCGCCCCAGGGCCAGCGCGCCTCCACCGCCTCCGACCGCCTCCCCGACGTCCCCGCTCGCCTCCTTCCGCCGCAGCTCCCGCGGCGCGCCCCTCCTCCGCGCGGCCCGTACGCCGCCTCTCGCCGCTCCGGCCCCGGCCGCCTCCACCTGCGCGCCGCCTCGCGTCGCCCGCCAGCCCGTCCACCGCCCAGCACCCTTCTCCGCCGCTCCCCACCCTCTGCTCGCCGCGGCCCCCGACCCCAGCGCCTGCTCCGGCCGTGGCCGCGCCGCCGCCGGGCCTCGGCGTCCCCCTGCGCGCGTCCCCGCCGCCTCCGGCGTCGCCTCCCCGCACCTCCCCTGGTGCTCGCGGAGCCAGCGAGCGACCCGCGCGCGCACCTCCTCGCCGATGCGACGCCCCGCCTCTCCTCCGCCCAGGCCGTACCCCAACCTCGAATCGCCTGCCCCCGTCGAGCCACCGCAACCTGACCTCGTCGGCGTTCGCCCCTGCTCGCCGAGCCGCGGGACCTCTGTTTCCAAGTACGCCATCGATGGATGAAGACGGAACCTTAGATCGACAACTAGGAGCCGAAGGAGTGCTATGAGGGAGCCGACAACATCGCCTTCACGGAACTCCAAGTTTTACTTCCCGGATTCGACGCCCCGAAACCACCACGAGGATGTGAAACGCCAAGGCCCGAACCCGATGACGCCGGTCTCACAAGATCTACATCACGGACGCGGAGAAACCCTCGGGCGCCAAGTACTGCCTCGGACGTCAACACCCGAACCGAAAAGGAACGCCAAGTCCGACACCGACAACCGAAACCCCGGTACCGGACAAGTTCGCCATCGACCTCGAGAATGCCGACACGAAACGACAAGACCGCCACACGGACGCCGGACCCCTGAACCCTGAGTTCCCCGAAGCCAAGACCGTCCCGACTCGAGGAACCGACAAAGCCCACGCGACGACAAGACCGGCACCGACCCGGAAGAATTCGACGCGCCCCCGGCGCCGAACCTAGTCCTGTTCCCCGGAGGCGACAAGTGCTTCATTCCAAACATCAAGACCTCCCGGGACGCCAAGATCTCCCTCGTGAACCCGAAGACCCCGAACCTCCCCAAGATCTACGCTAAGGCACGACAAGGTCTACCTCACGGACACCGAGAACTTCCCTGAACGCCACGACCTTCGACATGACCGAGACCCCGGATGAGCCAAGACCTGACCCCGGAGGCCGAGAACGATCCCGTCGAACCCCAGATCCGAACCTTGCCGATTCGTCGAGCCCCCCTTTAATGTGTGAACCCTTCCTCGAACCCGATTTCATAACATAATACAACTTGTCGCATATTAAATTGTCATTTTCGCATGCATATCATTGGTTTGGGGGCCTTATGCCGATTCACCTGATAATTAAATATGGGGCCCATATGCGGGCAAATCTAGTCTCATATCGGCCTCATTTAAACTTGTGTAGCGAACCGGTATCTTACCTTGCCTTGTTATAACAACATTTGAATGGCGGGGTAAATAAATAACATGAACCACCTAATTAAATGTCGGGACCCCGGTTCCACTTAATATGACCTAAATTGCATCGCACCTTGCCATGCCATACATCACGCATGCATCATGCCGATCTTCTGCCGTGTATTAAATATTGCATCCGGTGTTTCTTCTAGTGTTTTGCTTCTTCGCGGATAAGGCCGATGAGTTGATGTGAGCTTCGCCCCGATCTTCGGTTGAACCTTCGACAATGTTTTCAGGCGAGCATCTCCCCCTTTTCTTCCTATCTTACTTTTATAGTATTTACTTCCTTCCTGTTGATCTATTGCTATCTGTGTTGCGATGCTCTAGATTTCGTACCCGTGATATCCCTTGCAGCCACATATAGCCTTGGATACATCCTATTACCTGTTGTTTGGTAGATAGTTGGACCCGCGTGTCGTAGTCGCTTGCTCAAGTGTTTTGCTTGTCGACAAGTATCACCATCGTTGGAGGAATTGCCGCATGTTGACGTTGGAGATGATCATGGTTTACTTATTGTTCACTTTAATTCCTGTTTAACAACTAAAATTGAATTAAGCAGAGGCATCGGTGGGTGATAGGTAAGATTTGGTTTCCGACCGCCCACTTGTGTCCCGTAGGACCCGAGTTCTTGACACCTGTTCCGAGATCGAGCGCGCTAACCACAGGTGGGGAGATATGGGCCCCCCATTGATAATTACCTGATTTCAAAGTATTGTACTGGGGGCCACAACTAGTTTGAGGTGTTTTACTATTCTGTACTTATGCCATGTTTACTGCTTTATTTACGTTTGTGCGAAAGCACGTGTACTGTTTAGGAAGCGGAGTGATTACGCGGTATGGATAGTCCCCGTTTGGGGACCTGCTGTCGCATACTGCCATTGTCGCAAACCCTGAGTCCGTCTCGGAGACCGGCCGACTCTGTTGCGGGTGTCGACTCGGTGGGGTGGCCCCCCGTGCTTGCTTTGGGTCTGGGAACGTCGTGACTTAGGCCCCGCCGACATACCGATGGGTGTATGTTAACTGATCTGGCAAAAAGGGTCGAAGTGCCTGTGGATACTTTGGTGCACCCCTGCAGGGTTAAATCTTTTCGAGAAGCCGTGTCCGCGGTTATGGACGACTTGGAGCACAGTGCCTGATCATAGACAACTATAACTAAAGTTTACTGCTTTAAAATGACTTGTTTCCGATATGCTTAGTAATCAGCTTCACTACAACGAAATGGCTAAGTAAAAGTATCAACGACTGCTGGGTTTTGGGTTATCTCATGCTAATTGAATCTGACTAGTAAGTGATGCCAATATAACGGAATGACTAACTAAAAAGTGCCCACTGCTTATTTTATCAGGACGATTATCTAAAACCTGACTAGTAAAGTGCCGCAACTATAACTGAATAAATAAAACTGCCAACTGTGTGAGTTCCTTGGTTGACTTCCTCGTTTGGTCTCGAGGGGGAAACGCCAGGACGGGTTTGCTTGCTGGTAGAATCAGGATACCCCCGAATAGGTCTTTCTTATCCCCTCTGATATCCACCAGTTATATCGAGTATCTATAGGTTGTTTAGTGCATGATGCCGCTGCCGCTCAGTCCACCATACCTATGTAGGCGAGGACCGCCGAATTCTAGCCTCGCCGTGTACTGGCCTCAGTACTGACGCTCCTCTTTTTCCTTTGCCCTTTGCCGGCACCCCTTTTGTTAAGCAGGTTTTGAGATCGACGCCGTTAGCAGGGTTACCCTTCCGGCTTGGCCTGGGCAGGGTTATGGACGCCATTGGTTATTCTTCAGGGCTCTTAGCCCCATTTGCTTCTTGTCCGTAGTCGGACGCCCCATCGTTTTCAAGGTGATTTGGATCTTGAACCGTATATTTGTATTCTTGACTCTTTGAGTCGCTGTTGTATATATATCTGTTCTGTGGGTCCCATCGAGGACTGTTGTGTAATGTTATTACTTTGTTTTTCCACCCGCACGAAAGTGCCTGGTGGGCACCTTCGAATCGTTTCTATGCGGGTTTGGCGAGTTTTGCTAAAACTTGCATAGGGCCGATTCTGAGGGTGTTACACAAAGTGTCGCGTAGTTTCTAAGCACAAAGATACTATTGGGGGAAAGGTTCTGGGGATGGACCCTATAATGGTTCAAGACGGAGAGGAAGAAGTTGTAGATGGGCAGGGAGACGCCGCGTACCAGTTGAGCTTTTAGGTACACCTTTTCTCCGGCTTGGGGAGTAGGTGTCACCTCGCCGGCTGGCGCCGCCCACCCGGCAAGCCCCTCCGTCGCGGGGAGGTAGCCCTCGGCGATCGTCTCTTGGATGTCACGGTCGGTGATATCCGAGCCGCGCCAGTCGCCCTTGTGCGAGTCTGGTTCCTCCTCCAACGACTCCAGCGCCGCCAGATTAAGGTCGCCGCCTGTGGTCTCGATAACCGCCAATGCGGGAATGACTAGGCCCTTTGGAGGCACGACGATGGAGCTCGCTGGCTTCACCGCGGCTTCGCTCGACGCCGCCATTGATGGAGAGGTGCTGCTGCTAGCCATGGAGTGAGGATTGGGTGCGACTGGTGTAGATTGGAGCTAGGGTTTTTTCGAGAGTTCTCGCGGAGAGCTCGAGGAGACACACGGCTGGAGGAAGAAGATGATGCAAGGAGAATGAGGTAAAAAGTGGAAATATTCCCCACGGTTACTATTTATCATCCTCGGCGTCAAGATCCGTGCAGCTTGATCGGACGGTTGCCGCGTAGACGACATGTTCGCGAACGTGCACGAAAATTTCGCCACGTCTCCAACCGTCGCCGCCAACTGTTCGTATTGCTCGCACGGGAAAATCGGACATGATTGCGTTCTCTGCATGTGTGAGTTACGAGGCGTCGCTGACCTAAGCCTACGTCGTCCTAGCTAACATGGGTAGATGAGCCGTCACATCGAAGATTCCGACATAGATAGATCTAATCCGACTACGGAAGTGTACGATGGAAGATTTAGCATTTCTCCGGCTTACAAGTTGAAGACGGAGAAAGTTTTGCAGGGTCCTTTGGGAGGACTACAATATATTGCTTGACGATTTGCCGACATCCAACTAGACAGAGCATTCATCTAAAAAGTCAAGACGGCGCAAGATCTCGGAGTTCTCCGGGGCTACTGTTGGGGATATGCTATATGGGTATCCTCATAGCATGTCACTTATCCGGATAACCCGGGTGGCCCATAGTTGGTAGCATGGCCTATGGCCTGCTGGGCAGCCCAGTTAGATGGATCCAGAAGGGAGGCCCACGCCGGATAAAGGAAGGCTACGGTGGAGTCACCAGCGTACCCGGAGCCTTGGAGTGCAAGATACACAAGACTAGTAATAGACGGTGTATGACTCTGTAACCTGTCTGGCTAGGACTTTTCCCTGTAACCTTAGGACCTGGCAACTATATAAGTCGGGCCTATGGGATCCTTTAGGGCACAACTTCAGACAACCTAGTATCTATTCATACAACCTCGCACAGCGAACCTATCTCTGTAACTCGCGTATTTCCCTTATAGTGATTTATAGCAGGAGTAGGATTTCGCCACCATCATGGGATCTAAACCTGGGTAAGCTGTGTTACCTCGTACCCCTCAACCGTCCGCCTTCCCCCACGTCTCTAAACACGCACTGTGAGGACCCCTCCATGGTGTACTCGTCGGCAATACCACGACAAGCCACCTGGTGGGCAACCAAGTCAGAATCTCCACAACAAACTATGCGCTTGATGAAAATATCCTTGGCTACGCGTAATCCGTGAATGAGTGCTTCATACTCCTCCATGTTGTTCGTAGCCTCGAAGTGGATCTGCAGAACGTAGTGTAGCTTGTCCCCAGGGTGTGACTGTAGCAGTACACCAGCCCCCGAGCCGTTGAGCAGCTTTGATCCGTCAAAGTGCATCACCCAGTATTCTGGTTCCGGCAACGGAGTAGCATATGGCATCTCCATACAATCTGCAATAAAATCCGCCAAGGCTTGTGACTTGGTAGCGTCGCATCTCTTATAGGTGATCTCGAAGGCGGTAAGTTTAATGCCCCACTTCACGACCCTTCCCGTAGCGTCGCTGTTGTTTATAATGTCGGACAGTGGAGTCTTGCTCACCACTATGATTGGGTGCTCCTGAAAGTAATGCCTTAGCTTCCGAGAGGCAAGGAATAATCCATAAGCTACCTTCTGGTAGTGCGGGTAACGCTGCTTGGACTCCGTCAAGACCTTGCTTACATAGTAAACTGGTCATTGAACTCCGTGCACATAGCCTGGTTCCTTCCGCTCTACCATGATGACTATGTTGATTACCCGGTTGGTGGCCGCCATGCAAATTAACATGGGCTCTCCAGGATCGGGTGCTGCAAGGATGGGCGCTGAGGAAAGAATCTCCTTGGGCTGCTTCAATGATACATCTGCTTCATCTGTCCAGGTGAATTTGTCTATCTTCTTCAACAACTTGTACAGTGGCAGAGCCTTCTCTCCAAGTCGGCTGACGAACCGACTAACGGCTGCAACACAACCTGTTATTCGTTGAATGTCTTTTAGGCATGTCGGACGGTTTATGTTTAAGATGAAGGAAATATGCCCTAGAGGCAATCATACAGATGATTATATTTCATATGTATCCATGAGTTGTTGTAATGTTCCTTGAATATCCATATCAGGCAACTTGTATTGATTGGCAATTATGTGAATTGTTTGTGAAACTCTTTGCTTGTATGGTTATTAATAGTTGTCCCTAGTCGGAGTTCATGTGAGGACACACGTGAATATTAGACTAGCACATCGATTGGTTGATGACTATGTTTTGCAAGTCATAGACATGGAGATGTCAAACCAATGATATGGACACATGTTATGAACATGGGGTTGGACTGACCCAACTTGAGACCGGCAATTAGTTGCAGCTCTCTCTCTCTCTCTACACATCGTGTACGTTTTGTCCTTAGACCTAATATTGTCGCATGTACTTGAGATGTGGATCGACCTACTTTGGGGCTATCAGACGCTACTCCGTAACTGGGTAGTTATAAAGGTAGCTTTCGGGTTTGTCCTGAAACATGCTGCAAGGCATGGTCAATCAAGATGGGATTTGCCCCTCTCTACTTGAGAGAGATATCTCTGGGCCCCTCGAGTGATCGGATCCAGAAATGCATGGCCATGCTATATAAGGTTAAGAGTTAACCTAGTAAAGGGATTCCGATTTACGGTATCGAGAAAGAGAGGTCAGCTTGGAGCTAGACCAAATATCGTGAGGCAAAGGGAAATACATGTACTAAACCTTGTGATGGTTTGTCCGATATGATCTTTGTATCCGTTTAGGAGTTGGCACGTCTTGCTAGAGGCCACTACCAACTATTGGCAGAATAAGTGTATTCGTGTCATGTCTATACGTATATGAACCTATAGGGTCACACACTTAAGGGGCTGGAAGCCTAATGAGGATTGGATCCGAATTAGACCAGGCTTAGGCTACTAATGGGCTGCTAATGTAGAAGCCCACTAGGGACTCCTATATAAGAGAGGGTGGGGCGAGCTGACCAGGGTTAGACCACTCCACCCAGCCGCCACACCTCACGCCTGTGTTGCACGCGCGGACCTAGCAGTCCGGCGTTTGACGCTTCCACCCCGCATGTGTGGATACCTCGGAGGTGCTGCATCTGTGGCACTTGGACGAGCCGTGCAAGGGGAGCTTCTCGTGGGACGAGGACAAGGAGGAGACGCGGAATGTCTGCACTACCTCGACGCGCTTCATCAATTCCGCAACTGCGCGTCTAGTGGTAATCCCGTGATCTATGACAACAGTATTCCTGGTTTACGCGGTAGAAAATTTTGATTTGCGCTAGTGTAGCCTACCCGTATCCCTTCAGTGGTATCAGAATCGATGCTGTTCAGTTATAGGTTTGGGATGTTTGCATATGGTGATATGCAGATTGATATGAATGATGTGATCGTTTATATGGCGGTGGTTTAGGATTGATCTATGATCTTGCTTTCCATGATCGTGATTCTGAGGTTGTCGAACGACTTACCCCTACCGGTCGGTTTCTGCTCGGGGTAGACAGTGACACATAAATCCTGTTGAATCACACGAAGATCAATATGATTGATCAAAGATCTAAAATCGATGTACCGTGATCAAAGGAGTTTGATTGAATTGGGACAGGAGTCGGTTTATGGAAAATTTGATTTTCCGATCAAAATCCTTAAATAAAATTGTGAAGATACCGCGAGGGACGCTGCCCCTTCGAACCCCACAGGGGGAGAGCCCCTAAACCCCCCTTAATTGTAGCCCCCTTTTGTATCTCGTTAAGGTAACTAGGTGCTGCGAGGTCACATGATCCGGTAGAATGCGATTCTGTGCATAATTTGTTTTTGCGGGATGTATATGATCAGTATGGCCCATATATGTATGTGATGCATATATGAAATTTTTCATGACCTGTGTGTCGTGAGTAGGGCAACACGGCTGGAGCCATATGTGTTGTGAATTATTGTAATGGCCTGCGTGCCAACTTGTGATGATCCCAATACTATGTAATTTTGATTACTAGCTGTTAGGAGTAATAGCTTGTATTAGTTCTTGGAGGACTCATCACTTGGAAGATGGCTCACATGGAACATGAAGATGGAGATCATCATGGTGGACAGGTTCTATGGCGATGGAGATCACCATGAGAAAATGGGCCATACTGTGTCACATCATATGTGAATGCTATTCTTATGCGCTTTACTACTATGCATGCTTAGATGATAGAAGTAGAACGATCCCTCACAAAGTTTAAGTTATACATGCCCTCCCAACCAAACCTTGCACCATCCTATGCCCTGTATAATCGTTGGTGGGCCTATGAAATTAGGGTGTCGTGGTTTTCCTTGGCTGGATGGGTTTGTATCGGATACCTAAACGCATAAGGGTTGGTGAGCTTGACAAGGTCATCTTAACAGTTAAGGACCTTGGGGCATAAAGGTTGGGTGCCTAGTTTTGACATAGAGATGTCACCCAACAACAAGAGTCATATGTGATATGATTAGCAAGTGTTGCTTACCGATTTACCTTGTCTTCTAGCAGTGATGCTAAAGCTCACTAGTCGACTTGTTAATTATGGATCTTGAATCACTTAGTATCAATAGAGGGATATTGATTTAAGTGGGAGTATATGCTATTAAATTGTTTAGTGTGTTTTACTCTTTCATGGTTACATGGCTTAGTATTTTGCATGTTTTCTGTTGTAGATCAATGGCACCGAACACCACATCACTTTTCTCTTTGCGTTCGATTATTGACAAAGATAAACTAAATGGAACAAACTATTCAGACTGGGTCCGTAACCTGAGAATTGTTCTCAGGTCTGATAAAAAGGAAATGGTTCTGGATACCCCAATCCCCGATGAACCTGCTGATAATGCATCTGCTGCCCTAAAGAACGCCTACAAAAGAGCATGTGATGATTCTCTTGAGGATAGTTGTCTTATGCTTGCATGCATGGAACCTGAACTCCAAAAGAAGTTTGAGGATCAGGAAGCGTACGGTATGATCGTCGCTCTTAAGGACATGTTCCAAGACCAGGCAAGGACTGAGAGGTACAATGTTGACAAGTCCTTTGTCGAATGCAAGCTGGCAGAGGGAGCAGCTGTAGGCCCCCATGTGATCAAAATGGTTGGTTACAGTCAGACTTTGGAAAATCTTGGTTTTCCACTAGGCCAAGAGTTGGCCACTGACTTCATTTTGGCGTCTCTTCCATCCACCTATGGGCAGTTCATTTCAAACTACCATATGCATGGGGTGGAGAAGGGCCTTAATGAATTCTGTGGGATGCTTAAAACAACAGAAAGTGACATGAAGAAGTGTGCAGGGCATAGCCATGTGATGGCTGTGCAGAACACGCCTAGCTTTAAGAAAAAGGGTACTTCTTAGAAGAAGAAGGGCAAGGCTAAGGATACGATCCATAAGCCTGCACCCAAGCAAAAGGCTGGACCTGTAGAAGACACCGAGTGCTTCTTTTGTCATGAACATGGCCACTGGACTGCAGCAAGTACCAGGCTTCTTTGAAGAAGAGTGGAAGTAAGAGTACTTCCCACTCATGTACGTTTGTTGTAAATGTTGTGGACATTCTTCTCGCTGATTCCTATGTTAACTCTTGGGTATTTGATACCGGATCGGTTGCTCGTATTTGATATTCGATGCAGGGGCTAATAAGGACTAGAGAAGTGCAGAAAGGCGAAGTGGATTTTCGCGTCGGAAATAAAGCAACGGTTGCTGCATTGTTCGTCGGCGTCATGCAACTTTACCTTCCATCAGGATTTATTATGGAGTTGAATAATTGTTATTACATTCCTAGTATGGGTCGAAACATTTTATCACCTTCATGTTTGATGAGGGATGGTTATTCATTCGCGAGTGCAAACAATGGTTGTGTAATCTCTAAGAATGATATGTTTATGGCAAATACTCCCATTGTGAATGGGTTATTTATTTTAAATATTGATGATGCATCTATTTACAATGTTAGTGCTAAAAGGCTTCGGCCTAATGATTTGAGTCCTACCTATTTATGGCATTGTCGTTTGGGGCATATAAGTGAAAAGCGCATGAAGAAGCTCCATGGTGATGGTCTTCTAACTTCGTTTGATTTTGAATCATACGAGACATGTCAAGCTTGTTTACTTGGAAAGATGACCAAGTCACCTTTTTCGGGGTTACCCGAGAGAGCGACAGACTTGTTGGAACTCATACATGCTGCTGTATGTGGACCAATGAGCACGACAACCAGAGGAGGATATCACTACTTCATTACTTTTACTGATGATTTCAGTAGATATGGTTATGTCTACTTGATGAGGCATAAGTTTGAAACTTTTGAAAAGTTCAAGGAGTTTCAGAGTGAAGTAGAGAATCAACGTGGCAAGAAAATAAAGGCCTTGTGATCTGATCGTGGAGGTGAATATTTGAGTCACGAGTTTAGCGATCATCTTAAGACTTGCGGAATTGTTCCAAAAGAGTTGCGGAATTGTTCCACAACTTACGCCGCCCGGAACGCCTCAAAGGAACGGGGTCTCCGAACGGCGTAATCGAACTTTGTTGGACATGGTTCGATCGATGATGAGCCAGTCGGATTTTCCATTGTCATTTTGGGGTTACGCTCTAGAAACGGCAGCTTTCACACTTAATAGGGTACCATCTAAATCCGTAGTGAAGACACCATATGAGATGTGGACTGGAAAGAATCCCAGTTTGTCTTTTCTAAAGATTTGGGGTTGTGATGCATTTGTCAAACGGCTTCAGTGGGACAAGCTAACACCCAAATCGGATAAGTGCATTTTCGTGGGATATCCGAGGAAAACCTTAGGATATTACTTCTACAACTGAGAAGAGGGCAAAGTGTTTGTCGCTCGTAGCGGTGTTTTCCTAGAGAAAGATTTTGTCATAAAGGGAACGAGTGGAAGGTCGGTGCGACCTGAAGAAGTTCAAGATGAGACAGTTGGGGATGCTTCTATGACTGATGCTATTGTAGAAGAACAAGTTGAGGAACCCGTGGCAACAGAAGCACCACAACCACGAAGGTCGGCGAGGCTCCGCGAAGCGCGGGAATTATTATTGTTAGACAATTATGAGCCTGCGACCTATGCAGAAGTGATGGTGGACCCAGACTCTGAGAAATGGCTGATCGCCATGATATCCGAGATAGAGTCCATGGGAGACAATCAAGTTTGGAACTTGGTTGACCTGCCTGATGGTTTTAAAGCCATCGAGTGCAAATGGATCTATAAGAATAAGATTGATATGGATGGAAATGTTCACATCCATAAAGCTCGACTTGTTGCAAAAGGTTTTCGACAAGTTCAAGGAGTTGACTATGACGAGACTTTCTTGCCCGTAGCGATGCTTAAATCTATATGGATCATTCTATCCATTGATGCACATTTCGACTATGAAATATGGCATATGGATGTCAAGACGGCTTTCCTAAATGGAATCCTATCTCAGGACTTGTATATGATGCAGCCCGAAGGTTTTGTCGATCCAAACAATGCTGGAAAGGTATGCAAACTTCTGAAGTCCATTTATGGGCTGAAGCAAACATCTCAGAGTTGGAACATTCAATTTGATGAAGTTGTAAAGGAGTTTGGCTTCATTAAAAACGAACAGGAACCTTGTGTTTACAAGAAGGAAAGTGGGAGAGCGCTAGTATTTCTAATCTTATATGTAGATGACATATTGCTGATTGGAAATGACATTCCTATGCTTGAGTCTGTTAAGACCTCAATGAAAAATAGTTTTTCAATGAAGGACTTGGGATAAGCGGCATATATTCTAGGCATCAAGATCTATAGAGATAGATCAAGGAGGCTAATTGGATTAAGCCAGAGTACATACATTGACAAAGTGTTGAAACGGTTCAGCATGGAAGAGCCTAAGAAGGGGTTCTTGCCCATGTCTCACGTCATTAAACTCAGCAAGACTCAGTGTCCTTCGACTACTGATGAGCGTGAGCGCATGAGCAGGGTTCCATATGCTTCGTCGATTGGATCCATTGTTGGAATTATGCCCTAGAGGAAATAATAAAGATGTTATTATTATAATTCTTGTTCATGATAAAGTTTATATTCCATGCTAGAATTGTATTAAGCGGAAACATTAATACTTGTGTGGTTTGTGAACAACACCGTGTCCCTGGTACGCCTCTAAGGACTAGCTCATTGATCAATGATGGTTAAGGTTTCCTAACAATAGACATGAGTTGTCAATTGATAATGAGATCATATCATTGGGAGAATGATATGATGGACAGACCCAAACTAAGCGAAGAAATTAGGTCGTTTCATCGTGTTCATCTTTGCGAAGCTTTTCCTATGTCAAATATTGTATTCCTTAGACCATGAGATAATGCAACTCCCTGGTACCGGAAGAAAGCTTTGAGGTCATCAAACGTCATCCTATGAGAGGGTGATCATAAAGGTGTCTCTCAGGTGATCGGAAAGTATCTGTTGGGTTGTATGTATCGAGATGGAATTTGTCCCTCCCAAGTCGGAGAGATATACTTCGGGCCCACTCGGTAATCGATATCAACACCGCTTGCAAGCATGTGGCTAAGGAGTTAATCACAAAGTGATATCGGATTACGGAACGAGTAAAGTACTTGCTGTGAACGAGATTGAACTAGGTATGACGATACCGACGATCGAATCTCGAGCAAGTAAAATATCGCGAGACAAAGGGAATATATATATGGGATTGATTGAATCCTGGCATCATGGTTCATCCGATATGATCATCGATGAATGTGTGGGAGTCAATATGGGTGCCCAGACCCCGCTGTTGATTATTGATAGAAGATCATGTCTGCATATTCTCGAACCCGCAGGGTCACACACTTAACGTGTCTTGACGCTAGGATAGATTGGATAATTGGTTTATGAATTTTTGTTCGGAGTCTCGGATGGGATCCGGGATATCACGAGAGGTTCCGGAATGGTCCGGAGAATAAGATTCATATAAGGCAGTGCAGTTTTTGGAGTTCGGAATTGTTCCGGGTTAATCGGTATTGTACCGGAAGCTTCTAGAACCTTCCGGAAGGGGACCAACGTGGCCCCACCTTCCGGGAGGGGGCATGGGCCTATGAGGGAGTGTCCTGGCCGCATTGGGCCAGGGGCACAAGGCCCCATAGGGCCCAGCCGATCCTAGGTAAGTTTAAACTCGTTTAAACTAGAGATAGGATTTCTAGATAAGGGAGAGTTTAAATCGTTTAAACTAGAGATAGGATTTCTAGATAAGTGTGGCATCCCGCAAAACCACTACTAGAAAATCGCGTTGAATTTGTGCATTGCATCGTCATCATCATGCATTGTTTGCATAAAACTATTTCGCAAAGCCCGTTTTGTTTTCTAAAACGCCCCACCTTTGTTTTAATGCAAACCCCGGGTCTCCGGATTATTTTGTTTTGTTGCTATCGGGTTGCAAACGGTCCAATTAAATTAAATAAAATATTAAGTTATTTTAGCGGGGGCAGTCGAACGGGCCGTTTCGACCCGAACGACCACCCCCAGGTTTTACAAACGGTCCACCAGACAATCCTAAAGCTACCCGAAAACATACCCAACCCTCTGGCCACCTCACCCCCACCTATCCTAGGCCGCCACGTCACCTGGCCCTATCCCCCACCCAATCCTAGGCTGCCACCTAGGCTGAGCCTCCCCTCCCCACCTAATCTCTCTCCTCTCTCTCTCCCAAACCCAGCCACACACGCACGCACCCGGACACACCACCCCACCCACTGACCCGTGGCCCTACCCTTCCCTGGGACCCACCCCAATCACGCATGCACCCTAGCACCCCGCCAGCCCTGTCCCCACGCGGGACCCACCCGCGCGTCCTCCCACGCGCGCCCGCGACCCTCCTCTCTCCTCACGCGCCACCAGCCCCATCTCTCTCCCGTCGCTCTCCTCCACCTCTCCCTCCCCCGCCGCCGGCGTGCTCCCTTTCTCCTCTCCTTCCCCACCTCGCGTCCCTTCTCCCCTCCTCCTCTCCGCCTCGCCTCGCCGCTCTCCCTGTCGAGCTTCCCCCCCCGCAGCCTCGCCAGCGGGCTCCTCCGGCCCGAGCTCGCCCCACCGGCCGCGGCCACCTCCTCCTCCTTCCCCGGCGCCGGCCACCGGTCGCGGCCGCGCGTCCCCGCCGCCGCCAGTCCCTGGCGCTCCGCCGTCCCGCGCCTCCACCCTCTCTCCGCCGCCGACGCCTCCGTCTCCTCCCTTGGCGCCTCCGCCGCCCTCCCTCGGTCCCGCGCCGCCGAGCTTCTCCGGCGCCCTCCGCCTCCATCGCGGCGGACCCCTCCGCCGGCGTCCTCCTCCTTCGCCTCGCCGGTCCCGCTCGGCGCTGCCTCCTCTGGCCGTTCCCCTTGTCGAGCTCGTCGCCCCGCGGCCCCTCTCCCTGTCTCCTCCGGCGCCCGCCGCCGCCACCGGAGCTCCCCCGTCCGCCGCCGTGCGGCCCCCTCCGCGTGCGCCCGCCCCGTCTCCTCCTCCCCGGTCTACGTCGCGCGCCGCCCCGCCTGGAGCCTCCCCGACCTCGCCGACCCGACCCCGACCGCGTCAGCCGCCTCCCCGGCGATCTCCTCCGCCGTGTGGGCTCCCTCCTCCCCGGGGGCGACGGGCAGCCGTGGTTCCGCCCGCCCCGGCGCCATCTCGCGTGCCGTCCCCGAAGCCGTTCCCGCGGTTCCGTCCCACCACAAGTTTTTGCCCTCTGTTTTGTTGGGGACAGCAACGTGATGCCTAGCAGGATTCCTGCAGCAGTTCTCCCTTGGGCATGGCATGCGGTTCCCTCAGGTGTTTCCTCTAGCCGTCATCAAGGAGTCGGGTGCAAGCAAATCTGTGTATCCAAGGAACCGTCAAGACCTTCTTAACGACAAGCTCGACACCGACAAACGACTGGAACCCCGAGTACTTCGTCGTAGAAATTAGGGGCGATGACGCCGAATCGACAAGATCTCCTTCACGGAATGCGAGAAGCCTGTTCGGGTGCCTAAAGACCAACCTCCGTCGAGACCCTGAAGACTCCGACGCCGAAGGTCACCTACAAGGGACGCCAAGGACTCCTCCCTGAAGCCGCCACGACCGTCTACATGAGGCCGCTGCCCGGAAGACCGATTTAGAGCGCCACGGCCTTCGCATGGAATCGCCAAGACCTACCAGCGCCAAACCCTAGGCCGACCTCGTCACCCGAGAACCCTGACAAGGATACCAAGCTCGTCGAGATTGCGGAACGACAAGCACTTCACCCCGGACGGCGAGGCCGACCCGTCGAACCCTGGACCCTGAGACCGAACCCCGAACCCCCAGAACCCAAGATCTGCCGAACCCTAAATGTGTGACCCTTTTCCCTCGATACCCTATTTTCATAAATGAATACAACTTGTTGCATATTGAATTGTCATCTCGCATGCATATCATTGGTTTGGGGGCCTTATGCCGATTCACCTTATAATTAAATATGGGGCCCATATGCGGGCAAATCTAGCCTTATATTGGCCTCATTTAAATTGATGTAGCGAACCGATGCTATATTTTGGCCATGTTAAACAACATTTAATTGCGGGGGTTCTAAACAACTGGAACCATCTAATTAATTGTCGGGACCCCGGTTCCACTTAACTTGACCTAATTGCATCGCACCTTTGCCATGTCATGCATCATATCATAAGCATGCCGCTCTTTTGCCGTAGTATTAAATATTGCACCCGGTGTTTATTCTAGTGTTTTGCTTCTTCGCGGATAAGGCCGTTGAGTTGATGTGAGCTTCGCCCCGATCTTCGGTTGAACCTTCGACAATGTTTTCAGGCGAGCATCTCCCCCTTTCTACCTATCTTACTTTTATAGTATTTATTCCCTCCTGTTGATCTATTGCTATCTGTGTTGCGGTGCTTTAGTTTCCGTACCTGTGATATCCCTTGCAGCCTTATATTGCCTTGGACACATCCTATTACCTGTTGTTTGGTAGATAGTTGGACTTGCGCGTCGTAGTCGCTTGCTCTAGTGCTGTTGCGTTTCGTCCAGTGCCACAGTTGTTGATGTATTGCCGCATGTTGCTGTTGGAGATGATCATAGTTTACTTATCGTTCACTTCAATTTCTGTTTAACAACTAAAATTGAAATAAGCAGAGGCATCGGTGGGTGATAGATAATATTTGGTTTCCGAACGCCCACTTGTGTCCCGTAAGACCCCGAGTACTTGATACCTGTTCCTTGATTTATCGCGCTATCCACATCCGAGAGGTATATGGGACCCCCCTGAGCTAGAGCTTGATTCAGTCTTATCTCTTGGGGCCACAACTAGTTTGAGGTTTTATTTACGATCCTGTACTTATGCCATGCTACTTACGTATTTAAATTGTGCGACAGATAGCACACTGTACTGTTTAGGAAGGCGGAGTGATTACGCGGTATCGACACCCCGAGTTTTCGGGTTCCCAGTCGCTTACAGCCATTGGCGCTAACCTTGAGTCCGTCTCGAAGCTAACTTACTTCGTTGCGGGATCTACTCAAAGGGGTGGCCCCCTGAAATATTTCTGAATCCTGTGATTGTTCAGTCGTGAAAGCCTCGTTGGGTTTTGATTTGGTTTTTCCGAGGTTGATCGAGCGTGTGTTGCTATTGGTGCACCCCGGCCGGGTAAAACTTTCTGAAAGCCGTGTCCGCGGATATGGACGACTTGGAGCACAGTATCTCGATCATAGACAAGCATAACTAAAGTTTATTGCTGTAAATTTGACTTTATAATGACTAGTAATCAGCTTCACTATAATGGAATGGCTAATTAATACTGCCCACAACTGCTTGTTTGGAGTGTCGCTTGCGACCATTGTACCTGACTAGTAAGTATTGCAACTACAACGAAATGGCTGATTAAAAGTACCAACAACTGCTGGGTTTCGGGATTACATCATGCTATCTGTATATGATTAGTAATTGCTGCAATTACAACGGAATGATTAACTAAAAGGGCCCACTGTTTACTTTATCAGGACGTTTATCTATACCTGACTAGTAATTGCTGCAACGATAACCAAATAAGTAAAACTGCCAACTGTGTGAGTTCCTCGGTTGACTTCCTCGTTTGGTCTCGAGGGGGAAACGCCAGGATGGGTTTGTTTGATGATAGTATCAGGTTGGATCCGAATAGGTCTTTCTCACCCCTCTCTGATAGTCGCCAATTGTATCGAGTCTCTATAGGTTGTTTAGTGCATGCTGTCGCTGCCGCTTCAGTCCACCATACCTATGTAGGCGAGGACCGCCGAATTCTAGCCTCGCTGTGTACTGGCCTCAGTACTGACGCTCCTCTTTTTCCTTTGCCCTTTGTCGGCACCCCTTTTGTTCAAGCAGGTTTTGAGATCGACGCCGTTAGCAGGGTTACCCTTCCGGCTTGGCCTGGGCAGGGTTATGGACGCCATTGGTTATTCTTCAGGGCTCTTAGCCCCATTTGCATCTTGTCCGTAGCTGGACGCTCTATCATTTTCAAGGTGATTTGGATCTTTGTATATTATATCTGTATTCTTGACTCTTTGAGTCGCTGTTATATATATATCTGTTCTGTGGGTCCCATCGAGGACTGTTGTGTAATGTTATTACTTCGTTTTCCACCCGCACGAAAGTGCCTGGTGGGCACCTTTGAATCGTTTCTATGCGGGTTTGGCGAGTTTTGCTAAAACTTGCATAGGTCCGATTCTGAGGGTGTTACAATAAGGGAGAGTTTAAATTGTTTAAACTAGAGATAGGCTTGGACGAGGGGCAAGGGCTGGCCGCCCCCCCTCTATATATAGAGGGGTGGTGCGCCCCCTCCCCCCACACACACCTTCCTCCAAGCCCTAGCTGCCTTGCTACCTTCCTCTTTCCCTCCCAACTGTTTGTAGGCGAAGCCCTGCAGCAGAAATTCTCCACCATATACACCACGCCGTCGTGTTGTAGATCCAATCTATCTCTCCACCATACTTGCTGGTCCGAGGAAGGAGGAGACGTCGAGGTGCTGCACGTGTGCATCTCACGGAGGCACCGCCACTTGTGGTGCTAGATCGGATCGGATCGCGAGGAGGAGAAGCGAGTACGACTACATCACCCACGTTCCGACGAACGTTCCGCTGTACGAATCTTCAAGGGTATGAAGATCTAATCCAATCTCTCTCGTTGATTGCATCTCCTAGATTAGATCTTGGCTTTCCCTCTGTTCGCATCCGTAGAAAATTTTGATTTACTATGTCGCGAAACCCTTCAGTGGTATCAGAGCTAGATCTATGCGTAGATGTGTTTCACGAGTAGAACGCAACATGGTTGTTGCGGGCATTGATGTTTTCTGTTGCAAGCCTCTTGTTTGTGTTCTTCTTATGACGCGGGATAGTGAGATTGAAGCGGTCCAGGCCAACCTTACGCGACGTCGTTCGCGAGACCGGTTCCGCACTTGACGTGTGGCTTGTACCACACATGCGGCTGGTGGATGTCAGTTTCTCTCACTATAGTTGTCATGGGATTAACACCGGAGTTTGGCAACCATAATATCACCGTTGTGGCTTTCCGTAGTAAGAATCGTTCTTAGCATCTACTCCCATAAGCCACGTAAAATATGCAACAACAAAGTAGAGGCGTCTAACTTGTTTTTGCAGGGAGTGTTTTCTGTGATGTGGTATGGCCCAAGATGTGATGTGTATATTGTATGCGATGATCATGTTTTGTAATGTTTCACGACTTGCATGTCGATGAGTACACAACCGGCAGGAGCCATATGGTTGTCTTTATAATTGTGTATGACCTGCGAGTCAACTTCTTATACGCCATGTAATAGCTTTACTTTATCGCTAAGTAGTTAGCAATAGTTGTAGTTTCTATTCGTGGTGGAGGCAATCATGGTGGAGTGATGGAGATCATGCCGGAACGCACAAGATGGAGATCATTGTGCGAAGATTGGCTATACCATGTCACATAAAGTTATATGCATGTGATGTTTATCCTTTATGTATCTTATTATGCTTAGATCGCGACGGTAGCATTATAAGATGATTTCTCACTTAAAGATCAAGATAAAAACTGTGTTCTCCCCAAGTATGCACCGTTGCGAAAGTTCGTCGTTTCCAAGCATCACGTGATGATCGGGTGCTATAGACTCTACGCTCACATACAACGGGTGCAAGCCAGTTTTTCACACGCGGAAATACTTGGGTCTAACTTGACGAGCCTAGCATGTACAGACATGGCCTCGGAACACAAGAACCGAAAGGTTAAGCATGAGTCATATGAATGATATGATCGACACTTTGTTGTCCACCATTGAAACCACATCTCTTCTCGTGATGATCGGATTAGGTGTGGTGAATTTGGATCGTGTTCACTAAACAACTTGAGGGATGTTGAATTTAGTGGGATTTCATCTAGTAATTTGATTAAGTTGAACTATTTATCATGAACATAGTCTAAATTGTACTTGCAAATACTGTAGATCCAATGGCCAAGTCCAACTTCAACTTCAACGTTTTTGCTGAGAAAGAAAAGCTTAGGAACAATGGGTCTAACTTCACCAATTGGTTCCGCAATCTAAGAATCATTCTGTCTGGCGGACAAAAGGACTATGTCCTTGGGAAAGCGTTAGGTGACCCCCCTGCTGCAACTGCGCCGGCTGATGAGAAAGCTGTCTATCAGTCGCGCAAAGATGATTATGGTGTGATTAAGAGCACCATGTTGTTTGCTATGGAAACGGGGCTTCAAAATCGTTTTGAAACCTATCCCGGGCCCTTTGAGATTCTCGAGGAGCTGAAAACCATGTTTCAGACTCAAGCCCGTTCTGAGAGATATGAGATCTCTGAGAAGTTCTTTAGCTGCAAGATGGAGGAAGGGAGTTCCGTTAGTGAGCACGCCATAAAGATGTCGGGCTACACTCAACGCCTTGAGCAACTGGAATGCACGATTCCAGAGGAGCTCAAGATTGACAGGGTTCTGCAATCACTCCCTCCCAGCTACAAAAGTTTTGTAGTGGCTCATAATCAGATTGGTTCCACTGATACGATCACCGAGCTCTTCGCAAAGCTGAAGGCTGTGGAAGTGGACATCAAGAAGGATAATCATGTGTTGATGCTCAACAAGCCCTCCTTTAAGAAAGGTAAGGGAGCAAAGAAGCCCTTCAAGAAGGGCCGCGGCAAGCGCAATGCCCCTGCTGAGAAGAAGCTCAGGTCTGGTCCCAAGCCGGACACTGAGTGCTTCTATTGCAAGGACAAGGGTCACTGGAAGCGCAACTGTCCGAAGTACTTAGCGGACAAGAAGGCTGGCACCATCAAAGGTATATTTGATATACATGTTATTGATGTTTTCCTTACTAGCCCTCGTTGTAGTGCCTGGGTATTTGATACCGGTTCAGTTGCTAATATTTGTAACTCGAAACAGGAGCTACGGAATAGACGGCGGCTTGCGAGGGATGAGGTGACGATGCGCGTTGGCAACGGATCAAGAGTTGATGTGATGGCCGTCGGCACGCTCTCCTTAGTTTTACCTTTGGTATTAGTTTTAAACCTTAATAAATGTTATTATGTGCCTGCGTTGAGCATGAACATCATTTCCGGATCGTGTTTATTGCAAGACGGTTATTCATTTAAATCGGAGAATAATGGTTGTTCTATTTATATGAGTAACATCTTTTATGGTCATGCACCTCTTGTAAATGGTTTATTTCTTCTAAATCTCGAAAGGGATGAAACACACATCCATAACATTGAGGCTAAGAGATGCAAAGTAGATAGTGATAATACTACTTATTTGTGGCACTGTCGTCTAGGTCATATTGGTGTAAAGCGCATGAAGAAACTCCATTCTGATGGACTTTTGGAGTCTCTTGATTTTGAATCATTTGACACATGCGAACCATGCCTCATGGGCAAGATGATCAAAACACCGTTCTCCGGTATGATGTAGCGAGCAACGGACTTGTTGGAAATCATACATACCGATATATGCAGACCGATGAGTGTTTCGACGCGCGGTGGATATCGCTATTTTCTCACTTTTACCGATGACTTAAGTAGATATGGGTATATCTATTTAATGAAACATAAATCTGAAACATTTGAAAGGTTCAAGGAATTTCAGAATGAAGTGGAGAACCATCGTAACAGAAAGATTAAGTTTCTACGATCCGATCGTGGAGGTGAATATTTGAGTTATGATTTTCTCACGCATCTTAAAGCAAGTGGAATCGTTTCACAACTCACGCCACCCGGAACACCACAGTGCAATGGTGTGTCTGAACGCCGGAATTGAACCCTATTAGATATGGTCCGATCAAAGATGTCTCTTACTGATTTGCCGTTATCATTTTGGGGTTATGCATTAGAAACCGCTGCATTCACATTAAATAGGGCTTCATCTAATTCCGTTGAGACGACACCGTATGAACTGTGGTTTGGTGCTAAACCTAAGTTGTCGTTTCTTAAAGTTTGGGGATGCGAAGCTTACGTCAAGAAGTTGATGACGGACAAGCTCGAACCCAAAGCGGAGAAATGCGTCTTCATAGGATACCCTAAGGAAACTTTTGGGTATACCTTCTATCACAGAACCGAAGGCAAAGTGTTTGTCGCAAAGAACGTTTCCTTTCTTGAGAAGGAGTTTCTCTCGAAAGAAGTGAGTGGGAGGAAAGTAGAGCTAGACGATGTTATTGAACCTTCTCTTGAATTGGAGAGTAGCGCAGCACCTGAAATTGTTCCAGTGCCGCCTGCACCAACAATAGAGGAAGCTAATGACAAGGATCATGAAGCTTCGGGCGATGCCGCTACTGAACGTCGCAGGTCAACAAGGTCGCGTGCCCCTCCTGAGTGGTACGGCAACCCTGTCTTGACTGTCTTGTTGGTAGAAGACAGTGAACCTACGAACTATGAGGAAGCGATGATGAGCCCAGACTCTGAGAAATGGCTAGAAGCCATGAAATCCGAATTGGGATCCATGAGCGAAAACCAAGTATGGACTTTGGTGGACCCTCCTAGCGACCGAAAGGCCGTTGAGTGCAAATGGATCTTCAAGAAGAAAACGGACGCGGATGGTAATGTTACCGTCTATAAAGCACGGCTTGTCGCAAAAGGTTTTCGACAAGTTCAAGGTGTTGACTACGATGAGACTTTCTCTCCCGTAGCGATGTTTAAGTCCATTCGGATTTTATTAGCAATTGCTGCGTTTCATGATTATGAAATATGGCAGATGGATTTCAAGACTGCTTTCTTCAATGGGAACATTGATGAAGAGTTGTATATGATGCAACCCGAAGGTTTTGTCGATCCTAAGGATGCTGATAAAGTATGCAAACTTCAGCGTTCCATTTATGGACTGAAGCAAGCATCTCGGAGTTGGAACCTTCGTTTTGATCAAGAGCTTTGGATTTTTTCCAAATTGCTACGAAGCTTGTATCTACAAGAAAGTGAGTGGGAGCTCGGTGACGTTTCTGGTACTATATGTGGATGACATATTGATTATTGGAAATGACATCAACATGCTTAACGATGTGAAGAGTTATTTGAACAAGTGTTTTTCAATGAAAGACCTAGGTGAAGCTGCTTATATATTGGGCATCAAAATCTATAGACATAGACAAAGACACCTGATAGCTTTAAGCCAGAGTACATACCTAGACAAAGTTCTGAAAAGGTTCAGAATGGATAAGGCAAAGAAAGGTTCAGTGCCTATGTTGTCAGGTAAGATATTGAGCAAGGCTCAGTGTCCAGCTACGGTAAATGATAAGGAAGCTATGAGCAAAGTGCCTTATGCCTCGGCCATAGGTTCCATCATGTATGCCATGCTGTGTACTAGACCGGATGTGTCCAATGCTCTTAGTTTGACGAGCAGATATCAAAGTGATCCAGGAGTGGAACATTGGACAGCCGTGAAGAACATCCTAAAGTACCTAAATAGAACTAAAGAAATGTTCTTAGTCTATGGGGGTGATGAACAGCTTGTCGTAAAAGGTTACGTCGACGCTAGTTTTGACACCGACAAGGATGATTCCAAATCTCAGACAGGATACGTTTATATTTTGAATGGAGGAGCTGTGAGCTGGAGAAGCTGCAAGCAAAGCGTGATCGCGGGATCTACAGTAGAAGCGGAATACATGGCTGCTGCAGAAGCGTCAAGTGAAGGAGTTTGGATCAAAAACTTCATCACTGAGCTTGGTGTGGTTCCAAGTGCATTGGACCCACTGGAGATATTGTGTGACAACACTGGAGCCATAGCACTCGCTAAGGAACCAAGATATCATCCAAAGACCAAGCATATCAACCGCAAGTTTCATATAATCCGAGAATATATAGCAGATGGAGATCTGAAGATTAGCAAAGTACATACGGATCTGAATGTCGCAGATCCATTGACTAAACCTCTTCCACGTGTAAAACATGATCAACACCTCAGTGCCATGGGTGTGAGATTGTTGCCAGATGTAAACTAGATTATTGACTCTAGTGCAAGTGGGAGACTGTTGGAATTATGCCCTAGAGGCAATAATAAAGATGTTATTATTATAATTCTTGTTCATGATAAAGTTTATGTTCCATGCTAGAATTGTATTAAGCGGAAACTTTAATACTTGTGTGGTTTGTAAACAACACCGTGTCCCTAGTACGCCTCTATGGACTAGATCATTGATCAATTATGGTTAAGGTTTCCTAACCATAGACATGAGTTGTCAATTGAAAATGAGATCATATCATTGGGAGAATGATATGATGGACAGACCCAAACTAAGTGAAGCAATTAGATCGTTTCATCGTGTTCATCTTTGCGAAGCTTTTCCTATGTCAAATATTGTATTCCTTAGACCATGAGATAATGCAACTCCCTGGTACCGGAAGAAAGCTTTGAGGTCATCAAACGTCATCCTGTGAGAGGGTGATCATAAAGGTGTCTCTCAGGTGATCGGAAAGTATCTGTTGGGTTGTATGTATCGAGATGGAATTTGTCCCTCCCAAGTCGGAGAGATATACTTCGGGCCCACTCGGTAATCGATATCAACACCGCTTGCAAGCATGTGGTTAAGGAGTTAATCACAAAGTGATATCGGATTACGGAACGAGTAAAGTACTTGCTGTGAACGAGATTGAACTAGGTATGACGATACCGACGATCGAATCTCGAGCAAGTAAAATATCGCGAGACGAAGGGAATATATATATGGGATTGATTGAATCCTGGCATCGTGGTTCATCCGATATGATCATCGATGAATGTGTGGGAGTCAATATGGGTGCCCAGACCCCGCCGTTGATTATTGATAGAAGATCATGTCTGCATATTCTCGAACCCGCAGGGTCACACACTTAACGTGTCTTGACGCTAGGATAGATTGGATAATTGGTTTATGAATTTTTGTTCGGAGTCTCGGATGGGATCCGGGATATCACGAGAGGTTCCGGAATGGTCCGGAGAATAAGATTCATATAAGGCAGTGCAGTTTTTGGAGTTCGGAATTGTTCCGGGTTAATCGGTATTGTACCGGAAGCTTCTAGAACCTTCCGGAAGGGGACCAACGTGGCCCCACCTTCCGGGAGGGGTCATGGGCCTATGAGGGAGTGTCCTGGCCGCATTGGGCCAGGGGCACAAGGCCCCATAGGGCCCAGCCGATCCTAGATAAGTTTAAACTCGTTTAAACTAGAGATAGGATTTCTAGATAAGGGAGAGTTTAAATCGTTTAAACTAGAGATAGGATTTCTAGATAAGGGAGAGTTTAAATTGTTTAAACTAGAGATAGTCTTGGACGAGGGGCAAGGGCTGGCCGCCCCCCTCTATATATAGAGGGGTGGTGCGCCCCCTCCCCCCACACACACCTTCCTCCAAGCCCTAGCTGCCTTGCTACCTTCCTCTTTCCCTCCCAACTGTTTGTAGGCGAAGCCTTGCAGCAGAAATTCTCCACCATATACACCACGCCTTCGTGTTGTAGATCCAATCTATCTCTCCACCATACTTGCTGGTCCGAGGAAGGAGGAGACGTCGAGGTGCTGCACGTGTGCATCTCACGGAGGCACCGCCACTTGTGGTGCTAGATCGGATCGGATCGCGAGGAGGAGAAGCGAGTACGACTACATCACCCACGTTCCGACGAACGTTCCGCTGTGCGAATCTTCAAGGGTATGAAGATCTAATCCAATCTCTCTCGTTGATTGCATCTCCTAGATTATATCTTGGCTTTCCCTCTGTTCGCATCCGTAGAAAATTTTGATTTACTATGTCGCGAAACCCTTCATCCATCATATATGCAATGATATGTACTCGCCCAGATGTTTCTTATGCTCTAAGTGTTACGAGCAGATACCAGGCTGATCCAGGTGAAGGTCACTGGACAGCGGTAAAGAACATCCTTAAGTACTTGAAAAGGACTAAGGATGTGTTCCTAGTTTATGGAGGTGAGGATGAACTAAGTGTAAAGGGTTACACAGATGCGAGTTACCTTAACGACTCAGATGATTCGAAATCGCAATCAGGTTATGTGTTTTTGATGAATGATGGTGCTGTGAGCTGGAAAAGTTCCAAGCAAGATACAGTGACCTCCTCTTCAACAGAAGCTGAATATATTGCTGCCTCGCAGGCTGTAAAGGAAGATGTTTTGATTAGGAATTTCCTGATCGCTCTCGGTGTGGTTCAGGGCGCGTCCAATCCCTTCGACGTTTATTGTGACAACAATGGTGTTATTGCACAAGCCAAGGAACCTAGACAGCACCAGAAGAACAAACATATTCACATGCGTTACCATCAGATTCGTGAGTTCGTTGAGGATGGTAGTGTCATGATATGAAAAATACATATGGACTCAAATGTTGTTGATCCATTGACTAAGACTCTCCCGTAGCCCGCGCATGAAGCGCACACAAGTGCAATTGGTATTAGATACATTTTAGATTGACTAGTGCAAGTGGGAGACTGGAGGAAATATGCCCTAGAGGCAATCATAGAGATGATTATATTTCATATGTATCCATGAGTTGTTGTAATGTTCCTTGAATATCCATATCAGGCAAATTGTATTGATTGGCAATTATGTGAATTATTTGTGAAACTCTTTACTTGTATGGTTATTTAATAGTTGTCCCTAGTCGGAGTTCATGTGAGGACACACATGAATATTAGACTAGCACATCGATTGGTTGATGACTATGTTTCTCAAGTCATATACATGGAGATGTCAAACCAATGATATGGACACATGTTATGAACATGGGGTTGGACTGACCCAACTTAAGACTCACAATTAGTTGCAGCTCTCTCTCTACACATCTTGTACGTTTTGTCCTTGGACCTGAGATTGTCGCATGTACTTGAGATGTGGATCGACCTACTTTGGGGCTATCAGACGCTACTCCGTAACTGGATAGTTATAAAGGTAGCTTTTGGGTTTGTCCTGAAACATGTTGCAAGGCATGGTCAATAAAGATGGGATTTGCCCCTCTCTACTTGAGAGAGATATCTCTAGGGCCCTCGAGTGATCGGATCCAGAAATGCATGGCCGTGCTACATAAGATTAATAGTTAACCTAGTAAAGGGATTCCGAGTTATGGTATCGAGAAAGAGAGGTCAGCTTGGAACTAGACCAAATATCGTGAGGCAAAGGGAAAGACATATACTAAACCTTGTGATGGTTCGTCTGATATGATCTTTGTATGCGTTTAGGAGTTGGCACGTCTTCCTAGAGGCCACTACCAACTATTGGCAGAATAAGTGTATTCGTGTCATGTCTATACGTATATGAACCTATAGGGTCACACACTTAAGGGGCTAGAAGCCTAATGAGGATTGAATCCGAATTAGACCAGGCTTAGGCTACTAATGGGCTGCTAATGTAGAAGCCCACTAGGGACGCCTATATAAGAGAGGGTGGGGCGAGCTGACCAGGGTTAGACCACTCCACTCATCTGCCACACCTCACGCCTGTGTTGCACGTGCAGACCTAGCAGTCTGGCGGCTGACGATTCCACCCCGCACGTGTGGATACCTCGGAGGTGCTGCATCTGTGGCACTTGGACGAGCCGCGCAAGGGGAGCTTCTCGTGGGACAAGGACAAGGAGGATACGTGGAACTTCGGCACTGCCTTGACGCGCTTCACCAATTCCGCAACTGCGCGTCTAGTGGTAATCCGTGATCTATGACAACAGTATTCCTGGTTTAAGCGGTAGAAAATTTTGATTTGCGCTAGTGTAGCCTACCCGTATCCCTTCAAAAGATGGCCTTGATTTTCTCCGGGTTGACCTCGATTCCACGATGGGAAACAATGAAGCCCAAGAATTTGCCGACTGGAACCCCGAAGACGCACTTCTTAGGGTTAAGGATCATGTTGTATTTCCGGAGATTATCAAGGATTTCTTTTAAGTCGGAGATTAAGTCATTTGAATTTTTAGACATCACCTCTATATCATCCACATAGGCGTGAATGTTCCGACCAATTTGGTCATGTAGGCAATGTTGCATTGTCCACTGGTCATGTAGGCATCGTAACATAGCAAAACGTGCCATATGGAGTAGTGAACGAAGTGGCCAATTGGTCCGACTTCCTCATCTTGATCTGGTGGTATCCTGAGTATGCATCGAGAAAACACAAAAGTTCCGAGCCAGCCGTCGAGTCAATGACTTGGTCAATGCGAGGCAAGTCAAACAGATCTTTGGGGCATGCCTTGTTCAAGCCGGTGTAATCAACGCACATTCTTAATTCTTTGGTTCCCTTTTTGGGGACAAGTACAGGATTGGCCACCCATTGGGTGTGAAGGACTTCTCGTATAAATCTAGCCTTAAGTAACCTAGCTATCTCTTTGCCTATGGCGCGCCTCTTCTCATCTCCAAAGCGTCGTAGAGGTTGTTTCACTGGTTTGCATTTTGGACCAATGTTTAAGCTGTGCTCGGCAAGTTCCCTAGGTACACCTTTCATGTCGGCATGTTGCCAGGAAAAGATGTCCCTGTTCTCACGGAGGAACTCGACGAGCGCGCTTTCCTATTTGGGATCCAGGTTCGTCCCAATGGCGGTGGTCTTGGAGGCATCGCCTACCAGAAGTTCCACTGACTTGGCCTCGATGGCGGCCTTGAATGCTGGAGCGGAGTCAGAGATCTGTTTCTTCAACGCGGGCATCTCTGAGTCATCGACCTTGCACTGGATCTCTTCGAATTCTTCGCTGTAGAGGACAGCTTCCGCGTAGGCTGCTTCATTAATCATGCAGTCCCTTGCTTTGGTAAAGCTTCCGGATACGGTGATGACACCGTTTGGTCCGGGTATCTTAAGTTTGTTGTAGACGAAACATGGCTTGTACAGGAAGGTGTGGAATATGTCGCGGCCGAATATGACGTGGTACAGACTCTTTAAGGGGACCACCACAAAGGTCATGTGCTCTTGGCAGTAATTATTAACATCGCCAAAGGCAACCTGAAGTGTGATGCACCCAAGGGACCGAGCCTCTCGACCAGGAACTACGCCGTGGAAGATGGTGTTGGTCCGCCTTAGGTTTGCCTCCGTCAAGTTCATCTTCTGCAGTGTATCCAGGTACATGATGTTGATGCTGCTTCCACTATCCACCATACATTTGGTGAACTCAATGCCGTCAATCAATGGCTTGATGACCATGGCGTATTGGTTCTCCGTAGGGATAAGGTCTGGGTGATCCTTCCTGTCCCAAGTAATTGGAACCTCTGACCAGTGCAGGTACTGGGGAACTAGGGGTACAGTAGCCATCAGTATCCTCATAGAGGTCTTCTGTTGTCGGACGGTGGGGGTTCCAAGAAAAGTGTGGTAAACTGCCGCCTTCTTCTCGAAGGGGTTCTTGACTTTGCCGTCGCTCTTGGCGGCGTGCTTGGGGTCAACATCCTCGTTCATGTCACTTGAATCCTTGGACTCCTCCTCTTTCTTATTCCCCTTGCCCTTTCCGTGCGGTCTGTTCTTCCGACTTTGCTTGTAGCCGGACTCCGCGTCCTCCTTGAGGTCGTTGACGAACTTGCAGTGTCAATTAGTATGGGTGGCCTTGCCGTTGACATCGAGGTGTACAAGGCACAACATATCGCGGTACTCTTCGTAGGTTTGGGGAACGCGGAGCGCTGCCGAGGTATTTTCACTTCCTCGTTGTTGCCCACGACCAGCTCCCCGTCCTCGGCCATGTTGTCCGCCATCACCTCGTCCTGCAAAGGTCATGGCGACCATGTCGGGAGTTTGCTTTTCTTCTGGAGCGGTTTTCCGCTTTGTGCTGTTGTTCCTCCGAGCTTGAGTTGGAACGGCCATTGTCGGCAGAGAGCCGCGAGCATCGTCGTTAGCAGCTGCGAACTCACTAGCCAACTGAATCATCTGGTTCAAGTCAAGCTGGTGATTGTCCTATAGGCGCTTCAGCTTATGTCGGAGCAACGTGCCTCTTTCAAAACCATCGATGAAGGCGGCCATGGCAGTCTGAGCGTGCACTCCTACGTAGGAATTTTTCATATCCAGCCAGCGAGAGAGGTATGCGCGAGATTTCTCGTCTTTCTCTTGCACGCACCGCTGTATATCGCCAATAATGCAGGGATGTTTGTACGTACCCTCGAAGTTCTTGGTGAACGCTTCTTGCATGTCCAACCAATTGCAGATGGATTTCTCCGGCAAGTCATCAATCCATTGACGGGCTGTGCCCGCCAACATCAATGGGAGGTACTTGACAGCAACATTGGGGTTACCCCCGGCAATCTCTACCACGCTGTCGTAGTCCTGCAACCATGTAGCTGGTTTAGCGGTGCCGTCATAGGGCTTGATGGTCTTGTCAATCCGGAAACCTTTGGGGTAACTTGCGGACCGTATCGCAGGTCCAAATCAACGTGGTCCCAGGTATGGTCCTTCCCAGGCCTCGTGGATCTTATTGATCCACGAATGTGCATCGTATGGCTCCGGGTTTCTTTTCTTCTTGTCGACGGGGGATGGGCTGCGTGAATGACGCATGCCTCCTCCGCCATGGTGACTTCTAGGTGGCGACGATGGTGGAGGTGGCGGTGGGTTAGCTTTCTTGCTATTACCCTCCTGCTGTTGGAGATATGCCCTACAGGCAATAATAAAAGTGGTTATTATTATATCTTTGTGTTTATGATAAATGTTTACATTCAAGCTATAACAGTATTAACCGGAAACATTAATACTTGTGTGATTTGTAAACTAAATTTGAGTCCCTCGTAAAGCCTCTTTATAATACTAGCTTGTTGGTTAATAGATGATCGTGGTTTCCCGATCACGAACATTGAGATGTTGTTAACAACAAGATCATATCATTAGGAGAATGGTATGATGGACATACTCCTATAGATAAGCGTAGCATTAAGATCAAGTCATTTCAATAGTTCATTTGCTATAAGCTTTCTGATACATAGTAACCTAATTCCTTCGACCATGAGATCATGCTAATCACCATCACCGGAAGGATGCTTTGATGACATCAAACACCACACCGTAACTGGGTGGCTATAAAGGTGCATTGAGTGTTCGGAAAGTATGTGTTGAGGCACATGGATCAAGAGTGGGATTTGTCCATCCATATGACGGATAGATATACTCTGGGCCCTCTCGGTGGAATGTCATCCAATTGTCTTGCAAGCATGTGACTGGCTCACAAGGGATCACATATCACGGGAACAAGAAAAGAGTACTTATCGGTAACGAGGTTGAACTAGGTATGCAGAGATACCGACGATCAAAACCTTGGATAAGTAAACTATCGCGAGACAAAGGGAAATTGGTATCGTATGTAAGTGGTTCAATCGATCGCAAAGTAATCATAGAAATATGTGGGATCCATATGAATTTCCAGATTCCTTTATTGGTTATTGATCGGAGAAGTGTCTCGGTCATGTCCGCATAATTCACGAACTGTAGGGAGACACACTTAAGGATTCGATGTTGTTTAGTAGATATGCAATGTTAGTAGGGATACCGAATGTTGTTCGAAGTCTCGGATGGGATCCGGGATATCATGAGGAGATCCGGAATAGTTTGGAGAATAATATTCATATAAGGAAAGTCCGATTCTGGAGTTCGGGAAAGATTCCGATGTTTTCATTGGAGAGGTTCTAGAAGGATCTAGAAGGTTCACCGGTCCGGAAGGGGAATGGTCCATGAATGTGTCATGGGTAAGTGGAATGATTGGATCATATCTTAGGTCACTTGGTGTGGATGTTTGCAAGAGAGAATTAAAGCTCTAAATTGAAAGTCAAACGGGAAGTTTGAAAAGTCAAACTGGAACTATGGTTTCCTAGTGGAAGAAGGAAAGAGTCCTTCTCTCAATCCAACTTGGGTTTGGGTTTGGATTCAAACCCACCCCTCCCAAGGCTGACCCCTCTCATAAATAGAGGGGGAGGGCTGCCCCAAACACACAAGCCCAAGCCCACTACCCCGTGCGCCGCCGCCGCACGCCGCCGCCTCACGCCGTCACCGCCGCCGACACCTCCTCCTCCTCCCGGCCTTCTAAACCCTAGATCTCCGGGAAACCCTAAATCCACCATAATTCGCACCGGCTTAGGCGAAGCCCTGCGGGATCTTCCCTCTACTTCTGACACCATGCTGTCATGCTGCCGGAATCACGAGGGGAGAACTACAACCTCCGCTGCCTGCTGGAACAAGGGAGAGGAAGGTCTTCATCGAGTACCGAACTTGTGACCGACTACGGAAGCGTTGCCGGAACGCAGCGCCGGAAGGATCGTCTATGCGATCTTGAGATCGGCAAGTGTACGACTACATCACCCATGAGAATCTGCTCTCGTTAACCGCTTTGGAATCTTCAAGGGTGAGTACTCTAATCGACTCATTGCTACAATCTAGTAGATAGATCTTGGCTTCTTTGTTTGCATGCGGTAGAATTTTTTTGTTTTCCATGCTACGAACCCCTACAGTGGTATCAGAGCCGTGTCTATATGTAGATATGTTGCACGAGTAGAACACAATGGTCATTGTGGGCGGTGGTTCTTTTATTATCAATTGCTTTTTGTGTACTTTGCATCTTGCGGTAGGATGGGATGAAGCGGCCCGGGCTAACCTTACATGACATCGTTCACGAGACTTGCTCCACGCTTAACATGCAACTTGTATTGCATAAGTGGCTTTGCGGGTGTCTGTCTCTCCCATCATAGTATAGATTCAATTTACAACGAACACTTGATAGTTCAAGCATCAACGTTGTGGTTCTTGTTCATAAGTTAGAGCGACACTTATTGAAAGCCCCAAACCACGTAAAACATGCAAAGAAAATTAGAGGGGTCTAACTTTGTTTTGCAGGGGTGTGCTATGATGTGATATGGCCATGATTGTGATTATATATGATGTATGTAATGTTCCTTATTGTAAGTCGGCAACCTGCAGGAGCCATATGGTTGTCTTTTAATTCCGTTAAGACATGCGTGTCTCTTCAAAGTAGTTGTAATACTTGATGCTGGTGGACGACAACCATGAAGCGGCGCTATTGACCTTGATGCCATACCGGTGATGATGGAGATCATGTTCGTTCTTGAAGATGGAGATCGGAAGCACAAGAAGAAAGGCCATATCATATCACATATTATGAATTGCATGTGATGTTAATCCTTTTATGCATCTTGTATTTCTTAGTTCGCGACGGTAGCATTATAAGATGATCCCTCAAGCAAAAAAAATCAAGTTATAAAGTGTTCATCCTAAGTAAGCACCGTTGCTAAAGCTCGTTGTTTCGAAGCACCACGTGATGATCGGGTGTGTTAGATTCTGCGAGTGTATACAATGTGAGCAAGCCAGATTTGCTCATGCAGAAGCTAAGGTTTGACCTTGACGAGCCTAGCATGTATAGACATGTTCTCGGAACACGGATCACCGAAAGGTAAAGCATGAGTCATATAGTAGATATGATGAACATGTTGATTGTTTGCCATTGAAGCTACATCAACTCTCGTGATGATCGGTTTTGATGTGGTGGATTTGGTTCGTGTGATCACTAAAGCAATGTGAGGGATATTGTTTCGAGTGGGAGTTCACCCATGTTAATTTAACTATTAATAAGAACTCAATTTGTCATAAACTTAGTCTAAACTATTGCAAATATGTTGTAGATCAATGGCGGCCCCTACCATCAATTTTAATGCGTTCCTAGAGAAAGAAAAGTTGAAAAACAATGGAAGCAACTGCGCGGATTGGTTCCGCAATTTGAGGATTGTCCTCAATGCTGGTAATTTGACCTATGTGTTGGATGCACTGCTGGGTGAGCCGCCTGCAGCTGATGCTACTGATGAGGTAAAGAATGTTTTCCTCGGTCGGAAGAATCAGTACTCCATAGTTCAGTGTGCTATCTTGTATGGTTTGGAATCGGAGCTTCAGAAAAGGTTTGAGAACCATGACCCACATGATATTGTCCGTGAACTCACAATTATATTTGAGGCTCACGCGACAGTTGAGAGTTATGAGGCTTCTGAAAAGTTCTTTAACTGCAAGATGGAAGAGGGCAGCTCCGTCAGTGATCATGTGCTTAAGATGTCTGGGCACACAAGCAAGCTTCAAATCTAGGGTACAGTGATTCCTAATGCTTTGGGGATTCACCGTGTCCTCCAATCACTACCACCAAGTTACAAGAACTTTGTGATGCACTATAATATGCAAAACATGGACAAGTCGTTGCCTGAACTCTTCTCCATGTTAAAGTCTGCGGAAGTGGAGATCAAGAAAGAGCACCAAGTGTTGATGGTCAATAATACCACCAAATTCAAGAAGCAAGGCAAGTCTAATAAAAAGGGAAACTTCAAGAAGGGTGGTAAGAAAGTTACCACGCCGGCGAAGAAGACCAAGGCTGGGCCTAAGCCTGATACTGAGTTCTTTTACTGCAAGGGAGAAGGTCACTAGAAGCGGAATTGCCCTAAGTACTTGGCGGATTTGAAGAACGGCAACATCAAGAAGAAAGGTATATCCGATATACATGTTATTGATGTGTATCTCACTAGTACTCATAGTAGTGTATGGGTATTTGATACTGGTTCGGTTGCTCAAATTTGTAACTCGAAACAGGTGCTGCAGAATAAACAGAAGCTAGCGAAGAACGAGGTGACGATGCGCGTTGGAAATGGATCAAAGGTTGATGTGATCGCGGTCGGCACGCTACCTCTTCATCTACCATCGGGATTAGTTTTATACTTAAATAATTGTTATTTGGTGCCTGCATTGAGCATGAACATTATATCCGGATCATGTTTATTGCAAGAAGGTTACTTGTTTAAGTCCGAGAATAATGGTTGTTCGATTTATATGAGTAATATGTTTTATGCACGCGCACCTTTGATAGATGGTCTATTTTTATTGAATCTCGATTGTTGTAATACACACATTAATAACATTTTGAAGCTAAACGTTTGAAATTGAGTGATAACTCGACCTATATGTGGCATTGTCGTCTTGGTCATATTGGAGTGAAGCGTATGAAGAAACTCCATTCCGATGGACTTCTTGAATCACTTGAAAGATGCGAAGCATGTCTGATGGGTAAAATGACTAAGACTCCACTTTCTGGTATGATGGAGGGAGCTACAGACTTATTAGGAAGCATACATACCGATGTGTGTGGTCCAATGAGTGTAGCATCGCGCGGTGGTTATCGCTATGTTCTTACCTTCACGGATGACTTGAGTAGATATGGGTATATCTATTTCATGAAACATAAGTCCAAAACTTTCGAGAAGTTTAAGGAATTTTAAAGTGAGGTAGAGAATCAACGTAACAAGAAGATTAAATTTTTATGATCTGATCTTGGAGGTGAATATCTAAGCTATGAGTTTGGCGAGCATTTGAAGAAATGCGGAATACTTTCACAATTGACATCGCCGGGAACACCACAACGTAATAGTGTGTCCGAACATCGTAATCGAACTCTCTTAGATATGGTTCGTTCTATGATGTCACTTACAGATTTACCGCTATCGTTTTGGGGTTATGCATTAGAAACAGTCGCATTCACTTTAAATAGGGCACCATCTAAATCCGTTGAAACGACACCGTATGAATTGTGGGTTGGGAAGAAACCTAAATTGTCGTTCCTTAAAGTTTGGGGTTGTGAAGCTTATGTAAAGAAGTTACAGCCAGACAATCTTGAACCCAAAGCGGAAAAATGCGTCTTCATAGGATACCCGAAGGAAACTATTGGGTATACCTTCTATCATAGATCCGAGGGCAAAATCTTTGTTGCCAAGAATGGATCCTTTCTAGAGAAGGAGTTTCTCTCGAAAGAAGTGACTGGAAGGAAGGTAGAACTCGACGAGGTTGTTGAACCTTCTCTCGAAATTGCGAGTAGCGCAGCACCGGAAGTAGTTCCTGTGGCGCCTACACCAATAAGAGAGGAAGCTAATAATTTTGATCATGAAACTTCGGTTGAAGTTACTACGAAACCTCGCAGGTCAACGAGAACTTGTACCACTCCTAATTGGTATGATCCCGTTATGAGTGTCATGTTAGTGGACAACACCGATGACCCTGCGAACATATGAGGAAGCGATGATGAGCCCAGATTCCAATAAATGGCAAGAAGCCATGAAATCCGAGATTGGATCCATGTACGAAAACCAAGTATGGACTTTGGTGGACTTACCGGATGGCCGGAAGGCTGTCGAGAACAAATGGATTTTCAAGAAGAAAATAGATGCTGATGGTAATGTTACTGGCTATAAAGCTTGACTTGTCGCAAAAGGGTTTAGACAAATTCAAGGAGGTGACTATGATGAGACTTTCTCACCGGTAGCGAAGCTAAAGTCTGTGAGGATTTTGTTAGCAATAGCTGCATATTATGATTATGAGATATGGCAGATGGATGTCAAAACGGAGTTCCTCAATGGAGACATTGATGAAGAGTTGTATATGGTACAACCCAAAGGTTTTGTCGATTCTAAAGATGATAACAAGGTATGCAAACTTCAACGGTCCATTTATGGATTAAAGCAAGCATCCCGGAGTTGGAATCAACGTTTTGATAAGGTAATCAAAAGTTTTGGTTTTATACAAACTTATGGAGAAGCTTGTATTTATAAGAAAGTGAGTGGGAGCTCTGTAGCATTCCTAATACTATATGTAGATGACATATTGTTGATTGGGAATGATGTAGACCTTCTTAATAGTGTCAAGCAATATTTGAATAATAGTTTTTCAATGAAAGATCTTGGCGAAGCAGCTTACATATTAGGCATAAAGATTTATAGAGAGAGATCGAGACGCCTAATATCATTGTCACATAGTACATATTTGGACAAAGTTCTAAAGAGGTTTGGAATGGAATATAGCAAGAAAGGGTTCTTGCCCATGTTGCCCAATATGACCTTGAGTAAAACTCAAAGTCCTGCAACGGTAGAACATAGAGAAAGGATGAGTAAGGCTCCCTATGCCTCAGCCATTAGATCTCTTATGTATGCCATGCTATGTACTAGACCCGACATTTCATATGATGTTAGTTTGACTAGCAGATATCAAAGTGATCTAGGAGTGGATCATTGGACAACGGTCAAAAACATCCTTAAGTACTTGAGAAGAACTAAGGATATGGTTCTTTCTTATCGAGGTGATGAACAGCTCGTTGTTAATGGTTACACCAATGCTAGTTGGAACACCGATCCGGATTATTCTAAATCTCAAACTGGATACGTATTTACTTTGAATGGTGCAGCAGTTAGCTGGAGGAGTGCAAAGCAAAGCGTTGTGGCGAGATCTTCAACTGAATCGGAATACATAGCTGCTTCGGAGGCTTCACAAGAGGCGATATGGATGAAGGATTTCATTACAGAGCTCGGTGTGGTTCCAAGTGCGCTGGACCCAATGTATATTACTGTGATAACATGGGTGCCATAGACAATGCGCAAGAACCAAGGTCACACAAGAAGCTGAAGCACAACAAGCTACGTTTTCACACAATTCGAGGGAATGTCCAAGATGGTGACATAAAGATTTGCAAAGTACACACATATCTGAATGTGGCGGATCCGTTGACTAAACCCCTCTCTCGAGGGCAAAACATGACCAACACCAAACCGCCATGGGTGTTCGGTATATTACCATGTAATCTAGATTAGTTGACTCTAATGCAAGTGGGAGACTTTTGGAGATATGCCCTAGAGGCAATAATAAAAGTGGTTATTATTATATCTTTGTGTTTATGATAAATGTTTACATTCATGCTATAACAGTATTAACCGGAAACATTAATAGTTGTGTGATTTGTAAACTAAATTAGAGTCCCTGGTAAAGCCTCTTTATAATACTAGCTTGTTGGTTAATAGATGATCATGGTTTCCCGATCATGAACATTGAGATGTTGTTAACAACAAGATCATATCATTAGGAGAATGGTATAATGGACATACTCCTATAGATAAGCGTAGCATTAAGATCAAGTCATTTCAATAGTTCATTTGCTATAAGCTTTCTGATACATAGTGACCTAATTCCTTCGACCATGAGATCATGCTAATCACCATCACCGGAAGGATGATTTGATGACATCAAACACCACACCATAACTGGGTGGCTATAAAGGTGGTATTGAGTGTTCGGAAAGTATGTGTTGAGGCACATGGATCAAGAGTGAGATTTGTCCATCCATATGATGGATAGATATACTCTGGGCCCTCTTGGTGGAATGCCATCCAATTGGCTTGCAAGCATGTGACTGGCTCACAAGGGATCACATATCACGGGAACGAGAAAAGAGTACTTATCGGTAACGAGGTTGAACTAGGTATGTAGAGATACCGACGATCAAAACCTTGGATAAGTAAACTATCGCGAGACAAAGGGAAATTGGTATCGTATGTAAGTGGTTCATTCAATCGCAAAGTAATCGTAGAAATATGTGGGAGCCATATGAATTTCTAGATTCCTCTATTGGTTATTGATCGGAGAAGTGTCTCGGTCATGTCCGCATAATTCACGAACCGTAGGGAGACACACTTAAGGATTCAATGTTGTTTAGTAGATATGGAATGTTAGTTGGGATACCGAATGTTGTTCGGAGTCTCGGATGGGATCCGGGATATCACGAGGAGATCCGAAATGGTCCGGAGAATAAGATTCATATAAGAAAAGTCCGATTCCGGAGTTCGGGAAAGATTCCGATGTTTTCATCGGAGAGGTTCTAGAAGGTTCACCGGTCCAGAAGGGGAATGGTCCATGAATGTGTCATGGGTAAGTGGAATGATTGGATCATATCTTAGGTCACTTGGTGTGGATGTTTGCAAGAGAGAATTAAAGCTCTAAATTGAAAGTCAAACGGGAAGTTTGAAAAGTCAAACTAGAACAATGGTTTCCTAGTGGAAGAAGGAAAGAGTCCTTCTCTCAATCCAACTTGGGTTTGGGTTTGGATTCAAACCCACCCCTCCCAAGGCTGCCCCCACCTCTCATAGATAGAGGGGGAGGGCTGCCCCAAACACCAAAGCCCAAGCCCTCTACCCCGTGCGCCGCAGCCGCACACCGACGCCAGCCGTCGCCGCCGCCCTAGCCGCCGCTGACACCTCCTCCTCCTGGACTTCTAAACCCTAGATCGCCGGGAAACCCTAAATCCACCATAACTCGCATCGGCTTAGGCGAAGCCCTGCGGGATCTTCCCTCTACTTCTGACACCACGCCGTCGTGCTGTCGGAATCGTGAGGGGAGAACTACAACCTCCGCTGCCTGCTGGAATAAGGGAGAGGAAGGTCTTCATCGAGTACCAAACGTGTGACCGACTGCGGAAGCACTGCCGGAACGCAGCGCCGGAAGGATCGTCTACGCGATCTTGAGATCGGCAAGTGTATGACTACATCACCCACGAGAATCTTCTCTCGTTAACCGCTTTGGAATCTTCGAGGGTGAGTACTCGTTGCTACAATCTAGTAGATAGATCTTGGCTTGTTTGTTTTCATGCAGTAGAATTTTTTTGTTTTCCATGCTACGAACCCCTACACCTGTGACGCCTCACGCCTGTCGCTATTGCTTGCCGGATGCGGAGGGTCATGGCATGACCTGCTCTTGTGTCCCTGGTCGCACTCTCCGTCATGATGGGTCTGCTCCGCGTTGTCACGGATGACGATGCCTCTCTGCCTTGGCGGGGGCATATCCGCATGATGGTGAGCCTTGGGGTCTTCGCAATGTCGGGGGAGCGGGGCGGTGGCGATGGGCAACGAGGTTGGGCCTTTTCTCCATGTTCGGAGGATATGGGGATAACATCCTTCATATTGTGCGCATCCCTCCGTCTTCGTTCTGATGAACCCGTCTGAGACCCGACATCAAGAGGAGATCTGTCCCTTGTTTCACCGCCTTGGCCACTAGGTAATAGACCTGGTCCACCGCCTCAGGCGATCTATCCTGCTCCAGAAGGGTCTTGGCAATGGCGAGGTTGAGGAGAGGAGTGAGCATCACCTGTCTGCCTTCACTGTCAATGTATGGCTTGGCTTGTGCTGGCTTCGGGGGAGCCCATCCTAGGTTTTTCCGTACACCAGGATCGTTGATGACGCGAGCCGGAGCTTTCTTGGCCTTCTACTGCTGCAGCAGAGTCTTGTACTCGGCCTCCATTGCTCTAGCTTTCTCTATGGATTTCTGCGCGTTGACCAGATCTCGATCTAGCTTAGCGCCTTGCTCCGCGATGGCCTGCGCTTTCTCCAGCAGCCGCTGGCACTTCTCGTCAAGCTGGGTCACGTTCCGGATATGAGATACAATCAGTGGCTCGACGAGGAGATTTCCGTACATCACTCTATCAGCTGGAGTACCTTGGGAAGCAGTAGACGTAGATGCCAGAGGTGGCAGGTTTGCGGTGTTGTTATTGCTCGGGCCGGTGCCGAGTTCCTGCGACTGTTGCACTGGGTTAGGCGGAGGGGGCATGACCTTTGCACTATCATTTTCGGTAGCAACAGGTGGTCCCTTCCCTTTGTCCAGAGCTATAGGCGGAGATCGTCCAGGTTGATCTTCATCCGTCGTCGTCCCAATGGTGACGAACACCTCTCGAGACATGACGGCGTTGTTGGCTTGCTCGTCGCGCGTGTACTCCTCCTCCATCTCCTACATGGCGGAGTCTAGATCTTCTGGACTTAAGTCTATCTCCTCTGAATCTGCACTGAAGTCGGCGTATAGCGCGTCAATCACATAGTCGTAGGGTTCAGGATTTCCTTGATGACGGGGGGTGGAGGTGCAATGGCGGCGACGATGACTGTAGGTGGTGGCGCAACTGTGTCGATGGCGGCCGGAGGTGGTGGTCGCGGTGGCTAAATCGGAGGGGCTCCATCAATAAGCGCAAGCGCTGTCTGAGCTGCCGCTTCGGCCTCTGCGAAGTTGTTGATGGTGTTTACCATGCCTTCGAAGGTAAGGCGTCCTGAAGCCTGCTGCCTCCTTAGAGAATGCCGGAAAAGCGTGCCATGGTCCAGTCCTTCCACAAAGTGATACATGGCATCATCATTTTGGTAGTGGGCCAGATCGGCTCATATACAGAGCCACCTGGCAAGGTAATCGCGGGGGTTTTCGCCCTCTCTCTGAACGCAACGCGCCAGATCGAAGATGGTAACCACGCCGACGAACTTGGATCTCTGCTGTCCAGACGCACGGACGAAGCCAGCGGACTTGCAGTGATCTTCCACCGTTATATCCTGCCCGTAGGCGGTCCGTGCGGGTCTTGATACTCCTCCGACTCCCAGGTAACTAGTGCCCGAGTCGGTTTTGCCAATGAAGAGGTGGATGTCACCGATAGGAACGATCGAACAACGCATAGGGTTCGTCTTTGCCGGGATCCAGAACTCGTCGGGAGGGATGATCGGAACGTTTCCAGAGAAGAGAACGCGACCGATGGCTACGGTTTTGCCGATTCCCGCAAAGATCTTGGTCCTCACCCGCTGAAGAGCCTGAAGCGCCTCTTGCCCCATGGTGGGCGCCAACTGTCGTGGTATTGCCGACGAGTACGCCATGGAGGGGTCCTCACAATGTGTGTTTAGAGACGTGGGGGGAGGCGGACGGTTGACGGGTACGAGGTAACACAGCTTACCCAGGTTCAGATCCCACAACGGTGGCGGAATCCTACTCCTGCTATAAATCACTATAAGGGCAATACGCCGAGTTACAGGGATTGGTTCGCTATGCGAGGTTATGTGAATTTGTCTGATATTGTGCCCTAAAGTCTCCCATAGGCCCGACTTATATAGTCTCCAGGTCCTAGGGTTACAGGGAAAAGTCCTAGCCGGACAGGTTACATAGTCCTACACCGTCTATTACTAGTCTAGCGTGTCTTGTACTCCAAGGCTCCAGGTACACTGGTGACTCCACCGTAGCCTTCCTTTATTCAGCATGGGCCTCCCTTCTGGATCCATCTAACTGGGCCGCCCAGCAGGCCATGGGCTATGCTACCAACTGTGGGCCACCCGGGTTATCCAGATAGGAGACATGCTATGAAGATACCCATATAGCATATCCCCAACAAAGGCACCATCAAATATCAATTTCTATTCAAGAAAGGTATTGAACTCTTCCCTACGAGGAGAGAGAAGTTGCTTTTTGCTCCTCCTTTGAAAGCAAGATTTGATGTTAATGCTTCTTCATTTGAAAATACTTGATTCTTCTTGCTTCTTGTGCCTAACTTAAAGGCGTTAAAGAAAAATACTTGTTGGGAGATAACCCAAGAGTTTCCTTGAATCTTGAAAGTTATTACTTCAGTAATGACCTCTTCTTATCCTTTTTTTTTGCTTTATGTGCCAAGAATGACCTCTAATAAGAGGGAAGTAAGATTTGGGGAGTTGCTGTCCCGAAACAGATTTCTGTCCTCCACCAAAAAAAATCTTGAGGAGTCTATGTAACTCGGAATAAGCTGAAAATTTACGAATAAATCCCCCAGTATGTTAGATAACTTTCGTTAGTTCAACGCCTTTTGATTTGAGCAACAGAAGATGTTCGAAAAAATTCGTTTCTACCTGCTGGTCTATTTAGACAGATTTCTGCCATTATTTGCATTTGCTTCTTATTGATTCCTTTTTGAACTCTATTCAGGTAAATTGAGTTTCTTTGAAGGAGTTACTTCAGTAGCTTTTATTTTTAGTGAAAAGCCTTGTTGTTCTAAAGCTTTGCCAAGCAGTCTAATATCTTTTGAATACACTAATGTTGCTAATGAAGATTGTGTGAAGTTTTGTATGAAGGAAAAATTTCAGGTGTAGAGAGAGAATGATGTAATGAGATGAAGAATGGACAAAATCTCAAACTTGGGGATGCCACCATGGTGCCACCCCAAGAAACATCCAAGAGGTACAAGCGTCAAAGCTAGGGGATGCCAAAAGCATCCCCTTCTTCATCAATAAAAAGCCCAGGTCTGTCTAGACACTTCTCTTTTATTGTTTCATGCATAGTTGTGTTGTTCTTGGAGCGTCTTAGTTTTTGTTTGCTTTGCTTAGGTTGTTTAGTTTGCTTGAATAAAGTAAGTTTGGACCCCCGTTCTCGCTGTGTTGTTTTGCAAATAAGTTTGCTTGGTGTTTGGAAACGAGTAGTAAGTTCTTGCTTGAAGTGCAAGAGGAGCTTGCATAGACTGTGACTTACACTTTAGCATGACATGCTAGGTGTTGTTTTAGCATTATGATTAGTGATTATTTTTGTAGCATGTCTTGTTCCAAACAATTGGATTGCTTAGTGTGCCTTGAAGAAATTATGTGTTGTTTTAGCATGCAAAAGCATAGTATTGTGGTATTCTCCTTTGATGTTTTGCTTGGGTTGACTTGGCACATGCTTACACCATGTTATGACTATGACAAGTCACCATTATCCTCTATGATCATTTAGTCCTTGACTTGTAGTACCACTCTTTGATTTGATTACTTTGCTTTGTTGCATTGCATAATTATGGTCATTATTGCTCTCTTAGTTGGTTGCTCCCAGTCTTTTGCTAGCCTCCACTTGTATGAGTAAGTTCTACTCATGCTTCCAACTCCCAAGAAACCAAGTTATTCCAAACTGTCCACTATAAACTCCTATGCATGGTGTGTTACACCATTCCAAGTATATTCTTGTTTTGAACTATCTTCCAATTAAAAACTATTTCGTTATGTGAAAACTTAGTGATTAAAGCCCTCACGAACTTGATGGCACATTTTATTCTTTGCCCCTAATAAACTTGAACCATTGAGGCAACTTTGTTGTACATGCTTGCACTTATAAGTTGGGATTAGAAGAACCGTGTTGTCACGGGGAACGTTTTCAACATTGCACTTGTACTTTTGTACTCTGTTGATATCATGCTCTTTTGTCTATGGATGTTACCGGTGTGAAATGAAGTGGGAACTTGTAAGTCCACGGAGTTTGTATTCTGTGTTAGAGAAACGCCTAGGCCGCTAGCCTAAGCCATGCCTAATCATGGTGGAAACTTGCAGCATCACCATAGTGACATCTATGAAGCATTCTTCTTACAAAAAAAGAGACACATTGAGAAAAGAGGAAAGAGAGAAAAAAAAGCACCATATTCCCATGGTACATAAGAAGATTGCTGAGATTCTCATTGTCTGCTTGCCTTGTCATTTATTTTATGGGAAAGCTCCTGTACCATGTGCAAGGGGTACCCTGTTGGCGGTTCTCAATGATATGCAAATACTTACAGTGACAAGAACTTGCCTGGGCCCTAAGTTGAGTATCCATGAGGTGTAGCCCTCATAGTCAAGGGACTTGAGATTGACAACTTATACTTTGTCAAGCATATATTGCAGCTTTGCCACTTTAACCTTAACCACTTCAAGATGCTTATGATAGGGGCAATGAGGGCTGAAAGCTAACAAGTACCATAATTTTTGGAAGCTCTTTTTGAAACTTGTAATCCCTACTTCCTTTATAAAAAGGCATTTCTTCCACCATTATTTGAGTCTCCACCTTCTACCTTTAGGCACCATTAAGAGAGCATAGTTGTCATTCTGTGTGCAGTGTTCCAAAGCTTATTAATTGATGCATCTTGTTCCAAAGCTTATTAATTGACGCATCTTGTGTTATTACTTGTTCTTGTGCTACTTGTTTCTAGTCACCCTTGTGAACCTTTAAGGTGTCCTATGCATCTATATTGCTACTCTATGAGGGACAAGCTGATTGCCACTATGCTATGTTTTCTATATGTGAGACAAACAAACGTTTTTCAATGCATGTTATTCATGATCTTTGTTTGTAGCTTGCCATTTTGCATGCATAGTTACTATGTCCTATTGTTAGAACTCCATTCTTTCATGCACATGTTTAAAGTTCTTTGATCCCAGCTTTCAATGCTTGCAAATGGTTGGATCTTTATTGTGAGGGTGCATGTCACCTCAAAATTTATTCTTTTTATCACTTACCTACTCGAGGATGAGCAGGAGTTAAGCTTGGGGATGCTGATATGTTGGAAACGTATCTATAATTTTTGATGCTCCATGCTTGTTTAGTATCTACTTTGCTTTACTTGTCTACACTTTGAGGTGCTTTTTACATGTTTTCTGATACTAACCTATTAACAAGTTGCAACAGTGACAGATGCCTGTTTTCTGCTGTTTTTGGTTTCAGAAAAGTTAGTAAAGAAATATTCTCAAATTGGACAGGACAAACGTCAAAGTCAATAACTTTACGTGGGGAAAAAGCAGTCCAGAGAAGAGCCCGAGGGGCCAGCCAGACCCTCCCCCCAGGCGCGGCCATAGGTGGGCCCACGCCTGGCTAGGGTTTGGCCCCCCTGGCGGCCGCCTCGGTCTCCCCCTTCGCCTATAAGAGCCCCCGATGCAGAAACTCTGAGGCCCGGATCAATATTCCACGAAACCGTTTGTAGCCGCCGCCACCATCGTCCCTAGATCGAGAGGGATCTGAAGCTCTTCCCGGCACCCTGCCGGAGGGGAGATCATCCCGGAGGCCTTCTCTCCGGTATGATTCGTGAGTAGTTCCACCTTGGCCTATGGGTCCATGTAGTAGCTAGATGGTTGTATCTCCTCCTTTGTGCTTTGATGTATAGATCTTGTGAGCTCCGTTCATGATCAAGATCTAATCTATTTGTAATCATGCATGTTGTGTTTGCGGGGATCCGATGGATATTGAGATTATTATGTTGGTTTGATTAATGGTTCTATATTTATGATTCTATCATGTCTGTGTTGTTTGTGATCTTGCATGCTCTCAGTTGCTAGTGGTTATCTTGGCCAAGTAGTTGCTAGTGACTCCAAGAGGGAGTATTTATGCTCGATAGTGGGTTCATGCCTCTAGTTTTCAAGGGAAGTGACAATAATCTCTTCGGTTGTAGATGTGTTGTTGCTACTAGGGAGAAAACAACGGTCTCTTGTTCATGGAACATGTGGACTGTTTACCTACACACTTTGCTTAAAGCAGTTGTCTGTTGCTTGTAACTTAATACTGGAGGGGGTTCGGATGATAACCTGAAGGTGGACTTCTAGTCATAGATGCAGTTGGATTACGGTCTATGTATATTGTTGCATTGCCTAATCAACCTCATAAGATCTTTCTGGCTAGTAATTGCATTGTTATGCCTTGCTCAGTTCCTTCAATTGCCCCGATGTAATTTGTTTACCCTTCATGCCATGTTGTTTATCTAAGGACAGCACCTCTAGTGAATTATGGATCCCTGTCCAATCTTTACTATTGATATATCTTCCATTGTTACTTGTTTACTTGCTGCAAACGATTACCTTCCACACCATACGTTTAATCCTTTGTTACAGCAAACCGGTGAGCTTGACAACCTCACTGATTCATGGGGGCAAAGTCTTGAGTTTGTGTTGTGAAGGTTTCACGTTGCTTGCAACACATTTGATATGTTTCCTTCCTCCTTCTGGTTCGATAACCTCGGTCTCAACTGAGGGAAAACTTGTTGCTTGCTCTTCACACCTTGCTCTTGGGGTTTCCAACGAAGTGCTCCACTTCAACACCGGACGCACGCATCACTAAGAAGAAAATCATGGGGAGTATTAATGATGTTCTCATTATGGTTAGAAATGCTTATGTCCCTGTGGATTTCTATGTTTTCTATGTTGAATAGTGTCGTGGTGGTGGCACGGCAGATGCCATGGGTAGGCTAAAGTATGGGGCCAATGGATGCTAGTGGGATCTGGGGAGGGAAGATGTAACTGATTCTACACTCAAGTGGTTAAGGCTAAGATCTTTATTTCTCTTCTTTTGGGTTACAAGTGCTCCTCGAGCTGTATACAGGGAGAAAAGATGAATCTCACCAGCCTAACGGTACTGAAAAGAGTCGATGCCCTCCTCAGGGACAAGCCTCCCCTTATAAAGGAGAGCCTTGGGTGCCCTTAGGGCTGACGAGGCAAGTATATTCGAGGAATATGCTCGTCCCAAAATAGTAGTTCGGCGGCCTCCTTTCCCTGTCGCCCTTCTAATGGCGGCAAGGCTCCAGAGGACCCCCCCTGCGTGCCTCGGGCTCCAGGACTGTCACCTCCGTGACCTCCTTCTGCCCCTCTGACGCTCTGCATCCTTGTCCCTTGTGCTTGGCTCCGCTCTGATTCCTTCTAGCCTGCAGCTATAGTTTGACCTTGGGTTTCTCCTTCTCCTGCAAGCTTCGTATCACTCGGCCTTACCTTACCTTGCGTAACTCGGCTTGTCCTTCACCTGCATCAAGATCACTCGGGCTAACCTGGCCGACCCTCGCAGTAACTCGGCCGGGTAACGGCTTGATTCGGCCAACCTAGACCATAACTCGGAAACCAGACGGGTATCGTACTTCTGTCTTTCCCCGTCTCTGACCTACCCGAGGTCAACCCCCCGACATTAGTCCCCGAAGCTGGTGTGGCCCCGTCGATAGCTTCGGTCGGGTCGTATCAGCTTCATTATATTCTTTAGATTTGTTTCCGGGTTATATCTTCTTCGCCCGAGGTATCCTCGTTCCTTCCCTCGTACACCATGTCCTACGTGTCACTCCCATCATCGTTCCTCTAGTTTTTTGGTCCCTCTACATTACTTACTGACAGGCTACAGTTAACTTTGTACCTGCTACGCCGCCGCTGCGACGCCTCGGGTGCCGTTCCCCTTGGGGATCGTAACGCTCTTCCTTCCTGTGTGGCCGTTGGTGTGGCTCCACTTATCGTCGTGCGTTCGTGCCGCACCCACGATCTACACGGTCAACCGCCACACCCACGATCCCACTACCTTGTTCGTGGCTCGATTATAAAGAGGGGGACGGCGTTTGGGGATTTTACTTTTCCCCTTCTCGCTTGTCTCCGTCCTCCTCCTTCCTTCCGCTTGCGCGTCCTCTCGCAGCTCCGCCGCCGCACGCTTGCCAGAGCTTCCGTCGGTGAAGACTCCGCCGCGCCGTTCTGCCTGCCTCGCCCGCGCTCTGCGGCTTTGGCTCCGTCACCGGTGAGTCCTCTCCGGTCGCATTGCCTGGATTTTTCCCCAGACTCATCTGTTTCAATTTCGTGCTCGTGCGATGGTTCCTCTGGTTCTTCGCCATTGTTCTCGTGCAAAGTACCGACGGGGCCTTGCAGCTCTAAACTCCCCTCCGCCGCCAGTTTTTTCTCCGGCGATCTTTCCGGCGCACTTATGTCTAGTTCGTTTAGCGGCGCTCTGGTTGAGGATGACGACGCTGGCTCCGGGCCCGAGCGAGGCTCGTGGCAGGGCTCTTCTGTTACACGCCGTGAGATCGAGTGGCTCATCCGAACTCGAAGAATTCCCGCCGAGGTCTCTTGCCGTTTACCCGGCAGCGAATCCTCTCCGGATGTTAGGGAGGGCGAGTATGTGGTTTTTATGTCGCACTTCGCACGTGGCTTCGGTCTCCCTCTTAGCGATTTCGCTATAGAATTCCTCGACTACTTCGGCCTTCAGCCGCATCATCTTCCTGCGAACGCTATCGCTTCTCTTTCTGCTTTCATCTCCGCATCGGAGGGATACTTCGGCCTGTGGCCGTCAGTGCACGTCTGGTCGAAGTTCTTCCAGATTCGCTCCAACATAGTCCCTGACAAATCTCTGCATCCTTCCGAGAAGTTGCTTACCCAATGTGGGGCAGCGTCTATTACACCTCGGAGGAAGTTCGTGTTTCCTCGTGTCACCGGGTTAGAGTCGTGCAAGAAGTGGCACAAATCATTCTTTTATGTCAAGAACAGAGGGGCAGAGGACAAGATTCGGCTCCCTGCATTCTCTATTGGCCCGCCTTCTAAAGTGAACTGGCTCTACAATCCAAAAAAACTCATGCCTTGGCCGAGGCCTTTGAGATTCGGCTTAAAGAGTTGATCCGCGCCGGGTTATGCGGCGAAGACCTGATAACTACTTTCATTAGTAGCTGGATCTGCCCATTCCAGAAGCGGACTCACAAGCTGTGCTACATGAGTGGTCCCCTTGACCCTAATCGAGTCTCGACCGTGGAGCTGGACAACTACCTTATCTATAAGCGCGTCCGAACTATCTTTAAGACAGAGATGCCAGAGGATTGGGCTTGGGAATTAAAACCGTTCACCCGCGATCATCCGCCTCCCGAGGTGAGCTTAATCAACTACGCTCTGCTATTCCATTGTTTTTGTAACGGGTTTATCTAACTCTCTTTTTCCTCGTCTTGCACAGGTTCGCAGAGCAGAAAAATGAGGACGCCAAAGTTCTGCTGCTCCCGTGGCCCGCGGACAGGAGTACCCCGGATACTGGTGAGCCGGACTCCGAGGAGTTCGTCCCTAAGTTGGATCCTGCCCCGGCTTGAGCTCGTGGAAATACTTCGGCGCACGAGGAGGAAGGTGATTCGGACGAGGTCCAAATTCTTGAGGTAGTTGCCGCCATGCCTATTTCTTATGCATTTCCGGCTTCTACTTTCCCAGCTAATCCGGCCGGTCAGGTTCACGACGCCGAGCCTATTCCTTCTCGACCCCCTGTTACCTCGGGGAAACGCGGGGCTCCTGCTAGTGCCTCGGAAGCGGTTCCCAAGAAACGAATGAAGAAATCCGCTCCGAACCCTCCCAGGCGCAAGACTATGCCTGGGGTCGCCGGGTAAGTTCCTTTTGCTTATATTTCTTGTTTCTCTCTTTCTGTTTCTCATACTAACGATTCTTCTTTCTTATTTTTGCAGTGCTCCTCTTTCTGTTAAACCCGGTGGTCCTAGCATGACTAGCCGCCCGATTCGGCAGCCGTCTCCTCCGCCCGTTGATGATACCAGGATTCCTAGTCCTATTCGTCCTGCTTCTCCTCCAGCTCCGAATACGTCGCCTCTTCGTCGCGACGTGCCTGAGACCCCTTCCATTGACATGGATTCGAATCGGCCTTCCGAGGTTTTTGTCGAACCCGCCGCCCCTTCTATGGGTCCCAGCGCTGCTACTGAGCCTTTATCTACTCCGGCAATTTCTACAACCATTCCATCTTCGGTCGAAAAGGTCGTTATCTCGGCGCCTTCTGCGACCATAACCTCTGCTGCTCCTAAAGACGTCGTCCCCACTTCCGAGGCTTCGCTTCCTGCCGATGCCTCCTCTAAGGCGAGAAAAGCTATTGCCGCCAAGACTTCCTCTTCTCAGAAAGGTCTTGTCGGCTCTTCTCAGCCGAGTATTGTCGACGTGCTGCGTAAAGGAGCTGCGCCTACTAAAGCCCCCGTTACCTCGGCCGTCGGCACCCAGCTTGCTCTTCATAAGAGCCCTGCGACCGCCGTGGTCGAACAGCCTGTCCGGGGTAAGGTCTTAACTCGGACAGCCAGTGGGAACAGCCTCAGTGCGCTGGTGGAGTATGCTAATAATTGGAATGCCGCTGATCAGTTTGAGGGTAATCCTATGAACCAGCCCTTTCAGCTTTCCGACATCAGCGGCCGTTTTGACCATGCTGCCAAGTTCATCGTTGATACCAACAAGATGAGTGAGGTAATTACTGTTTCTCTGAGTTTTAAATTATTCCTCAGATGTTACTATATGCTCTAGTCCCCGAAACTTTCAAGGAAATAACTTGTTATATACTTGGAAGTTTAATGATCTTTGACTTAATTTTATTTCTAGGGTTCGGGAATCCGGCCATCTAGATCCGAGTTAAGTTTTGCTTAATTCGGACGTGCTTGAGCTTTGAATGTCCAGCCACTTAGATCTGAGTTAAGCCTTACTTGACTCGGATCTGATTTAGCTTTGAATATCCAGCCACCTAGATCGGAGTTAAGTCCTGCTTGACTCGGATCTGGTTTAGCTTTGAATATCCAGCCACCTAGAGCCGAATTAAGCTCTTCTTGATTCGGATCTAATTTAGCTTTGAATATCCAGCCACCTAGATCTGAGTTAAGTCCTGCTTGACTCGGATCTGATTTAGCTTTGAATATCCAGCTACCTAAACTGAGTTAAGTCCTGCTTGACTCGGATCTGACTTAGCTTTGAATATCCAGCCACCTAGATCTGAGTTAAGTCCTGATTGACTCGGATCTGGTTTAGCTTTGAATATCCAGCCACCTAGATCTGAGTTAAGTCCTGCTTGACTCGGATCTGGTTTAGCTTTGAATATCCAGCCACCTAGAGCTGAATTAAGCTCTGCTTGATTCGGATCTAATTTAGCTTTGAATATCCAGCCACCTAGATCTGAGTTAAGTCCTGCTTGACTCGGATCTGATTTAGCTTTGAATATCCAGCCACCTAGATCCGAATTAAGCTCTGCTTGATTCGGATCTAATTTAGCTTTGAATATCCAGCCACCTAGATCTGAGTTAAGTCCTGCTTGACTCGGATCTGATTTAGCTTTGAATATCCAGCCTCCTAGATCCGAATTAAGCTCTGCTTGATTCGGATCTAATTTAGCTTTTACTGTTGATTTATCATTTTGCCTCATTGCTCAGGTTGCACATGACCGGCGGACCGCCGAATTCCAGAGGTTGCTTTTTTCGCACCGCAAGCTGGAAGAAAAGTACGAGAAAGTTCTTCGAGTGGTGAAGAAGGCTGGTATGTCGATAGTTCCTTTTCCTTATTTCCAACGTTCTCATGTATTTGTCCACGAAATGCCGGCTTACTTCTTGGTGAACAGGTAACATTAATAACCTCAATATTCGCCTTGAGAAGAAGGTCAAGAGCCTGGAAGGTTAGTTTCCTTTCTATTTTACACCTTTTCCCTTTTAATATATATGCTAAGTTTCCTTATTGCGTTTGGCTCTGGTAAAGCCGAGTTGCAAAACTTTGCAGCGTCACATCAAGATTGCATGCCCATGCCTGACGTGATGCTGCATTTTTTTAGAACAAAACGCTATTCATTCGGCGCAACTACAAGAAAAATATGATGAAATAGCTCGCCTGCGATCCGAGGTGGATACTCTCAAGCTCCCTCAGAAGTCCGAACTAGAAAAGGTCGACCAAGAATTTTCCGAGGAGAAGAATCGGTTGACTTTGGAGCTGCAGAAGAACAAAGAACTCCTCGAGGCTGCCGAACTGAAAACCCAGGGTTTGAGCGAGGAAATTGCTCGTTTTGAGAAGAGTAAGGTCGATTAGGCCAAAGACCTTCAGATAATGATGAGATACATTCATCGAAAGCTACTTAGCATGGCCGAATTATATTTTTCTTTTTTGTTCCCGCTACCATCTGACACGTTCATGCTTTGCGCAGATCATTTCCCCGAGGCCAAGCCCGTGAGTTCTAAAGCGGTTCTTGCAGCTCGCGTGCGCCGAGGTGAACCTGTTACCGTTGATTCGGAATATTCAATGGAGGATTACTTGGTTGCCGTTGGTGCCGCAGTTGGTCCGATGAAAATTATGGGCCGGGACTTGGTGCAAGCCGCTATCCGAGCTTACCATGTGCTCTGGCCGAATACCTCGGGGACTCCTGATATCAACAAAGTCAAGTTATTGGTGAAAAGGCTAATGGCATCTAAGAGGCAGTTAAGTCTTTGGAGGGAATCCTTTGGGCGTGCTGGTGCCGATATGGCCCTTACTGTTATATGTCATGGTATGAAGACATCTCTCTTGACATCCTGAGAAACTTGCGCACTGGTTCCCGCTGGGTTGAGGATCCCACTTTTGTTGCTCTTCGGCAAGCTCGCGCCTTCCAACTCGTCGAGTATGCCGACGTGCACACTTGGAATGAAGGGCCGAGTTTTCTCCCAGACCTGGATGAGGAGGTTCTGGTTGAGGACGCCTCGGATAATAACTCGGCTGAGCAAGGGGAAGGTGAGGATGACTCGGCCACATCTGACAGCTCCAGTTCAATCTCAGACAGCAACGGCGATGCGCGGTCCTCCTCCAAAGGTACCGGGCATTCTACCGCTCGGACTGATGCTCCTGAGCAACCTCGGGCTTCCGCTGAAGTTGCACCTGGGTCCGCGGAGGGCGAGACATCCTCAGCCGAAGTTCTTCCTACGTCGGAGTGCCCCGCACCTGACCAAGTCGCTGCCTCCCCAACGAACAACGCCTAAGTTATTTCTGATCCCTGGTATGCCGGGCGTATGATGTAGGCGAAGCATTTGTCCATTCTCTGTATGATTCAAACTTCTTTTGCTGTGTACTGCTCTGACATATACTCTTGTAGTTGTTACCATTTGGTTAAGTGGGTGTCCGCCCGAATTCTTACTTTGTTGGCCCTCTATTCCTTGACCTTTTAGGATTTACTTTCGCCTTTATCTTTTATGATTTATCCAGGCGTGAGCTCTGCATATCATATAATATTGATATGTTCTGAACAGGGATTGATTACTTCGTTGTGACAATATATGGTAATCGCTGGATCATTGTTTATTGTGCGAAACTTCCGATATGTAAATCAAATTTCAGAGGTAGTATAAGACCAATACGGGTGCGCTCAGCATAAGATTGAGGTAGCATACGGTAGTCCCCGAGTCGCTGCTTTGGATGCCGAGGTTTAGATATTAATATGAAATTGATATAACATATGGCAGTCCCCGAGTTACTGCTCTGGGCGATGAGGTTCAGATACATAACATGAAATTTATATAAGATACAGCAGTCCCCGAGTCACTGATCTGGGCGCCGAGGTTCAAATACATAACACGAAATAGATATAACATATGGCAGTCCCCGGGTTACTGCTCCGGGCGCCGAGGTTCAAATACATAACACAAAATAGATATAACATATGGCAGTCCCCGAGTTACTGCTCCGGGCGCCGAGGTTCAAATACATAACACGAAATAGATATAAAATATGGCAGTCCCCGAGTCACTGCTCTGGGCGCCGAGGTTCAGATACATCATTGGATCTTGACTTTGAGATATAATGCTACGAGTAGAATGGCCGAAGTAAAGCCACATTCCATGGATGCTTCGTTTCTTCGCCAGCTTTGTCTGCCTTGTTCCCTCCGGGGGACTGAGCGTCGATTAGATAATAGGCGTCATTATGCAACGCTTTGCTCACAATAAATTGTCCCTCCCATGGGGGCGACAACTTGTGCATGACGACCGTGCGTTGCACGAGTCGGAGGACCAAATCTCCTTCTTTGAATACTCTTGGATTCACTTTCTTGTTGTGATATCGCCGCAAGTTCTGTTGATAAATAGCTGATCGTGATAATGTCAACTCTCTGGCTTCTTCCAGCAGATCTACGGCATCTTGCCGAGCTATCTCATTTGTCTCTGAGGTTGTGTACTGAGCAACTCTTGGCGAGTCATATATTATGTCGGCTGGAAGTACGGCCTCTGCCCCGTACACCAGAAAGAATGGTGTATAGCCTGTTGATCTATTCGGAGTAGTCCGGAGGCTCCATAGTACGGCTGGGATTTCTTCGATCCAACATCCTGCCGACCTTTGCAATGGTTCGACAAGCCGTGGTTTTATTCCTGATAGCACCAGTCCATTAGACCTTTCCACTTGCCCATTGGATGCTGGGTGAGCCACAGAAGCAATATCTAGTCTTATGTGCTTCTCTCGGCAAAATCTAGCGAAGGCTCCTTCTGCAAAGTTTGTGCCATTGTCCGTAATAATACTGTGCGGGTACCCATATATTAAGATGATATCCTTGAGAAATTTCACTGCTGTGGGTCCATCACACTTTTTAATTGGTTTTACTTCAATCCATTTTGTGAACTTGTCCACCATAACCAATATGTGGGTCATTCCTCCTCGTGCCGGCTTGAATGGTCCCACCATATCTAAACCCCATACTGAAAATGGCCAAGTGATGGGTATTGTTTTTAACTCGGCCGATGGCATATGTATTCTGGTTGCGTATCTCTGACATCCATTGCATTTCTTAACTAATTCTTTTGCTTCTTTCAATGCCGTTGGCCAATAAAATCCATGCCTGAATGCCTTGGCTACTAAGGCGCGAGATGAGGCATGGTGCCCACATTCTCCTTGGTGTATGTCTAGAAGGATTTCCTGACCTTCTGCCGAACTTACGCACTTCTGCAATACGTTTGTGACGCTTCTTTTATACAGCTCATTGTTTATGATTGTATAAGCTTTTGCTCTTCTTACGGTTTGTCTAGCTAATACCTCATTACTCGGCAACATCGCGTCTTTTAGGTAGGAAAATATGGGTTGCGCCCATAAAGGTGTTACTTTTTCTGATGTGATCTCACTGTCTATCTCCATGTTCTCTGCCGACATACATATCTCGGCTTTCTCCATGATTGCGCTTACCTCGGCTGTCCTCCTCTTTAGGGGTTCCGAGTCATTCTGCGGATCTACCTCCATTGGCGTGTGATCTTCTTCAGAATTTGCTGGGATAAAGATAGATTCGGATTCTGGTGATGGGATTATTGATGGTTTCCTGAGGTGTTCCAGGGCAATTCCTGGAGGAATTGATTGCCGGGTTGATCCTAATTTTGACAATGTGTCGGCGGCATCGTTTTCTGCCCGAGGTATGTGGTGAAATTCACATCCTTCAAAGTATCCACTAATTTTTTGCACATGGAACCTGTATAAAGCCATATTAGCATCTAATGCGTCCCAACTGCCCGATACTTGCTGTACTACTAGATCCGAGTCACCATAGCATAATATTCGGCGTATACCAACTTCGTTTGCTACTTTCAATCCATGGACTAGCGCTTCATACTCGGCTACATTGTTGGACGCAGCAAAATGTATTTGCAATACATATTTCAATTGGTCTTTTTTAGGCGAGGTTAACACTATTCCCGCTCCCAAACCATTCCTTAGTTTGGAACCATCGAAATGCATTGTCCAGTAATTTGGATCTGGCAATGGTGGCTCATACTGCACCTCGGCCCAGTCCACGAGAAAGTCGGCGATAGCCTGAGATTTGATTGCATCTCTTCTATCAAACTGTGGAGCGTATGGTGATAACTCGATCGCCCATTTTGCTATTCGGCCACTTGCGTCTTTGTTGCTCAATATGTCGGCTATGGGTGCCTCACAGATTACTTTGATGGGATGCTCTTCGAAGTAATGTTTAAGCTTTTTCGCCGACATATATACTCCATAAGACATCTTCTGATAATGCGGGTAATTCTGCTTTGAAGTGGATAACACCTCACTTAGATAATAGACCGGCCTCTGAATCGACTTACCATTTTCAAGTCGTTCCACTACGATTACGGTACTAACTACTCTATTAGTAGCTGCTACATAAAGTAACATAGGCTCTTTTGATAATGGAGAAGCCAAAATGGGTGCCGTAACTAACATCTTTTTCAACTCACGAAATGCGAGGTCTGCCTGTGGAGTCCAAATGAATTTATCTGATTTTCTCATCAGCTGATAGAGTGGCAGCGCCTTCTCTCCTAGCCGACATACAAATCGACTAAGCGAGGCCAGGCAGCACGTGATTTTTTGTACATAATTCAAACATTTTGGCAATTCCATTCTTTCTACTGCTCTTATCTTTGTTGGATTAGCCTCGATACCTCGGCTAGATACAAGGAAACCGAGTAATTTTCCTGCCGGCACGCCAAATGTGCATTTCTCTGGATTAAGCTTCATTCGGAACCTTCTCAGGTTCGCAAAAGTCTGCCGTATATCTTCTAGTAATGTTTTGCTTTATTTAGTTTTGATGACCAAGTTATCCACATACACTTGTACATTTTTTCCTATCTGATCATGCAGGCATTTTTGCATGCATCTCTGATATGTCGCTCCTGCATTTCGCAGGCCAAATGGCATTGTGCGATAACAATAAGCCCCGTACGGGGTAATAAATGCAGTCTTTATTTGATCGGCCGGATTTAACGGTATCTGGTGGAAACCAGAATATGCGTCTACAAACGATAACAGCTCACAACCAGCGGTCAAGTCAATGACTTAGTCTATTCTAGGCAATGGAAAAGGATCTTTCGGACATGCCTTGTTCAGGTTGGTGTAATCGATACACATTCGCCATACAATGGCTACATTGGGGTCATCTTTCTTCTTTTCTACTAGCACCGGATTTGATAACCAATCCGGGTATAGCACCTCCATGATGAACCCGGCTGCGAGGAGCCGAGCTATTTCATCTCCTATTACTTTTCTCATGTCTTCGGCGAAGCGGCGGAGAGGTTGCTTCACCGGCCTTGCTCCTGGCCTGGCGTTCAAAGAGTGCTCAGCAAACTCCCTCGGAACACCTTGCAGATCTTGAGTTGACCATGCAAATATGTCCCGATTCTCACGGAGGAAGTTGGTTAGCTCGCCTTCCTATTTAGCATCCATGCCTGCACCAATAGTAACAGTACGCTCTGGGAATTGCTCATCAATCTGAAATTTCTTCGTCTCTTTAGTCAGCTGAAAAGAGACACTGCCATGAGGGTTGGCCAGCACCGGCATGTTCAGTTGTGCCGACTGAGCGAGGGCTGCTACTTCTTGAATCCTTCTCTTTTATCTTGCTATAACCAATGACTCGGCCAAATTAGACCCGGCTTAAGCACACTCCATTGACTTCTTGTAGTCCCCTGCAACTGTTATCACTCCCTGTGGTCCGGGTAGCTTCATCTTCAGATAATTTATATGACAGCTGCTCATGAATTTGGCCAGTGCGGGCCGTCCGAGTAGAGCATGATAACAACTTTCCAGATCCACCACTACAAATTCTAAATTTTCTGCTCTGCAGTTATCTCTTGTACCGAATAACACGTCCACTCGTACTTTACCGATGGGCTCACATGAAAGCCCTGGCACTATCCCATGGAAAGTGGTCCTCGTGGATTGCAGCATGTTTTGCGATATTCCGAGTTTATGCATGGTATCTTTGTACATGATGTTGATACTGCTTCCATTGTCAATGAGTACTTTTGAAAATTTCACGTTGATGCTTGGTCCAACGAATGTCGGATCCAACACAAGTGCATATGATCCTGGACTTGGCATTATTCTGGGGTGGTCCTTCATGCTCCAGGTCACCTCCTGATCAGACCATGGCACGTATCTTGGTAGTGCCGGCATAACTGCATTCACTTCCATATGCCGGCGCTGCACACTCTGCTTGTCTTGCTGTTCCGTTGTGAACACACAATAAGACTGGTGATGTTCTCTGTAATCATTACGTCCGGTATTTGCCGGATTCATCCTTCCATCCTGGACCTGGTTTATTACTTGATGCACTGCATCTCTCCGATCCAAGTTATCATACCTCGGGGGAGGGGGCGGTAGCATCAGTTGCTGTGTATTTGCTCCAGTTAATTGCGGCTGATGCTGCTGTTGCACTTGATGGGGCGCCTGAACTCCTGCGGGGTTCCCCATCGCATTTTTCATCCATGCACATTGGCGGGTCGTATGATTGGCTGGTCTGGATGGGTTTGATGTGTGAAATTTGCACGGCTGATCTAACATGGATTCGAACGTGTATTTCGGCCTCTCTTGCCATTGCTTCTTTTGCTCTGGGGTCCATTGCCTTTTTCCCTCATTTCTTGAGGTCCACTGTTGAGGTCCATTCTTCTCCCGTTGAGTTGCTCCATGATTTTGCTGATCTTGTACTACTGCTGCCACTTGGGCCGAAATATATCTATAATCCGGCCTCTCCTCTCTTCTTCTTCCTCTGAAATCACGCCTGGATGACCCGGCCAATTCTCTCGCATAATGGTCCTGTTGCTCGCGATGATCTGCCGACATTAATTCCAGTTGGGTTGGGTCGCCTAATGCATAGGAGTCTGCTATTCTGATAGTCTCTGCCAGTGTGGTTGGCATATCTCTTTGCAGGCGCTGCCACAACACGCTGGCGTAACGGCAGCCTTGCGCGAACCAAGCGATTGCTTGCGATTCGATAACTCCTTCACATGAGTTTCTCAGGTTGCACCATCGAGTTAAAAACTCTCTATCTGTTTCATTCGGCCTCTGCTTGCACATGGCTAACTGTTGTGGCCTGTTTGGCCTCTTGTATGTGCTGGTAAAGTTGATGACGAACATTTCTTCGAAATCCAACCAACAGTTGATACTGCCGGCTGGTAGATTATTCAGCCATACCCTGGCTGGTCCTTCCAACATCTGTGGGACATACCGCACTGCCCATCTTAAGTTCCCACCCGCTATCTTCACAGCAGTGGCATAATCAATCAACCAGTCTTGTGGCTTGGTACTTCCATTGTATGTTTTTGTGCCTCTTGCTAACTGAAAATTCGGCACTGGTGGTTCGCCCATGATCTGTGGTCCAAAACATGTCGGACCTGGTGGACCCTGTTCTTCCAACTATTCGGACCGGTATAGCCGGTCCAGCTTTACTCTTGCATCACTTGCTGGCAAATCTGTGTACAGGATTCTGTCCTGCATCCCATAGTGGTTGTTTCCACCCTGGATTGTGTATTCCACCTCGGAATAACCATCATTGTACCTTTCATTCATTTGATTGTGGCGAGCTGGCCTCGCTTCTCTTTCCTGCCGAGGCTCATGCCTTGGTTGCGGGTTGAGCGACATCTCTCTCCTTACTTCGGCCGGGGTCTGGTTTTCATGATTACCTCTCGCGGGTTCTCTTCTGCCGAGATCCCCATTTCCTCGGCCCCCGCCGTCTTTTTCCACACGGCCGTGGTTTCTCCCCCCACTGTTAACTCGGCTTGCATTGCCTCTGTTCTCATTTTCCTTTCCAGCCATTGCCGGATCATATGGAATAATTTACTTGTTCCTCTTCCCTGAGGTTACTGCTTTGTCTCTTCGAGCGTTGTTTCCGGGTGAAGATGATGTTGCCGCGGATAAGGCAGGCGCTGCCCCTGCCGAACGAACCATCCACGAGGCCCCTGGCCTTGCCGGGTTTGTTCTGAGTATTTCCTCATTTTGCTGGTTCGCGATGCGCACCAGCTCATTCACTCTTTCTTGTTGTTTCTGCCGAGCTTCCCCGGTCAACCCCTCTAACTCCAATGTTGCGGCATTTGCCGCTCTCAGGTTCTTCGCCGGGGTACTGTACCTCGGCAAACCCAAATCACCTGATTCTGCTCTGTGAGCTTCATGCTCTTTGTTAATGTCATCCATGAGGTTCTTCCCTCTTAATCTTAATTCGTCCACCCGCTCGGGTGCGATATCAAGCTTATTAGCTTTTGCATATTCTCTCAGGGTCCTGTTCAAGGACTCCCGCAGGGCCGATACTTTTTTGGCCTCTACCAGCACCTTTTGCCTGGTTTCTTCTAACTCTGCCTGAGCATTTGCCGGATCAAGTATCGGCGCTACAGGTGTAGTTAAGTTTTCTATGGTCGCCTGAAGAATGTTCTCTGGCCTTTCCAGAGGTGTCCCTCTCACTCTTGGTGCCTTTGGGGTGGTGTCATGTAGCTCGGTCGGGTTTGTCACTGGCGGGATTACCTCAGTGGGTTGTGGCGCGGTCTGCTTGGGTGCGCCTTGTGCGCATGCGGCGGGTTCTCTGGTTGACCCGGCTACTGCTGCTCCAGCTTGTGCTCCTGCGGCGACCATCACCTCGACGCTGCCTGCAGGATGTTCTCTGGACGGACGGCTTGCTGCGTTAAGAGGTGGCTCTCCTGCAACAACAACCTGGTGGGGATAAATGCCGGTGATGTCGACGCCGACGTAAACCTTGTACTCGCCCAGGCTGATGAAGACACCATTGCGCGGGGGAGTTTTCCCCCTGAAGCTTCCTGCATTGTCGCTGACATAGTCGCAGAGACCAAATCTCTGGACCAAACCAGAAACAACGCGCTCGCCCGTGTTGATGAAGTTTCCCGTCCGGATCATAACTCCAGCTAGCACCGCTGCTTGCCCCACGGTGGGCGCCAACTGTCGTGGTGGTGGCACGACAGATGCCATGGGTAGGCTAAAGTATGGGGCCAATGGATGCTAGTGGGATCTGGGGAGGGAAGATGCAACTGATTCTACACTCAAGTGGTTAAGGCTAAGATCTTTATTTCTCTTCTTTTGGGTTACAAGTGCTCCTCGAGCTATATACAGGGAGAAAAGATGAATCTCACCAGCCTAACGGTACTGAAAAGAGTCGATGCCCTCCTCAGGGTCCAAGCCTCCCCTTATAAAGGAGAGCCTTGGGTGCCCTTAGGGCTGATGAGGCAAGCATATTCGAGGAATATGCTCGTCCCAAAATAGTAGTTCGGCGGCCTCCTTTCCCTCTCGCCCTTCTAATGACGGCAAGGCTCCAGAGGACCCCCCCTGCATGCCTCGGGCTCCAGGACTGTCACCTCCGTGACCTCCTTCTGCCCCTCTGACGCTCTGCATCCTTGTCTCTTGTGCTTGGCTCCGCTCTGATTCCTTCTAGCCTGTAGCTATAGTTTGACCTTGGGTTTCTCCTTCTCCTGCAAGCTTCGTATCACTCGGCCTTACCTTACCTTACCTTGCGTAACTCGGCTTGTCCTTCACCTGCATCAAGATCACTCGGGCTAACCCGGCCGACCCTCGCAGTAACTCGGCCGGGTAACGGCTTGATACACATACACGGGCTTCTCGCCTCCGTACCTTGGCCGACATATTCATGATTCAGCCAACCTAGACCATAACTCGGAAACCAGACGGGGATCGTACTTCTGTCTTTCCCCTTCTCTGACCTACCCGAGGTCAACCCCCCGACAAATAGAATTCTTCTTGTCCTATTACTTTGGGAAGACCTTTTCTTAGAACTGTAGGTGCAATCATTGATATGAAAGAAGGCACCATTAAATATCATTTTCCATTCAAGAAAGGTATTGAACACTTCCCTATGACGAGAGAGAAGTTGCTTTTTGCTCCTCCTTTGGAAGCAAGGTTTGATGTTAATGCTTCATCATTTGAAAATACTTGATTCTTCTTGCTTCTTGTGCCTAACTTAAAGGCGTTAAAGAAAAGTCCTTGTTGGGAGATAATCCAAGAGTTTCCTTGAGTCTTGGAAGTTTTTTACTTGAGTAATGACCTCTCCTTATCCTTTTTGTTTGCTTTTTGTGCCAAGAGTGACCTCTAATGACAGGGAAGTGAGATTTGGGGAGTTGTTGTCCCGAAACAGATTTCTGTCCTCCAGCATAAACATTATTGAGGAGTCTATGTAACTCGTATTGAGCTGATATTTTATGAATAAATCCCCCAGTATGTTAGCTAACTTTCGTTAGTTCAACACTTTGTGATTTGAGCAACATAAGATTTTCGACAAAATTGGTTTCTGTCTGCTAGTCTGTTTTGACAGATTTCTGCCTTTATGTGCATTTGCTTCTTATTGATTCCTTTTTGAGTTATATTTTGGGGAATTGAGAAGGAGTTACTACATTAGATTGTGTTTTTAGTGAAAAGTATTGTTGTTCCAAAGTTTTGTCAGAGGTCTAATGTCTTTTGAATAAACTAATGTTGCTAATGAAGATTGTGTGAAGTTTTGTATGAAGGAAAAATTCCAGGTGTAGAGAGAGAATAATGCAATGAGATGAAGAATGGAAAAAAGATCAAGCTTGGGGATGCCACCATGGTGTCACCCCAAGAAATATCCAAGAGGTACAAGCGTCAATGCTTGGGGATGCCCAAGGCATCCCCTTCTTCATCAATAAAAAGCTCAGGTCTGTCTAGACACTTCACTTTTATTGTTTCATGCATAATTGTGTTGTTCTTGGAGCGTATTAGTTTTTGTTTGCTTTGCTTATTTGTTTAGTTTGCTTGAGTAGTTTGGACCCCCGCTTTCGTTGTGTTGTTGCAAATAAGTTGCTTGGTGTTGGAAAGGAGTAGAAAGTTCTTGCTTGGAAGTGCAAGAGGAGCTTGCATTGACTATGACTTAGACTTTATCATGCCATGCTAGGTGTTGTTTTGACCTTATGCTTAGTAGTTATTGCTGTAGCATGGCTTGCTCCAAGTCATTGGGATTGCTTAGTGTGCCTTGAAGAAATTATGCGTTGTTTTAGCATGCAAAAGCTTAGTATTGTGGTATTCTCCTTTGAGGTTTGTTTGGGTTGACTTGGCACATGCTCACACCATGTTATGACTCTCACAAGTCACCATTAGCCTCTATGATCATTTAGTCCTTGACTTGTAGTACCACTCTATGTTGTGATTAGTAATGTTTTGTCGCTCTGCATGATTATGGCCACTATTGCTCTCTTATTTGGTTGCTCCCAGTCTTTTTCTAGCCTCCACTTGTATGAGTAAGCTCTACTCATGCTTCCAACTCCCAATAAACCAAGTTATTCCAAAGTGTCCACTATAAACTCCTATGTATGGTGTGTTACACCATTCCAAGTATATTCTTGTTTTCATCTATCTTCCAATTAAAACTATTTTGTTATGTGAAAACTTAGTGATTAAAGCCCCCACAAACTTGATGGCACACTTTATATTCTTTGCCCCTAATAAACTTGAACCATTGTGTCTCTATGTTGTATATGCTTGCACTTATATGTTGGAATTAGCAGAACCATGCTGCCATGGGGAACGTTTTCTACATTGCACTTGTACTCTGTACTGAGTTGATATCATGCTCTTTCGTCTATTGATGTCACCGGTGTGAAATAAAGAGGGAACTTGTAAGTCCATGGAGTTTGTATTCTGTGTTAGAGAAACACCTGGGCCGCTAGCCTAAGCCATGCCTAATCATGGTGGAAACTTGCAGCATCACCATAGTGAGCTATGTATGAAGCATCCTCAATAAAAAGCAATGCTTATAGTAAATAAAAAGATCGCTGAGATGCTCATTGTCTGCTTGCCTTGTCATTTTGGTTATGGGAAAGCTCCTGTACCATGTGTGTCGTGGTATTGCACGGCAGATGCTACTGGGGGTATCTTACGTAGAGGGAGCAAGGCGACATAGGAGAATCTGGGAGCGAGATTGGCACACGATGTACCCAGGTTCACGTCCCCTCGACGGAGGATCGCTGCGTCCTGCTATCAATCCAGTATATGATCATAGATTGGTTTACATGGGAGCCGCCGTAGGCGGAGGGAGAGACTAGGTCTAATCTATTGTGGGAGAGATCTAATATGACATACCCCGTGGGGGTGCCCCTGGTGGCTTTATATATGCATCCAGTTAGGGTTTACAAGTATTGGTGGGATTTGTATCCAAGTCGCCATCTTGGGCCTCCAGTCGGCGCCAGTCGCCTGGGTCTAGCATGCACCATTCGCCGTACTTGGCGAGTCGACCCTCTCTGGGCTTGGCTTCAGTCGGCTCGATCCAGCTGGCGAATCCGCTTCGTGGGTATACCCTGATTGGTATTCCCCCATCAGTAGTCCCCGAGCGCGTTGTCGATTCGACGCGGGCTTGAGGCAGGGCGTGGAGAGTCTTGACGATGGGTCGTGGCGAATCGGCGACGAGCTCCTGAACGGAGGAAAGAACCGTGAAGCGGGAGGCGGTAGGCGTGAGCCAGTCGGTGATGGCCAATTGGCAAAAGACACGGGGTTTCGGAGAAGCCGCCAGTGCCGGCGAGTCCCCGAACGTGAAGCTTGCCGATTCCCCGAGCGCGGCGAGTGGCGAGGTCGAGCGACCGGCGAGTGCCCGAGCGTGGAGAGTACGCGAGGGCGAGTCCGTGGTGGTGAGTCCCCGAGCGTGTTGAGTACGCGAGGACAAGTCCGCGGTGGCGAGTGGCGAGGTCGAGCGACCGGCGAGTGCCGCTGTCTGGAGCGCGTCGAGTCCCCGAGCGTGATGTGTACGCGAGGGCAAGCGACCGGCGAGTGCCGCTGTCTGGAGCGCACCGATTCCCTGAGCGCGGCGAGTGGTGAGGTCGAGCGACCGTCAAGTGCCGCTGTCTGGAGCACGTAGAGTCCCCGAGCGTGTTGAGTACGCGAGGGCAAGTCTGCGGTGGTGAGTCCCCGAGCGCGTTGAGTACGCGAGGGAGAGTCCGCGGTGGCGAGTCCCCGAGTGTGTCGAGTACGCGAGGGCGAGTCCGCGGTGGCGAGTCCCCGAGCGTGGAGAGTACGCGAGTGGAGAGTTTGCGGTGGCAAGTCGACGAGGGCGAGCCACGGTCGCGGAACCACGCGTACACGTAGCATGCCTAGGAGTAGTCCCTGAGGCTCGAGTTGGCTTGTAGAGGCGACTTGAGGCTCTTTAGAGATGCATATTCTGAAAATAGTAGTAGTTGCTACCGAGCGACCGGCGAGCGACGCTGTCTGTAGCGTGCCGAGTGGCGAGGTCGAGTTACCGATGGGCGCCGAGTCCCCGAGCACGGCGAGGGGCGAGGTCGAGCGACCGGCGAGCGTTGAGCCCCGAGCGCGCAGAGTGACGAGTCCCCGAGCGTGGCGAGCGGCGAGGTCGAGCGACTGGCGAGCGCCGAGTCCCCGAGCGCGGCGAGTGATGAGGCCGAGCGACCGACGGGCGTCGACTCCCCGAGCGCGGTGAGGAACGAGGTCGAGCGACCGGCGAGCGTTGAGCCCCCAAGAGCGGCGAGCGGCGAGGTCGAGCGACCGGCGAGTGCCGAGTCCCCGAGCGCGGCGAGTGATGAGGTCGAGCGACTGGCGAGCATCGAGGCCGAGCGACCGACGGGTGCCGAGTCCCCGAGCACGGAGAGTGACGAGTCCCCGAGCGCGGCGAGTGCCGAGGTCGGGCGACTAGCGAGCGTCGAGCCCTCGAGCGCGGAAAGTGGCGAGGTCGAGCGACTGGCGAGCACCGATCCCCCGAGCGCGGCGAGTGGCGAGGTCGGGCGACCGGCGAGTGGCGCTGTCTGTAGCGCGCCGAGTTCCCGAGCGCGGCGAGCGGCGAGGCCGAGCGACCGCGAGCGCCGAATCTCCGAGCGTGGAGTGGCGAGAAAGACACCAGACCGTTTTGCTGAGAAGGAGAAAAAAATACAATTGTATTAAGATGTACTTGCATAATATATTGAACAATTGTAAGACGTGCGAATTGTAGACGTTGAAATAAAATGCACTTTTGTTATGTGGATCGATGGGCAGTATGTAAGGTTTATGCGTGTCTTTTTATGAGTAGGCAGACCTCCAGCATCAAACGCTTGCCGGGTAACAGGGACACGATGCCATACTGTTGAACCTGGAGACAAGGTCGGCCTTTTGGTACCCAGCCTCACTACTTCGACGGACGCGAATAAACAGCAGACAAAACTGAAACCGATCCCAAGTATGATTTTGGTCCCTGAAAGGGTCATATGCGACTGCATGGTCGGCTTTGGAGAATGAATGGAGATGCATATATGTTTTGGACTCATAGCATGTACAAGTGTAAAGAAACTTAGCTGTTAAGTGCGGACAGAGTCGACGCGGCAGGGGAGTCGCCGAGCGCGGCGAATACAAGGCGGGCGAGTCCGTGGTGGCGGTCCATTGATGACGAGTTCATGGCAGGCGAGTCTCCAAACACGGCGAAAATTCCGCGGGTGAGTCGTCGAGCCTAGCGAGTCCGCGTTTAAGCGTGTCCGCGTTTAGGCAAGTTCCAGAGCGAGGCGAGTCGGCGAGCCGTTAGAATGGAGATTCGGCGATGGACGAGGCCATGAGAGACGAGTCCGCGGCGCACAAGTCGATCTTGTCAAGAGGCAGTGGGTGATGCGACACAGACACAAAAATAGTCGGCAGATGGCCTCGCCTCATTTCTATGGACTAATTTTTCCACAGAAACCACATACCAAAGATTAGTCTAGTCTTGATAAAATAAAAATCAATGAAATAATCAGTAAAAGGGGTTTCAAAAAGAGATCCATCAATGCACGTATGGCCACGTGCGTTCTGTTTTCTCTCTGGATGCTTCATCAGGCAATTGATCTATTGCCGCTTGCAGGTGTGGCATCGGCATAATGCAACACGCGTGGCCCATGTGGCCATGGAAATAGGTCGTATCATCGATCGTATCAAGGAGATATCGGTCTGACTTGACTTCCCTTCTGGGACTCAATTCTCCGCGATTGATACATGTAAATTGCACGTATGGCAGGAGATTAGATCCAAACAAAAAATAATTAATTAGTAATCGATGCGAGAGGGTAAAGGGATTGAGTGGAAATCACACGCAACCGATCGGCGCATAAGTATGAAGAACTTCATCAGCACGTCGCGCCGCGCTGGACGGCGATCAGCCGGAACCAGCTCGATGCAATCTGGTCGGTGTTGATGGCAAGGGATCCCGCCCAGATTATCACCCTCCAAGCATCGCTAGCCCCACGGTGGGCGCCAACTATCGTGGGAATGACCACGGCAGATGCTGCAATCGGCAGCGAGTAGTAGAACATGGGGCAAGGGCGGCCAGCCATCTGCGGTGCGAGATGAGGGCGGAGACACAGGGTTTTACCCAGGTTCGGCCCCCCGGAGGGTAAAGACCTACTCCTGCTACATTGTATTATGATGAGAGTACAATGAGACTCAGCGCTCGCCGCGCTCAGTGACTCGGTGCTCGCCGGTCGCTCGACCTTGTCACTCTCCGCGCTCGGGGACTCGGCGCCCGTCGGTCGCTCGGCCTCGACGCCAACTGTCGTGGTATTGCACGGCAGATGCTACTGGGGGTAGTTTACGTAGAGGGAGAAAGGCGACGTAGGAGAATCTGGGAGCGAGATTGGCACACGGTGTACCCAGGTTCACGTCCCCTCGGCGGAGGATCGCTACGTCCTGCTATCAATCCAGTATATGATCATAGATTGGTTTACATGGGAGCCGCCGTAGGCGGAGGGAGAGAGTAGGTCTAATCTATTGTGCGAGAGATCTAATATGACATACCCCGTGGGGGTGCCCCTGGTGGCTTTATATATGCAGCCAGTTAGGGTTTACAAGTATTTGGTGGGATTTGTATCCAAGTCGCCATCTTGGGCCTCCAGTCGGCGCCAGTCGCCTAGGTCTAGCATGCACCATTCGCCGTACTTGGCGAGTCGACCCGCTCTGGGCTTGGCTTCAGTCGGCTCAATCTAGCTAGCGAATCCGCTTCGTGGGTATACCCCGATTGGTATTCCCCCATCAATGTGCAAGGGGTACCCCGTTGGCGGTTCTCAATGATATGCAAATACTTACAATGACAAGAACTTACCTAGGCCTAAAGTTGAGTAGCATGAGGCGTGGCCCTCATATTCAAGGGACTTGAGATTGCCAACTTATACTTTGTCAAGCGTATACTCCATAGTTCACTTTAACTTTAATCACTTCAAGATGCTTATGATAGGGCAATGAGAGTTGAAAGCTAACAAGTACCATAATTTTTGGAAGCTCTTTTTGAAACTTGAAATCCCTGCTTCCTTTACAAAAAAGGCCTTTCTTCCACCACTATTGAGTCTCCACCTTCTACCTTTAGGCATCATTAAGAGAGCATAGTTGCCATTCTTAGTTTTATATGCAGTGTCCCAAAACTTATTGATTGATGCATATTGTGATATTACTTGTTCTTGTGCTACTTGTTTCTAGTCACCCTTGTGAACTTTGGATGTGTCCTATGCATCTATTTGCTACTCTATGAGGTACAATCCGATTGCCACTATGCTATGTTTTCTATATGTGAAACAAACAAACGTTTTTCAATGCATGCTATTCATGATCTTTGTTTGTATCTTGTCTTGTTGCAACAATAGTTGCTCTGTCTTACTGTTAGAACTCCATTCTTTCATGTTCATGTTTAAAGTTCTTTGATCCCAGCTGTCAATGCTTGCAAATGGTTAGATCTTTATTATGAGGGTGCATGTCACCTCAAAAAATTATTTCTTTTTATCACTTACCTACTCGAGGACGAGCAGGAGTTAAGCTTGGGGATGCTTGATATATCGGAAACATATCTATAATTTATATGTTCCATGCTTGTTAGTATCTACTTTGCTTTGCTTTGTCCACACTTTGAGGTGCATTTTACATGTTTTTTGGTACTAACCTATTAACAAGTTGTCACAATGCCAGTTGCCTGTTTTTTGCTGTTTTTGGTTTCAAAAAAGTTAGTAAAGAATATTCTCGGAATTGGACGGGACAAATGCCAAAGTCAATAACTTTCCGTGGGAAACAAGAAGTCCAGAGGGGAGACGGAGAAGCAAACCAGGGCGGCCAGACCCCCCTAGGCGCGGCCAGGGGTGTGCCTGCGCCTGGGTGGGGTGTGGGCCCCCTGGTCGCCTCCTCTGCCTCCCCCTTCGCCTATAAGGAGCCCTCGATGCCTAAACCCTAAGCACCCAATCAAATCTCCATGAAACCGTCTATAGCCGCCTCCACCATTGTCCCTAGATCGGGGGGATCTGAAGTTCTTCCCGGCACCCTGCCGAAGGGGAGATCATCCCGGAGGCCTTCTTCTCCGTATGATGCGTGAGTAGTTCCACCTTGGACTATAGGTCCATGTAGTAGCTAGATGTTTGTATCTCCTCCTTTGTGCTTTCATGTATAGATCTTGTGATCTCCGTTTATGATCAAGATCTAATCTATTTGTAATCATGCATGTTGTGTTTGTGGGGATCCGATGGATATTGAGATTATTATGCTGGTTTGATTAATGGTTTTGTCTTTATGATTCTATCATGTCTGTGTTGTTTGTGATCTTGCATGCTCTCCGTTGTTAGTGGCTACCTTGGCCAAGTAGTTGCTAGTGACTCCAAGAGGGAGTATTTATGCTCGATAGTGGGTACATGCCTCTAGTTTCCAAGGGAAGTGACAATAATCTCTTCGGTTGTAGAATGTGTTGTTGCCACTTGGGAGAAAACAACGGTCTCTTGTTCATGGAACATGTGGATTGTTTACCTTACACACTTTGCTTAAAGCAGTTGTGTCTTGCTTGCAACTTAATACTGGAGGGGGTTCGGATGATAACCTGAAGGTGGACTTCTAGTAATAGATGCAGTTGGATGGTGGTCTATGTATATTGTTGTATTACCCAATCGAATCTCATAGGATCTTTCTGACTAGTATTGCATTGTTATGCCTTGCTCACTTCCTTTCAATTGCCCTGTTGTAATTTGTTTACGCTTCATGCCATGTTGTTTATCTAAGGAGAGCACCTCTAGTGAACTATGAACCCCGGTCCAATCTTTACCATTGATACATCTTCCATTGTCACTTGTTTACTTGCTGCAAACCATTACCTTCCACACCATACGTTTAATCCTTTGTTATAGCAAACCGGTGAGCTTGACAACCTCACTGTCTAGTTGGGGCAAAGTCTTGAGTTTCTGTTGCGCAGGTCTCCGCATTTCTTGCAACACCTGTGTGACGTTTCCTTCCTCCTACTGGTTCGATAACCTTGGTTTCTTACTGAGGGAAAACTACTGATGTGCTTCTTCACACCTTCCTCTTGGGGTTTCCAACGAAGTGCTAAACCAGCACCATCACTTATTGTCTGCTTGCCTTATTATTTTGTTATGGGAAAGTTCCTGTAGCATGTGCAAGGGGTACCCCGTTGGCGGTTCTCTATGATACGCATGTACTTACTATGACAAGAACTTACCGGTAACTAAAGTTGAGTAGCATGAGGAGCGGCCCTCGTACTCAAGGGACATGAGATTGCCAACTTATATTTCGTCAAGCATATACTCCATCTTTGTTCACTTTAACCTTAACCACCTCAACATGCTTATGATAGGGGCAATGAGGGATCAAAGCTAGTAAGTACCATAATCTTTTGAAAGATCTTTATGAACTTGAAATCCCTTCTTCCCTCTATGAAGGGCCTTTCTTCTATTTCTAAGTTGAGTCAGTAAACCTACTTCCTCTCTATCTCCGGCAAGCATTTGAGTTATCGTGTTTCAAGCATTCATATGATGATTTATTCAATCACATTCTTTATCTTCTTTGTTTGCGCAAGACTCTTATCTGTTGAGTATTACTTTGAAAGCCATCATTGTGAAAAACCTTTTATGTTTGAGCAAAGAGTACTCCTGTTGTAAAATTTCTACAAAAGCTTTATTTGTGAAACTATTTGCCAGCTGTTCTCTGACCAAGAACAAAGTTTGCCAATTCCAATTATGATTTATCTGTATGCATCTCTACTGTGATTCATGTACTTGTTGCAAGCTAAGTTATATAATGGTGAGTTGCTTTCTTCTATGAGTTGTGTAATGGTAAGTGTGATGCTTCTTGTCCGTATTCTTTTATCGACTCTTCACTCCATAAACCTGTGGACATGTTACCGAGCTCAGTTTTCGCTTGGGGACAAGCGAAGGTCTAAGCTTGGGGGAGTTGATACGTCCATTATGCATCACCATTCTATATCATAATTTTCCTCTATTCATTGATATATTTCATATTAAGAGGTGATACTTATGTATTTTCATATGTTTTTGCATGTTGGATGATTCTTGGAGGATGAACTGCCGGAGTCAGGATTCTGATGGAAAAAGAGGTGTTTGATGCAATTACGTGAAGATCAGAAAAATACCAGAAAAACTACGGAAAATCATATTTTCCTAGATGACGAAGAATGCCAGAAGGGGAGGCGGAGACATGCCACAGGGGGCCCACATCCCCCAGGCGCGGGCCACCCTCTAGCCACGCCTATAGGGGGTGTGGCCTACCTATGGCTCCGCCCTCTCGCCTATATCTTCTCTTCGAAACCCTAATACATGGGGGCGACCACAGAAAGATTCCGCTGCCTCTGCGGGACGGAAAACATCGAGAGAGAAAGAGCTCTCCGGTAGACATATTTCTGCAGGGGAAATTCCTTCTCGGAGAGGGGAGATCGTCGCCATCAACACCATCGTCAAGCTAGACTTCATCGGGATCATCATCATCATCCACACCATCATCTCCACCAGCACCATCATCACCACTCCATCCCGCTCTAACAGTTGTGTTGAATACTTGCATAGTTCGTAGGGGAAACTTTCCCGGTGTTGATTACTATGGTAGTCGATGCTTGTGAGTGGAACCATTGGATTATTGTTTATGTTCAGATTGTTATCCATTACCATATCATCTCTGATCTTGATCCATATGATGTGTCGTGAGTATTTCATTTAGTTCTTGAGGACATCGGAGAAGTCATGTTGTTAGTAGTGGATTTGTGTTGAGATATTATTCAATGGTTTAGTATTTAAGTTGTGGTGCTATTCTTCTAGTGGTGTCATGTGAACGTCGACTACATGATACTTCACCATTTATGGGCCTAGGGGAATGCATTGTGTATTTGGATACTAATTGTGGGGTTGCCGGAGTGACAGAAACCTGAACCCCCGTTAGGACACCATTGCACAAGGGAGCATAGGATCTTAGAGTTTAAGGCTGTGATTAGGTTTATACCTTAATTGCTTTCCTGTAGTTGTGGATGCTTGTAGGGGGTTTAATCGTAAGTATGTATTAGTCCAAGTAAGGTCGGTACATTAGCACAGGTTCACCCACACAACACTTACAACACCAACGAAGGGTACTCAGCTATTTGAAGCGAAAGCACTTGACAGAATTCCCATGTGTCCTCGAGAACATTTAGTCCTTATAAGTATTTCCACCGACTTGTCCTTTACTAAGAAAGGATTGGGCCACTTGCTGCAATTGTTCATTGTCTTTATTACTTGCACTTTATTTCCTTGCTTTATAAGAAAACCACTAAAAATCTGTTTGCTAAGTATTTATAGAGATTTCCTGCTCCATACCACTAGTCAACATGTAACACCCAGTTTTAGATAAACATTATTTCGGGTTTGTTTGTGCATCATGAGCATCATGTTTTAAATTGTGCATTAAAGAACATAATTAAAACTCTAAACCCTACCCTATACCCCTATTTGAAATCAATTCAAAATGGTTTTGTATTTGAAAACTACCAAAAATGTTGGAGCCCAAAATGAATACAAGGGATCATAAGTATTTTATATATTCTATAAAAGCCTCTGGTGTTTTTAAAGTATTCAAAATAGTTTCAAAATGAATTGGAAAAGAGAAAACAGAAAATAAAAATCCTTTGTTAAAAAAAATAGAGCTAGCAGTAGCCAGCCAGGCCGTCCCACCTTCCCTCTTCTATTTCCTGCCGCTCAGCGCGTAGTTTCCGCAGCCCATCTCCCTATCTCTCCTATTCGCTGCCCGCGCAACCACAGCCGGCCTAGCCGCGGCCCAGACCGGCCCATCCCTGGCGTACCCCTCTGCCGTTTCTCTCCTTTCTTCCACACTGACAGAAGGAGAAGCTCCTCCATGGCAGCGCCGATGCCATCCTTCCGTGCCGCTTCTCTGCCACCGTTCATCACTGATTGGAGAGGGGATAAGACCCCGCGTTGGTGCCTACTCCGTCCTCATCCTCTTTCCCTCTCCCTATCTATATCCCTCGCGTTCCTCCTCTGGCCGAACCCTAGCCGCCTAGTAGCCAGACGGTGACGTCGTTCTAGACCTCCCCAAGCCATGCCGAGACGCCTAGGAGAACCGCCGTGATCCCCTCGTCAAACTCCCGGAAGGAATTGACTGTAGGTGGTCGAAATCGAGCCCCGCGACCCCTTCCGTCCTCAAGCCCGATGAGCGCCGCCGCCATTGACGTTGATGCCGAGCTCCTCTCTCCTACCGAGGCTATTTAAGCATCTGGATGCCTCCTTCCTTCCCCTTCCTCTATAGTTCATTCTTGCACCATTAGCTTCCACTCACCGTCGTCGGGCGTTGTTGCCGACGTTGCTCTAGTGACCCAAATGGAGCCGCGCCGCCCTTTTTAGACTCCCCTTGCTCCCCTCTGCCGAACGCGTGCATCCGCGCTAGCCTGCTCGCCCTAGCTCACCAACCGCCACCGTATGGCCATTCTCCGGCGAGTCCCGTGTGGCGCCAAGGTGGCATCCGATGTGGCCCGACCCCACCCGTCAGCCTCTCGGGCTAGGCTCTTCCCTGGTGAAAATCAGCCTCACCCTTGCGTTGACCCCGCCTGGCCAACGTGGCTGCATACGTGGCCTAGGCCCTTTTGTCAGTGACCACGGGTAGGATTAGGTGTAGTAACAAAAGTATGTGGTGTAATTGCTGATGTCATCCTTGCGCGTTAAATTTAGTAAAAATGTTTAATAATTCCAGAAAATGATTTTAAACTTGTAAATTCAATAAGTAATTCATTATAAGTTAGAAAAATACAAATAATATATCAAAATGTTCAGAAAATGTGAGTTATCTATATAAGCTATAATCATGCATTGTTAATCAACTTACATGACAAATTTATTTAGAACAACATAGTAACCCCTCATAGATGATTCCAGAGTTTCCCCGAGTTAGGGTTTGTACCACTCGGAATTCCAATTAATTTGTCGAGCATGCCTTAGGGTTACATTTCGATACAATTTAACTTGCCATATCATCATCCTTGCTTGAGCATTGCATTGATGCCATGTGTTAATTGTTTCCATTTCTTTCCGGTGTTTGGTTCTTCTTCGGTAGAATACGATATCGAGATCGAGATCACAGACCAAGATCAAGACCGTCGATGATCGACGATCGACGAAAAATACTTGACAAACTATAACCAAGTCAAGTACAAGATGTATGAAGCTCTGCTTTCTAGTTATCAACAGTAAAAGACAAGCATAGCCCCACCATGATATAATCCTATGATTTCGAAAGCATTTCAATTCCTGCCATGTCGCATACGATTCTATTGTGGTCTTTTATCGATAGATAGAGTATCCTATCTGTTGCATTACTCCCTTTGAGCTTATATTACCTTATCCACTGCTCCTAGCATAACTAGGTTTGGCTTGTGTGCACTGCTAGAGCTTATATCTGTGTCTTGCTTAGCCATGCATAGTTGTCAGTGCTGGTTCATCGAGAGGATGTATCAGATGCAGATAATCTAGTATGACAGGAGATCGAGATATTATGATGAGATGATATGAGTTAAACATGCTAAGGCTTATATGGGAGGCCACGGTGGGATGTGGTTTTTGTAGTCCCATGCTCGCCACCACTAGGACCTGAGTTCTTGCCTCTGGAACCAAGACGAGCGTACAACTACACGGGGCCTGGACAACCTCATGACTAACTAACTTGCCTAGTAGATTCCATGAGTCACATAGTTCGGGCGTTCCATTCGACATGCATTCTGGATCTTCTCAAAGGCGGTGAAGGAGGTGCATTCGTAATAGGTAGGGAAGCGTGGACAGGGTTGCTTGGGGTCGATGGAGCCCCTGGTAAACCAACCTCGCCTCATATATTTAAGTACCAGCTTCGGGATTTGACCCGTTACGGCGGAACCATACTTATTACGTGACTCATGGTCTCGGCGAAAGCAAGGTAAAGGTCGTGGCCAACCACCCTTTGTCGGCCTTCCAAGGAAGAGGGTTAATGTATTGGCATTAAGATTCGGTTGGTACGTGTGGGTAAAGTTGTACACCCCTGCAGGGTTAAATATTTTCGAAAAGTAGTGTTCACGGTTATGAACGCTTGGTGACCAGATTCTAAGATCATAGAGAACTATAACCTAATTGTAAAACTTGGCAGATCAACGTGTGCTTAAGGATGCTTCCTCATGGGTACAAGGGGGTGATCCTAGTTGGTAGATGATGATGACTTGGTGGTTATCAAAAGATGATGATCAATATTTCGGAGATGTCGCTCTCTTATCCCCTTTTAAAATACTCTGATTAGACGAGCTTCTTCTCTCTCTTGTTTTATAAACAAAGATGGATTTATGCAAAACAACTCCACCAGCCAGAAGTCTTGCGGAGTACACCCTGTACTCACCCTTGCTTTGTTGATACTTTTGGCAGAGTAAGTGCTCTCTTGAAGACGAGTTCCGTACTACATCGACATCGATGAGTAGCTTGGGGTTCCCGGCCGACAGCCTGGAATCTATGGGCTGGGACGTCATCGTTATGCTTCAGGCCTCTTAGGCCATTTGTTAAGTTTGCTATACTTAATAGCATAATTTGCCTTCCGTTGTTTGATGCTTGTGGTCAGTGACCTCTGCTTGTAATAATTTGGTTCTCTGCTCAGTTATGAGCTTGCTTTAATAAATTTTGTGTCGTAGGGTCACTGTCGTGTTACCGATTCTTCACTAGATATCCTCGAGCTCAAGGTTAAGCTTATGTCAGACGGAGGTCTGGATTTGTTTAGCCCTGATCCCGGGGGTGTCACACAACACCTTCTGCTCCTCGTTGGGATCGACACTCCTATTTATCAAAAGTACTATGATACACCCCCTATACTTATGGGTCATCAAGCACTTTCTTCCTGCCGCTAATGAGTTGGCTCTTGCTGGTGCATTTCGTCCAGTTGCTTCTGTTGCTCCTTTAGCATGGCATATATTTCCTCGTTCTTTCTTTCCATGCTACGCAATCGGTCTGCCTCCTCTATCTCCTTTCGCTTCTTTTCCCTCGCTTCGCTTCTATAGGATTCAGTGTCCTCAGGAAACCTAGTCTTCCATGGCATAGAAGGTCCAAAGTCTCGTGTTCGTCCTGGTTTTTTAGGATTCCCGAGGGCCTTTGTCAGCTCGTCGTTCTCTCTGTCGGGTTTGAAGTTACCATTTTTAACCTCCTCGATTTTTTTAACAATTTCTCCATGGGGTGTAGCAATATTGGACTTTTCATCAAATATTAACTCCCATGTTTCCATTTCATACTTTGTCCCATGCGCAAGTAACCAATTCCTTACTCTGACGGGCCAGTCTTCTGTAGCTGGAGTGAGCCCTTGGGCACGCAAGGCTTTCTCGGCTTCGTCCCACTTAGGAACGGAAGTCATGTAGCCACCCGTCCCCATCATATGGCGATATTTCTTTTTTTGCAGCATTTTCTTTATTATTTTCGGACCTTTGTTTTGCTACTGATGTTTTCTTGTAGTAGAGAAATCTTTCCCAGTGAGGCCACTGCTTATCTAGCGTACCAGTGAATTCTGGAACTTTTTCTTCCTCGAGATATTCATTGTATAATACTTTCTTATAATTATTGAACTGTTCGGCCATCTTTTTAAGAGCGAAACGCTTGACTTTAGACCTCATATCATCTATGTCCTTCTGAGACTCCAAGACCGGTAGGGTGAAATGTGAAATGAGCTTCTCCCATAGTATGTATTTGTATCTATTCTCGACAAAACTCATAGAATTTTCATCTCCCTTTGCTGGCTTATTCCAGTTGATAATGTTGATCGGGACGTTGTCCCTAACAACAAATCCACATTGATGAATAAATGTGTTTGCATTCCTTATGGGAAGCAACGTTTGCCCTCTAGAGAGACCTCATCAATTGTGAGATGCGCATCATTGGCCATCCCTTTGGCCGGTCGTGGTTTACTATTTTTATCTGACTTGGTCAATGTGGAGGTCTAAAATAAGAAACAACAATCGTTAATATATATATACACACAAAATTAAATTATTGCATCTATCTAGTGATCAAGAGATTTAATAATATAGCTCGCCAGACTTTTTTAAGGCTGGTCCATCATTTTCCAAGCCGTCGTCGAAATTAAAACTAGTATGCGCTTCGACTAGATGTTCTATCTCTATTCCCTTACCGGACTCATTTAGAAACTGTGAGCCATCTTCTCCTCCACGGTCTTCTGCTCCAACCTGATCGACGAGCGCTCCATCCTGATAGGGGAGCGCTTCATCTTGATAGGGGAGCGGTTCATCACCTCGTACCATATCGAATAAAGTCTCTTCACCTTCTCTACCGTTGAAGTCCATAGAATAACTGCTATGACATAATGTGCATATGAGTAATAAAATTAACAATGTATCACATATATCACAACAAGTAGTAATAATACATCTCGAATGACAACAAAGTACTAATATCATATAACATCTTGAATAACATCTCAAAAAACAACAAAGTACTAATACATCTGGAATAACGACAAAGTAGTAATATCATATAAAGAACAACATCTCGTCTGATAACAACGCTCAAACTCAACGTTGACTCTCGGTTCCTGAGCCGCGGGATGTGACCAGCCAAATAGTCGGAACCATCACAGGAGTATAGCTAGGGTGAGATCCCTGAATAACCTGCCAGGTATGGGGGGCCACCCTGTCATCCAACATCACCATATAGCGACGGACGTGCTCGTCCTCCTCCCTGACACGACGCCGTACCACCTCCTCGGGGGTTGGCTCCCTCTGCATAATTCCCGGACCACATGACCTCCACCAAAGAAGATCCGGGTCGACGACGACACCCAAATTTCTCACCAAGCTACGCGTCCCTAACGGTAGCACCTCCCAGTGCCATCCCGGCGGAGCTCGGTCTCGTACAACTCCGGTAAAGCGTAGTACTCCCTCGTTGTCGCCGAATCGACTACGAGGATGCGGTATAGGCATATCCTAAAGTAGATATGGATTTGACCGAAATAATGCTAATTAAATAATTATATTTTAATAATAGTAATAATTTCCTAAATATTATCAATAATATCCTAAATACTAACAAATATTATATACAAATCCCTAAATATCGTAAACTAAATAATAATATGACTAAATAAAATTACATATGAAACTAAAATATCCTTAAATCTCTATATTAAAAATATGTAACAATATATATGAAACTAAACAATATACTAACAAATTTACATCTAACTAAAAATATTGAAACTATATATTAACAAATTTATACCTAACTAAACAATATACTAACAATATATATGAAACTAAATTATATACTAAACAATATACTAACAAATATTAAAAATATACTAACACATTTATATCTAACTAAACAATATATACTAACATTTATATCTAACTAAACAATATACTATAACAATATATACTAACTATATTAAAAATAGAAAAAAAAGAAAAAAACTTACGGCGGCGACGACGCGGGGGAAGGTTGAGGGCGGCGGCGCAGGGACGGGTGAGGGACGACGGCACCATGGGCGGCGGCGAGAAGAGCACCACAGGGCGGCATGGCGGCGGACGGGGCGGCGGCTACCGCGACGGCGAGTCTCCGCGCGCGGCGAGCTCCATGGGCGGCAGCGATCTTTTCACGGGGCGGGGCAGCGGCCTGGCGGCGTGCGAGATTTGGAGAAGAATGAGGCGTCCCGGTGCGTAGCTCGGGCCGAGAGAAGGGCAGTGGGTATTTATACCCACCACCTCTAGTCCTGGTTCCAGCCTCCAGCCGGGACTAGAGGGGGGCCTCTAGACCCGGTTCCAGCTACGAGCCGGGAATAGAGGTCTTTTCGGCCGCGCCGTTTCGTTCGCGCGTCAAAAACCTCTAGTTCCGGTTTGTGGTACGGGTCGGGACTAGATATTTTAATTAATTATATTATTAATTCAATATATTTTATTCTGTAATGATGAAAAATATGTATCATATATCAAAATTTGCATAAAAATATCTATAATATAAATATATTATCATACTCTGTTATAAAACTAATATTTTGTTGAATTAAATAATATCTTTTGTATACTAGAGTTTTATTTTTTTATGCCCGGTTCGAACTAAGGTCAACCGGCGTGCATGAAGATAGGGGACGAGCCTCGTTTTAACATGCATTGGATCTCTCAAGAAACAACATATTGTGAGTCTAAAAATGATTTTTTTCAAAAAATCACGGGCGTTAGATCATGTACCTGTAGTTCAAACCGGACCCACTTCCTACCGATTCGGCAGACATTTATCTTTTTACCCGGAAAGGATGGAAAGGTTTGAGATCTCTCGGTTGGGAGATAGTCCATGTAAGGTGGTCTAGTATTTTAGAAAAATGGAACGGTAGCATTTGGAAACAGCATTTTTGTGGTTTCTTCACACAAAAAACCCGTTTTTTGCGCTTGGAAAATGGAAAATGGCTTTTCCGTGCGATAAAAAGGAAAATTTCCTCCTGCAACATTATTCTCCATCCCAATGTCCACATGCATGCATAATATAGGCACAGTATCACAAACTATGCCGTGATTCTGCACATAATATCGGTTATTTGGACCGAAAGCCATGAAACCTCAAACATGATAGGTCATTTTGTGAAGGTTTTATTGAGACATAATCAATATACCAAGTTTGGATAGTTGTCATGGTTCTCTTCTTCTTCGTTGTCTTCCATCATAACCCTGCTTTCTCCATGCTTTGTCCAAAAAATATAGCCGGACATGAAACTTGATTGAATCAGGTGGATGTGAATGGTTTTGGAGGAAGAGTAATCTTTCTCATTCCGACAAACATGACACAGACAACACATAAAACCATTCCGCTTGTTTGCCTCAGCCAAATCGAGGAAAGAATGCACGCCTTTAATGAACGCTTCACACATTCGGGGAGCATCGTACATCCATTCTCGGCTCATCTGCAGTATAATTAAAATTTTCTATCATATAAAAAGTTTGGATCATTTTACTATATTTACTTTTACAAATCTAAAATTTTACCTACACTAATTTTTGAATTGGAAAAAACTGTTAACACAAAAAATGTTGACTACTTAATTATTGCTCTAGCAGTGAAAACCTTATCTAATTCTGAGATCCGAAACTCAAAAAATACACATCTCAACTTTTAGTAACTTTTTGTATAATCAAAATTTTCTTAAAATTACACATCTAAAATTCCCTCTACTTCTAAGCATGAAATCCCTCTCTACTTCTAGAGAATTGAGCTAAACTAACAATAAGAGATGAAAGATTGAAGTTTCTAACCATTTTAGAAGCTTGGATTGATAGATGATGCCACCAAATCTTGACAAAGCAGCTTGGATTGAAGTTTCCACCAAATTGGACAAAAATGAGGATGAACTTGAGCTAGCTTGGAGGAAATGGCCATGCTTTTGTGCAGGCGTCGAAGGAGGGATATATAAGGGAAATATATAGTCCCCGGTGGTACCAAGAACCCAGACTAGATAGTGATCTCTAGTCCCGGTTTGTATAACCGCCCGAGACTATATGTTAACCTGGGTCCCACCAATGCTCTAGTCCTGGCTTGTGTTACCAGCCGGGACTAGAGGTTCCCAAGGAACCGGGACTAGTCCGTTGCTGCCATCTAGCCGTTGCTAAGTTTATAGACCGGGACTAGTGCTAACACTAGTCTCGGTTCCATACTAGGCCGGGACTAGAGGCTGGGGCAGCTCCAAACGAAATGTCGTTTTTCTACTAGTGATATGTCTTCTCTTCTTAAGCTCGTACAAGTGGTGGAAGAGCTCTCCTTATAAGCTGGTCCAACTTCCACTCAACTAGCAATCACTAGTAGAAAAGAGGGCAATGACCCAACCCCCATATTCCCATTAGCTCCGGTTTCATAAAAAACCGAGACCAATGCCCCGTAATGGCCTCGTTTCGGTTTGCGCCGCCGTCCAGGAGCAATAGCCCCAGTTCGTTTATGGGCAATATCCCCGGTTCGGGGAAAATCGGGGCTAATGCTCGCGCGCGCGACACGTGTCGTTCCGTGGAGCATTAGCACCGGTTTTTGCCCCGAACCGGGGCTATTGCCCCTCCCTGCCTATATATACACCCCCATAGCCTAGTTTTTTTTCTAGCTGGATTTGTGAGAGGGGTGGGTGCTAGGAATTTTTTCCGTTGCTATGCACACAAGGTGTTCGGTGAAATGCCCGAGCCACACTTAAGTTGAAAAAAATGGTATCCTTGTCCGAGGTTAGCAACCTTGTCCTTTTCATCTGTAATTGATTCAAAAATAGTGCATCTGTGCATGTAAGATAGTCATTTGACTATATATTTATGATGCAGATCAATGCACGAAAGGGATGGATGTACGCCGACCGAAGCGATTCCGACTTCATTGCAGGCCTGCATAAATTTATCGATGTGGCTGAGGATAACAAGGTGGATAATTTTATGGCTTGTCCATGTGTTGATTGTCGGAACGTCAAGGAGTACACCAGCTCGAGAACCATTCAATTCCATCTGCTTCGCCAAGGTTTCATGCCCGAATATTATTGTTGGTCCTTGCACGGAGAAAGAGGGGTTACGATGGAAGACAATGAAGAAGAGGAGGATGATGACAACTATCATATGTTCCATGAAGAAAACGAGGATACTGCAATGGAACACAACGAAGAAGAAGGAGGTAACAATGAAGAAGAAGGAGGCGGCATTGAAGAAGAACACCGGGCATCAGATGAGCCCGTTGATGGTCTTGGTCGGGTCATTTTTAATGCAAAACAACAATGCGATACAGAAAGGGAGGAGCTGAAGTTGGACGCCATGCTAAAGGATCACAAAAAGCTGTTGTACCCAAATTGCGAAGATGGCAGCACAAAGCTCGGTACAACACTCGAACTGCTGCAATGGAAGGCTGAGGCTCGTTTGTCTGACAAGAGATTTGAGAAGTTACTGAAAATAATGAAGCCAAAACTTCCAAAGGATAACGAGCTGCCCGAGACAACGTATGAAGCAAAGAAGACTATCCACCCTCTAGGATTAGATGTGCAGAAGATACATGCATGCATTAATGACTGCATCCTGTACCGCGGTAAGGAGTACGAGAATATGGGTAAATGTCCGGTATGCACTGCATCTCGGTACAAGATCGGACAAGATGACCCTGGTGATTTTGAGGGCGATGACGATCCCCCCAGGAAGAGGGTTCCTGATAAGGTTATGTGGTATGCTCCTATAATACCACGGCTAAAACGTCTGTTCAGAAACAAAGAGCATGCCAGATTGTTGTGATGGCACAAAGAAGAGCGTAAGAAAGACGGGTCGAAGTTGAGACACCCTACCGATGGGTCGCAGTGGAGAAATATCGAGCGAGAGTACCCGGACTTTGCACGAGACGCGAGAAACTTACGCTTTGGTCTAAGTATAGACGGCATGAATCCTTTTGGGGAGCAGAGCTGCAGTCATAGCACCTGGTGTTGGAATTATGCCCTAGAGGCAATAATAAAGATGTTATTATTATAATTCTTGTTCATGATAAAGTTTATATTCCATGCTAGAATTGTATTAAGCGAAAACTTTAATACTTGTGTGGTTTGTAAACAACACCGTGTCCCTAGTACGCCTCTATGGACTAGCTCATTGATCAATGATGGTTAAGGTTTCCTAACCATAGACATGAGTTGTCAATTGATAATGAGATCATATCATTGGGAGAATGATATGGTGGATAGACCCAAACTAAGCGAAGCAATTAGATCGTTTCATCGTGTTTATCTTTGCGAAGCTTTTCCTATGTCAAATATTGTATTCCTTAGACCATGAGATAATGCAACTCCCTGGTACCGGAAGAAAGCTTTGAGGTCATCAAACGTCATCCTATGAGAGGGTGATCATAAAGGTGTCTCTCAGGTGATCGGAAAGTATCTGTTGGGTTGTATGTATCGAGATGGAATTTGTCCCTCCCAAGTCGGAGAGATATACTTCGGGCCCACTCGGTAATCGATATCAACACCGCTTGCAAGCATGTGGTTAAGGAGTTAATCACAAAGTGATATCGGATTACGGAACGAGTAAAGTACTTGCTGTGAACGAGATTGAACTAGGTATGACGGTACCGACGATCGAATCTCGGGCAAGTAAAATATCGCGAGACAAAGGGAATATATATATGGGATTGATTGAATCCTGGCATCGTGGTTCATCCGATATGATCATCGATGAATGTGTGGGAGTCAATATGGGTGCCCAGACCCCGCTGTTGATTATTGATAGAAGATCATGTCTGCATATTCTCGAACCCGCAGGGTCACACACTTAACGTGTCTCGACGCTAGGATAGATTGGATAATTGGTTTATGAATTTTTGTTCGGAGTCTCGGATGGGATCCGGGACATCACGAGAGGTTCCGGAATGGTCCGGAGAATAAGATTCATATAAGGCAGTGCAGTTTTTGGAGTTCGGAATTGTTCCGGGTTAATCGGTATTGTACCGGAAGCTTCTAGAACCTTCCGGAAGGGGACCAACGTGGCCCCACCTTCCGGGAGGGGGCATGGGCCTATGAGGGAGTGTCCTGGCCGCTTTGGTCCAGGGGGCACACGGCCCCATAGGGCCCAGCCGATTCTAGAGAGATTTGACTCGTTTAAATCTCGGGATAGAATTTCTAGATAAGGGAGAGTTTAAATCGTTTAAACTAGAGATAGGATTTCTAGATAAGGGAGAGTTTAAATTGTTTAAACTAGAGATAGGCTTGGAGGAGGGGCAAGGGCTGGCCTCCCCCCCCTCTATATATAGAGGGGTGGTGCGCCCCCTCCCCCCTACACACACCTTCCTCCAAGCCCTAGCTGCCTTGCTACCTTCCTCTCTCCCTCCCGACTGTTTGTAGGCGAAGCCCTGCAGCAGAAATTCTCCACCATATACACCATGCCATCGTGTTGTAGATCCAATCTATCTCTCCACCATACTCGCTGGTCCGAGGAAGGAGGAGACGTCGAGGTGCTGCACGTGTGCATCTCACGGAGGCACCGCCACTTGTGGTGCTAGATCGGATCGGATCGCGAGGAGGAGAAGCGAGTACGACTACATCACCCACGTCCGACGAACGTTCCGCTGTGCGAATCTTCAAGGGTATGAAGATCTAATCCAATCTCTCTCGTTGTTTGCATCTCCTAGATTAGATCTTGGCTTTCCCTCTGTTCGCTCCGTAGAAAATTTTGATTTACTATGCCGCGAAACCCTTCAGTGGTATCAGAGCTAGATCTATGCGTAGATGTGTTTCACGAGTAGAACGCAACATGGTTGTTGCAGGCGTTGATGTTTTCTATTGCAAGCCTCTTGTTTGTGTTCTTCTTATGATGCGGGATAGTGAGATTGAAGCGGTCCAGGCCAACCTTACGCGACGTCGTTCGCGAGACCGGCTCCGCACTTGACGTGTGGCTTGTACCACACATGCGGCTGGTGGATGTCAGTTTCTCTCACTATAGTTGTCATGGGATTAACACCGGAGTTTGGCAACCATAATATCACCGTTGTGGCTTTCCGTAGGTAAGAATCGTTCTTAGCATCTACTCCCATAAGCCACGTAAAACATGCAACAACAAAGTAGAGGCGTCTAACTTGTTTTTGCAGGGAGTGTTTTCTGTGATATGGTATGGCCCAAGATGTGATGTCTATATTGTATGCGATGATCATGTTTTGTAATGTTTCACGACTTGCATGTCGATGAGTACACAACCGGCAGGAGCCATATGGTTGTCTTTATAATTGTGTATGACCTGCGAGTCAACTTCTTATACGCCATGTAATAGCTTTACTTTATCGCTAAGTAGTTAGCAATAGTTGTAGTTTATATTTGTGGTGGAGGCAATCATGGTGGAGTGATGGAGATCATGCCGGAACTCACAAGATGGAGATCATTGCGCGAGGATTGGCTATACCATGTCACATAAAGTTATATGCATGTGATGTTTATCCCTTTATGTATCTTATTATGCTTAGATCGCGACGGTAGCATTATAAGATGATTCCTCACTTAAAGATCAAGATAAAAACTGTGTTCTCCCCAAGTATGCACCGTTGCGAAAGTTCGTCGTGTCCAAGCATCACGTGATGATCGGGTGCTATAGACTCTACGCTCACATACAACGGGTGCAAGCCAGTTTTTGCACACGCGGAAATACTTGGGTCTAACTTGACGAGCCTAGCATGTACAGACATGGCCTCGGAACACAAGAACCGAAAGGTTAAGCATGAGTCATATGAATGATATGATCGACACTTTGTTGTCCACCATTGAAACCACATCTCTTCTCGTGATGATCGGATTAGGTGTGGTGAATTTGGATCGTGTTCACTAAACAACTTGAGGGATGTTGAATTTAGTGGGAGTTCATCTAGTAATTTGATTAAGTTGAACTATTTATCATGAACATAGTCTAAATTGTACTTGCAAATACTGTAGATCACATGGCCAAGTCCAACTTCAACTTCAACGTATTTGCTGAGATAGAAAAGCTTAGAAACAATGGGTCTAACTTCACCAAATGGTTCCGCATTCTGAGAATCATTCTTGTTGGCGGACAAAAGGACTATGTCCTTGAGAAAGCGCTAGGTGACGCCCCTGCTATAGATGCGCCGGCTGATGAAAAAGCTGTTTATCAGTCGCGCAAGGATGATTATGATTTGATTAAGATCGCCATGTTGTATGCTATGGAATCGGATCTTCAAAATCGTTTTGAGGAGTTCGCCGGGCCCTTTGAGATTCTCGAGGAGCTGAAAAACATGTTTCAGACTCAAGCCCGTTCTGAGAGATATGAGATCTCTAAGAAATTCTTTAACTACAAGATGGAGGAAGGGAGTTTCGTTAGTGAGCACGCCATTAAGATGTCGGGCTACACTCAACGCCTTGAGCAACTGGACTGCATGATTCTAGAGGAGCTCAATATTGACACTCCTAGCTACAAAAGTTTTGTAGTTGATCACAATCAGATTGGTTCCACTGATATGATCACTGAGCTCTTTGCTAAGATGAAAGTAGCGGAGGTGAACATCAAAAAGAATAATCATGTGTTGATGGTCAACAAGCCCCCCACCTTCAAGAAAGGTAAGGGTGCAAGGAAGCCCTTCAATAAAGGCGGCGGCAAGCGCGTTGCCCCTGCTAAGAAGAAGCTCAAGTCTGGTCCCAAGCCGGACACTGAGTGCTTCTATTGCAAGGACAAGGGTCACTGGAAGCGTAACTGTCCGAAGTACTTGGCGGACAAGAAGGATGGCACCATCAAAGGTATATTTGATATACATGTTATTGATGTTTTCCTTACTAGCCCTCGTTGTAGTGCCTGGGTATTTGATACCGGTTCAGTTGCTAATATTTGTAACTCGAAACAGGAGCTACGGAATAGACGGCGGCTTGCGAGGGATGAGGTGACGATGCACGTTGGCAACGGATCAAGAGTTGATGTGATGGCCGTCGGCACGCTCTCCTTAGTTTTACCTTCGGGATTAGTTTTAAACCTTAATAAGTGTTATTATGTGCCTGCGTTGAGCATGAACATTATTTCTGGATCGTGTTTATTGCAAGACGGTTATTCATTTAAATCGGAGAATAATGGTTGTTCTATTTATATGAGTAACATCTTTTATGGTCATGCACCTCTTGTGAATGGTTTATTTCTTCTAAATCTCGAAAGGGATGAAACACACATCCATAACATTGAGGCTAAGAGATGCAAAGTAGATAGTGATAATACTACTTATTTGTGGCACTGTCGTCTAGGTCATATTGGTGTAAAGCGCATGAATAAACTCCATTCTGATGGACTTTTGGAGTCTCTTGATTTTGAATCATTTGACACATGCGAACCATGCCTCATGGGCAAGATGATCAAAACCCCGTTCTCCGGTATGATGGAGCGAGCAACGGACTTGTTGGAAATCATACATACCGATGTATGCGGACCGATGAGTGTTTCGACGCGCGGTGGATATCGCTATTTCCTCACTTTTACCGATGACTTAAGTAGATATGGGTATATCTATTTAATGAAACATAAATCTGAAACATTTGAAAAGTTCAAGGAATTTCAGAATGACGTGGAGAACCATCGTAACAGAAAGATTAAGTTTCTACGATCCGATCATGGAGGTGAATATTTGAGTTATGATTTTCTCACGCATCTTAAAACAAGTGGAATCGTTTCACAACTCACGCCACCCGGAACACCACAGCGCAATGGTGTGTCCGAACGCCGGAATCGAACCCTATTAGATATGGTCCGATCAATTATGTCTCTTACTGATTTGCCGTTATCATTTTGGGGTTATGCATTAGAAACCGCTGCATTCACTTTAAATAGGGCTCCATCTAAATCCGTTGAGACGACACCATATGAACTGTGGTTTGGCGCTAAACCTAAGTTGTCGTTTCTTAAAGTTTGGGGATGCGAAGCTTACGTCAAGAAGTTGATGCCGGACAAGCTCGAACCCAAAGCGGAGAAATGCGTCTTCATAGGATACCCTAAGGAAACTATTGGGTATACCTTCTATCACAGAACCGAAGGCAAAGTGTTTGTCGCAAAGAACGGTTCCTTTCTTGAGAAGGAGTTTCTCTCGAAAGAAGTGAGTGGGAGGAGAGTAGAGCTAGACGAGGTTATTGAACCTTCTCTTGAATTGGAGAGTAGCGCAGCACCTGAAATTGTTCCAGTGCCGCCTGCACCAACGATAGAGGAAGCTAATGACAAGGATCATGAAGCTTCGGACGATGCTGCTACTGAACGTCGCAGGTCGACAAGGTCGCGTGCCCCTCCTAAGTGGTACGGCAACCCTATCTTGACTGTCTTGTTAGTAGAAGACAGTGAACCTACGAACTATGAGGAAGCGATGATGAGCCCAGACTCTGAGAAATGGCCGGAAGCCATGAAATCCGAATTGGGATCCATGAGCGAAAACCAAGTATGGACTTTGGTGGACCCTCCTAGCGACCGAAAGGCCGTTGAGTGCAAATGGATCTTCAAGAAGAAAACGGACGCGGATGGTAATGTTACCGTCTATAAAGCACGGCTTGTCGCAAAAGGTTTTCGACAAGTTCAAGGTGTTGACTACGATGAGACTTTCTCTCCCATAGCGATGTTTAAGTCCATTCGGATTTTATTAGCAATTGCTGCGTTTCATGATTATGAAATATGGCAGATGGATGTCAAGACTGCTTTCCTCAATGGCAACATTGATGAAGAGTTGTATATGATGCAAACCGAAGGTTTTGTCGATCTTAAGGATGCTAGTAAAGTATTGAAACTTCAGCGTTCCATTTATGGACTGAAGCAAGCATCTCGGAGTTGGAACCTTCATTTTGATCAAGTGATCAAGAGCTTTGGATTTGTTCCAAATTGCTACGAAGCTTGTATCTACAAGAAAGTGAGTGGGAGCTCGGTGACGTTTCTGGTACTATATGTGGATGACATATTGATTATTGGAAATCACATCAACATGCTTAACGATGTGAAGAGTTATTTGAACAAGTGTTTTTCAATGAAAGACCTAGGTGAAGCTGCTTATATATTGGGCATCAAAATCTATAGAGATAGACAAAGACGCCTGATAGCTTTAAGCCAGAGTACATACCTAGACAAAGTTCTGAAAAGGTTCAGAATGGATAAGGCAAAGAAAGGTTCAGTGCCTATGTTGTCAGGTAAGATATTGAGCAAGGCTCAGTGTCCAGCTACGGTAAATGATAGGTAAGCTATGAGCAAAGTGCCTTATGCCTTGGCCATAGGTTCCATCATGAATGCCATGATGTGTACTAGACCGGATGTGTCCAATGCTCTTAGTTTGACGAGCAGATATCAAAGTGATCCAGGAGTGGAACACTGGACAGCCGTGAAGAACATCCTAAAGTACCTGAATAGGACTAAAGAAATGTTCTTAGTCTATGGGGGTGATGAACAGCTTGTCGTAAAAGGTTATGTCGATGCTAGTTTTGACACCGACAAGGATGATTCCAAATCTCAGACAGGATACGTTTATATTTTGAATGGAGGAGCTGTGAGCTGGAGAAGCTGCAAGCAAAGCGTGATCGCGGGATCTACAGTAGAAGCGGAATACATGGCTGCTGCAGAAGCGTCAAGTGAAGGAGTTTGGATCAGAAACTTCATCACTGAGCTTGGCGTGGTTCCAAGTGCATTGGACCCACTCGAGATATTGTGTGACAACACTGGCGCCATAGCACTCGCTAAGGAACCAAGATATCATCCAAATACCAAGCATATCAACCGCAAGTTTCATATAATCCGAGATTATATAGCAGATGGAGATCTGAAGATTAGCAAAGTACATACGGATCTGAATGTCGCAGATCCATTGACTAAACCTCTTCCACGTGTAAAACATGATCAACACCTCAGTGCCATGGGTGTGAGATTGTTGCCAAATGTAAACTAGATTATTGACTCTAGTGCAAGTGGGAGACTGTTGGAATTATTCCCTAGAGGCAATAATAAAGATGTTATTATTATAATTCTTGTTCATGATAAAGTTTATATTCCATGCTAGAATTGTATTAAGCGGAAACTTTAATACTTGTGTGGTTTGTAAACAACACCGTGTCCCTAGTACGCCTCTATGGACTAGCTCATTGATCAATGATGGTTAAGGTTTCCTAACCATAGACATGAGTTGTCAATTGATAATGAGATCATATCATTGGGAGAATGATATGGTGGATAGACCCAAACTAAGCGAAGCAATTAGATCGTTTCATCGTGTTCATCTTTGCGAAGTTTTTCCTATGTCAAATATTGTATTCCTTAGACCATGAGATAATGCAACTCCCTGGTACCGGAAGAAAGCTTTGAGGTCATCAAACGTCATCCTATGAGAGGGTGATCATAAAGGTGTCTCTCAGGTGATCGGAAAGTATCTGTTGGGTTGTATGTATCGAGATGGAATTTGTCCCTCCCAAGTCGGAGAGATATACTTCGGGCCCACTCGGTAATCGATATCAACACCGCTTGCAAGCATGTGGTTAAGGAGTTAATCACAAAGTGATATCGGATTACGGAACGAGTAAAGTACTTGCTGTGAACGAGATTGAACTAGGTATGATGGTACCGACGATCGAATCTCGGGCAAGTAAAATATCGCGAGACGAAGGGAATATATATATGGGATTGATTGAATCATGGCATCGTGGTTCATCCGATATGATCATCGATGAATGTGTGGGAGTCAATATGGGTGCCCAGACCCCGCTGTTGATTATTGATAGAAGATCATGTCTGCATATTCTCGAACCCGCAGGGTCACACACTTAACGTGTCTCGACGCTAGGATAGATTGGATAATTGGTTTATGAATTTTTGTTCGGAGTCTCGGATGGGATCCGGGACATCACGAGAGGTTCCGGAATGGTCCGGAGAATAAGATTCATATAAGGCAGTGCAGTTTTTGGAGTTCGGAATTGTTCCGGGTTAATCGGTATTGTACCGGAAGCTTCTAGAACCTTCCGGAAGGGGACCAACATGGCCCCACCTTCCGGGAGGGGGCATGGGCCTATGAGGGAGTGTCCTGGCCGCTTTGGGCCAGGGGCACAAGGCCCCATAGGGCCCAGCCGATTCTAGAGAGATTTGACTCGTTTAAATCTCGGGATAGAATTTCTAGATAAGGGAGAGTTTAAATCGTTTAAACTAGAGATAGGATTTCTAGATAAGGGAGAGTTTAAATTGTTTAAACTAGAGATAGGCTTGGAGGAGGGGCAAGGTGTGGCATCCCGCAAAACCACTACTAGAAAATCGCGTTGAATTTGTGCATTGCATCGTCATCATCATGCATTGTTTGCATGAAACTATTTGCAGATAAACTTGTTTTGTTTTTCTAAAACGCCCGACTTGTTTTCAAAATGCAAACCCCGGGTCCCCGGATTATTTTTGTGTGTCTGATATCGGTTTGCAAACGGTGTTTGTAAAACAAATAAAATATTTATTTATTTTTAGTGGGGCAGTCGAACGGGCCGAATGACCCGAACGACCACCCCAGAATTTTACAAACGGTCCACCCCAACAATTCCTACAGCTACCCATCTATCTACCCACACCCCCCCTCCACATCACCCCACCCAATCCCCTAGTGACACCTCACCCTCTCTCCCCCTCTACCCAACCAGGAACTGCCACCTCAGCAGCCCCTGGCCTCTCTCTCTCTTCCCACTCCCTCCACCGGCCCCAGCTAACCCTGCCCCACCCTCTCTCCCCACACAACAGCACACAGCCACCCCACCCCGTCAGCCTCTCTCCACCACACCGCCGGGTCCCACCAGGCAGCCACACGCCTCTCACACCACCTCCCCACGCGCCCTGCCCCCGTGGGCCCACCCCTGGCCCCACCTGTCCCGCCCTCATCCTCTTCCTCCATCTCTCTCACCAACCCGCCCGCGAGCCCCCCCAAGCCCCGCACGCGCCCGACCCACCTCCCTCGCCTCCGGCGTCTGCCCCGCCTCCGGCCACCCTCCGCCGCCCCTTCTCCCCCAGCTCCGGCTCCCTCCTCGCCTCGCTGTCGCCAGGGTCCCCGCCAGCTCCGCGGCCACCAGCACCCTCCGGCCTCCTCTGCCTCCTCCGTGGAAGACCCCTCCGAGCGAGCCCGCTGCCTCCGTACCCGCCCCAGCGCCTGCGTCCGCAACGCCGCCCCGCACGGCTCCCCGCCCGAGCTCTGCCACCGCCAAGCCATCGCCGTCGTCCCCATCGTCGGCCTCGCCGTGCCCAGACCACGTCTCCTGACCGCCAGCAGCCGCTGCGGCGCTCCTGTAGTACCGACGCCGGGGCCCCTCTTGCTGTCAGCCGCCGTTCCCTGTCTCAGATGTTTGCGTGTATGTACCTTTGGGTGCATGTGCCCGTGTATGTGCCAATCCAACCAAACCACCATCAAGGAACGGAACAAGTACCACAACGCCAACGACAAGGGGCCGAACAAGATCTTCGACACGGAACACCGAGGTCTCCGTCCCGTACCCGAAGATGTCAAGTTCTTCCTCACGGAAACTGAAGACTGTTTCCGGTGTTTGGAGGCCGAACCCCAAGATCGCCTTCCCCGACCCAAAGCGTCGAGATCCCGAGCCTCCGAAGACCGGACCCTGCAGGACTGACACGATCTTCTTCTCGGACGCCAAGATTCGTCGAGGGCCCGGAACGACAAGTACTCCCTCGAGAACGCCGAGTGCTTCACCCCGGACACCGAGACCCCGACGCGACAAGTGCTTCGTCCCGAACGCCATGACCGACAACAGGACCCGAAGACCCCGGATGCGCCAAGACCTACCCCGGAGTCCGAGAACGACCTCGCTGAACCCTGGACCCTGAGACCGACCCCGAACCCCGGAACACCAAGACCGTCGAGCCCCTAATGTGTGAACCTCTTCCCGAAAACCCTATTTTACAATATAAAACAACTTGTCGCATAATAATTGTCTTGCATGCATACATTCATGTGGTTTGGGGGCCTTATGCCGATTCACCTAATAATTAAATATGGGGCCCATATGCGGGCAAATCTAGTCTCATATTGGCCTCATTTAAACTTGTGTAGCGAACCGGTGCTATCTTTTGTCTTGATAAACAACATTTAAATTGCGGGTTAACTAAATAACATGAACCACCTAAGTAAATGTCGGGACCCCGGTTCCGTTTAATATGACCTAATTGCATCGCACCTTTGCCATGCCATACATCATGCATGCATCATGCCGATCTTCTGCCGTTGTATTAAATATAGCATCCGGTGTTTCTTCTAGTGTTTTGCTTCTTCGCGGATAAGGCCGTTGAGTTGATGCGAGTGTCGACCCGATCTTCGGTTGAACCTTCGACATGTTTCCAGGCGAGCACCTTCCCCTTTCTACCTATCTTACTTTTATAGTATTTATTCCCTCCTGTTGATCTATTGCTATCTGTGTTGCGATGCTCTAGATTCCGTACCCTTGATATCCCTTGCAGCCATATATTGACTTGGACACATCCTATTACCTGTTGTTTGGTAGATAGTTGGACTTGCGCGTCGTAGTCGCTTGCTCAAGTGCTGTTGTGTGTCGTCAAGTGCCACAGTTGTTGATGTATTGCCGCAAGTTGATGTTGGAGATGATCATAACTTTACTTACCGTTCACTTTAATTCCTGTTTAACAACTAAAATTGAAGTAAGCAGAGGCATCGGTGGGTGATAGAAAATATTTGGTTTCCGAACGCCCACTTGTGTCCCGTAGGACCCCGAGTACTTGATACATGTTCCTTGATTTATCGCGCTATCCACATCCGGAAGGTATATGGGACCCCCCTGAGCCAGAGCTTGATTCAGTCTTATTTCTTGGGGCCACAAACTAGTTTGAGGTTTTATTTACGATCATGTACTTATGCCATGCTACTTATGTATTTACGATTGTGCGAGGAGCACACTGTACTGTTTAGGAATTGTGACCCGTTTACGTGGTATCGACAGTCCCCGTTTGGGGATCTGCTGTCGTTTACCGCCGGCCCCACAAACCTTGAGTCCGTCTCGGAGCTTGCTTACTTCGTTGCGGGTGTACTCCAAGGGGTGGCCCCCTGAAATATTTCTGAATCCTGTGATTGTTCAGTCGTGAAAGCCTCGTTGGGTTTTGATTTGGTTTTTCCGAGGTTGATCGAGCGTGTGTTGCTATTGGTGCACCCCGGCCGGGTAAAACTTTCCGAAAGCCGTGTCCGCGGATATGGACGACTTGGAGCACAGTATCTCGATCATAGACAAGCATAACTAAAGTTTATTGCTATAAATTTGACTTTATAATGACTAGTAATCAGCTTCACTACAACGGAATGGCTAAATAATACTGCCCACAATTGCTTGTTTGGTTTGTCGCTTGCGACAATTGTATCTGACTAGTAAGTATTGCAACTACAACGGAATGGCTGAATAAAAGTACCAACAACTGTTGGGTTTTGGGTTATCTCATGCTATCTGTATCTGATTAGTAAGTGTTGCAACTATAACGGAATGGTTAACTAAAAGTGCCCACTGCTTACTTTATCAGGACGATTATCTAAACCTGACTAGTAAAGTGCCGCAACTATAACTGAATAAGTAAAACTGCCAACTGTGTGAGTTCCTCGGTTGACTTCCTCGTTTGGTCTCGAGGGGGAAACGCCAGGATGGGTTTGTTTGGTGTTAGCCTCAGGTTGGATCCGGATAGGTCTTTCTTACCCCTCTCTGATAACCGTCAGTTGTATCGAGTCTCTGTAGATTGGTTAGTGCATGCTGCCGCTGCCGCTTCAGTCCACCATACCTATGTAGGCGAGGACCGCCGAATTCTAGCCTCGCCGTGTACTGGCCTCAGTACTGACGCTCCTCTTTTTCCTTTGCCCTTTGTCGGCACCCCTTTTGTTTAAGCAGGTTTTGAGATCGCCGTCGTTAGCAGGGTTACCCTTCCGGCTTGGCCTGGGCAGGGTTATGGACGCCATTGGTTATTCTTCAGGGCTCTTAGCCCCATTTGCATCTTGTCCGTAGTCGGACGCTCTATCATTTTCAAGGTGATTTGGATCTTTGTATATTATGTCTGTATTCTTGGCTCTTTGAGTCGCTGTTGTATATATCTGTTCTGTGGGTCCCATCGAGGACTGTTGTGTAATGTTATTACTTCGTTTTCCACCCGCACGAAAGTGCCTGGTGGGCACCTTTGAATCGTTTCTATGCGGGTTTGGCGAATTTTGCTCAAACTTGCATAGGTCCGATTCTGAGGGTGTTACACAAGGGCTGGCCGCCCCCCCTCTATATATAGAGGGGTGGTGCGCCCCCTCCCCCTACACACACCTTCCTCCAAGCCCTAGCTGCCTTGCTACCTTCCTCTCTCCCTCCCGACTGTTTGTAGGCGAAGACCTGCAGCAGAAATTCTCCACCATATACACCACGCCGTCGTGTTGTAGATCCAATCTATCTCTCCACGATACTCATTGGTCCGAGGAAGGAGGAGACGTCGAGGTGCTGCACGTGTGCATCTCACGGAGGCACCGCCACTTGTGGTGCTAGATCGGATCGGATCGCGAGGAGGAGAAGCGAGTACGACTACATCACCCACGTTCCGACGAACGTTCCGCTGTGCGAATCTTCAAGGGTATGAAGATCTAATCCAATCTCTCTCGTTGTTTGCATCTCCTAGATTAGATCTTGGCTTTCCCTCTGTTCGCTCCGTAGAAAATTTTGATTTACTATGCCGCGAAACCCTTCACCTGGCCTGTGACTCTATGTATCTACAACCTTCCACCTTGGTTGTGCATGAAGCGGAAGTTCATTATGATGTAGTGCTCATCCAAGGACCTAAGCAACCCGGCAACGACATTGATGTGTACCTAAGGCCATTAGTCGATGAACTTTTGCAGTTGTGGGCCGAACCTGGTGTATGTGTGTGGGATGAGCATAAACAGCGGGAATTTGACCTACGAGCGTTGTTGCTCGTAACCATCAATGATTAGCCAGCTCTTAGTAACATTTCAGGACAATCAAACAAGGGATACAATGCATGCACACACTGTTTAGATAATACTAAAGGTATATATTTGGAGAAATGTAAGAAGGTTGTGTACCTAGGGTGTCGTCAATTTCTTCCGACCAATCATCAAGTGAGGAAGAAAGGCAAGAATTTCAACGGTGAGGCAGATCACCGGAAGAAGCCTAAGCTCCCTAAAGGTGCTGATGTATTTGGTATGGTGAGGGACCTGGAAGTAATCTTTGGAAAGGGTCCTGGCGGTCAATTTGTTCCAAAAGACAACGTTACCGGACACGCGGCCATGTGGAAGAATAAATCAATATTTTGGGAGCTACCCTATTGGGAATGCCTAGAGGTCCGGTCTTCAATCGACATGATGCACATGACGAAGAATCTTTGCGTGAACCTGCTAGGCTTCCTAGGCGTGTATGGGAAGTCAAAAGACACACCAGAAGCATGGGAGGACCAGCAACGTATGAAAGACCCATACAACAAGCATAGTGATAAAGGGCGTCAATACTTAAGCAGCTATGCTCTTACGAAAGAAGAGAAGGAAATATTTTTTGAATGTCTGAGCAGTATCAAGGTCCCGGCTGGCTTCTCGTCAAATATAAAGGGAATAATAAATATGGCAGAGAAAAAATTCAGAACCTAAAGTCTCATGACTTCCACGTGATTATGACGCAGTTGCTTCCGATTGCATTAAGGGGGATTCTACCGGAAAATGTTCGAGTACCCATTGTGAAGCTATGTGCATTCCTCAATGCAATATATCAGAAGGTAATCGGTCGAGGAAGTCTGGAAAAGCTACAGAGGGATGTGGTCCAATGTCTTGTCAGTTTTGAGTTGGTGTTCCCCCGTCCTTCTTCAATATTATGACGCATCTCCTGGTTCACCTAGTCGACGAGATTTCCATTCTCGGTCCTATATTTCTACACTATATGTTCCCCTTCGAGAGGTTCATGGGAGTCTTAAAGAAATATGTTCATAACCATGCTAGACCAGAAGGAAGCATCTCCAAGGGCTATGGAACAGAGGAGGTCATTGGGTTCTGTGTTGACTTTGTTCCTGGCCTTAAGTCGCTTGGTGTTCCTGAATCGCGGCATGAGGGGAGGCTAAGTGGAAAAGGCACGCTAGGAAAGAAAGCAGTGATATGTAGGGACGGGCGTTCTTTCACTCAAGCACACTACACAGTTCTACGAAATTCCACCTTCGTGGATCCATATATCGAGGAACACAGGAATGTTATACGCTCCAAGTTCCTGGGGAATGCTAACGCTTGGATCGAAGAAAAACACATGGAGACTTTCGGAAGTTGGTTGCGAGCACGTCTCCTGAATGACAACACTGTTGGAGATCAGCTCTACTTGTTGGCTGCATCACCATCTTCGACTGTATTGACTTTCCAAGGGTACGAGATAAATGGGAATCATTTTACATGATCGGCCAAGATAAAAATAGCACCAACCAAAACAGTGGTGTCCGCTTTGATGCAATAGGCGAGAATGGGAAAAAGGACACATACTATGGTTACATAGAGGAGATATGGGAACTTGACTATGGACCTACTTTTAAGGTCCCTCTGTTTCGGTGCAGTTGGGTCAACATGAATGGGGTAAAGGTAGACCAACTGTACGGAATGACAACAGTAGATCTCAAGAATCTTAGTTACAGAGACGAGCCATTCGTCCTAGCCAACGAGGTGGCTCAGGTTTTCTATGTGAAAGACATGTCCTCCAGACCAAAAAAAAATAAAAAAAAATAAGCAAACGAATACATCAGACGATGAGCCCAGGCGTCACATAGTTCTTTCAGGGAAAAAAAACATCGTGGGAATCAAGAACAAGATAGACATGTCATCAGATTATGATAAGTTTGATGAAATTCTGCCCTTCACCGTGAAAACTGACCCAAGCATCCCGTTAAATAATGAAGATGCTCCATGGTTACGACCTAATAAGCGATCATAGGCAAGGGATCGACATACGCGAATAAGGATTCATGACTTTCATGTAAAACTTATGTGTGCCCTCATGTATTAAAACTTATGTGATGTTTTCAATCTTTCACATTTAATTTGGTGATTGCTTCACAGAACAGTGGGTCATTTTTAAATTTTTAATGCTCATTCAGAAACTTCCTCCTGCAAAAATTGTTAGTAAGAATAGTTATTTTAGAAAACAGAAAATGGCTTTGGATTATTTATTCAAATTTGAAGACTTTTCATGTTGAAAGTGTTTTCAAATTCAAAAATATGGAATACATATTTGTTAATGCATTTATAATTGAAAAATACATATGAAAATATGGAATACAGATTTTTGAAATTCAAAATAAATTTGCATTGAAAAATACATATGTAATAATGCTCCTAAATCTAGAAAAAAAGGCGGGAACCTCCAGAAAACTCAATCTTTTTTCGAAAAAGGCTTATTAGCCCTGGTTCGGCCCAAGAACCGCGGCTAATAGCCCATGATGCGCGCTAGCCGGAATTTTCTGGGCCAATAGCCACGGGTCGGGCGCTGACCCGGGGATAATAGGGCAATAGCCCCGGTTCTTGGTAGGAACCGGGGCCGATGCTCCTCTACTTTAGATTGGCGCCGCCCTCCTTCCTCCCCATTCACGCACGCGAGGAGAAGCAGACGTCGTCAGTCCCCGAGCACCGCCGCCGGCCCGCGCTTCCGCGTGCGTCCCCGAGCACCGCCGCCGCCGGCCCGCGCCTCCACGTGCGTCCCCGAGCACACTTGTTCCGCCGCCGGCCCGCGCCTCCCGAGCACCGCCGCCGGTCTCCGCTCCACGAGCGCAAGGTGAGCCGCCACCGGTCTCCTCTCCTTTTTCTTCTCTTGCCCGAGCAGCCGTCGCCGTGCACGCGCCCCGCCGCCGCCGCCGTGCGCGCGTGCACGAGCCTGTGCCGCCGTGCGCCCGTGCACGCGCCTGTGCTGCCACAACCGCCGCCGTGTGCGCGCGCCTGTGCCGCCACCACCGCCGCGCCGCCGTGCGCGCGCGAGCCCGAGCCGCCGCCGCCATGCGCGCGCGAGCCCGAGACGCCGCCGCCGTGCGTGCGCGCCTATGTCGCCACCACCGCCGCGCCGCCGTGCGCGCGCGAGCCTGTTCGCGCGGGAGCCCGAGCCGCCGCCGCTGTGTGCGCGCGAGCCCGAGCCGCCACCGCCGTGCACGTGCGAGCTTGTGTCGCCGTGCGCCGCTCGCTCGCCGCGCCGATTTGCTGCATGGGAGGCGGAGGGGACGGGGTGTTGTCGCAGATGCACGTCCGTGGCGGAGGTAGCGTCGGGGGCGTGCTTGGTGTGGCGGAGCATGGGGGCGCGGAGGTGGCGTCGGGCCGTGTTTCGCGGCGGAGTAGGAAGGCGGCGGCTCGGTGGCTGTGGCGTAGTCAGGAGAAGGCCGTCCGCCGCTTCTGTTAACTATTTCTGTGTATTCTTTTATTTGCAGATACTATGGATCCGGGACTCGGCAGAGACGATTATCAGGAGAACATCATGGAGGGTTTCATCCGCGGGGAAGAAGTTATTGTTGGCAATGTCACCAAGCAGTTTCTGAACGACTCCGGAAAGGGAGATGAGTCTCTCAGCCGAGGAGGTAGATGCTCCGGTGAGGTAGACGCCGATGCCTCGGGCGAGGGAGGACTCAGCGGCTCCGATGAGGGAGAATACGACAAGAAGGAAGTCGAAGAGAGAGAAGTCAACGGCTCCGGCGAGGTGTATATCTATATGTGATGTGCACTAATGTATTTAACAAGTGACCATATGAAATACATATATTAACGCGCTAGCTCTTTCTTCTTTTAGCCCTCCGGATCGAGGAAATCGTTAGTACGGACTAAACGAGGCCCAAACAAGAAGATGGATGATGGTGTCCGGTATAGAATCGAAAAGGTCGATAAAGTCGGGAAACCAATTGAACCTGATAATGTTGCAAAGAAATTTGTGAAGGCATGCAGAGTTGTCGTTAGGGACCACATCCCTATCACCACCCGAGAGTGGAGGCATAAAAAGACGGAAACCGTATCATATGTCGGCCAAGCAGCCAAAGAAAACCTTTGGACAAAGCTCATGCTTAATTTCACCCTGTCGGCGCTAGAGATGGATCCATACGAAGAGGTGCCAAATGAGGCGGAAATGAGGAGTCGAAAAGAGGCCCTAGAGAAAAAAAGTCAAGGTGTGGGCTCTTTCGAAGATGGGCGGACTATTCAGGGACTGGAAGAAAAAATTATGCCAGAACTATATCGATCTCGATAAGACTCCTGATTTCGATAAGGGGTATGAGAAGATAAGAGACTACTGGGCCAAATTTGTGGAGTACAAGACGAAGAATCCGGACGCGTTGCAAAAGTCTGCAGTAAATAATACGAATGCTGCTAAGAAGAAGTACCACCATACTATGGGGCCTGCTGGCTACGCAGGTAGCAAGCATAAGTGGGAGGCACTTGAGGCACCATTTCTGGCCAAGGGGATCATGCCAGAGCCCTTAACATGGATCGGACGGGCAAGAAATTGGTTTTACGGGCATGGGGGCATGTTGAACGAAGAAGGGAAGGCAGTGTATAACCAAAGACACAAAGATAATTCCCTGCTACCCATCGACAACATTAGAAGTGCGGTACAAGATGTTGAAGAGGGACGGTTCGTTCCTGATAGAGAGAAGGACAAGCTGACACGTGCCCTTAAAAATAAAGAACACAAAGGACGATCACGGGGCACCAAAGGATCCAAGCCGTGGACAGCTGCGTTTCCCGAGGAAAGGAAGAGATTTCCTGATAGAAGCCATCGGAGGAGGAAGGAAAGGGAGGCAGCTGAGAAAGCTGCTGCTGCTGCAGACCGGCTGCTAATGTAGAAGAGGTATTAAAGCGACATCAGGATCAAATCGAAATACTTAGCCAGCAAGGTAGCGGCCAATCTCAGTGGTACCTGATAGAACCTGCATTCGGTGCTACCGGCGCCCCATCGAATAAGAAAAGCAGCGTCGCTTCCACGCAGCTCCACGATGATGGTGATGATGATGCACTGACGGCTCCGGAACATCATTACCCAGTGGATGATATCACACAGAGCACACCTTGTGAGTTAAAGGTGAGAGTTGCTAACTTAAGGTTGACGACGGCGCTCGGCATGGCCCTACCAATTGGACCTAAACCAACTTGGCATTGCAAACCGGTTCCAAAAGGGTACAATGTCGTCACGGTGGATCAAGTCATGCCAGATTATGAGGAGCTGAAGCTGGACTACCCCGCAGGTGAAGATGGGGAGCTGACTAAACTAGGAGAAGTAAAAAGGGGGACTGCTGTTTGGCCAAAGGAGCACATCCATCTTCCAAATTATGTGCCGCCAAGGCCACCCACTCCTCAGATCAGCAATAATCCACCTTCGCCGCCACATGACCATTCTCCAGCGCAACCTTCACCTACACCGCCACATTACCATTCTCCAGCGCATCTGTCTCCATCGTCGTCGCAGCCGTCTCCACCGCCGCCATCTCCCAAGCGGAAAAGGGGACGTACGACTACGAGGGGCAAGAGGTTCATATCACCGAAACGTAAGATATCGCCCCTCCCAAAAGTACCCCATGCAAATATGGATTTCAGTATCCCCCGACCTAGGGAGATGACAAACGAGCAACTTGATGCGGCCTCAGAAGCCAGTTATCAAAAGTGGAAGATTGACATAGCTAACAAGAAGAAGCCGATAGAGCCAATCTTTACGCTCACCGAAGAAGATGTAGCAAAGGCAATAGCCCAGGTGAAGCTCATGGCCGTGTACCCACCGCCGCTTCCAGAAGACTATGACCGCTCTATTCGCAAGTCGGCTGAGGCAAAAGAACAACGGTTGCAGAGTATCAGATCCAGTGGAAAATCAAGCGAGAAATCAGTTGCCCATCTCGCAGAACAGAAAAATCAATCGTGCCCCTGCTAAAAGTGTATTCCGATGCCGAGGCGCGGTCGAGGAGAGCTGCGGCTGAGCAGAGGTATGATCCGGAAACTGATCCGGAGTTAGTAGAGTTGTACGAAGAAGCGGCAGCGGCTCAAGGCATGTCTATTCGTAGGTACTTAAACCATATAAATGAATTCGCTGACATAGCATACAAGTATCGGCACGGACACCCTCTCGTCAAACCTGAGTTAATCAAGGAGCTACCAACAAAAATGCAAAGATTGCATATCTGGTACATGCGACAATCTGCTGCTAACAAAAACTGGATCAACATTGCACATAGAAACGAGCATTATGGGCATGGAGATGGCGTGGTAATGATTGAATTTGATGAGTTATTTCAGTTATACCAACAAGACGCCCTTGACAAATCTATCATGAGTGCCTATTGTTTGTAAGTATTATTAATTTATGTAATTAAGTCTTTCTAGCTCAACTATCGTTCATTGCATGTATAATCTTACTCATCACTATATTTATTTTGCAGAATGAAGATTCTCCAATGCAAAAGAGGAAAACTCTATGACATTGGGTTCATTGACCCAGATATCATTTATCAAAATGTTCTCCACCTGAGACCCGAGGTGACAGAGAACAACTTGGTACAAGCGTTAAGGTTTCACGAGAACAAAAGGGAAATACTATTTCCTTACAACTACGAGTGAGTGTTACTGTCTTGTACACATTATATTTTGCTTACTCGATGTTAAGTGTATAATTGACTCGTTATGCGTGCGCAACTTCCACTATATCCTACTAATCATTAAGCCCGACGATGGAATAGTAAAAGTCATGGACTCGAAACGCAAAGACCTCAATGAGTGGGAGGACATGCAAGCATGCCTCCAGAGGTAATTTCAATCATTATGTCACTATATCGGCACTATTTCCTCGCTGATAGCAAGTGATCAATATAGAACTCCGTTATTCATCTTCTTTGCCGGGCAGAACTTGGAAACGGTTCACCACCAAGGCTGTTGGCGTTTGGAACAGAACTTACATTTCAACAACTTAATGTAAGTAGTACTAGCTAGATCCGCGCATCTCTTTGATTCTAGTTTTAATATCATGCTTGAATATTATTTTGATTGAACTATATATGTTCTCGTAAAGTTCTTAAGGCAGGAACCCGGGAATAACTTATGTGGCTACTATGTATGCGAGTTCATTCGCCAGACGACCAAATATACTGCCGCAAAGAGGGACTTAAAAAAATTGAAGTACGATAAACAATATTCATAACTTTAGTTTATTACCATCAATTGTGTTCATTTTCATTAATTCATATATATTGACCCCTTCTTTAAATTATATTAGGTCGAACGGTTGCGGGACGGTCTTCTACTACAAGAACGCATACGATCAATTCAAGAGGAAATTGCCGGATTCATAGATGTCGAGGTCCTAGATCCGAATGGAGAATACTATTCCCCGCCGATGGATATGCGAGTGTGATATGTTTTGTAATGTGCATGTTATAACTCGTGGTGCGTACATTTTGTAATATGTTCGACAACGCACATTGGATGAGATGGTGTAATATATTCGCGACGATGATGTGCACTATATAGTTGTTTCTTCATTGTTGTATGTAGTATTAATTATGCCATCCAATTTAGCGCAAAACACAAATTTAAAAAATGCTCACAAAAATAAATGAAAAATAGCAAGAAACGGATCCTGCCGCGGCACAAAAACGGACACTTTTCCTGCCGCGACAGGGGAGCAATAGCCCCGGTTCCTATTAAAAACCGGGACCTTTGCCTGCTAGGTCCCTCGCTCGCCAGCCGCCCACGTGGAGCACCATTAGCCACGGTTCGGGGCAGAACCGGAGCTAGCAATAGCCCCGCCTGGCTAGCCCCGGATCCAGAACCGGGGCTAATGGCCCATACGACCCGGGGCTATAGGCCTCTTTTCCACAAGTGAATGTGGGGCTAAACTTTTGTTCTAGCTCTTGTCTTGCATTAATGAGCCAAATGTGCCTTTAGGATTTCAGAAATTTATTGGCATATAATAAATGGGCTTGGTCCATTTCGGCAAAAAATCCAACACTAAGCCATGTTATGTATATACTAGATTTAGGGGTGAGCCTTGGTGCACAGTTCCGTGATTTCCGTGTTAATTTACATTACGTGTTACAATGATAAATACCAAACAGGGAAAAACATTTGTTGTGCAATAACTAGGGAAAAATTATAAAGAGAAACACATAATGAGTAAGCACCGAGCACGGGCAAAAGTAACATTCACATAAGTTCACATGAGCATTGTTGTAATAGTAACGTACTTTCTATCCACGGAAGAATAATAAAGGAAAAAACCATGATCTTTAGAGGACATTTATTCACATCATGTCTCGGTTGTATCTTAACCCATCGTATTGTTTGTAGAAATCTTTGAAAACTATCACCTACCCTAAAGTAGCACTTGAGCATCCATATAAAACCGAAATTCCAAGAGATGTTAAACATAAAAACATGGCAACACACGCTATTTTAGGTTTTTGTTGATTCTGGCATGCAAAAAAATTGACCGGCACTCGAGAATTGGTGGTCCACAGCTGATCTTCTCCGCAGAATTAATAGGCACCAAATTAAATGTAAGGCATCAGATAAAACAGACACAAGTATAGTAGGAAAAGAAAAGAAAACCAAAATCAAAGGTATAAATGGTAAGATTTGAACTTAAGGTCATAATGTGTTACCGTACGGGTGGAAGGCTTGCTGCACTAAAGAGTTACATAGGCCGAAACTACGGGATCATGCTTCAAAGACAACTGAATTTGACAAACAACAAACCTCAAATACTAAACCAATAAGTAGGAGTGGTATGAACAGATTGCAGCAAAGTAAGTCAGGCAGTGCAGAGTAGACAAAAAAATATTATACATGTTGATCAATTTATAATTATACGTTAATAGCCTAATTAAATAAAATTAAGGCTGGCCTATCTTTTGGATAAGCAGAGGCTGAAGTTTTATTGCAAGGGTGAGATATACACCTCCAAGCAAATGATTTTCTCAAAATAATAACAATGATATGGCAGGGAAATGAGGGGTGATGTGACCACACACCATATCTTTCTCGCGCGACGCAACTGAAGGCAAATGCGGTCTAGGTTTGTGCTGGGCTGAGGGCATCTCCAGCGGGCTGATGCAAAATCGCGACCCAAACAATTTATTTCTATTCGTATGGGTGATGGATGTGAAATATAGCCATCCACGTCCACATTTAAATTAGATATTATTCATATATTTTATGAAATATCTCTCTAAACGCTGCCACTAATGCCTAATGATCAAAGGGGTATGCGATCCTTTCTTTCTATTTTCCCTGCGCAGATAATAACGTATAATAATAGGAATCACTACATAAATGCCAAAGATACGAGATTTCCAACACATCAAAAAACCCAGAAGCAGTGAAAATATTACTGCAATCTTAACGACCAACTATACGGGCCGCCGCCGTATAGTTTGCACGGACTTCATTAGATCAAACAAAACAACTTTCGTGAAGGGACCCCTATATAAAGAGGCTGGACGACGGGAAACAACTTCTCTTTCGACCTCAACTCTCCCTGCCACCAGAAGCTGCCACGCCAACTCAGGACGTCAACTGAATCCTTCTCGAGTGGATCTGAAGGCCTGAGCACCAGCAGCAAGTAGGGAGAGGTTTTGTGGTTGGATCGTGCTCCTCCAACACGCTCGGGATTGGTCGATGGGAGGATGCTTCTCTCGACTTTCCCGGGTGGCATTGATCCTCAACTCAGGCCAGCGCTGCTCTAAATCGTATGGACCACCTATCCAACTTCGGTTCTCCAGGTAGGCGCTGGAAGCAGTTTGGCAGTGGAGGGGAGGAGAAGAGGTATCGGCGCGCTCGAGCGCGAGCAAAGGACCTCGATTGGCAGCGAAGGTGAGGCACATCTGTAGGCAGGTGGAGATGGTGACGAAGCTCGGCGGCGTATCGGCGGCACTGGGGCGCATCCAGAGAGACGGAATTGGAGACGGGTCGCTTGGTTGGCGCGAGGAGAAAAAAAGAGAAAATAACGATTTAGTGGCATTGTCATTGGTAAGAAATATGGAATTCTGTAGGTGTGGGTGGATAAAACCGTCTAAAAAAATGTTTGACAAAAACGTTCCTGTTTTTATTATTAATATATAAATTCAGTATAGAATACGTTAACATGGTGTTCTAATATTAAAATAGGAATTTCTACCACAATCAAATTTTTGTCCGATCCAATGGGACTTTTGGCACATTTTTTCAATAGGGTGCCTAGATCTCAGGCGCCTGAGAAATAGTTATGTCTAAGTCGCTGATGTTATCTTAATATTTGTGCTAATTCTCAGTTGCAACCTAGTTGCAACTTATAAGATTTATACTAGTTCTCAGTTACAACCTAGTTGCAACTCATTAAATTCTCAGTTACACCCAAGTTGCAACTCATGTATAACACGAATCACGAGGTAAATCAAATGGTAAAAGAGGCGACTGAGACTTAAGAAGTTCTCATGCGCTTAAGAACTAGCAAATCCGTTTTTTAATATTATATTATACTATAGCTTAAGTGTGACCAGTTGTCATACTTGCGCGCGTCCTACAGGCCTTCTGCCTATGCCCTGTGGGCCTATGTCCACCGAAACCCGTGACCGCCCAGTTCTACACCGGAGCCAACCCGACCCCGACCCAATCCTATCGCAGCACCCCACCTCACCACGCCGCTCCCCGCGTCTTCACCAAGGAGGCCGGCGGTGCTGGGAGGCTTGCGGGGCGATGAAGGAGGACTAGCCGGAGAGATCGGATCCTCCGCTGTGGGATTTGGCAGGGTGCCCCTGGCTCGCTTCTTGCGGTGGCTTGGGTCGTAGCTCGGGACGACGACGCGCCAGGAGGACAGACCCCGCGCCATCGGGTCCAAGCGGGTGTTGAGCGTGGTGGCGGAGTCGCCGGAATGGAGCAGTGTCGCTTGTGGATCCACGCTGGTGTTAGATCCCGCTAGGAATCGAACATGAATTTGCTCCCAATATGGAGACCCATCGATCAATTTGGGGATTTCTAGTGGTAAAGCTAAGAACGATAAAGGAAAGTAGGATTGGATCCTGAGATATTTTTTCGATGGTACTGTCTTGCCCATACATCGGGACTTTATAGTCGCTTACAATTATTGTGCAGTAAAAACGATAATAACCAAGTTAAAAGATAAACAGTACCTCTAAACTTAAAGACACATCTCTGGGACGGACATGAGTGTCGTCAGCTTCGATCGTGGCCGTCCAGTTCTCTTTATCTTTAGTAACCCTTGGATCTTTCCTCTCCAGCGAAGCTTACTAGTCCAGACGACTGAATCTGTCTGTGGTACTGCTTCAGGTGTTGACATTCCTTCCCCCTTGAGGCTCCACTTGTCCTCAAGTGTAATTTTCTGGGAACCATGATTTAATTGTATCCGCGAAGAATTGTGGAAAAACTTTCTTGATAAAATCTGCATCTTCCCAGGATGTTTCATCTGATGTTAAGTTTTCCCATTCAAATAACCATTGTGTCACAAGCACCCCTTGGCGTGGTAATGATCGTGTTTCTTTCACAGCGAGTGGTGCTGTCCTGATTGTGCCATCCGGGCCAACTAGTGGTAGGTTAGGCATTGGAACAGCAGACTTCCCATGATGCTTTTTCAACTGACTAACATGGAAGACCGGATGTATGCGCACATCATCAGGCAGTAGCAGCTTGTAAGCAACATGACCAAACTTCTCCAGTATTTTGAAAGGACCATAGTATTTGGTTGTGAGTTTGATGGCTTGTCGCAGTCCGAAAGCTGCCATGCGATATGGTTGCATCTTTAAGTAGACCATGTCCCCAATGGAGAATTCCCTTTCTGTCCTCTTCTGATCAGCATACTTTTTCATTTTATTCTCAGCCTGCTGTAGATTGTTCTTAAGCTGGGTGAGCATTCTTTGCTTAGTGGTAAGGAAGTCAATTGCATCCATGTCAGATGGACCAGAGATTGCTACTTCACTGATTAAAGGAGGTGCGAACCCATAAAGAGTTTGAAATGGTGGAACCTTGATAGCTGTGTGGAATGTAGTGTTGTACCACCATTGTGCAAGAGACAACCATTGTGCCCATTTCTTTGGGTTTTGTAAAACCATGCATCGTAGATAGCTTTCAAGGCACTGGTTCACTCGTTCAGTTTGCCCATCACTCTGTGGGTGGTATGCTGTGCTGAGTTTGAGTTTAATGTCCATGGCCTTGAAAATGTCCTGCCACATGTTGCTTGTAAAGATCCTGTCCCTATCTGTCACTATGCAGAGTGGAGCTCCATGGTGAATGAACACATTGTCCAGGAAGGCCTGTGCGACTGTATGCACTGTGTATGGGTGGGCAAGGGGGACAAAGTGGGCATATTTTGTGAATCTGTCGACAACTACCATGATTACCTCCTTTCCATTTGACTTTGGTAATCCTTCAATAAAATCCATTGTGATGTGGGAAAAAGCCATGTCAGGTTTTTCAAGAGGTTGTAACAAGCCGGGGTAATGACAGTGTTCTCCTTTTGCTCTTTGGCAGATAGCACATTCAGTAATAAATTTGGTGATGTCCTTCTTCATGCCAATCCAATGGAAGATTCTTCTTATTCTTTGGTAGCTGGCAACTATTCCAGAGTGACCACCAATAGGAGAAGCATGGAGAGATTCCATGATTTGTTGTCGAAGGATATTGTCAGTTCCAATATGTATCTTCCCTTTATATCTGAGAATGCCAGCTTGAAATGAGTAGTGTTGTTCAGCATTTGCATCTAAGACAAGTTTTTGTATCAGGTTCTGACACTGTTGGTCTGTGGCATAGCTCTTCTCGACAGAATCCACCCAGGCTGGAATGACAATGGATGTAGCCATTAATGTGTCTTCCCTTCTACTCAAGGCATCTGCTGCCTTATTTTCGCTCCCTTTTTTGTATTCGATTTTGTAATCAAATTCCAGGAGCTTCAACAATAATTTGTGTTGAATTCCATCAGATACTTTCTGGTCTGTGATGAACTTTAAGCTTTTTTGATCTGTTTTGATCAGAAGTTCAGTTCCCAAGAAGTAATGCCGCCATCTTTTTAATGCTTCAAGGATGGCTAGTGCTTCTTTGTCATAAGTGGACATGGCTGCTGACTTGGCTCCAATTGTTCTACTGAAGTAAGCAATTGGTCTACCCTTTTGCATTAATACTGCTCCTATCCCATGACCACTTGCATCTGTTTCTAGAGTAAAAGGGGTGGAAAAGTCTGGTAGAGCCATGACAGGTGTTGTTATCAGACTTTGTTTTAGGTGTTGGAATGCTTGGGTCTGTTGCTCTGTCTAGTGGAAGGCGTCTTTCTTGAGCATGTCGTGGAGAGGTCTGCATATAATGCTGTAATTTTTCACAAATCTCCTGTAATATCCAGTCAAACCTAAGAAGCTTCTTAACTGAGTAATGTTCTTTGGTTGTGGCCAGCTCTGGACAGCAGTAATTTTCTGAGGATCTGTAGAAACTCCCTGTCCTGAAATTACATGTCCAAGATATTCCACCTGTGGAGTAGCAAACACACATTTGGATTTCCTTGCAAATAGCTTGTTAGCTCTGAGTGTTTCCAACACTATCTGTATGTGTTGGAGATGTTCCATATAGGTTTTGCTGTATATCAATATATCATCAAAGAAGACTAAGATGAATTTCCTGAGAAAGTTAGCAAAAACCTTGTTCATCAAAGCTTGGAATGTGGCCGGAGCGTTAGTGAGCCCAAATGGCATCACTAGGTACTCATAGTGTCCAAAATAGGTCCTAAAAGCTGTTTTTTGAATGTCTTCAGCTTTCATCCTTATTTGGTGGTACCCTGATCTAAGATCCAGTTTAGTGAAATATTTGGCTCCATGCAGCTCATCTAGAAGATCCTCAATTACTGGTATTGGGAATTTGTTTTTGACTGTTTGGGAATTGAGTTTTCTATAGTCGATGCATAGCCTCCAAGTTCCTCCTTTCTTTTTTACCAAGATTGCAGGAGAAGCATATGGGCTTTCACTGTGCCTGATAATACAAGCTTCCAGTAGTTGTTTAATTTGCTCCTCCATCTCATTCTTTTGCTTGTGTGGAACTCTGTAAGGCCTGACTGCAGGTGGAATTGCTCCTTCTTTTAGGGGAATGGAATGGTCACAATTTCTTTCAGGTGGAAGTTCTGTAGGTTCCTCAAACACATCTTGAAATTCTATCAAGAGTTCTTCTACTTCCTGTGTGCTTGATGTTTGTTCGAAAGTTTCAGAAGACGTGGACAGAGGAAAGAGATAGTATCCTACTGCCCCAAGATGTTTCCCTTTGTGTAACATAGAAACACTGATTGATTCTACCCCTTGTTTGAATGCTGTATCCAACAGAGTCACTTCTGTTTTTCCTTCCAGCAAGATTGTCAGTTTCCTTTGTTTTAAGTCCATTTTGAATGGACTATGTTTGTAGAGCCAGTCACAGCCAAGAATTATATCATAACCTTGCAATGGTAGGATTTTAAATTGGTTGGTAAATTTAGTGCCTTGAATTGTATAGGCAGTGTCAGGCACATGTGAGCCAGACTGCAGTTCGCCACCCCCCGCTACTTTGACAGTCTCCATAGGGTTCATTGCAGTTGAACAAGAGGTTCTGGTGATAAATGTCAGGTCAATGAAAGTGTGAGTGCTGCCAGAATCGACTAGAGCAATAGCTACCTTGCCTCCAATATTTACTTTCAGTGTGCAAGCAGATATATTTACTTTGCCTTGTACTGCTTGTAGTGATATCTGCATCATTTGTTGTTCGGCTGTCGGACCGGTGGTTGGAGTATCAGTTTGTTCCATCTCCCCAGTTTGTTCCATCTCCCCAGTTTCTTGTATTTGTGCTGCCTCGACATCATCAGGACTTTCTGTTGTCATGAGGTTTAACCGTTTGTATTGTGGGCAACGATGGCCAAAGAACCATCTGGTACCACAGTATTTGCAAACGCCAGGTTCTGTGAACTTTGTTTCTGGTCTGGTTACAAGTTTTACCTCGCCATCCTTTTTCTGCAGGGTCTGTTCTGCCTGTTTTGGTTTACTGAAGTTTGAATTGTAAGAGTGGCTCTTTGAATAGTTGGGTGTAAATGATTGTTTCCGACTTGCCTGCTGAGCTTGTACTCCTTTTTCCATGTCACGAGCATACTCGACAGCTTGATATAGTGTCATTGGTTTCAGTGGCTTGAGGTAGTGTTTAATTTCTCCTCTCAACCCATTAATGTAGCACTTGATATAATAGCTTTCAGTAACTCCAGGATTTTCCTTCCTATAAAAGGACATTTTTTCCTCAAATGTATCAGTGTAATCAGCAACAGAACTGAGGCCTTGCTTAATGGAATTGAAATTCTCAACCACATCATAAGAACTGTCGCCTGAGAATCTCTGTACAATCACTTCACAGAATTGTGTCCAGGTCAAATTTTCTTCCAGTACTCCTGAATTCCTGAGCCAAACATCTGCTTTGCCAGTTAGGTACATCTGTGCATAATCAAACTTAGCTTCTTCTGGGACATAGACCATGGCAAAGTACTTCTCTGTGGTTCTAAGCCATTCCCATGGGTTGTTGCCATCAAATCTGGGAAAATCCAGTTTTGGTGGTTTTGCTATGGATCTGTAAAATTGGGCATCTTTGTCCTGACAATTGTTTCTGTCATTCCTGTGGTGCCTGGTGTTCTGTTGTTGTTGTTGTCCTGGAGGATAGTACTGAGTATGCTCATAAGAGTTTTGCATGTTATATTGGTAGTGTTGGGGAGGAGGTTGGTAGGAGTAGTGAGCTTGAGGAGGGTATAGCTGATGTTGCTGGAACTGATGAGAATGAGGAGGTGCAGGCATAGGTTGTTGGGCATATTGTGGCTCATAGACCTGGTGGTAAGGATTGTATGGTGGGAAATAGCCTCTATAGTTACCTTGTGGAAACTGCATCTGGTATGGCGCTTGGTGATTGTATTGCTCGTGCTGGTAGTAATTGGGATCACTCTCATCATACACATAGCCAGTAGCTTCATAGTAAGCTTGCTGATTGTTGGGGTGTTGGCCTCCCGCCATATTAGTGGTGTAATCATAATACTGTTGTTGCTTATTTTGTTGTTCTTGCCTCCCGAGCTTGCGCCATACTGGTGTTCCTCTATCCAATGATGCACATTGTTGAGTGGTTTTGTTTTCTGCTGCCGTGCTTGATTCAGGTTGTTGAGATCTCTGAACCGTACCAGCAGCTGGTCCTTCAGGTGCCACCGTTGCTTGGGTTGGCTCTTTAATCATCAACGTTTCCATGCGTGCCATGAAATTCTCAATGCGTGAGAGTTGAGATTTTACCTCGGTGACCTCTGACTGGAGACCGGTGAACCTTTCTCCCATTGTTTCTACATCGAGACGCACCGCTTCAAGATCGGCCGCGTCTGCCTTTGATTTAGGCATCTGGATCGAACTAATTGACTCCGGAATTTTACCAAAGGATGACCCTTTGAACCCTCGTCAATGTTCAATTCCCTTCCGCCACCAGCGCTCCTCGCCTACCCAAAGGCACACGAACTGAGATTATCCACGGAATTTTACCACCGGAGGGGATACTCTCCAGCAACCGTGACTTTCCTCAGTTTATGCCCGAACTTTGCCGCCGCCGCCAAGCCGCCACCGTCGACCACGTCGTGAGGGACGTCACTACACCAACGCCACCGTCGACCGTACTCCGCCGCCGCGACCAGGGTGAGGAGGGTGGGATTTTACGGGAGAGCCCAACCAGCCTCTCAAGCCTCGTCGATTCGCCACCGATCTAGAGCTTGATTCACTCTAGAAAAAATTTCAGACGAGAAACGACTGCTCTGATACCAGTTTGTTAGATCCCGCTAGGAATCGAACATGAATTTGCTCCCAATATGGAGACCCATCGATCAATTTGGGGATTTCTAGTGGTAAAGCTAAGAACGATAAAGGAAAGTAGGATTGGATCCTGAGATATTTTTCCGATGGTACTGTCTTGCCCATACATCGGGACTTTATAGTCGCTTACAATTATTGTGCAGTAAAAACGATAATAACCAAGTTAAAAGATAAACAGTAGCTCTAAACTTAAAGACACATCTCTGGGACGGACATGACTGTCGTCAGCTTCGATCGTGGCCGTCCAGTTCTCTTTATCTTTAGTAACCCTTGGATCTTTCCTCTCCAGCGAAGCTTACTAGTCCAGACGACTGAATCTGTCTGTGGTACTGCTTCAGGTGTTGACAGCTGGTGCTGCCGATCAAGACAGTACGCGGAGGAGGGGCCGATCTAGGTATGGAGTTCATCTCCTCTTCGTCCCTGCGATAGCCCATCCAAAAGGGAAGAAATCTCTGTGCTAGAGGGATCCCGGCCGTCGCACATCGTAGCTCCCAACCCAGCCCCCCTTCTTGCTGATTGCCTTCTCTGTGCTAGGGGGATGGGCGCGAGTTCAGGACACGAGTTCGCCTGCGCCCCTTGAATCTGGAGGGTCGATCAGCTGACGGCCAGATGCACGGGCGGCAATGTTGAATACAGTGGCTCGAAGGAAACTAACGGCCTCCTGATTGTGCATGTTAGCTGCAATCCTCTTTCAGGTTTACTACTACTCTATCACTTTTGTACGGGTGATTGTGTCTGAGGTGTTTTTTGAGATTTGATTCCAGAGAGATTCAGTTCCGTAGAGATGATTTTCCCAATTGTTTTTGGTAGATTGATTTAATTCTGAAGGGGTCTCGAGATTCTAGCATACTTCTTTAGAGGAAATGAGCATCAAATTATTTTATATTTGGAAGAAAATTCCTGCATCATTGCATAGCTAATTAAGTGAGTGTTTTCATAGATTTAGGATTGCGTCAGCCTAGCTTGCAGAGTCTAACATAATTCTTTAGAAGAAATAGCCAGAAACTTATTTTCTATTTGGAGAAAATTCCTGCATCATGGAGTAGCCCATTAAGTAATTATTGTCTTGGATTTAGGATTATTGTGTTAAGCTAGCTTGGAATGACATGAATACTTAGTCGTTAAAGATAAATTCATGAAAGTTGTTCATACACGGTGGCCTGAAGAAATTGTGCAGCTAACTCAATCATACTCTGTTGCTGAAGTGGTTAAATCTCAATTTGAAGACTTCCAAATGTAATGGACATTTAAAGGTTTTCAAAGATATAGGGAATTCTCTAAATAGGAGACCCCCACTATAGGGAATTCTCTGCAATTTGGTACAGCCACTTCATCCCTATTAGCTTTGGTGGCCACGAGCAGATGTTCTATTCATGTTTGCTGCTTCTCCTTCCTGGCTTTACTACTGCCTTCCTCCAATGGTGGTGTAACACTCTGACTCTTCCCCTCTAAGACACACTATCTTTCACGGTTGGTGCCGCCTCTACTTCCTCCCAGCCTTTTTTTTGCTCTCTGAGCCTCCTTCCAATCAAAACTGCAGATGCATCTTGCTACCTTCCTCTTCGGCTCTTCCTCAGTAATGGCCTATGGCTCCATCTTCCCAGTTCATCGCACCACATTCTCTGACTCTAATCCATTTCTGCTGGTGTAAATGGTTGATATCTTCTCCATTTTGGTTTTGCCGAGTTCCATTTTTTTGAAACCTAAAACATCTTATATTTTGAAACGGAGGGAGTACTATATATGGGTTCTGCTAGGCTACGCCCACATAGTGCATATCAATGAATAACTTGCAGGTTAGTTGTTTAGACAATAACCCATTAATTTTATTGTTTATTGTTTTGTGTAATTTGTTTACGTTAATGCTTGTGGCAGTTAACCTTGATTGCCGCAGAATTCAAGTATAATTGATTCCTTTTTTCCTCGCCAAATAAAACAGAAGGAACAAACAAACTATATTTCAGAACTGAGATCGCCTAGAAGATTTTTCTTCTGCTGTGTTCAACTAAAGAAAGTCTTCTAAAGGTAATTTCCTCTCGCCTGCAGGTCAATCTAGAGGGTGCAAAGGTGCTCTTGAGTCCTGCCACCTCCTGAAGTTCAGTCCTGCGTGTGTAATCCTGATCCAGTTCCATGTACCAAGAACAGAGGCCTCTTGCTTCTTATGGAGATTGTCGTCGTCGTCGTCGTTTGGTATGGAGGGCTTCCTCCTCTATATGAGCTCTCATCTGAATTTATCCCTTAGATTTGGGAGCCCCTCGACTTCATCTACTGTGTTTGCAGCCGAATATATCCCTGTCCTTCTTTGATATTTGCCTGATAGCAGTTCAGCGTGAAGATATCCATGTGCTTTCTTGATTTTTACCTCAGAGAAGTTCAGCTCCATTGAAAAAAACATTGCCTATGTTGTTTTATCTTGAGGGACCTGGTCTATTATGTTTTTGTTTTGGTACATGGTCAGTAATGGTTGATTGCATAATATCAGTGTCCCTTCTGAAATGCAGACTTGCCTTTTTAACCTATGTTTTATGCGAGAACGGATAACTGCATTACTCTTGATGCTGATTATAGAAGTTATAATATTTTTTATGTAACTCATTGACCAATGAAGAATTGGCAATTCGGCTTGGTTGGCCCTCTATCCTTTTGGTACAGAGCATAATATTTAGTCTTTGTTATTGGAAATGTTGCAACACTTGAAACTTTTTCTGGACTTTGACATGGCTGTACAATGTTCTAAGTGAAGAAAACTTGACTGAAGGAACAGGATTATTATGTAGCTCTTCTTTTACCAGCCTATGAATAGAACATTGTTTTGTAACCTTCTGACTTTATACTATTGTGGTATTTAAGAGCTCATGTTCTCTGGTAGTGCTTTCACATTATGCAAGCTTCTCATAAATGAAATCCCATATCTCCATATGTTCATCGCACATGCCAGGCTATGCGGCAATCGCGCGCGCTTATCCTTCTAGTAGAACTTAATCACCAGCTACCAAACGGGCTACAAGTCATGCACCTCCGTCATCCACGGGCCCTGATATCCATAGACAGCACTAGTCCTTAGCGCATGGGCATGTTTTGGGAAGAGTTAAATCCACCGTTAGTCATTAGACTTATCAAACAAAATTAGTTCGGTCATTGTATATTAAGAATATAATTTTACGGTCACTGAATACGAGTTAGAGGTTCATCTTTGGTCATCGGTGCTGGTACAAGATCGTATTTGCTAATGTGGTACTGCGTGGACCCTATCTGTCAGCTATTAACCGTTTAGAGGGACTATTTTTAAATAATAAAGAAATAACGGGCACCACTAGGCATCGGATGCCGATACTAGCAAACCATCGGACTAGTACATTGCCGTAGGATGTGAATCACATAGAACGTTCGATTGGGGCAACATAAACAAGTGCAACCTGGTTGTTGACTAGTTTCCATGATGCTTCACTGTTGTAACCACTTCCATGTATCATACTAAATCTCACAATTTAGCATCTATTTTTTGGTAATTTATTTCTCGCCAGTAAATAACGACTTTTTAAGATGTATTTTCCAAAATACTTGGAAGCATCATTGGCAGGAATCATCTCTCTCCATGCATCAAAGCATTAGTTTTCAGGGCGTTTGACTCTGGAAGCATCATTTTTCTGGTGTGACGGAGCATATTGCTCCTGATTTTGAGAAACTAATTATTCTGGATTTCAAGAATACTAATTACGATTTAGACATCTCGTTTGCTTCAGGGGTAGTTTAGATTTTCTTCGGATGTAAATGAATTTGCTTCTTTATGAAAGAAATTCTTTTCTAATGTAAAAATACTTTTCAGCGCAGAAAGATTATGTTTCCTCCCACCAAAAAAATTGCTTCCGCTGTGAATGATTTTGCTTCAATTTAATATAATTTTTTGTCTAATTCGTAAAATTCATCTCCGTCAACTAGATAAATGCTTCAACAAAAATACATGTTGTTTCTGTTGACTAGAGAAATGCTTTCAATAAAATAAATATTTATTTCTGTCAATAGTAAAATTAAACAAACTATGGATAGACTTCAAAATAAATAATAAAATGCTCCTAGCAAACAGGGAATTTGCTTCCATGCATATACGCTTGAGTTGCTAGTCATGTTTTCCTTTGATTGATCCTGCTAGTACATGCTTCCTAGTTCCTACTCGCTTCCTATGTCGCTACCCTCAGAGATGCTCCTGAAGAGTCTAAGACTGGAACAGCCACGCCGCCACGGGAATGAGCCCAACGTCGTGATTCAGAGCCTGAGCAACATTCTAGCGGAATCGGTCAATGACCCACTGATTCGGAAGCAGCCGCCGAAACACCACCACCTTCTATCGCTGCCCTCCCGGTCAATTCTGCCCTACCGACGTCCCCTCGCGTCTGAGCTTCATCCGTGCTGGCACACGAGGACCTAGACCATATCGTAGCGGCGCTGTGGGATATCCATGGCCGAGCGGAGAGGAATATGTGCACGAGGATAGGCGGACGGCTAAAGAAGCAGAGCAAGGCGAGATGTGGTGTGAGGAAGAGGAGGGGATCGGTGAGGTGCATCCTGCAGCTGGTCGCTTGATTAGGGGATGTGTTTCCGGTATCTCTCAATTAGTGGAGGCTTTATGGCACCGTGTGTATTAATTGAATAAGAAAACTGATTCGAAGGAAGCAACAACAAGCGTGGGATTGAGGAAGCAATCAACGTCTCTAGAGTGGTCCGACGAAATGACTCACATCGGCTTCCATTGTATAGTCTTTACCAAGAGATAAGGTCGTGACCCCCTTCCGCCTCCACCCCCTCCGTCGTCCCACCTAGCTAGGCCTACCCATCTGTACCCATCTGTCACTATCTTGCCTTGGCCATGTTTTTTATGCGATGTCTAACCAACGCAGGTCCATGCCTTTGATCTGACTGCCAGAGCTGGCGGTACATTAACATTAACATAATGTATTTCTATGTATCTTATTATATTCTACTTAGCACACATTGCAATGTGTATATATTTGAGCAAACAAGACAACAACTCTCATACCAACGAATGAACACGAAAAATAAGGAGGATCACGGCAAGGAGAAAATGGAGAGACAAGAGCTGGTTTTTTTTTGTTGAGAATGAGCATATATTAATATCAAAATATATCAATTACACCTAGCCTCTGCAACAACGCATTGCCCTAGCGGCCAATGAATGCACACACCCAAAATAAAAAGAATTACAAAAAAAAAATCCTGCTACAATAATTCATTATTTTTTTATTACGAGGAGTATGCATCACCGTCTCAAGGCTATGTAAGAGCATGCCGGGAGGCTGCATTTGGTGGGGGTAGTTAGCAGCCACAACCTGTTAAGCAGTGTGGCCTGGTATCAAAGCAACGTTTTTCCCCTGGAGTATCCGAGCAACAATAATGCCTTGGTCCCAGCTCTGGACATATGCACATTTCAATCTTGATGTTACCCACCTGGGCAGTGGTTTGAGATGCACGCAAATAAAAAGGTGTTAAAGTCAACCATATTCTCATGCTAACTCTATACGTATCAAATTTTGCCCAAATTAGAGTGGAGACGGTAAGCTATCGATACATGTTGATAATAATAATATCCGATTCAACCCAATTATATGTCGTGTACTTACCCTCTGAAAAAGTTGTGACGCATCCAAGAATAACCATCACCACCACAAGCATGACAGCCTTGCCTCTCTCCATCATAAGCTTGGAAATAGAGAACGGATTGATCTATCTGATTTTTCCCCTCTATGGCGCACGAGTCACGACCATATACTTGCTATATGCTGCATATATACTTGAACCAAGATCCTATTTTTAGCCACAAGTAATTAGGCTCTTAATACCCATTATTCTTGGCTGGATACTATGAGATCTTCGGTCTTTATTACTAGTATAAGAATTTATTACGTCCAGGCTAGCCGCTCACACGATGCTAATATTCTTTGGCGATTTTATATCATAAGTGTGGATCTAGAAGAGATCCTCCATTATGTGGTTGACGCCCTATGATCTTTTGCTTTTGCTTTATGACATGGAAGTAACCTTTTACCGCTATCCGTGCTTGCTAATGTTGAATAAAAGAGCATTTTCTAAGAGTTTTAACCATAGTAAAAGATAGATAAAAGACAGGCAGAATAAGATAAACAAGATTGAGAAAGATGTTGTACATCACACTAGAGGAACCGCCGGTGTTGGCTTTGGCACCGTCGCCAGCCATGTCGTCGAGAAAGAGGTTGCTGATGTCGGGAAATAAGTCGTCGTTGGGAAAGACGTCAGTGCAGTCGCTATCCGTGAAGGAGTCCAGGAGTGGCCAGACAGGCTACCTGTGGAGATGCGATGGCGGTGCTCGAAGTAGGCGAGGAAGAACCTGGCGACGTGACGAAGACCATGCGCGGATGGCGACGACCTGCGCCGAGGGAGGTGGCGTGGTGGAAGCCTGCGACATCCTTGCGGGGTGACGGCGATGACCGCGTGCAGCGACGCTACTGCCCGATGGGGGCGGCGTAGCTGCAGGACGCGAGTCGGTGCAGCGGCGTGAGAACCACCAGCGACGGACACGCCTGAGAAGGCGCGTTGGTAGCCGGCGGCGGGGACCAAAGGCGGCGACGCTACGGCCCAAAGGGGCGACGCAGCGGCAGCCCGATGCTCGATCGGTGGTAGGCGCGTGCTCGGGGACATACTCGGCGGAGACGAGCGCCAGATCGGTTGATCAGACCGACGGCGGCGTTGTACGCGCCAAGTCCGTGACGATGGCAGATCGGAATCCGCGACGTCGTTGTCGGTGCAATCCCGGACGATGACGGCGAAGACAATCCGAGAGGGGGTCGGCCGCGGCATCCTCCCGAGGAAGCCGCAGCAGCCGGCCGAGGTGCGCGGCAGCCTGTCATGAGGCCGCGACGGCCTACTGAGGAAGGCACAGCGGCGCAGGTGACAGGCGCATGGGCGCGGTATAGATCGTCGATGCCGATGGTCGGAGTAAGGGCGCGGCGATAACGACGGTGATGGGCGACTCAATCCGATCTAAGATCGGTAAACCAAAAAATAAAACCGATCAAGAGATCGAAAAAAATACTTACAGGACAGCCGATCACGAATCGGCGAACGAACCCTGCGTACGGGTCGCGCAGCCCCCGGCGGAGATCTTGGAGATTGACCTCCCCAGGGGCGACGCGGTGCGGAAGTGGAGGCGGCGGCTAGGTCAAGGACCGTGTCGCTCTGATACCATGTTGAAAGGTAAAGGGAGAGAGAGATTGCGGAATATGATGGTTGTATTATTGAGCCTCTCGAACGAGTATATATAGGCGTACAGGGACCGACTTAGAGTACAAGACAAGTAACCTACTTGGAGCCCCTCCCCTACCGTTCCTCTCTTGTTTCTCGCACGCGCCTCCTGGACGTCCTCCCCACAGTCACCCACCGGGATTCCTCCGGCTACCGCCTCCTGGACGGCATCCCCACCGCAACCCACACGATTTCTCAGGCATCCGCCTCCTGGACGTCTTCCCTAGGCCGAGCAGAGCTGCGAGATGGCTGTCTTGTGGGGACGCTGTGGCCATTGAGGAAAGGGAGAGCTCAAGCGCCTGAACGGTGGCCTCAACATCCTGTACTTGCATGACGACCTCACCCTCGTGCTCGTGCGCGGCGGCGGCCATCTGCACCAGCGGTAGCTTGGTGCTTTGGAGGTAGAACATGCTGCGGCGTCACGTGTGCCTACCATTGCGTCTGTTTTTGTGCGCGCGGGCCGTCGACGTGAGGCGGAGATGGACCAGGAAGACGGCATATCTATCTTCCTCCTCTCCTCCAGCGCGTTTCTCGTCGCCTCCATCGCCGATGCTATCGCCGTGGACGAATTGGTGGGGTGGAACTAGCGCGCTGAGCCATCGCCGAGACGCGGCTGGCTGGAGAGAGGGTTGGAGCCGCTGTGAAAGGGGCCGGAGGAGCACACTGCCAGATTGGCCGACCTGGTTGTGCTGGCAAGCCCCATGCTCCGGCAACACGACATCGGCGCCATCGGCGTGCCCCAGTTCTGCAGAGAGCAGATGACATGGCGCTTTCTTTCCCTTTTTTTGTTTATTATTATATGGGGAATTGAGGAGGACCTTGTGTGATTCGAAGTCAATACTTTTGGGTGTTTTTGCCAAATGAAACATAATAAGAGGCCTGCCGATGGGTCATGTAGCTCGCCATGTCACCAAATACCACGTTGTACCCGCACGAGTGACCGGAGATGAACCTCTAACTCGTCTTGAGTGACTGTAAAATCGTATTTCTTAATGTACAGTGACCAAATTGATTTTGCTCGACAAGTTGAATTACTAACGATGAATTTAACTTTTTTGGGAAGGAGCAAATCTCTCGGGCTCAAGGCTTTTGTCCGTCCAAGCCATTATCCTCCCGGCCTCTGTGACATGCTTCGCTTGGTGGTGTGCTCACTCTTTCATGTATGTGCTCTCTCTTTCTCTTCATCTCAATTTTAGCTCTCTCTCCTTCGCTCCATGCATGCCATCAATTATATACAATAGTGCTATTGCATTTTATTTTTCGAGGCAACTTGTTGATATTTGACTCAACCTCCCGATGTTTATAAACCGATCGAACTCTTTGCAAGATAAACTATTGAAAGATAAACTCTCTCGTCTACTTCTATTGCTGGTGACTATTTTTGTTTTTATTTCCGTTAGTTTAAAAAGCCTAGTTGATTTGTGGCTGGCAGCCCACGCCTGATATGAGAAATTCATGTAGGAAGGCCAAGGAATAACTCTTTCCCATTCGTTAAAACTCTGCTTTTTTAACGCCCTTAAACTCTCTTTTTATGATGTGTAACTACGGGTCACCGTTTTAATTTCACCCAGCCTAGCTAGGCCTACCCATCTGTTCTCTACAGACCACATACATTCTGGTACATGGCTCGCATATGAAAAGTCAAAGAAAATCCTCTTTCCCTTCTCTCCCAGGTAGCCTGCTATACCAAATCGAGTGTTCTCACTATCTTGCCCTGGCCATGTTTTTTATGCGATGTCTAACCAACGCGGGTCCATGCCTTTGATCTGACTGCCAGAGCTGGCGGCGGTGGAGAGGTGCCTAGAGGTGGTTGTGACGGATCCCGTTATAGGTGAGCAGGAACAGATGGAGACGGTATTTAGGGGAAGACGGAGACGGTATTTAGGGGAAGATGGAGGGCGCAGGGCGGTGGTTTCTAACATAGTAGTATGTGTGTCAGGTTATGGATGCCCTTGCGTGTATATTAACATTAACATAATGCATTTCTATGTATTTTATTATATTCTACTTATCACACATTGACATGTGTATATATTTGTGCAAACAAGACAACAACTCTCATACCAACGAATGAACACGAAAACTGAGGAGGATCACGGCAAGGCAAGAAAATGGAGAGACAAGAGCTGGTTGGTAACATTATTATTTTTCATTACAAGGAGTATGCATCACCGCCTCAAGCCTATGGAAGAGCATGGCGGGAGGCTGCATTTGGTTGGGGTAGTTTGCAGCCACAACCTGTTATGCACTGTGGCCTGCTATGAAAGCAACGGAATTCCGCTTCGGAATCTGAGCAACAATACAACTTTTTTTCCACCCTGTATGGACATATGCACATTTCAATCTTGATGCTATCCTCCTGGGCAGTGGTTTGAGCTGCATGCAAAAAAAAAAAGTTATTAAAGTCAACCAAATTCTCATGCTAAACTCTATACTGTACTAAATTTTGTCCAATTTAGAGTGGAGATCGTAAGCTATCGATACATGTCGATAATAATAATATCCTATTCAACCTAATTATATAAGTGGTGTGTACTTACCCGCTGAAAGAGTTGTGACGCATCCAAGAATAACCATCACCATCACAAGCACGACCGCCTTGCCTCTCTCCATCATAAACTTGGAAATAGAGAACGGATTGATCTAGTATCTGATTTCTGCTCCTCTATGTCTCACGACATATGGTGCATATATATATACCTGAACCAACATGCTAGTATATTTAGCCACAAGTAATTAGGCTCTTAATGCCCATTATTCTTGGCTGGATATGAGATCCTCCGTCTTTATTAGCAAGAATTTATTACGTCCGGGCTAGCCAATGATCCTCCTACACATGATACTAAGTAATATTCTTTGGCGATTTTATGTTATATAATTGTGGATCTAGAAGATCCTTCATTATATGGCTGACGTCCTATGATCTTTTGCTTTTGCTTTACGACATGGAAGTAACCTTTTACCACTATTTGTGCTAGCTAAGCCATGTTATGTATACTAGTAGAATGCTCGTGCGTTTTCTACGAGTTATAAAAAAACAATGAGTTATAAAGGTACATTGCATCATTTGAATTGAAATTTTTTAGTATTGGTATTCCTTGCATGATAACAATTCTTAGATGTTATTTTCTTCTAGCCAAATTTTTGTATTAACATTATTAATTTTCTTCATATACATATTTGTACCCAATTTCTTTACCCAAGTATGGTTAATGTTTTAAAAAAATCCATGCATATAATTTGTATTTTATGCAACCTTCCCTTCTAACTTTTTTGTTCGGTACATTCTCCTGATGCACCGGATAAAATGCTTTTATCAATGGATGGACCGCGGTGAGCCCGAATAACTAACCACCACACTCATCTCCACGTTTCTTTTTCTCCTAAAAATCAACCAAGAAAAATCCCCTTTCCTCTTATCTTTACTGATTTCGACCCTACCAAAGCAAGCAAGAAAAATCCTCTTCTCCGCTTCTTGCCACACCATGCTCGATCTTTGGAGGTGAGCCTTGACCTCGGACTAACGCTAGAGTTGAGAACATGGGATTGGCCACCGGCGAGGCCGCATGTCGTCGATTTTGATAGCTATGGTGCGGTGGCAGGCAAGGTCAGTGCACATTGTAGGCATGAGCGTGTGGAAACCCGGCGTGGACCTAAACGCGGTCGCTTGGCCTCATCCCTCTCATTTACTCCTTTAGCGTATCTCTAACCGATCCCTAAAACTTTAGAAGAGTAAACCGAATCCTAAAACTTAGAGGAGTAAAAATACTCCTCTAAAGCTTGGAGGTTTCAAACCGAACCCCTATATTTAGAGGGGTAAAAATATTCTTTTCTTATTTGCAATGCAATATGTCCATACAAATGCATATATAATCATAGATTAATAGTCAAATACATACTGATACAACCCGATGCACACAATAAATACTGATACAACCCGATGCACACAATACATACTGATATAACCCAATACAATTGGTACATAGAGAATACTTACCGATACAAACCAACATAAACCAAACTATTCGAGTTATGCCATCGTAACAGCATTAGAACGCATAACAAGAATGTGCTATCTACTCAAGATCGAGTTAATCGATCTACCTCTTCTTGTCTTTTCATTAAAATTCTCATGAATCTTTTCCCAAAACTGTTGAAATGGTGAACGAACACCACTCTCTTCGTATAAAATGCATCATCTATAAGAGTTTGATGGTGCCATGCAAAAATACATCTCGTTGTCTTCGTCCTCAGTCCATGTAGAATTTCTTATACTATATTTGTAACAAAAATCATGTAAGCAACAACTTCTTCTACTCCTATTTACATTAAGAAAAAGAGGAAAAAATAACCTTTTTCCTCTTGTGTTGGTTGCGGCCGGCGGTGCCGGCAATCCATCCCCGACAGTAGCATCCGTGGAGACCGGCCCTGCATCCTCCAACTCTGTCCAGAGGTCCCGCGCGCAGACCAAACCCGTCGTGGGCGGTACCAACCCCGGGCCTCGTGGTATCTGTGGTCGGCGAGGAGGAGGCGACGAGCCTCGTCGCGACATTGGTGGTGGCCAGCCTCCTGGGAGATGACTCCGTGTTGCCGTGGTCACTGGAGGCGACGTCGGCTCCGATTTGCGACAAATCAATGCTGACGGAGCTCGATTTGCACCAAATCGAGGCAACGACCAAGGAAAGCTCACTCGTCCCATCGATTCCGGCGACGGCGAGAGGCAGCGAGCGAGGGGAGAGGTAGGCAGGAGGGAGACAGAGGGACCGGGGTGGGGGCGGCGGGGTATGGGGGTCGCCGGCTGATGACTGCAAATGCACATATCATTTGTAGCTAGTTTCGAAATAAAGATATCGATCCCACAGGGAGCGGGAGTTCTGAAGTCTAATAACTCTTGAATTAAATACTGAAATAGTAATGCTAAATAACGTTCTAAGTAACAAGATAAAATACGAGTTTTGTGTAAAAAGGTATTTTTAAGTTTTTGTATAAGAGGACAATAAGTAAAGTAAAACAAACTGAATACAGAAAGTTAGTATTGCGTATGTAAAAGAGATATGAAACTGCAATGGGAAAAGTGTTCTCAGGGAGTAGCGGATACACCTCTAGCATTATAAAGGGTTTAAGGTAAAGATTATTATCATGAACATTCTCAACTATGTATATGTGGGAGGAACTCAGTAGTTGGACAAATAGGAAGCAACCACTGCTCACATCATCCTCATAACCACAATAGACAAGTAATTGACATCAATCGAATTACTATGCTATTAGGGGATTTTATCCCATATGATGTATCCCATGGCATGGACAATGTTTCGTGAGTTTCCTCAGTTTCCAAATTGATACATAAGGGGTGCTAACAACTTTATAGTCACCGTAAGTGCTAGCACACCTCTGTCTACCAACAAGTAGTTCCCTCCATCAAATCCTCACAAAAGGCAAAATATTGAGATGTCGACTTCTCTCAACATCAAGATGAAGACAATCTAACACATGGTCACCGTGATGAATATCATAATAAACTTTATCTTATTTCAATCTCAGGCTAGGGTTTTTCCATCTCCCCAAGAACTAATGATCTACTCAGACATGGAGGCAATCAACATCATGGCAAAGACAATGGAATCTATCATGGAGGCAATCAAGATCATGACAACGAGTACGGAAATTACAACAAGATCTAAAAAGATGTAGATGAGATGGATGGAGATGGTGGTGATGCAGCGGTTGATGATGAAGATCGATGCCTTAGCCTCACGGATCTGCGTAGGGTGAATATGGATCCACGGTGGATGAGTTCACCCTCCAAATTCCTTTCGGGGGTGAGGTCTCTACGATTTCTAGTCGTTCTGTATGTCTGATAGCTTCGATCCGGATTACGGATGTAGTATAGCTATTTTTCCCTAGTAGACCTAGGTTTATCGAATCCTTGGGAAGCAGAGAGCAAAGTGAGATTACTTAAATAGACCTTCGAGAGTTTTAGAATTCCTTTTGTGTTTTCACCGGACCAAGAGTTTGCGATCTTTTTGTTGTTGTTGATGATGGAGAGAGAGGGCCTAGGGTCTTCGGTTTTCACCAGTAGCTGTGCCAAACATCTGATGGGAATAATTGTAGGGTTTCGTAGCATGGAAAACAAAATTTTTCTATCGCATACAAACAAACAAGCCAAGATCTATCTACTAGATTGTAGCAACGAGTCGATGGAATAACTTACCCTCGAAGATTCCAAAGTGTTTAACGAGAGCGGATTCTCGTGGGTGATGTAGTCGTACTCTTTCCGATCTCAAGATCGCGTAGACGATCCTTCCGGCGCTGCGTTCCGGCAGCGCTCCCGCAGTCGGTCACACGTTCGGTACTCGACGAAGACCTTCCTCTCCCTTGTTCCAGCAGGCAGCGGAGGTTGTAGTACTCTCCTCGCGATTCCGGCAGCACAACGGCGTGGTACCGGAAGTAGAGGGGAGATCTCGCAGGGCTTCGCCTTAAGCCGGAGCGAGTATGGTGGAGTATGAGAGAGCTCCTCGGTGATCTAGGGTTTAGAAACACCAAAGAGGAGAGGCTAGAGCCGGCGGTTAGGATTCCGGGGACCCCCAATTCGGTGGCTAGGGCAAAACCCTAGGGGGCGGCGGCGGCTATGGTGGTAGGGGCCAAGCTAGGGTTTGAGGAGAGGTACTTGTGTGTGATAGGAGGGAGCCCTGCCCCTCCTTATATAGGTGGAGGGGCCGGCGGCCAAGGGGAGGGAGGGGAGTCCCTCCCCAACTCGGCTTGGGTGGTGCGCCGGCTTGGGGAGGAGGACTCCCTCCCCAACTCGGTTTCACCCCCTCCTCCTCTTTTCCACTTTCCAATTTTAGCCGTTTGACTTTTCAATTTAGCTATTTGACTTTTCAAACTAGGATTCGATTAATCCTTTATTTGGAACAGCGATGACACTCAGTACATGATGCAATCATACCAACTTTGATACAACACATTCATGTACCCTTCCCTTCCGGAGTGCCGGACATTCTGGAACCTTCTAGAACATTCCCGATGAAAACACCGGAATCATTTCCGAACTCCGAAATGGGACTTTCCTTATATGAATCTTATTCTCCGGACCATTCCGGATCTCCTCGTGATATCCCGGATCCCATCCGAGACTCCGAACAACATTCGGTCTCTTTCTCATAATACCATAACTACTCAAACAACGTCGAATCCTTAAGTGTGTCTCCCTATGGTTCGTGAATTATGCGGACATGATCGAGACACTTCTCCGAACAATAACCAATAGAGGAATCTGGAAATTCATATGGCTCCCACATATTTCTACGATTACTTTGCGATCGAATGAACCACTTACATACGATACCAATTTCCCTTTGTCTCACGATAGTTTACTTATCCGAGGTTATGATCGTCGGTATCTCTGCATACCTAGTTCAACCTCGTTACCGATAAGTACTCTTTTCTCATTCCCATGATATGTGATCCCTTGTGAGCCAGTCACATGCTTGCAAGCTAATTGGATGACATTCCACCGAGAGGGCCCAGAGTATATCTATCCGTCATATGGATAGACAAATCCCACTCTTGATCCATGTGTCTCAACCAATACTTTCCGAACACTCAATGCCACCCTTATAGCCACCCAGTTACGGTGTGGTGTTTGTTGTCATCAAAGCATCCTTCCGGTGATGGTGCTCAGCATGATCTCATGGTCGAAGGAATTAGGTTACTATGTATCAGAAAGCTTATAGCAATTGAACTATTAAAATGACTTGATCTTTATGCTACGCTTATCTATAGGAGTATGTCCACCATATCATTCTCCTAACGATATGATCTTGTTGTTGATAACATCTCAATGTTCATGATAGGGAAACCACAATCATTTATCAACCAACAAGCTAGTGATGTATAGAGGCTATACTAGGGACTTCAAATTAAGTTTACAAATCACACAAGTATCAATGTTTCCTTGTTAATACTATTATAGCATGAATGTAAACATTTATCATAAACACAAAGATATAATAATAACTACATTTATTATTGACTCTAGGGCATATCTCCAACAATAATAGATACTAATAAAGTATGCATGTAATCGTTAGAGCAAGATAATTATATGTGGGAAGTGAATCCACAATTGTTATCGCCTCCGCAACCGCTTATAGCAATAACCTACTAGTCTCATCCATAGAAGAAAGAGAACTAATGATATGCATAGTGATGTCACCGTTGATCTCAAGTAAATCCCTCACATACAGCCGTACTACCCCTTCTGTCACTAGGGTTCCCATCCTGCAGATCAGTCATTACTCACACTCCCTTTACCTGGATCAATCCTTGGGGTCTTGGTTACCTGACAAGTCCTTAGATTGAGGCAAGAGAGAGTACTACGATCATCATGTCATACAAACTAATACATAATCCCATATATGATAAATAACATGCACAAAAAGCTACATGGCTAGGCCGAAGCCCTTAGTCCAAGGAGAATTACTCACACATAGAGATGAAATCGACAATCATAAACATTGTAATAGAGATCATAAGGTTGATAGCAAATAGTCTTACAATGTCGCCAATTGGAGAAGAGATCTACTATTACAAGTGGTGGAAGATGGCTATGGTGGTGGAGAAGGGTTTAGAGGTTTAGATCTAGACCTATTCCTCCGGCGTTGATACGTCCAATTTGCATCACTATTCTATATCATAATCCTCTATTCATTGATATATTTCGTATTAATAGGTGTTACTTATGTCTTTTCATCTGTTTTTGTATGTTGGATGATTCTTGGAGGATGAACTGCCGGAGTCAGGATTCTGATTGGAAAAGGAGGTGTTTCGATGTAATTTCGCAAAGATCAGAAAAATACCAGAAAAATTACGGAAAATCATATTTTCCCAGAAGATGAAGGAATCCATAAGGGAAGGCGGAGATGGGCCACAAGGGGCCCACGCCTATAGGGGTGTGGCCCACCTGGCCCACCTCCGGCTCCGCCCTCTCACCTATATCTTCCCCTCGAAACCCTAAAACACGAGGAGCAACCACAGAAAGATTCCGCCGCCTCTGCGGGGCAGAAAACACCGAGAGAGAAAGAGCTCTCCGACAGACAGATTTCTGCTGGGGAAATTCCTCCCAGGAGAGGGGAGATCATCGCCATCAACACAATCATCAATCTAGACTTCATCGGGATCATCATCATCCACACCATCATCTCCACTAGCACCATCTTCACCACTCCATGCCGCTGTAACAATTGTGTTGAATACTTGCATAATTCTTAGGGGAAACTTTCCCGGTGTTGATTACTATTGTAGTTGATGCTTGTGAGTGGAACCATTGGATTATTGTTTATGTTCAGATTGTTATTCATCACCATATCATCTTTGATCTTGATCCATATGGTGTCTTGTGAAGTTCATTTAGTTCTTGAGTACATGGGAGAAGTCATGTTGTTAGTAGTGGATTTGTGTTGAGATATTATTCAATGGTTTAGTATTTAAGTTGTGGTGTTATTCTTCTAGCGGTGTCATGTGAATGTCGACTACATGATACTTCACCATTATGGGTCTAGGGGAATGCATTGTGTATTTGGCTACTAATTTTGGGGTTGCCGGAGTGACAGAAACCTGAACCCCCGTTAGGACACCATTGCACAAAGAGCGTAGGATCTTAGAGTTTAAGGTTGTGGTTAGGTTTATATCTTAATTGCTTTCCTATAGTTGTGGATGCTTGCAGGGGGTTTAATCACAAGTATGTATTAGTCCAAGTAAGGTCGGTACATTAGCACAGGTTCACCCACACAACACTTACAACACCAAAGAAGGGTACTCAACTATTTGAAGCGAAAGCACTTGACAGAATTCCCATGTGTCCTCGAGAATGTTTGGTCCTTATAAGTATTTCCACCAGATTGTCCTTTGCTAAGAAAGGATTGGGCCACTTGCTCTGTTTGTTCGTTGTCCTTATTACTTGCACTTTATTTCTTTGCTTTATCAGAAAACTCCTAAAAATCCGTTTGCTAAGTATTTATAGATATTTCCTGCTCCATACCACTAGTCAACACCTTCTGCTCCTCGTTGGGATCGACACTCCTATTTATCAAAAGTACTACGATACACCCCCTATACTTGTGGTTCATCAAGACTATTTTCTGGCGCCCTTGCCAGGGAGTGAAGCGCTATTGAAGAGTGGAACTGGTAAAGGAAACTTCTACTGTGAGTATTGCTTTTTATTTATGTTTGTTACTTTGTTTCCAATATGGATAACCCACTTGGTTTTCTGTTTGGGAAAACTAATACCACTGTTAGGGTAGTAGATGAACCACCACCTGTTGAGATAGATCCTTTTAAGATACCTACAAGTATTGTTGATCGTGTTATGGATAATTATTATTTTGGGGATGGAACTGTCCATCCTGGTGATCACTTGCTTTTTATCCATGAATTATGCGGGTTGTTTAAGTGTGCAGGTATCACAACTGAACAGGTGAAGAGGAAGTTACTCTCCATATCCTTGAAAGGGAGAGATGAGGCATGGTATAAGCTGCTGAAGAATGGACAATCCATGGAATGGGAGGAGACGACATCTCTCTTTTACTCTAAATTTTATCCTCCCAGTGAAATCCATAAGGATAGAAGTCTTATATATAACTTTTGGCCTCTTGATGGAGAGAGTACAGCTCAAGCTTGGGGGACATTGAAGTTACTAATGCTTAAATTTCCTATTCATGAACTCCCTAACAATATTATTCTCAATAACTTTTATGTCTGGCTTTCTCTTCATGATAAAGATTTACTAGATGCTTCTTATGCTGGATCATTCACACATATGAAGGAAGAAGCTAAATGGGATCTCCTAGACCGTATTCAAGAGAACATTGAAGCTTGGGAGAATGACAAAGGGGGAAAGTCAGGTATAAATTATGATTATGAATACATTAAATATTTTATGGGAACTGATGACTTCCGTGATATTAGTACTGAGTATGGTATTTATTCTCAAGTTCTTGCAAAATGTTTTAAGGCTTTTGCCTCTTATATTGAAATTCCCAAAAAGGAGTGGGACAAGTACCATGCTCCCTATAAAGACATTGTTACCCATGTTCCTTCTAGCATTGAAGTTCGTACTGTTGATCCTATTTTGCATGAACCTTATGTTGAGAAAATCCCTTTTCCTCCTAAGGTAAGGGAATATTCTATCATAGCTAATGTGGTTAGCAAAAGTGCAAAGAAAACTGTGGAACCAAATGAGCAAATAAATATTGAGCCTGTGCTAGCTATTGTGAAAGATCTTGTCACTAAAAATATAGAGGATGAGCATATTGTCTTCTGTGAAGATGCTTCTAATATTGTCTCCCATCCTAGAAAAGCTAGTGTCCCTCTGCTTTCTGTTAAGATTGGTGATCATTGCTATTATGGTTTATGTGATATTGGTGCTAGTTCTAGTGTTATTCCTTATGAGCTTTACAGGGAAATTATGCATGAAATTGGTCGTTGTGAGCTTGAGGATATTGATGTGGTTATTTACCTTGCTAATAGAGAGACAGTCTGTCCCATTGGCATTGTAAGAGATGTGGAGGTTCTTTGTGGTAAGATTAAATATCCTGCTGATTTTCTAGTACTTGGTTCTAAAGCTAGTAAAACATATCCTAGTATCTTTGGTAGACCCTTTTTGAATACTTGTGGGGCTATCATAGATTGTAGGAAGGAAAAAGTTTTGACTAAGTTTGATGGAGAGTCTTATGAGTTTAATTTTTCCAGATTTGCTAAAAACCCTTATGAAAATGAACTGCCTAATGAGGATTTCAGGGTTGAACAACTTTTTGTTATTTCTCTTGCTCCTAACAATGCCTTGCACAGTTTATGGAAGATCATGAAAGTGATGTCTTCATGAAGGAAAGAAATGAGATTGACGAGGTTTTCCTTCGTTAGCCTGAGTTACTTAAGCATAATCTACCTGTGGAAGATTTGGGTACCACACTACCACCTAAAGGGGAGCCTTTTTCGAATTAAAACCTTTACCTGATGATCTTAAATATGCTTATCTTGATGATAAGAAAGTATATCCTATTATTATTAGTTCTAAACTTTTAGGAAAGGAAGAAGAGAGGTTATTGGAAATACTGAAGAAACACCGAGGAGCTATGGGCTATACTCTTGACAATTTAAAAGGGATTTCTCCTACTATATGTCAGCACACTGTTAATATAGAACCTGATGCAAAACCAGTTTTTGAGCACCAACACCGTCTAAATCCTAAGATGAAGGATGTGGTAAGAAATGAGGTATTAAAACTCTTTGATGCTGGTATTATTTACCCTATTGCTGATAGTCAATGGGTCAGCCCTGTTCATTGTGTCCCGAAGAAAGGGGGAATCATTGTTGTGCCTAATGAAAATAATGAGATTATACCCCAAACAGTAGTGGTTGGGTATAGGATGTGCATTGATTTTAGAAAGGTTAATAAAGTTACTAAGAAAGATCATTATCGTTTGCGCTTTATTGATCAAATGCTTGAGAGGTTGTCTAAAAAGACCCACTTTTGTTTTCTTAATGGTTATTATGGGTTCTCTCAAATTGCTATAAAAGCACAAGACCAAGAGAAAAGCACTTTCACTTGTCCTTATGGCTCTTATGCTTATAGGCGTATGCCTTTTGGTTTATGTAATGCTCCTGCTACCTTTCAGAGATGTATGTCTGCTATCTTTCATGGTTTTTTGAAGAAATTGTGGAGGTTTTCATGGATGATTTCTCCGTCTATGGAACTTATTTTGATAACTATTTGCACAACCTTGATAAAGTTTTGTAGAGATGTGAATAAACTAACCTTGTTCTTAATTGGGAGAAATGCAATTTCATGGGTAATGAAGGGATTGTTCTTGGACACAAAATTTCTGAAAGAGGCATTGAAGTTGATAGAGCCAAAATTGAAGCAATTGAGAAGATGCCTTGCCCTAGGGATATTAAAGGTATATGTAGTATCCTTGGTCATGCTGGTTTCTATAGGAGGTTTATTAAAGATTTCTCCAAAATTTCAAATCCCCTTACCAATCTTCTTCAAAAAGATGTACCTTTTGTTTTTGATGATGATTGTAAGGAAGCTTTTGAAACTTTGAAGAAAGCTTTGACTACTGCTCCTATTATTCAATCACCTGATTGGAGTTTACCTTTTGAAATTATGTGTGATGCTAGTGATTTTGCAGTGGGTGCTTTTCTTGGGCAACGTGTTGATAATAAGTTGAATGTTATTCATTATGCTAGCAAGACTCTAGATGCTACTCAAAATAATTATTCTACTACTGAAAAGGAGTTCTTAGCTGTAATCTTTGCCTGTTATAAATTTAGACCTTATATTGTTGATTCAAAGGTTACTAGATGGGTGTTGCTTTTACAAGAGTTTGATCTGCATATTGTAGATAGGGAATGTGCTGAAAACCCTATTGCTGACAATTTATCTCGTTCGGAAAACATTTCTTTTGACCGTTTGCATGTTAATGATAGTTTTCCAAATGAACAGTTGGCTGCAATAAGGGTAAGCCCGCATGAGAGTCCTTGGTATGCTGATTACGCTAACTTTATTGTTTCCAAGTATTTGCCTCCAACCTTTACAGCTCAGCAAATAATAAAATTCTTTTATGATTTGAGGCATTACTTTTGGGATGACCCGCATTTATATAAAGAAGGAGTAGATGGTATTATGCGAAGATGTGTACCAGAATTTGAACAACAAGAGATGTTGAGAAAATGTCATGGCAGTGCTTATGGAGGACATCATGCTGGTGATAGGACTGCACAAACGGTTTTACAATCTAGCTTTTATTTCCCTACCCTTTTCAAAGATGCAAGGAAGTTTGTCTTATCATGTGATGAATGTCAAAGAGTTGGTAACATTTCTAACGCAATGAAATGCCTATGAATTATTCTCTTTTATTGAACCTTTTGATTGTCGGGGATTTGACTTTACGGGTCCTTTTCCTCCTTCAAAAGGGTATACTCACATTCTTGTTGCTTTTTGACTATGTTACAAAGTGGGTAGAGGCCATACCTACAAACAACGCTGATGGTAAGACCTCTTTGAAAATGCTTAAGGATGTTATTTTTCCTAGGTTTGGTGTGCCTAGATATCTCATGACTGATGGAGGCTCTCATTTTATTCATGGTGGTTTTAGGAAAACTCTTGCTAAATATGATGTTAACCATAGAATTGCTTCAGCTTATCACCCCCAAACCAGTGGGCAAGTAGAACTTTCCAATAGCGAAATTAAATCTATCTTGCAGAAGACTGTTAATAGATCTAGGAAAAATTGGGCTAAAAGTTGAATGATGCTCTATGGGCTTATATAACTGCTTATAAAAATCTTATGGGGATGTCTCCTTACAAAATGGTCTATGGGAAAGATTGCCACTTGCCTTTAGAATTAGAACACAAATCTTATTGGGTAGTGAAAGAATTGAATAGAGATTTTAAACTTGCCGGTGAGAAAAGATTGCTTGAATTGAGTACTTTAGATGAGTGGAGAAGTGAAGCTTATGAAAATGCTAGACTCTTTAAGGAAAAAGTAAAAACATGGCATGATAGGAGAATTCTAAAAAGGGAGTTCCACGTTGTTGAGAAAGTTCTTTTGTATAGGTCTCGTCTCAGATTTTTTGCAGGGAAACTACTCTCAAAATGGGAAGGACCGTTTGTTATTGAGGAAGTATATCGTTTAGGTGCTATAAAAATATCTTCTTTGAAGGACGACACCACACAGGTGGTGAATGGTCAAAGACTTAAACATTATATTTCTGGAGATTCTTATAATGAAGATGTTGACATTATTCAAATGGTGACTCCGGAAGAATTCATTAGAAACCAAACACCAGAATCTGCAGAGTTCGTCTTTGAATAGGTAAAAGTGGTGAAAACTGAAGGTTCATGAAAGCCTAATATTTTTATATTTTTGATGTTTTTATTACATACGAAAGGTTACGAAACAAAGCAGAGGAGGAAACGGAGGCCAGGGTGGCCATACCCACCCTAGGCGTGGGCCCCAGCTGGCCGCGCCTGGAGGGGGTGTGAGCCCCCTGAGCTTCGTCTCTGCCTTGTTTTTGCACCAGTACTTTCCTTATGCTTTGAAACTTTGTAATATATAACCCCCCGGGTCTCCCAGGTTCGTATATCGTGTTCTCATCTTGTTTCTGTTTCGATATGTTTCTGTCAAGCAGATTCTCAGTTTTAGAGTCACAATGTCTTCCTCTGGATCACCCATGGAGGATTCCTCCGCAGATGTCATCAACCCGTACATGTATGAGTTAAGGATTCATCCCAAGAAGTTTATTCTCAAGGATGGGAAGGTGCAAATGAAATAAGTTCAACGCCCTAAAGGATAAGGCAGTCTGGAAGACAAGATGGAAGCTTTGGAGAAGGAAGTTTTCAGGTACAAGAAGATGGCAGAATGCGAAGTGGATGTCATCCATAAGATAAGTTCAGAACTCATCGCCAAGCACGAGGAGGAGGTTGCTGAGCTCTGAGACGAAATCTTCTCGCTTCATCAGACCACCAACCAATTACATGTATAGCTCTATGACATACAAAATCAAAACTGTGAGTATGAGGCTAGATTTAATCGCATAAGCTCTACTGCTAGTTTTAGGATTATGGAAACCAGGACGTCCGTTTTGGATGGGGAACCTTTGCCTTGGAAGTTTGATGATGACAAGAGAACACCACCATCGAAGGAGTAATTCGTCATCAGGTTTGGCATCCCCTTGGCTTGTTCCAAGCTTGGGGGAGTGCCGCGGTATCACATCATTATCTTTCATCTTTTACCTTTTTAGTAGATTCATATCTTTGGTAGAGAAGTTATCTTATAGGTTTGTTTGCATTGTGTAAGTATCTCTCCTTTAGTTGATTATCTATGTATCCCTTGGTGTGAGTGCCTTTATGGATTATTAATGAGAAGTTTCATATTTTACTTTTTGCACTTCTTATTTTAGTTTGCAATCTCTATTATATGATTGATCTTGTTGATCAGTATTGGTATCACTTTCGGAGCATCAAGTAGATCTAAATTGGTTTTGGCAAACCGAGCTCTGGTCAGTAGCAACACTTTTTGAGGTTTCAAAGGAAAAGAGAGAAAGCTTACAGGTATTTTGTATCATTTATTTTCTTTCTTGATTGGCTCATAAGCTTAGTATTCTTTATTTAAGATCGTTTGTGTCTTCAAGGAAGATTGCATGTTTGTCTTTATCACTTGTCAGTTTGCTTGTTTCCTTCTACTCTTTTTCTTGCTACTCAGCCTTGCTAGCCAAAAACCTATTTTGAGAAGGCATACTTCTCATGCATCCAATCCCTTTGAACCAAAACCTGTGCCATTTGTGTCCACCATATCTACCTATTAGCATTATTGCTACACCAAGAAAATTCTCAAGCTTCATCTATGTTTCGAATTAAAAATTATTTTGTTATGTGAAAACTAGTTAGTAAAGCACTCACGAACTTGATGGTACACCTTATTTTCTTGCCCCTAATAAACTTGAACCATTGTGTCATCAAAGTTGTATATGCTTGCATCTATACGTTGGGATTAGCAGAACCGTGTTGTCATGGGGAATGCTTTTAACACTTATGGATACATATCCAGTTGATATCATGCTCTTTTGTTTACGGATGTCGTCGATGTGAAATAAAAGGGGAGCTTGTAAGTCCATGGAGTTATGTATGTGTGTTAGAGAAACGCCTGGGCCACTAGCCTAAGCCATGCCTAATCATGGTGGAAACTTGCAGCATAACCATAGTGAGAAATCTGTGAAGCATCCTCAATAAAAACCTATGCAAATAGCAAATAAAAAGATCGCTGAGATGCTCACTGTCTGCTTGCCTTGTCACTTTGACTATGGGATAACTCCTGTATCATGTGCAAGGGGTACCCCATTGGCGGTTCTTTATGATACACATGTACTTACAATGAAAAGAACTTACCGGTAACTAAAGTTGAGTAGCATGAGGAGCGGTCCTCGTACTCAAGGGACATGACATTTCCAACTTATATTTCATCAAGTATATACTCCATCTTTGTTCACTCTAACCTTAATCATTTCAAGATGCTTATGATAGGGGCAATGAGAGCTCAAACCTAGTAAGTACCATAATCTTTTGGAAGCTCTTTATGAACTTGAAATCCTTGTTCCCCTCTATGAAGGGCCATTCTCCTATTTTCTAAGTTGAGTCAGTAAGCCTACTTCCTCTCTATCTCCAGCGAGCATTTGAGTTGTTGTGTTTCAAGCATTCATATGATGATTTATTCAATCATGTTCTTTATCTTCCTTGTTTGCACAAGACTCTTATCTATTGAGTATTACTTTGAAAGCCTTCATTGTGAAAAATATTTTATGTTTGAGCAAAGAGTACTCTTGTTTTGAAAACTGCTATAAAAGTTTTTGTGAAATTGTTTACCAGCTGTTCTCTGACCAAGAACAAAAGTTTGCCAATTCCAATTATGATTTATCTTTATGCATCTCTATTGTGACTCATGTACTTGTTGCATGCTAAGTTATATAATGGTGAGTTGCTTTCTTCTATGAGTTGTGTACTGGTAAGTGTGATGCTTCTTGTTCGTATTCTTTTATCGACACTTCACTCCATAAACTTGTGGACATGTTTACTGAGCTCAGTTTTTGCTTGGGGATAAGCGAATGTCTAAGCTTGGGGGGAGTTGATACGCCCAATTTTCATCACCATTCTATATCATAATTTGCCTCTATTCATTGATATATTTCATATTAAGAGCTGTTACTTATGTCTTTTCATCTGCTTTTGCATGTTGGATGATTCTTGGAGGATGAACTGCCAGAGTCAGGATTCTGATGGAAAAAGAGGTGTTTCAATGCAATTTTGTGAAGATCATAAAAATACCAGAAAAATTACGGAAAATCATATTTTCCCAAAAGACAAAGGAAGCCAGAAGGGGAGGCAGAGATAGGCCACAGGGGGCCCACACACCCTAGGCGTTGGCCACCCCTAGGCCGCGCCTACAGGGGGTGTGGCCCACCTGGCCCACCTCTAGCTCCACCCTCTCGCCTATATCTTCCCCTCGAAACCCTAAACCATGGGGAGCGACCACAGAAAGATTCCGCCGCCTCTGCGGGGCGAAACACACCGAGAGAGAAAGAGCTCCCCGACAGACAGATTTCTGCTGGGGAAATTCCTTCCCGGAGAGGGGAGATCGTCACCATCAACACCATCATCAAGATATACTTCATCGGGATCATCATCATCATCATCATCCACACCATCATCTCCACCAGCACCATCATCACCACTCCATCCCGCTGTAACAATTGTGTTGAATACTTGCATAGTTCTTAGGGGAGACTTTCCCGGTGTTGATTACTATTGTAGTTGACGCTTGTGTGTGGAACCATTGGATTATTGTTTATGTTCAGATTTTTATTCATCACCATATCATCTTTGATCTTGATCCATATGATGTCTTGTGAGTGATACGTCAGAAACGTATCTATAATTTTTGATGATCCATGCTTGTTTTGTATCTTCTTTGCTTTGCTTTGTCTACACTTTGAGGTGTTTTTATATCTTTTCTAGAACTAACCTATTAACAAGATGCCACAGTGCCAGCTGCCTGTTTTCTTCTATTTTTGGTTCCACAAAAGGCACAAAATCAATATTCTCGGAATTGGACGGGACAAAAGCCAAAGTCATTATTTTCCCGGAGCAGCACGGAACCACGAAGCAGAACCGGATGGGGACCACATGGCGGCCAAAGCCCCTAGGCACGGGTGGGCCCACCTCGCGCCTGGGTAGGTTGTGGGCCCCCTGGACCCCCACCGACCTTGATTCCTGCGCCTATAAGAAGCCTCTGATGGGAAAACCCTAAATAATCCAGAAGAAATCCACGAAAACCTCTATAGCGCCGCCGCCACCGAAAGGGAGATTCGGGTGACAGGAAGTCTCTGTTTCGGCACCCTGCCGAGACGGGGAAGTGACCACGGAGCCATCTCCATCGATCTCCATCGACATCTTCATCACCGTTGCTGATTCCCATGATAAGGAGGGAGTAGTTCTTCCTCGAGGCTAAGGGCTCTACCGATAGCTATGTGTTCATCTCTCTCTCTCTTTGCATTATCTTGTGGTCATGAGCTTTGTAATCAAGTAGATCAACCTTGATACTCAAGTGCTTCATTAGATCTCTGCTCTCCCCATGTGTGTGAAAGTGACAGCGTGCACGCCATGGTGGCACTTAGGTTTGAGTCTACATAAATACTCTTTGTGCTTTAATAGATCTATGATTTTCCCCACGTGTGTGAAAGTGACATCGTGCATACCATGTGTGGCACTTAAGCTAGACTACATATATATTTGTTATGAGTTATATTTGGAGTTGAATGTCTTTATGAAATTGTGGCGTTTGTTGGAACCATCTAGCGCTCAAGGTGACAGTGTGGGGTTATCTAGATTGGTGAAGGCCCTACCATGGATTAGAGTGTCCAACCAGAGAGTAGTTTAGAGTAGTATCATTAAGAGAGGATATTTATATGAGAGAGTGTTCAGTAGTGAAAGTATGATCCAGAGGCCTTGTTTCTAAGAATTGAAACACCGTTTGCTACTAGATATGTTGCATGTTTGCTTACTTCCATCTTTGTTCCGTTTGCCGGGGAGGTTTGGGCTTTTGCCTTTCCTCCACGCCATCAGCTCTTTTCTGGCACCGTTACCCCACGTCAACAACAAGTCAGAAGCTCTTTTCTGGCACCGTTACCACTTTTATTTTAGTATCTCTTCGCCGAACTAGTGCACCTATACACCTGAAAAGTGTATTGGGTGTGTTGGGGACACAAGAGACTTATTGTATCTTGTTTGCAGGGTTGCTTGAGAGGGAATACCTTTGACCACTTCCTCCCTGAGTTCGATAAACCTTGGGTGATCCACTTAAGGGAAACTTGCTGTTGTTCTACAAACCTCTGCACTTGGAGGCCCAACAACTGTCTATAAGAATAGAAGTGCGTAGACATCAAGCTCTTTTCTGGCGCCGTTGCCGAGGAGGTAAGGTAAAGGGTACTCACATCCTCCGGTGTGAGTGCTCAAAGTTATTTCCTTTAGATTCTGCAGTTTTGCCTTTTTGTTTCTTGTTTTCACTAGTTAGGCTTAATGGAAAACAACAAAAAAATTAGAGAGCTTTATAGTTTTTATCTTGAGTTAGGACATGAAGTGTTTGAAGAGAAAATTAAAAAACCTATGGAGCTTTATTTGCATACTAATAGCAATGTTATTAGTATGAATTCTTTGGACACCATTGTTGCTAATTCTATGGAAAAATCTAAGCTTGGGGAAGCTAGTTTTTATGAAAATGATCTTTTTAGTCCCCCAGCTTTGGAAGATAGCTATTCTATTGTTTATGATGATTCCAAACCTCCAATATATGATGATTACAATGATGAATGAGATATTTTCATTCCACCTACTATTGAGGAGAAAATTTATTGTGATTGTAATATGCCTCCTATATTTGATGATTATGGTGATGAGAATAATAATGATAGCTATTTTGTTGAATTTGCTCCCACTATAATTAATAAGAATGGCTATGCTTATGTGGAGAGTAATAATTATTATATGCATGTGGCTCATGATAAGAATGTTTTATGTGATAGTTATATTGTTAATTTTATTCATGTTGCTACTGAAAGTTATTATGAGAGAGGGAAACATGGTTTTATGTATCTCAACAATATTAAGTTTCTCCTCTTTATGTTGAAATTTTTGAAGTTGCACTTGTTTTGCTTTCCTATGCTTGGTGCTTTGTGCTTTCATGACTTGTTTCTTTACAAGATTCCTATGCATAGGAAGTGGGTTAGACTTAAATGTGTTTTGAATTTGCTTCTTGATGCTCTCTTTTAAATCAATTCATATTTCTTATGTGAGCATCTTCTCAAGCTATCAAGCCTAACTTAAAGGCGTTAAAGAAAAGTACTTGTTGGGAGATAACCCAAGAGTTTTCTTGAGTCTTGGAAGTTTTTTACTTCAGTAATAACCTCTCCTTATCCTTTTTGTTTGCTTTTTGAGCCAAGAATGACCTCTAATGAGAGGGAAGTAAGATTTGGGGAGTTGCTGTCCCGAAATAGATTTCTGTCCTCCACCATAAAAATTCGTGAGGAGTCTCTATAAGTCAGATTGAGATGAAAATTTACGAATAAATCCCCCAGTATGTTAGATAACTTTCAGTATTTCAACACTTTTTTATTTGAGCAACAGAAGATTTTCTAAAAATAGGTTTCTACCTGCCGGTCTGTTTTGATAGATTTCTGCCATTATTTGCATTTGCTTCTTATTGATTCCTTTTTGAGTTCTCTTTAGGTGAATTGATCTTTTTGAAGGAGTTACCACAGTAGCTTGTGTTTTTAGTGAAAAGCCTTGTTGTTCCAAAGCTTTGCCAGAGGTCTAATATCTTTTGAATACACTAATGTTGCTAATGAAGATTGTGTGAAGTTTTGTATGAAGGAAACTTTCAGGTGTAGAGAGGGAATGATGTATGAGATGAAGAATGGACAAAAGCTCAAGCTTGGGGATGCCACCCCGGTGTCACCCCAAGAAATATTAAAGAGGTACAAGCGTCAAAGCTTGGGGATGCCCAAGGCATCCCCTTCTTCATCAATAAAAATCTCATGTCTTTCTAGACACTTCGTTTTTATTGTTTCATGCATTGTTGTGTTGTTCTTGGAGCGTCTTAGTTTTCGTTTTTGGTTTTTGTTTGCTTGAGTAAGTTGGTTGGTTACACCACACTTCTTTTGGAGAGAGACACACTTTGTTTCCATTGCCTAGAACACTCTAGTTTTCACTCTTATTGTTTTGTGAGTGTTCACTTTTGCTAGCACTTCATTCAGCCTTAGTTTTCTTGTGCTTTCAGCTTATAACTTTTTAGTTCTTATTTGTGGATTTGTGAGACAAGCTCACTGGTCTTTATTGATTATTATCTTTGTGAGTTGTTTCAAATAGGTTGATTGGTTTTGGAAAAGAGTAGTAAGTTCTTGCTTTTAAGTGCAAGAGGAGCTTGCATTGACTGTGACTTAGACTTTAGCATGACATGCTAGGTGTTGTTTTGACCTTATTCTTAGTGATTATTGTTGTATCATGTCTTTTTACAAACAATTGGGATTGCTTAGTGTGCCTTGAAGGAATCATGCGTTGTTTTAGCATACAAAAGCATAGTATTGTGGTATTCTCCTTTGATGCTTTGTTTGGGTTAACTTGGCACATGCTCACACCATGTTATGACTATGACAAGTCACCATTATCCTCTATGATCATTTATTCCTTGACTTGTAGTACCACTCTTTGCTTTGATTAGTATGCTTTGTTGCTCTACATGATTATGGCCATTATGCTCTCTTAGTTGGTTGCTCCCAGTCTTTTGCTAGCCTCCACTTGTATGAGTAAGCTCTACTCATGCTTCCAACTCCCAAGAAACCAAGTTTTTCCAAAGTGTCCACTATAAACTCCTATGCATGGTGTGTTACACCATTCCAAGTATATTCTTGTTTTCAACTATCTTCCAATTAAAAAAACTATTTTGTTATGTGAAAACTTAGTGATTAAATCCCTCACGAACTTGATGGCACACTTTATATTCTTTGCCCCTAATAAACTTGAACCATTGTGTCATCTATGTTGTATATGCTTGCACTTATACGTTGGAATTAGCAGAACCGTGCTGTCACGGGGAACGTTTTCAACAATGCACTTGTACTTTGTACTCAGTTGATATCATGCTCTTTTGTCTATGGATGTCACCGGTGTGAAATAAAGAGGGAACTTTTAAGTCCATGGAGTTTGTATCCCGTGTTAGAGAAACACCTAGGCCGCTAGCCTAAGACATGCCTAATCATGGTGGAAACTTGCAGCATCACCATAATGAGCTATCTATGAAGCATCCTCAATAAAAATCTATGCATATGGTAAATAAAAAGATTGCTGAGATGTTGATTGTCTGCTTGCCTTGTTATTTTGGTTATGGGAAAGCTCATGTACCATGTGCAAGGGGTACCCCATTGGCGGTTCTCAATGATATGCAAATACTTACAGTGACAAGAACTTACCTGGACCCAAAGTTGAGTATGCATGAGGTGTGGCCCTCGTATTCAAGGGACTTGAGATTGCCAACTTATACTTTGTCAAGCATATACTCCATCTTTTCCACTTTAACCTTAACCACTTCAAGATGCTTATGATAGGGGCAATGAGGGCTGAAAGCTAACAAGTACCATAATTTTTGGAAGCTCTTTTTGAAACTTGAAATCCCCGCTTCCTTTATAAAAGGTCTTTCTTCCACCACTGTTGAGTCTCTAGCTTCTACCTATAAGCACCATTAAGAGAGCATAGTTGTCATTCTATGTGCAGTGTTCCAAAGCTTATTGATTGACGCATATTGTGATATTACTTGTTCTTGTTCTACTTGTTTCTAGTCACCCTTGTGAACTTTGAAGGTGTCCTATGCATTTATTCGCTACTCTATGAGGGACAAGCTGATTGCCGCTATGCCATGTTTTCTATATGTGAAACAAACAAACGTTTTTCAATGCATGTTATTCATGATCTTTGTTTGTAGCCTTTCATGTTGCATGCATAGTTACTATGTCCTATTGTGAGAACTCCATATTTCATGCACATGTTTAGAGTTTGTTGATCACAGATTTCAATGCTTGCAAATGGTTTGATCTTTATTGTGAGAGTGCATGTCACCTAAAAATTACTATTTTTATCACTTACCTACTCGAGGACGAGCAGGAGTTAAGCTTGGAGATGCTTGATACGTCAGAAATGTATCTATAATTTTTGATGCTCCATGCTTGTTTTGTATCTACTTTGCTTTGCTTTGTCTACACTTTGAGGTGTTTTTATATATTTTCTGGAACTAACCTATTAACAAGATGCCACAGTGCCTGTTGCATGTTTTCTTCTGTTTTTGGTTCCAAAAAGGCAGAAAACCAATATTCTCGGAATTGGACAGGACAAAATCCAAAGTCATTATTTTCCCGGAGCAACACGGAACCACGAAGCAGAACCGGAGGGGGACCACAGGGTGGCCAAACCACCTAGGCGCGGGTGGGCCCACCCCGCGCCTGGGTAGGGTGTGGGACCCCTGGACCCCCACCGACCTTGATTCCTGTGCCTATAAGAAGCCTCCGATGGGAAAACCCTAAATAATCCATAAGAAATTCACGAAAACCTCCATAGCGCCGCTGCCACCGAAAGGGAGATTCAGGTGACAGGAAGTCTCTGTTTCGGCACCCTGCCGAGACGGGGAAGTGACCCCGGAGCCATCTCCATTGATCTCCATCGACATCTTCATCACCGTTGCTGATTCCCATGATAAGGAGGGAGTAGTTCTTCCTCAAGGCTAAGGGCTCTACCGATAGCTATGTGTTCATCTCTCTCTCTCTCTCTCTCTCTCTCTCTCTCTCTCTATTTGCATTATCTTGTGGTCATGAGCTTTGTAATCAAGTAGATCTACCTTGCTACTTGTGGCGCCCCGCAAAAACCACTGCTAGAAAATCGCATGTCTTGTCTCTGTGCATCATCATAACATCAGCATGCATCTATATGTTTAAAACTATTTTGCTAAAAACCCTATTTTTTGTTTTCTATATTAATCCCCTCGTCCTATTTCAAATCAAACCCTGGTCGTCCGAATATTTTGTTTTATCTAAAAACTATTTGCAGAAAGTTTTATAAAATAAAATGAATTAAAATGTTTACCGGGGGGAGGCCGCCGTCGGCCAGGCCCAAAGGCCCAACTAGCAGCAGCCTACTACCTCTTTGAATCCTGGCCCTTGATCAAACCTGGATCTATCTAGAAACCCTAATCCCCACCCAAACCCTAGACCTACCCCAAATCCCACCCAGCACTCACACCCCGCCGCCGCTGGGCACGCACAGTAACCACACACGCGCGCCTGCCCTGGACTCACTCCCATCCCACGCGCCCTCCCGAACCGCCCTGGCCCACCCCGACACTCTCCTCTCCTCCCTTCGTTCCCCAACCCGACAACCCCCGCTGCCTCCCTCTGCTAGCGAGCGCTGCCCCCTCCCTGTCGCTCCACCGCCCTCCGCCTGTGTCACCGGACCTCTTCTTCCCCCTCCTCTCCACCTAGCCCCGATGCGCCTCGCTCGCCTCTCTCTTCTCCTCCCCGAGGTTGCCCCTCCCTCGCCTTGCGCGCTTGCCCCCGACCTCCTCCTGTCTGCTCTCCTGCAGCCGCGCGCGTCCACGAGCAGTCCCGCGCCTCCACACCAACCGCCCACCCTGCCGCTCCTGGCCCCGCTCTTCTCCGTCGTTTGCCTCTGCTTCCAACCGCCGCAAGGGAAACGCCTCCTCTACGAGATGCGTCGGCCCCGCAACCGCCTCCCTCCTCCTCAGTTCGCCCGACCTCGCCAGCGCCGCCTCTAGCCTCGACCCCGTCGCTCGTCCGCCGCAGCTCTCTGCACACCATCGCCAGTCCCTTCCCCCGTCCTTCCTGAGCATCAGCCGCCACCGTCCTGTTGAGCCCGACCTCGCCGCCGGTGCTCCTCTCTGGCCCTGGTGCCGCCCTACCCGGGGACTCCGCCGCCAGGCTCTCTCCCCGCCATCCCTGCATCCCCGGCTGCGTTCGACAGCGGTCTGCTCCCGCCGTCGCCTCAGGCCGTAGGCACCGCAGTAGAGGGCCCTGTCGCCGCTGTCGGCCCCGTCCTCACGCCATCGATGTCGGCAGCGAGCCCGCCGCCCGAGGCCGTCCTCCTCCGGCCCGAACTTCCTCCTGAGCTCGCCCGTCGTCGTCTTCCGTCCTTGCGAACCTCAACATCGACCAGGAGCGTGCGACTGCATCACCTGGAGTTTTCCTGTCGCTTCCTGCAGGTCTCCTCTCTGTTGTTGAGGTGCATCACTAGCACAGCGTGCCTTGGCTTACTAAAGCACCCGTCCTAGTCGGCCAAGTCCTGCGCCTCACCTACTTTGCGTTTTTGTTCATCAGCACAAGACTGCGTGTATGTTTGTGTCCTTCCGCCATTCTGTTTCTGCTTCCGGGTTGTGCTGCTGCCTGGCAACGAGCCCGTCTCCTTGTTCGGTACTCTGACGGCAAGGTGTATGTGCTATTGTTCTAACAAGACAAGGTCGCCGTGAACCGCCAAGTTCGTCCACCACTGGTGCCACTCGAGACCGACAACGACAACGGTCGTCGGAACCCCAAGATCTCCTTCATGTATTGGATGAAACCACAAGATCGCCGACACGGATCCGATGGTCGAGACCCCAAAGACCGATCCAACCGAGACCAAACCCTAACCCCTCCGACCCCAAGATCTTCAATCCGCCAATGTGTGATCCCTATCCGAGACCCCTCATATTTTTATAATATATGATATTGATCTTGTTGCATATTAAATGAACATGTTTGCATACATATAGTGTGGTTTGGGGGCCTTATGCCGATTCACCTAAATTAAATATGGAGACCATATACGGGCGAATCTAGTCTAATAATGACTCCATTTAAATTTGTGCATTGAACCGGCGACATATTTTGCCTTGTTAAGACAATATTTAAATGGCGGGTATCTAAACAACATGAACCTATTAATTAATTGTTGGGGCCTCGGTTCCGCTTAATATTGCCTTAATGCATCGCACCTTTGCCATGTCATACACCATACATGCATCATGCCCGATTTTCTACCGTAGTATTAAATAGTGCATCCGGTGTTTGTGCTAGTGTTTTGCTTCTTCACGGACTAGGCCGATGAGTTGATGCGAGTGTCGACCCGATCTTCGGATGAACCTTCGGCAATGTTTTCAGGCGAGCACCTCCCCCTTTCTACCTATCTTACTTTTATAGTCTTTATTTCCTCCGGTTGATCTATTGCTATCTGTGTTGCGATGCTCTAGATTTCGTACCCGTGATATCCCTTGCAGCCTTATATTGCCTTGGACACATCCTATTACCTGTTGTTTGGTAGATAGTTGGACCTGCGCGTCGTAGTCGCTTGCTCAAGTGCTGTTGCATGTCGTCCAGTACCACAGTTGTTGGAGTATTGCCGCATGTTTAATGTTGGAGATGATCATGGCTTTAAATATTGTTTAATAACTAAAATTGAAAGTAGGTAAATGCAGAGGCACCAGTGGGTAATAGACAATATTTGGTTTTTAACCGCTCACTGGTGTCCCGTAGGACCCCGAGTTCTTGACACCTGTTCCGAGATCGAGCGCGCTAACCACAGGTGGGGTGTGTGGGCACCCCCATCGATTTAGTACCTGATTCCAAGTACTGTACTGGGGGCCACAAGTAGTTTGGGGCTTTATTACTATCCTGTACTTATGCCATGCTTTACTGCTTTATTTACGATTGTGCGAGGAGCACCTGTACTGTTTAGGATTGTGACACATTTTCGCTGTATCGACAAGCCCAGTCACACTTTCGGGTTCCCAGTCGTTTACAGCCGTCTACACAAACACTGAGTCCGTCTCGGAGACCCGCCGACTTCGTTGCGGGTAGCTTAGTGGGGTGGCCCCCCGTGCTTGCTTTGGGTCTGGGAAACATCGTGTCCGAAACCCCGTCGACATACCGATGGGTGTATGTTTTGTGATCTTGTACCTACCTGATCTGACAACAAGGGTGTAGGTGCGTGTGGGAACTTTGGTGCACCCCTGCAGGGTTAAATCTTTTCGAGAAGCCGTGTCCGCGGTTATGGACGACTTGGAGCACAGTTCTCGATCATAGACAACTATAACTAAAGTTTACTGTTATAATTTGACTTGTATCCGATATGACTAGTAATCAGCTTCACTGCAACGGAATGGCTAAATAAAAGTACCAACAAATGCTGGGTTTGGGATATCTCATGCTATTTGTATCTTACTAGTAAGTGTTGCAACTACAACGGATTGGTTAACTAAAAGTGCCCACTGCTTATTATATCAGGATGACTATCTACACCTGACTAGTAATTGCTGCAACGATAACTGAATAACTAAAACTGCCCACTGTGTGAGTTCCTCGGTTGACTTCCTCGTTTAGTCTCGAGGGGGAAATACCAGGATGGGTATGTTTGGTGGTAGTATCAGGTTGGTTCCGAATAGGTCTTTCTTATCCCTCTCTGATAGCCGACAGTTATATCGAGTCTCTATAGGTTGTTCTAGTGCATGTTGCGCTGCCGCTTCAGTCCACCATACCTATGTAGGCGAGAACTGCCGAATTCTAGCCTCGCCGTGTACTGGCCTCAGTACTGACCGCTCTCTCTTTTTCCTTTGCCCTTTGTCGGCACCCCTTTTGTTTAAGCAGGTTTTGAGATCGACGTCGTTAGCAGGGTTACCCTTCCGGCTTGGCCTGGGCAGGGTTATGGACGCCAGTGGTTATTCTTCAGGTCTCTTAGCTCAATTTGCATCTTGTCCGTACTCGGACGCTGTAACGTTTTCAAGGTGATTTGGATCTTTGTACTGTATATCTGTATTCTTGACTCATTGAGTCGCCGTTGTATATATCTGTTCTGTGGGTTCCATCGTGGACTATTGTGTAATGATATTACTTCGTTTTCCACCCGCACGAAAGTGCCTGGTGGGCACCTTTGAATCATTTCTATGCGGGTTTGGCGGGTTTCGCTAAAACTTGCATAGGGCCGATTCTGAGGGTGTTATAGAGTGGTATCAGAGCTCAGCAGTTGCGATACCCCACAAGTCCAGCCTGTAGGATAACCTAGCTAACGGCCGAAGTAGAGTGTCAAAACTATTTTTTGAAAATCGGTTGGATAGTTCTGATTAGGTCTGATTTTACTCCTTACCCCTTTGCTGCTCTCCTCTCACCTCTGCGTGTTTTGAATCCGCTCTCTTCTCTCTCTTCGAGTCCAGGATTTCTCGTGGTTGGGATCCATCGTACCTTCAGAGTTTCGCTTCCTCCTTTGGTAACGGTGTTGCTACATCTGGTCTTCATGCTATCCGAGGAACCCTTCGTCTGGTGGACTTCTCTTTGTTCCTTCTCGTGCCTTCCGGTGTTTTCCGACGCGACGACATCATCTACGCTAGATCCGATGCAGAGTCTGCATCACTTCTTTGTTCCTGAACCTCGATTGTCGAGATCTTCAGTCTGATTCCGAGAATGGTTGCACGCTTTTCTACTGATTGTGCAGAGTAATAGTTTGGGTGCGTGATGGATTGGCCCCCATGTCGACTACTCACTCTATTCGCTTGTGTACATTGAAGTGGATGAGAATGCATCGGTTCTCTCTTTCTATCGGAGTTAGAGGTGGCTTTATTTGTTGATACTTTTGCCGTCGCCTTTTGTTTCCGGAGTGTTTTCTCGACGATCACGGACAACGACCTCTTGTTAGTGGTGTCGCGAGGATCTACACGATGCGAGAAGATTCAGATCGCCGCCCTTCTTTCCGGTACCATGAGGCGGATCTCGAGGGCGAGATCCATTGTTAGTGGTGTCGAATTGTGGCGCCCCGCAAAAACCACTGCTAGAAAATCTCATGTCTTGTCTCTGTGCATCATCATAACATCAGCATGCATCTATATGTTTAAAACTATTTTGCTAAAAACCCTATTTTTGTTTTCTATATTAATCCCCTCGTCCTATTTCAAATCAAACCCTGGTCGTCCGGATATTTTGTTTTGTCTAAAAACTATTTGCAGAAAGTTTTATAAAATAAAATGAATTAAAATGTTTACCGGGGGGAGGCCGCTGTCGGCCAGGCCCAAAGGCCCAACTAGCAGCAGCCTACTACCTCTTTGAATCCTGGCCCTTGATCAAACCTGGATCTATCTAGAAACCCTAATCCCCACCCAAACCCTAGACCTACCCAAAATCCCACCCAACACTCACACCCCGCCGCCGCTGGGCACGCACAGTAACCACACACGCGCGCCTGCCCTGGAACCACTCCCATCCCACGCGCCCTCCTGAACCGCCCTGGCCCACCCCGACACGCTCCTCTCCTCCCTTCGTTCCCCAACCCGACAACCCCCGCCGCCTCCCTCTGCTAGCGAGCGCCGCCCCCTCCCTGTCGCTCCACCGCCCTCCGCCTGTGTCACCGGCCCTCTTCTTCCCCCTCCTCTCCACCTAGCCCCGATGCGCCTCGCTCGCCTCTCTGCTTCAACGGCGCCTCCCTCTTCTCCTCCCCGAAGTCGCCACTCCCTCGCCTTGTGCGCTTGCCCCCGACCTCCTCCTGTCTTCTCTCCTGCAGCCGCGCGCGTCCACGAGCAGTCCTGCGCCTCCACACCAACCGCCCACCCTGCCGCTCCTGGCCCCGCTCTTCTCCGTCGTTTGCCTCTGCTTCCAACCGCCGCCAGGGCAACGCCTCCTCTACGAGATGCGTCGGCCCCGCAACCGCCTCCCTCCTCCTCAGTTCGCCCGACCTCGCCAGCGCCGCCTCTAGCCTCGACCCCGTCGCTCGTCCGCAGCAGCTCTCTGCACGCCATCGCCAGTCCCTTCCCCCGTCCTTCCTGAGCATCAGCCGCCACCGTCCTGTCGAGCCCGACCTCGCCGCCGGTGCTCCTCTCTGGCCCTGGCGCCGCCCTACCCGGGGACTCCTCCACCAGGCTCTCTCCCTGCCATCCCTGCATCCCCGGCTGCGTTCGACCGCGGTCTGCCCCGCCGTCGCCTCAGGCCGTAGGCACCGCAGTAGCGGGCCCTGTCGCCGCTGTCGGCCAAGTCCTCACGCCATCGATATCGGCAGCGAGCCCGCCGCCCGAGGCCGTCCTCCTCCGGCCCGAACTTCCTCCTGAGCTCGCCCGTCGTCGTCTTCCGTCCTTGCGAACCTCAACATCGGCCAGGAGCGTGCGACCGCATCACCTGGAGTTTTCCTGTCGCTTCCTGCAGGTCTCCTCTCTGTTGTTGAGGTGCAGTACTAGCACAGCGTGCCTTGGCTTACTAAAGCACCCGTCCTAGTCGGCCAAGTCCTGCGCCTCACCTACTTTGCGTTTTTGTTCATCAGCACAAGACTGCGTGTATGTTTGTGTCCTTCCGTCGTTCTGTTTCTGCTTCCGGGTTGTGCTGCTGCCTGGCAACGAGCCCGTCTCCTTGTTCGGTACTCTGACGGCAAGGTGTATATGCTATTGTTCTAACAAGACAAGGTCGCCGTGAACCGCCAAGTTCGTCCACCACTGGTGCCACTCGAGACCGACAACGACAACGGTCGTCGGAAACCCAAGATCTCCTTCATGTATTGGATGAAACCACAAGATCGCCGACACGGATCCGATGGTCGAGACCCCAAAGACCGATCCAACCGAGACCAAACCCGAACCCCTCCTACCCCAAGATCTTCAATCCGCCAATGTGTGATCCCTATCCGAGACCCCTCATATTTTTATAATATATGATATTGATCTTGTTGCATATTAAATGAACATGTTTGCATACATATAGTGTGGTTTGGGGGCCTTATGCCGATTCACCTAAATTAAATATGGAGACCATATACGGGCGAATCTAGTCTAATAATGACTCCATTTAAATTTGTGCATTGAACCGGCGACATATTTTGCCTTGTTAAGACAACATTTAAATGGCGGGTATCTAAACAACATGAACCTATTAATTAATTGCCGGGGCCTCGGTTCCGCTTAATATTGCCTTAATGCATCGCACCTTTGCCATGTCATACATCATACATGCATCATGCCCGATTTTCTACCGTAGTATTAAATAGTGCATCCGGTGTTTGTGCTAGTGTTTTGCTTCTTCACGGACTAGGCCGATGAGTTGATGCGAGTGTCGACCCAATCTTCGGATGAACCTTCGGCAATGTTTTCAGGCGAGCACCTCCCCCTTTCTACCTATCTTACTTTTATAGTCTTTATTTCCTCCGGTTGATCTATTGCTATCTGTGTTGCGATGCTCTAGTTTTCGTACCCGTGATATCCCTTGCAGCCTTATATTGCCTTGGACACATCCTATTACCTGTTGTTTGGTAGATAGTTGGACCTGCGCGTCGTAGTCGCTTGCTCAAGTGCTGTTGCTTGTCGTCCAGTACCACAGTTGTTGGAGTATTGCCGCATGTTTAATGTTGGAGATGATCATGGCTTTAAATATTGTTTAATAACTAAAATTGAAAGTAGGTAAATGCAGAGGCACCAGTGGGTAATAGACAATATTTGGTTTTTAACCGCTCACTGGTGTCCCGTAGGACCCCGAGTTCTTGACACCTGTTCCGAGATCGAGCGCGCTAACCACAGGTGGGGTGTGTGGGCACCCCCATCGATTTAGTACCTGATTCCAAGTACTGTACTGGGGGCCACAAGTAGTTTGGGGCTTTATTACTATCCTGTACTTATGCCATGCTTTACTGCTTTATTTACGAATGTGCGAGGAGCACCTGTACTGTTTAGGATCGTGACACGTTTTCGCTGTATCGACAAGCCCAGTCACACTTTCGGGTTCCCAGTCATTTACAGCCGTCTACACAAACCCTGAGTCCGTCTCGGAGACCGGCCGACTTCGTTGCGGGTAGCTTAGTAGGGTGGCCCCCCGTGCTTGCTTTGGGTCTGGGAAACGTCGTGTCCGAAACCCCGTCGACATACCGATGGGTGTATGTTTTGTGATCTTGTACCTACCTGATCTGACAACAAGGGTGTAGGTGCGTGTGGGAACTTTGGTGCACCCCTGCAGGGTTAAATCTTTTCGAGAAGCCGTGTCCGCGGTTATGGACGACTTGGAGCACAGTTCTCGATCATAGACAACTATAACTAAAGTTTACTGCTATAATTTGACTTGTATCCGATATGACTAGTAATCAGCTTCACTGCAACGGAATGGCTAAATAAAAGTACCAACAACTGTTGGGTTTGGGATATCTCATGCTATTTGTATCTTACTAGTAAGTGTTGCAACTACAACGGAATGGTTAACTAAAAGTGCCCACTGCTTATTATATCAGGATGACTATCTACACCTGACTAGTAATTGCTGCAACGATAACTGAATAACTAAAACTGCCCACTGTGTGAGTTCCTCGGTTGACTTCCTCGTTTGGTCTCGAGGGGGAAATACCAGGATGGGTATGTTTGGTGGTAGTATCAGGTTGGTTCCGAATAGGTCTTTCTTATCCCTCTCTGATAGCCGACAGTTATATCGAGTCTCTATAGGTTGTTCTAGTGCATGCTGCGCTGCCACTTTAGTCCACCATACCTATGTAGGCGAGGACCGCCGAATTCTAGCCTCGCCGTGTACTGGCCTCAGTACTGACCGCTCTCTCTTTTTCCTTTGCCCTTTGTCGGCACCCCTTTTGTTTAAGCAGGTTTTGAGATCGACGTCGTTAGCAGGGTTACCCTTCCGGCTTGGCCTGGGCAGGGTTATGGACGCCAGTGGTTATTCTTCAGGGCTCTTAGCTCAATTTGCATCTTGTCCGTACTCGGATGCTGTATCGTTTTCAAGGTGATTTGGATCTTTGTACTGTATATCTGTATTCTTGACTCATTGAGTCGCCGTTGTATATATCTGTTCTGTGGGTTCCATCGTGGACTATTGTGTAATGATATTACTTCGTTTTCCACCCGCACGAAAGTGCCTGGTGGGCACCTTTGAATCGTTTCTATGCGGGTTTGGCGGGTTTCGCTAAAACTTGCATAGGGCCGATTCTGAGGGTGTTATACTACTCAAGTGCTTCATTAGATCTCTGCTCTCCCCATGTGTGTGAAAGTGACAGCGTGCACGCCATGGTGGCACTTAGGTTTGAGTCTACATAAATACTCTTTGTGCTTTAATAGATCTATGCTTTTCCCCACGTGTGTGAAAGTGACAACGTACATACCGTGTGTGGAACTTAAGCTAGACTACATATATATTAGTTATGAGTTATATTTGGAGTTGGATGTCTTTATGAAATTGTGGTGTTTGTTGGAACCATCTAGCCCTCAAGGTGACAGTGTGGGGTTATCTAGATTGGGGAAGGCCCTACCATGGATTTGAGTGTCCAACCGGAGAGTAGTTAAGAGTAGTATCATTAAGAGAGGATATTTATATGAGAGAGTGTTCACTAGTGAAAGTATGATCCCTAGGCCTTGTTTCTAAGCATTAAAACACCATTTGCTACTAGATCTGTTGCATGTTTGCTTGCTTCCATCTTTGTTCCGTTTGCCGGGGAGATTTGGGATTTTGCCTTTCCTCCACGCCATTAGCTCTTTTCTGGCACCGTTACCCCACGTTAACAACAAGTCAGAAGCTCTTTTCTGGCACCGTTACCACTTGTATTTTACTATCTCTTCGCCAAACTAGTGCACCTATACACATGACAAGTGTATTGGGTGCGTTGGGGACACAAGAGACTTCTTGTATCTTGATTGCAGGGTTGCTTGAGAGGGAATACCTTTGACCACTTCCTCCCTGAGTTCTATAAACCTTGGGTGATCCACTTAAGGGAAACTTGTTGCTGTTCTACAAACCTCTGCACTTGGAGGCCCAACAACTGTCAACAAGAATAGAAGTGCGTAGACATCAGTGAGTAGTTCATTTAGTTTTTGAGGACATGGGAGATGTCATGTTTTTAGTAGTGGATTTGTGTTGAGATATTATTCAATGGTTTAGTATTTAAGTTGTGGTGCTATTCTTCTAGTGGTGTCATGTGAACGTCGACTACATGATACTTCACCATTTATGGGCCGAGGGGAATGCATTGTGTATTTGACTACTAATTTTGGGATTGCCGGAGTGACAGAAAACTGAACGCCGTTAGGCCACCATTGCACAAGGGAGCGTAGGATCTCAGAGTTTAAGGTTGTGGTTAGGTTTATATCTTAATCGCTTTCCTGTAGTTGCGGATGCTTGCAGGGGGTTTAATCACAAGTATGTATTAGTCCAAGTAAGGTTAGTACATTAGCACAGGTTCACCCACACAACACTTACAACACCAAATAAGGGTATTCAGCTATTTGAAGCGAAAGCACTTGACAGAATTCCCATGTGTCCTCGAGAACGTTTGGTCCTTATAAGTATTTCTACCGGCTTGTCCTTTGCTAAGAAAGGATTGGGCCACTTGTTGCATTTGTTCGTTTTCCTTATTACTTATACATTATTTCTTTGCTTTATCAGAAAACCCCTAAAAATCCATTTCCTAAGTATTACAGAGATTTCCTGCTCCATACCACTAGTTAGCACCTTCTGCTCCTCGTTGGGATCGACACTCCTATTTATCGAAAGTACTACGATACACCCCCTATACTTGTGGGTCACCATGTGTGGCGGCTTCTGGTGGCAGGGAGAGTTGAGGTCGAAAAGAAGCGTTGTTTCCCGTCGCCCGAAGCCTCTTTATATAGGGGTCCCTTCACGAAAGTTGTTCTGTTTGACCTAATGAAGTCGGCGCCAATTACACAGCCAAAATTTTATTCCCGTTGTATAATTGGTCGTTAAGGCTTCTGCCTCCACTTCATGGATCCTGGTTTCTTTGACATGTTGGAAATCTCGTATCTTTGGCATTTATGTAGTGATTCCCATCATCATACGTCATTATCTATGCAGGGAAAATAGCAAGAAAGTATTGCAAATCCCTTTGATCATTAGGCATTAGTGGCAGGTTTTAGAGAGATATTTTATCAAATATATGAATAATATCTAGTTTAAATATGGACGTGGATGGATATATTTCACATCCATCAACCTCCCCAAGCTTAAACTTGATCGTCCTCGAGCAATAAAACAAAATCAAAAGGTAACTTAGCATTTAAACTGAAATAAAATGAGATGATGATCTTACTCATGATTGGTAGTCTCATGTTTCCTCCACTTTATTAATCTGAAAAACTTCAGAATAGATAGAGTAATGGCAAGTATAGAATACGGGTTTCATGAATCCTTATAGCGCAGTAAAATTATTGTAAGCATGCATGATTCAAAAAGTAAACTTTATTACATGTCATGTAATCAACTCATAGGCTTGCTTTGAACAATAAATTATAATCATGTAAAATTGAGAGTGTGAGAGTTTGTCATGAAAAGAATATACACTAAAGTATCTCAATTCTCCCATATCAATAAATCAAGACTTTTCAAGCGCTACTTTTCTATTCATTGTCCTTTAAGAATTTCAGTTTTTAAGTAATTGAGAGCATGCCAAAAAAATCTATAGTTTATCGGGCTATGATGGACACTCTTGGCATCACTAAGGTTTTTGTTCCTTTTGCATAATGATTACTCATATCAGCCAGAGGAGTGATTCCATCATGTTTACAACTACCCGGGAGTGCCAAGAATCTTACCCTTTATAGCATGCTGCTACATATGTTTAATCAACTCATAGCCGAAATCTAGGAGTTTACTCCATGAAGATCGTTCGTAGGCTAGCGGAGTTGTTGGCATCCCATGAAGTTTGACACGCATAAAACTATATCATTCTTATGATTCACAAGTCAAACTTTGGCATGCTCACAAAAACCGCTAAACGGTAATTCAATTGAACAAATCTTTTCAACGAGATCTATCTAGTCAATCATTATTTTCTGTGGTGTCGAGTGTCTCTAGGAATAAGCTTTCAAGACTAAAACTACAACACCCAAGTCTTCAATTGTGAGACTTTTTCTTATTTCAATTGTTTAGAAAAAATTTAGGAAAGAATTGGTTAACTACAAGAGCTGGAACAAAACGTACCCAATTAAATACCCATACAAACAAAATTTTACCACAATATAGAGACTCACTCCACCGATATAACATCTTAACATTACTACTAACTAGCATGGGTTTCTCAAACTTCAAAAGTGGGGAGTCATAAGGCATACCTCTCATGTTTGGTTCCACTTTTCTATTCCCTTTTTATTTGTTTCTTGGAAACTCAAAGTTGATCACTCTCCTGCAAACACATGAGAACTTCGAGGCAAAAAAAATAAGGAGGGAAAATAAAGATAAACAGAGAAATATTTTTGTGGTTTTTGAGAAGGGGAACTAATGAATAGAAAATTTGCGGCAAAGCTCGACTTGAAAATCTCAAACAAAATAAAATAACTAAATATAAAGTGTTAGGGAAACCAACACAAGTGCTTATAAACTCAAATAAAAGCATAACCTCGAAAATAACATAAAGCAAATGAAAACCAAAATATAAAAGTAGATAGAAAACCTCCCCAAGCTTAGGCTTTTGCAAGCCCTTCAAATTACTGAGGTGGGGGGAAAAGTTGTGACTCCATCCACAAATGGAGTTGATAAGTTACTTGTTGTTTCTCGGAGGTTTAGGGATAGATTGCGCATCCCATCCATAGTTCCTCCAAGTTCTTGGAAATATCGATATGTAGCGAACCGGCTTGGTGGATGCTCCTCTTGATGTGGGACTTCTTGCTCCTCATCTTGGTCATCATCCTCATCCAGAATATCCTCCTCGGGTTGGTGTTGCTCAACCTGCAAGTCATAAAGCACACATCCTCCTCGATAGAGAAAATACCATTAGGCAAAGGAGCGGGGTAGAGACGCCCAGCTCCAGCAATATGCAGATAATAAACACCACCTATCCTAGTGAGCATTCCACAAGCCCTCAAAGTATAGAAACCAAGAAGTCGCTCACCTTGTACCGGTTGTAACTCACCTAGGTCGATGCTTAGGGCATTGGTGAGCATGGTGATGACGCCTCCACAAGTGATTGGTCCTTGGCTTTGGGAGGATTGGTACTCCAAGTAGCGCACAAGAATTGTGCCCAAGTGAAGTGACAAGTTGTCATAGTTGAAAACAACTTTTGCAAGGACTAAGATATCCTACTCATTGAGTCTTGTAAACTCATTACGCGCATGCAAGGTGTTAGCAATAACATAGAACAAATAGCGAATAGCAGGATGTTGAATATTTTCCCCTTTGCTGACTCTAGAAGTAAAGCTCATTCTATTATAGCAGAGTTCAGGGGAAGGTTCTATGCTAGTAAAAGATGTGTGCAGAGTAGTAGGATCATTGTTGGGTAAACCTAAACAATTGCACCATTCATCAAGTGATAATGACTAATTATTGTTCATGAGTCGGAAAGAAATCCTATCCTTCCCATGCCATGCTTTAACAGTGCTTTTCAAACAACTAAAGAATTCAATGGTTAACCGACGATAGGTTGGTGCATCATGAAATACAAAGTTTTGCAGGCCAACTGTAAGATCCCAGCATTAGAGCCTAGAAATAAGCTGAAACCAGATGTGTGCATTGCACTCATGCATAGAAAATCTGAATAATTTTCGCGCTTTTGAACAAAACTTGTCAAAGTGATTAAAGCTTCTCTTAACTTGATGGAAATGAAGTAGATCATCAAGTTGACTGCGATAAGTTTTAATATGACCTTTGCTAAAACCTTATTTTGGGAAAGGGAGATTTGATCTAAGGGTAGATCAAGTGTAATAAAAGTTAAACCCTAATACATTATGATTTATATTGATCCTTAGGTGATCATATTATAGTATTCATTATAATCACTCATAAGTACCAAGTTAAGGATATAACACAAATAATAAGAATTTAACAACTATATCTTAATCTCATCTGCATATACCATGAGTATCATGGTAATATCTAGCCCTACTTCTTAAGTAAGATTGAGTAGGAAAGAAACTAAGTTTAGATCATTCACCATATATCTTTCTTTCCATATCAATCCTTACCATCTCTGTTGAGTTATATTCCAATATCTATTGTTCATCAATGTTGAGAAATCAACTATTAATTCACCCATTCTCAATCTATCAAACTCTTGATCATTACATAGCTTATAATTAAGTGTCTACAAAGAAACAACTAAGAAGGGGTAAATAGTAATGCTAGCTTTAGAAATCATCTATAGGACAGGAATGATTGAAAAGAATCCAATCAATAGGATAATTTATGGAGTTAAATCCCTCCTAGATAAATAGAAGAATTATTTATATTATCTAATCATATGGTAGTAATTAAGATTACAAGGATGAATTCTGAAGATAGTTACCAGTAGTAATTCTATTGGATCAAGTGGGCATAGTCCATGAATAACAACCTTAATCCAAGTAGAGATACTAAGAAGATAATTCCAATACAATTGAAAGGTTGTAGTATTGAAGTCTTGATTAGTCAATTGGAAACCTAAGCTATAAATGATTAAAGGATTATAATGATCATGCTTGCTCACCAAGATTGGATACTTATATCAAGTATAAGTGATATTGGCGTGTAGAACATGATTAAAACCCTAGTATAGATAAGTTATCCTAAAGTAGTCATTACAAGCCACATTAATATAATGTGAGGTTGGAGTGTGAGTTATTAGAGTAAAGTAAATGTAAGATAGTATGATTCAATTAAAGCCAGTATAACATAGAGTTATGGAAGTAGTGTTATCCATCTTAAAGGATAGTAAGCTTTAAAGAAAGGTAGATGGATGATCAAGGAATATTAATCCATGAGTTTAGAAGAATAAAAGGTGAATAAGAATATTCTTATGAAGTAAAGCTCATCATGTTAATCATGATGATAGATAGGAAAAGGTGGTATATCTAGGAAAGGAATTCCTTAATTAGTAATCCAGGATTGTGAAATTATGAAAAATAGACATTCTTGGAAATCACCCAACTCTAAATATTAAACCAAACATAATATCTAGTTCAGGTTATTAATCCATCATCTTATATCTATATCACTTTATAGGAATATACTCTTATAACAAATCACATAAGCACATATCTGTCAATTCTAATTATTATAATTATATGTGCTTAAGAGTATCTTTATCAATCCCTTTCTATAAAACATTCTAGATATAATTTTCTAATTTAAAAGGTGATGTCATCAAATATCACACACAGAAGACAATATGCTTAGTTATTAAATCTTTTCTCACATCAACAAAGAAATATAAGTAAATTAAGAACCCTAAATTTCTATGTTTACCATAATAAATATATACAATACCATTTCCTAAATTAATGAAAGTAGTATTAACCATATTAATTTCTTTTGTATTTCATGCATCAAATAATGATATAGGATCATTATACATATAAAAACTTCTATTCAAACTATGAGCCAACTAGAGTTAAGTTTTATAAACAAATAAGAATATATCATTTAATAAATCCATGGTTAAAAAGTGGAGAGAAAAATAATAAGAAAAGCTTCTACAAAATATTAAAAAGGGGTTCATATAAATAAAATAAAAGAAATATAAAAACATTTATCATAAAGGTTCACAAAAGGAATCATAATAAATATAAATTGTTGTTGTAAGCTTTTAGCAAATAATCTTTATTAGAAAAGTTCAAAATATAGCTTAAATTCAAATATGAAAAGTAAAAATAGAAAATAGGAAAAGGAAAACAAATAAAACACAAATCCTGGTCGTGGACCAATTCCTCTCTGCTTACCGTCGCCCCTGTGCAGCCCACAAAGGACCAATAACCAGCAGGTTGAGAGGAAAGAAGCGCCAGGGGGTTTTCCGCAAGATCGACTTCGTCGTCTACCTCACCTACTGGAAGCAGCTCGCTGGCCGGAGCACCGTCGTTGATCGACCGCCGCGCTACGATGCGTGTCGCCATCCCTGGGAGGAGTAGATAAGATCGCCGCATCCTCCACTATCCTCTCATACCCATCTCATCCTCAATCTCGCTCTCCAGACCCACCTTCCTTCCTCACCCGAAACCCTAGTTTTTCGGAGTTCA